>CM074497.1:26369135-26969135 GCA_037389245.1 Oryzias sinensis
TATGCACCATCAGGGGCAACGGACTGGCGAAGGCTGGTGATCCAGAGGCTCCTTATGAAGGCAGAAGAGGTGATGAAGTAAGTGGCAGCAGCTGGGATGGAGAAGCAGCCAAGTGGAGGGGAGAGGGGGAGGAGTCTGACAGCGGCACCATATCAATATATATATATATATATGAAACAGGATTTTTCGATCTATGTTTTTATAATTGGAATTATTTTCAGTCCAACTATAACCTATGGCGTTCTTTACAGCAAGCAACAACTAATGTGCTGTAAATCAACCATCTACCTGTAACTTAATTACAGTTGAAGCAATCATGACTGAAAGTTCATTACAAGGTTTTCCTTTGAGCCTCATTGCCACCTGAGTGGAAATTCAGTTGCAGCTGTCACTGCACAAATGGGCTTGGTGGTGTGAAGCTCAGTCCGATAACGGATGGTTTTCTTTGTGTTTCTGATGTGTGAAGAACTGAAGCAGCCATGGACAGGATGGTAAATGTCAGCACGATCAGATTCTCTATCCTCACTGATGTTTGGTTCAGTAGAGGCTTTTGTTCTCTGTCAACCCATTCTGTCCCTCTGACAGTGATGGAGAGTGTATTGACAGCACCTCGTTGTATCAGTGTTGGAAGTAATAGTCATAGATTGTTGAAACCTGTTTAGCTGAGGAAGACAATAGATTTCATTAACTTCTGCAGCGGTGAAAGCCAGGATATCAGCTGACTGTGATTGTTAAGAGCAGGTGGGGGAATGGATGTTATATATTCCACCACAGAAGATTATTACTTTTTTAAAAATTCCAGTGGGTCCAATACTTTTGTTATATCACAACTTAAATGTCAAAACAATTGTTTTTTTCCATTTTATTCTTCTGAGCTTATGGAAAGTGCTTCATTCAAAGGCATGTCTACCTTCTAAATAATTTTAAAGCTTTACATTTATTGTAACAGACAAAGCCCACTATGGAAATATTTTGTTAAACTATTTCAACAGAAAACTTGTCTAAATAAAATTAAAAGCAGAGAGTGTTCCTTTGGTTAACACTAAGTCCAGGTGACTTTCGGTGTTTTAACCAGCCCTGATGGCAAACTGGTTTACTGCAGCCTCACATTGGAAGTCTTGTAACCAGTCAAGATTGAAATGGAAAAAATGGATTCATATCCTCAATAAAATAACTCAATTTAGTTGTTTTCATGCTTTAGTTTTATCCAAACACATGTACAGTAAACCCTTGTTTTTCGCGGGGGTTACGTTCCAGAAAGAACCCGTGATAGGCAAAATCCGTGAAGTAGAAACCTTTGTTTTTTCTTACAATTAATATACAAGTAAATACTCTGTTATACTTTGAAAAGAAAGAACAAACCATTTTACAGGCTTAAGCATTTGTTTCACAAATAAAAGTACTTTAGAAACGTTGTTTGAACAAATAACGTCTGTACTGTACTGTCAAATAATAATTTTAATCATCGATGTGAACAGAAGGCTTCAAATTGCGGAGATTAGCCCCGCCCACCGCGACCCGAGTAATTGGATTAAACGGGAGAAAATTTAAAATGATTATGAAAAAATTCAAAGTATAGTCGGACAAATAGTGACTCAGGTGTATTTCACTGCTCTTCAGACTGAGTCGCTGCATCCTGACTCCGCTCTGCAGTGTTTTCTTCTTTTGAAGCCCGCAGTGCAGCTGTGTTTGTTCGGGAGAAGAACATAGTGATTGACAGCTGTTCTGTTGTCGCTCTTTTTTCTATGTGTTTTAGAGAAACACGAAATTGCAAGATGATTTGCACGTACGTGTTGTAAATTTTGGCGAGCTGTTTTACAAACGTGTACATATTAAACTGTAACATTATTGACGCACAGGTAGAGAAGAAGTGGAGCGACTTTTTAGCCAATCAGAATGCAGAACACAATGCACAATGCAAATCCGTGTAGTAGCGAAACCGTGAAAAGTAAACCGTGTTATTGCGAGGGATCACTGTATTACCAAACTCTTGGTTAAAGACTGATATTCTATGGATGGCCAGTTAGGCAGTGTGTATGTGTGTGTGTGTGTGTGTGTGTGTGTGTGTGTGTGTGTGTGTGTGTGTGTGTGTGTGTGTTCATGAGTAACTGTAAAGCACTGGGGCTTAAAACAAAGAAGAAACACATGTTAGAATACGCCATTTACCATTTTGATGTGTGATTTTTGGACTTTCTAAGTGGGCTGCTGTTTGAAATTCACACAAGAGAGTGTAGATCCAAGCTTGAGCATGAAAACTTAATTATAGTTTATAACAGTTATTAGTACTTGTTATGAGGAAAAGTTGTTTTTTGTGTTTGTTTTTGGTGAGGAAAATCCTAAAATAATTTTTAACAATTTTAACCCTTGATGGGGTCAAGATGACCATTGACATGTTCTCTCTGCCATGATAAAGGTAAAGAGGATTTCATGTAACCTATGGAAACCGGTGAAGATAAATCATTGAAGAAAAAAGGTTCAGAGCACTGTCTAGTGGGTCTAGCTGACCCAACTCCCAATGTTATCGTGCCTTGGATAGCACAAGGGTTAAATGTTTAAATTTGAGCTCATGTTTTACTACTTAGTGCTTTTTAGGAAAACTTTAGTGTTGGAGTCAGTTACATTAATAAATGTTATGTAGTTTGTGGAAATTGAAACTTTCCAGTCCAGAATGTCCTTGAGAGGACTTGCAATTTGGTTACAGTGTTTCCTCATTTATCACAGTAAATAACCTGTGATTGGTGAAACCTAAAAAGTAGTCATCTTCTTTATTTTCAATTATTATAGAGTTTATAAGGCTCTAAAATGTTTACACACTGCACAATTTACAATTGTTTTTCAGACACAAAATGAAAATGTTCAAACATATTAAAATATCAAAGTTCAAACGTTTGTAGAAAAATAGGTCCAGTATATTGGAATGAAACCAAAGATCTGATTGCTCTAGAAGATTTATGTAAACCTGGCAAACTGAAAGCATTCTGTAGAGGAGACATGGCAGAGAGATTTATTAACAAGGTCTACAGCCAATCAGGAAGCAGAGAACAATGTGTTCTGTAACCCTTGTGCTATCCTAGGCACTTTATCATTGGGAGTTGGGTCATCTAGACCCACTAGACAGTGCTCTGAACCTTTTTTCTTCAATGATTTGTGATCTTCACTGGTGTCCATGGATTACATGAAATCTTTCCACCTTTATCCACCTTTGTCATGGTAGGGAGAACACGTCAATGTGAAGGTGGGGTCATCTAAGATAGCACAAAAGTAAAAAAAAAAAAAAAGCTTGCTAAATTGGACAACCCCCCCCCCCCCCCCGCAATACTCCAAATGTTGAACCATGGTATAACGAGGGACCACTGTACAGGTAGTGTCTTTTTTGCAATAGTCAAGATTCAAAATAGTCTTGTTCTGTGTTGGGCTACAAGACCAGAATTTGAGGACATTTCTAATGGATAATTCAGATTTGGCTTACCTGATAGTAATGAAAAAAGCATTTTATTGGCGCCATACACACTGACAAAAAGGGACTCATTTTCAAAATGATTTTTACAATATATTTAATTCCTTTTTTTCTTACAAAACAATTCCTTCATAAACCAGAACACACAAAAATGCATAAAGAAAACTGTACAGTCACTTCTGTCATGTCTGAACATGTTCTAAACATGTACAGGGTTATCTACAACAGTGGTTCCTATCAAGGGCGCTATCACACTGAGCGTTTCAGCTCTGCAGCTCCTTACTTCAGGAATAAAGGAGAGCTACAGGAGTGGTCATGTGACACTGAGGATAGATCCACACAAATAACATGAGCTAGCCAATTATATTAGCAAGCACAAGTGCAGTGTCTTTGCTCTTGCTCTCCTTGGCTCTAGTAGCAATGTCCTACTTCTGAATCAACAGGTACAACGATGACAGGGGCTGGAAAGTGATTTTTTCACAAGCAGGTGGTAAAACTGACTGTGAGATCACTGATCATCAGTGGTAGATCTGCCCTTACATGCATGTCTCAGAGCCGCTTAGCAAAGTGAACTTGTTTAAAGAAAGAATTGAGCAATATTTGATGTTAAAGTCACTTTAGAAAGTCCCCTTTTTTTCCCTTTTATTTTTTTGAAAATTAGATGATCTTTTCAAATTTTCCTCCAGATTCGATATACATTAGTTCTCAGTGCAACAGTGGTCTAAGTAATACCAACAATGCTGTTTCATCAACTGTGATTTTTAATTTTTTTCTTTTAAGAAAGAAAAGTCTTTGTGGGTGGGTTTAGCAGCAAACACCAAAGTTACAAGAACACCAAATCTGCTTCAATCCTCCATTTTTCTAAACTTGGCTTCTGCTCTACACATATAATCCAGGTGGACTGCTACAGGCACAATCACGCTGCAAGAGGGGCACTTACTATTTTCTTAGGTTACTGTTTATAAGGGGAGCCTGTAGCACCAGTGTTCACCAAACTAAAGATGCTACAGCAGGACTTTAACTTGAAATGGCTTCAATGTATCTTCCAATAAACATGAAAACAGGTCACCAACTGCACAATCTAAAAGGCTGCAGGAATTTGTACACGTTCTTTGTCTTTCTAAAGCACTGCTGGCAGGGGCTGAGGCAGGAACATTTTCAATAAAACTTGATTTATTTCATCTGCCTGTAGCAAATCACTTATTCCATATTTTCACTGCCGTCTAATTTATCTTTGATATAATCACGTAATATATGGCTGAATTGTAATGATTGATTTATAGATTTCCCAGAAACTGTGCTAAAATAATTAGCAATGTTAACACAAGTATAAAAATGATCGTGGAACTGTTAGTGAGCAGCAAAAATTAGAAAACAGATTAATATTTGCCAACTTAAAATTTAGGATTTAAGATTTGACAAATTATTAAGCCAAAGAATTTACCACTTGATGATCCATTACTCTATTATTTAGGGTAACTTAATTCGTGCTGGTTAACATAACAACACAACTAAATTATTAGCAGTCTACCTGTTATGTTTTTCTTCTTCAAAATGTGTCCTTTGATTAAAACAAATTTGGAAGGAAAACATGTTTTCAAAAATGTAAGTTTAATTAAAGTTTTTTTTTTTTAATGAACTGCCCTCTATGGACTAAATATCTTGATAGTTTATAAAAAGAGAAGTAACTTCTTGCTTAATCTGTCGTTTTATCAGACAAATTATCATTTTTGTCCCTGCTGTTCTTGGATACTTTCTTTTATCACACAGCTTTGACAAACGGTCAGTGGTCATCTTGTTTCAATGCATCCCTGGCTAGCCAATACATGTAAGATTTTTAGATATTTACTTTTTTTTTACTTCTTTGTATATAATTGATATGACACTGTCCCCAAGAAGTGCCTGGACGTCTTAAGGAGCAGTCTTATACATAACCAAGTGGGGCACTTGTCAGTTTAGTTTAGGCTCAATCAACCCATGTGAAGTTCCTTCATAAAATGCAAATGAATTCGTTGCAGTGGTCATTATGAGGTCATTAACTAAATTAATTCCCTTTGACCATTTTGTTGATGGCCATTCTTCTCAGGATTACATTTAATTAGGCAGATTTGACATCTGCAAAGTAATGCAAATGAGTAATGTGACACTGGCTTCAGCCATTTCCTATCTGGGGTGGTGTTGTTGTCATGATACCATTCTTTTAAAATGAAGGTTTTCAGTCAAGATGTCAGCTTCTGAAAAAATCTTGCTGCTCCTGATTGAAAGCAAAAATGGAAAGATTAAACCTTTGCCAGAAACCTCATTTTATACTTCAAAGTCAGTGAGTCATTATTCAAACTAAGTATTTACGTGTTGATCAGCACCGCTGTCAAGAGGCAGAAATACTTGGAGACAAATAGTCCCTGTCATTATGAAACTGCAGAGAAAGCTGCAATGTTGTCTTGTTTGGTAATGGCTCATCATTATGATTAACACAAGTGAAACAACACAGTTACACTAAAGATGATGCAATTTACCCACAGGCCTAAAGTATGTGCTGTTAGAGTCGAGTTGCTGGTGTTTGTTCAGTTGCCGTCTGCGCAAATGTTTTTTCTTTCAAAAGTGGCTATACAGGTTTAGGACAGCAATATTTTACACAGATGAAAACTTGGCTGAGCCGCCTGCCAATCTTCTTCCCAAATACGTTTTCATCCTGACTCAGCTGTAATACAAATCTGCATCTGATAAGTATAATGGCTAAAAATTCAAGTCTACTTGGCTTGAATTTTAGCTTTAATGGGCAATTCTGTTTGAGGATGCACAAATGCTCGCAGCCCTTTAGATGGTGGAGTTGATGCTGCTTTTGCTCAGCCTTGGCATATGGGTCAGTGTAAACCAGAGTCATTACCCTGAGGGAATCTGCTAAGTGGTATAAGTGGCATTTTCAGGCTTCACAGCACAGAGTTGAGCTGGAGGTTTCGAGTAAAAGTGAGAGACAGCAAGGGACAGATTACACCGTTACAAGAGACCAGAGGATGTACTTTTCATTTCCCCCACGACCAAAACACCCATTGTCGACAGCTAATGGACCAATTGGGCTCTTTGGATAGATAACGAAAATAGTGGGTATTACACATGTGCATAAAGCCAACCTCTGCTGGTATGAGAAGAATGAAAGCTTTCAGAGGGAAAGTACAGTACAATACCATGAACAAAGTGAGTAAACAGATGGCGTTTGTAGCTTTTTAAAAGACTGAACACGTATACACTAAAGGCAGACAGGACAAACAGCTTGTGGTGATTATATGCAGCACTGGTGAAAACGACAAACATTGTTGATATAAAGAAAAACTGGAAAGCTTTTGATTCTAAAAAAAGTGAGCATTGTGCATAGTTCATAGTTCCTTAATAACACGTCTCCAGAAACCTATTTGCTGTGATAACATGGACGGAAGTGCAATAATGTACAATTCTGTTTAGTTAAGTGCACATAGATCACTGTTGCACTGAACGGCATTAATACTTTCTCCCAATAGAAACATCACAACATATTCTCTTAGTCTTATCTCAATTGCTCTATTTTTAGGTGAACTTTTATAACAGGAAACCCAGCCATGTTTACCCTCCTGCTCAGTCCCATGGCTGACTCCACAACTTCTTTTCAGATAAATCTTATTAGGTTATTGGGCCTGATTTCTTCCGCTTGTTCTTTTTTCATTTCTTGCACTAATACTACATCTCCTGCTTTTCTTTATTGTCTTTTTAACTCATACATCTCCGACCCAAACCACTGTGTTTCCTCTTTTGATGTCTGACACCTCGCAGTGTGGCGTTCTCTGCTTTCCGTTAAGGACAAACAGAGACTCAACAGATGGCGTCACCAGGTACTGTCCAAACAACCCACTGGAAACCACCACTCTGTTTGGGCCCGCCCAGGGCCAAGCTTTGGGGGCCAATGGCTCTTTGAGACTCTGGAGAACCTTGGTTCGGCCCAAAGAAAGATCAGCAAAGAGCAAGTCCGTGCCTGAGCTTGATGTGGCCACAATCTCATGCTGGTTAGACTCCGTGAAGGATCGCTGGAAAACTAGATCAGAAACATTTAAAGACTTGTCAATTTCCTTGTTAAGATTCAACTCCCCCTGGAATGAGACTGTCTGTACTATGAGCTTTGAGCTTTGTGGGTCAGGTGTCACAATGTAACGGCCATCTGGTGACACATAGGCCTGGCCTGTCACATTGAGGTTAGGGCCAATCACAGCGTCTGTCACGCTGTCGATGAGGAGTTGGGGTGGGGCATGCAGATGACTCTTGCTCTGACACTGGACAAAGTAGAAACCGCTCAGGTGTGTATAGGCCATGCTGGCTGGTATGCAGCTGTAGTTCTTCAGGCTGATGCTCTTGACACGGTGAAAGGTTTCCAGATCAATCTTGTGGATCGCAGGTTCATTTTTGAGGAAGACAAAGGCAAACCTGCACCGACAAGTTCAGAAGAGAGGTTAATTGCCTTTTGAGATTTTTAGGATGTGATTAACACACATGGTAATTCTCATTAGAATTTTCATTTGCTCTTTTCGCAAAAGACAGTTTTGAGATTCCTGGTGCATTTAAGGTCAGAGTTGGTAAAACGTGGGCTGCTTTACCTCACATGAGTGATGATAAGGTCAGTTGGAGGGATGAAAAAGTCATTCACCCTCTGGAAAGTTGTCCGAATTGTATGATGAACTTCTCCCACACTGGCTTGAGGAATTACCTGGTAATAAAGACAGTCAAACTTATTTAACAGACATACTAAGACCTATTACAAAACTTTTCATTATTTTCTGAAAAAATAAAGATTTTGTTACTAGACTGAACAATAAAACCACTGATTATGCAGCATTTCTGGATGTAGAAGTTAAAGGTGTTTAATAGTAAGTGAAAGGTGAATTTAGTGCATCATTGCCAAGAAAATATGCCACATGAAGAAATTAAGAACATTCAAAGAATTTAAACAATATTTATGAGCAAACAATATTTATGAGTCCCAAACCTCAAGTCCATAAATATAATATAAAGTTAAATTAATTTATAAATCACAAAAAATCTCTTTTTTAATCCAAAATATTAAGTCATTTGTTTGCATTCTTCAAAGATAAAACTTTAAAATTATAAATACTAACAAATGTGGTCAATGTAGTCAATGTTTTTAATGTTTTGGTCAAAAATATATACATATATTTTGTATCAATACTCATTTTTTTAGACTAATTTATGTCAGTTGTATTTTTATCTTTTCTTTTTTTAAATTAATTTACTTTTACTTTAAGCTCTCTCCTTCCCTGGTTCTTTTTAAAATGGTATTTTTCTACTTTAGAAAAGGCGTACGCACATGCTTGTGTGTCTATGTTTTTAATTGTATAGGGGTCTTTTTCTTGCACTTCAAGATGCAATACTGGGTGTGAAAATCACTGTAAAATTAAAGTAGATTTTTTTGACACATTTCTGCTTTGCTCACAACTTTGATAATTATCGCTTAATCAAATCCTCTACTAAATATTTCACTCCATATATCCTAGTATTTACATTACTCTAAGCCTTTATTACACTGAGTTCTTAGATTTCAGCCTCTTACTCTGAAATATTGACACGTATCTTATGGATAAAAAAAGGAAACTTAGAAAATCAGCAGATGTTAGCAGTCCTGTTCTGACTTTGAACCCAGCATGCATACATAGCTGCAAGTCCCAGGCTAATTAGCTGTCACCTTGGCAAAGATGACACAAGGAGTGCAGAAAAATGATATGGAACATATAGTAAGAAGTTCAAAGAACCATAACTATCTTAACCTTGTTTTATAATTATTACATATTTGCCTTATGACTTTAATTTATTAAGGGCACAAGTACATTATTAAAAATATTTCATAATCTTATCTCAGACTTCCAGCTGGCATGAGAGTGTTAGTGAGAGTGTTAGTCGTCCAAAAAAAGATGGAGCAAGCTCTTTAAGGATCCTATCTAATGAATGAGGTTTGAGTATTCAGAGACAGATTAACAAATCTTTATACTGGTCAAGTGTTTGTGCAGTAAAGCTTCTTGTTTTCCTTGTCTTTGAAACGTTCCCTCTCTAAATAGTTAAGCATATGTGGCTGGAAATATGTAGAGAAAACTTCAGGGAAGTGCGGAGAGCAAAGAAAATAACTAGTTGTCAGTGTTCAAAAGCAGTTACTTTTTCGGTGTACAGTGGGGAGTCAGGCTCCTTCATCCTTTAGGAGCTCAAAAAAATGCAGAGAACTGCAAAGAAAGCAAAAATGGCAGTTTTTTTAGACCTACTTTTAGCAAAACTGCTGAAATACTAGAAGGTGGTACTTGTTGAGTCATCTTTCTTAGACTTCTCATCTCAAGACACAATCCTGTTTCAGATTTCAAAACCAGTGACAGAATTTAATTAGGTTCAAGGCATAAACTCTCTGGAGCTGCTGTGGTCTGCAGGCCTGCAGGTGCTTCCCTCTTAATGTCACAGACTCGCCTTGGTTGTCACTCATCTTTGATTCTTTATCCTTTCACAGCACAGAGGACCTGTTGAGTAATTCTGTTTCTGCCTCAATGGACGACCTAATGCCTGAGAGGGACTTGGTTCTGAACGTGTAGTTTTTTTCTATTATGTGACAATTAAACGGTGTATTGGTTGACAAACAGATATTCAGTCAGAGGAGGGTATAGAAAATTACACTCAAGAGTTACTTCAAAATTTTGAGTGGAAAGTACTCATCTAATTCGTTTGTTTAAAAAGTAAATAACTACACAAGTAAAAAGTAATTGTTTTACCATTAAAAAACAAACTAAAGTTAATTAATTCTTAAAAGTTACAACTGTTCTACGGAGCCCCTAAAGGGCCATAGTAGAAAAAAAAAGAAAAAAAAACGGGTTAGTAACGGTTGCACACCCGATAGATTTTATTTTTAACTTCTTTTTTCTTTTTACTTAAAATTTATTTGTTTGTTTGTTTGTTTATTTATTTATTATTATTTTTTTTTTACTTCAATTTTTCTTCTTCAACGGCGCTTCAGGGGCTCCGTAGTTTTCTGAAGACAAAAATGCAAAAAGGAAAAAAGAAAAGAAGAAAGAAACTCTGTTTTCCTATTTACATTTAAGAATTCTACTGAATGTAGCATAAGGGAACCAAAATTTTATATGAAACTGTGTATAAAAAACTAAAAAGGTTAATATTTTACACATTTCCTTTGGTAGGAAGGCATCTCCTGATGTTTTGCTTAAATTGTACAAAAATAAACCAAAAACCAGCAGTTTTTATGATAAATTTGAGTGCATTTCTTTAAGACTTTTATAAAAAGAATAGGGAGTAAAGTCAGTTGGTATGGCCCACTTATGCTCTCATTTATTTCTATTTTCCCTCCAGTGTTAGTACATTCAAACAGCTCTACTACTTCTTTTACTCAAATTACTCATCTTGACCAAAAAGTGTATCCTAAGTTCGCAAAGAAGCGGGAAATAGCAAACTTTGTAAACGTTTACCTGCTGATTTATGGATAACATACATCGCCTATGTTGTGTTCAAGATGCTCTGATATTATGCACTTGCACAGTAGGGTTTTGATGGTTTCCTGCAGTTCTACCGTGTGCACACACAGACACACAGTGCCTCAGAGTTCCATTTCTTCCTGTCAGGTAGATGCAGATTGGACTGACAGCCTTAAAGGCCATGTCTCTATCTGTGCCTAGCAGATTCCTTCATTTGTCTTCTTTAATGAATTGACAATCACGCTCCCTCTGATATTTACACAGAGTTATTGAACCGTCTTCAAACTCGCCTGGTTAGACGTGCTACGCGCACACAGCCACTCACATTTTACACAATGTTTGCTTTGAACACAGAGCCACGCTCACACACGTGTACGATCTGCTGAAGCAAGGCCTTGGCTCTGGTAACGACAGGCTGTTGCTGAACAGGTCAATTACTTTCAGTCCAAATGATGATGACATTATCGGAACATTTATTTGTGGAGGAATCCGCGTGGCCTCAAATCTATTATGTGGTTACCCTGCAATTGCATTTTGATCAATTCAAGCACTGCTCACTAATAAATATTTCTGATGAATGCAGTTCATCAGTTAAGTGAATAAAAAACTACAATATTGTCTGGAGAGCTGCTCTCTGACTTCTATACTATGATGGTCAAATTCTAACCAAAAATTGAGCAGCTGCATACCAAATGTAATCTTCTAACTTATGGAAATTTAAACCAGTTTGATTTTCAATGAGCCTTTTTGCAGCATTTTATTATAAACAAGACTAGAGAAACACAAGGACACGTCTCTGTTTGTCCACGCAAATTATAAGTTAATGAAAAAACTGTTAAATCCCCCACACAGATGGCCAGTGTTCTTTCCGTCTATCGAAGCCCATCTGTAGTAACACCTTTTAGTGTTGTGCTTAAACATTTTCGGAAGTTAAAAAATACTATTGTCACCTTAAATTATGCATTTGATTTATTAGTATAAACAAGCTTCTCTTGTAAAACTGTTTAAAAAAAGAGCCAGGAACAGCTACACAACGGTGTTAAAATGAAAAAAGAATAAAGCCATATAGGTTTTTTACCTAAAAGTAACACCTGTACTAAATGCATTCATTTTTCTGAGGTTATTCAGATAACCTTAGATGTATATTTCTTTTAGGTTACATTTTTTGTCTGGTTAGAACAATTTTAACAATTATTAATTGTGTATCCAGTTTTTTAATGACTGATGCACTTTTATTTGACATCATCTTCATAAGAATTTTCTTTTCTTAGTGACCAAATGATGCACTTTTTATGTATTTTTGGGTATTATTCAGTATTTTAAGTTGTAGGTTTTACCATGGCAAATTCCTATTTTAATGTACGAGTGTTGAACGGACCAGAGAGCACATTTGCCTAAGACAAAAAAGCTGCACACTTTATTGAGTCTTATTTCTCTCCATCCTTTGTAATACAGTGTTCCTTCGTTTATTGTAGGGGTTTCGCTCTAAAAATAACCCACAGTAGGTAAAACCACAAAGTAGGATTACAGATATTTTAATGTTTTAACCCCTCACTACAGACTTTGTTTTTTTTTGACAGACATGAACATTTTCACACTTTTCTCTTTTGTTCAAACTCTCAACGTTTAAACTTTCAAAGAAAATAACTTCAGTGTTATAGAATGAATACAAAGATCCTGATTGGAGGAAAACATCCTGAGTGGATGCAGTCAGGATGCAGAACAATGTGCGCTGTAAATTTAAATATATATATATTTATAGCATGTACAGTTGGTGTTAAAAAAAATAATCAGTCAAACAGTAAAACCACAAACCAAGATGTAGCGAGGGACCACAGGGACTGTGTCCCTACATCCAAATGACACATTAAATCATTTAATGGCATCACTGCATGCGTGCTAGTGCAAAGCTTCTATAGCTTCACTCCTGTCTTCTCCAGTGTTACAGAAGCAAACAAACACTTCATGACTGGTCCTTTAAAAACAGCATCACACCTTTTTCCACAGTGACACTTCTGCTCCCTTCCCTCCCCCCCTACACCTCAACGATCTCTGCATCTTCATCCCTCTTCCCTCATCCCACCTGGTCCCCTGAGGTGGATTAAAAACAACCACACCTGTGATCATTTCTCATTTGTGAAGCCTCCAACACCAGTGGTCCAAAGGGAGGCCAGACATAAGCAGACAACTTCACAGCTGTGAATTGCTGTTTTGCTCACTTGGTAAATGCTGCAAAACCCATATAGATTAAACGTTGTCACGGCACATACCTTAATATATTTCCACAAACTGGGATTTAGATACGGAATTGGATCCAATCAATCCTGAGATTCTTTTCAAACTTGAAGTGAGACTAGCTTTTCAGACTGTGTTCTATAAACAATGTTTTCTGGATTTAGAAATACATTAACCAAAGATAAAAAAATGTGAATAAAAAATGATCATGTTTAACGTGTTAATAGTTCAAACGGATCTGTTTTGTGTACATGTTGACATGTGGACATTTTTGCAGCTAGCAGGTGTGTTTTTAACATTTGAGTGTGTGGACAGGCCCCGCCCTTTTTATACTACATTTGAACCTTACCGTAATGATAAACATCCAGTAAACTTGCTGCTCTATGCTGCTTCATGGTCTTATCCCCCCTCCTATTATCACCCTCTTACACCCCCTCCCCTCCCTCTCTAACATCCCTCTCTCTTCTTCCCTTCTTTCCTTTTCCGTCCGGTCCAGCACCAAAGATTTTTAAACATGATTGAAATTAATAAAGTTTTAAAAAAAATAGCTCAAACTGAAATCCTGTTTACCAGTAAACAGTGAGACTTGACAGATATTTTGATCAATGCCATGAGAGGTCAAAACAGAAAACAATGACTGTAATCCAAACAATTTCTGCATAATCTGGGTATGAATATAAACTTGATTGCTCAATTTAATGTCAAACAGTTTGTTTCTAGAAAACAAAAAATATGCAAACTAATAAACAAAAAAGTTGACAATTTTTACTGTTGCAGACTGTAATAAGCCCTTTTCTCCCTAAACATGATGAAATGTCGTAAATGGATGTTTTTTTCTTCCAAAAAGTAATGCATTACTGTGGCATTTGTGGAATAGAAGGATGAGTAAAAAGTTTACAATGCATCATTTTTTTTATTTGCATGTAGAACAAATTCACGATGAATATAAATAAATAAAACAATTAAGGAAAAAAAACCTTTTCAAATCTGTAAACATTTTAATGATAGTGAAATAAATCCGTTTGGTCCACGAATTAATTGTAAAGTGATTGATAATAATACATTACTTTCTGCCAGAGTGCCAGAGCTTTAACAGACTAATACAGATTCTGTATTGGAACCTGATGATGTCTGCACTGAAATAAAGCATATAGACTGCAAACTGTTTATCATTGAGCTATTTTGGTCTCCCTTACCTGCAGGGTTGGGTGTGTTTTGTCCATATCTCCCCATGTTAGAATCCACACCTGGTCATGAGACTTGTCATAAAGCAGCTTCACAGGAAAAGCATCTGTTGCCACCGCCTAAAAGACACAAAGAGAAAGTGAGGAGGATTGAATTCCTCACGTTTTTAATTAACAGGAAATAGAAACAGTGTTAAAAACTCAAAATAGTACAACATTCAAATGAGAAGACTATGTTAAAAACCCACTTTGATGAAAATTTTGCTTTTAAGGGGACACATATTGAGGAAATTATTCAAATAGTTAGGAGCAGACAAAAAAAATGTTGTCAGATAAAAAGCTTATTTGTGATTTATAAAATGCGCTGGGCCACAAATTCCATGCTCCACTTCATCCCAATGCACACACTTGTAGACAAATAAATCCATGCATGTCTTTATATATCCTGATCTAAACTAATATTGCTCTGTATTTTTGTTGCGCCAGTTATGTTGGATTGGGGTTGTGAGGGGCTGTAAGCTAGCAGGAGTCCCGCCCACAATTCTCAACAAATCTCTAATGAACTAGCCCCGTGCTGCAGAAACTGTCCAAGAAAACAACACAGGGTTTTTGGCCAAAAGTTGCATAATTATAATAAGCAAAAATCACTGGGAATACTTTGAAAATAGAGCAAAAGATGATCAGAATGGGGATTTAAGTTAAATGTAAAAAGATTGAAAGAGTACATCAAGATAAAAGTTATACTTAAATCAATTTTAAATAACTTTTGTAATTGTCTATCCAATTGCAGTTACTAGTAATCAAATGTCCTTAATTTTAAGGAAATAAAAAAAATATCTGACGCTTCTCGCTTAATGGCTAACAGCTAATTGACATAAGGACTAAAAACCTCTTAAAATGTTCTAGTTGTCAGATCAGGGACGCTCAATCTTTCTGATTTTCTGTTCCAACAGAAATCATTTGCAAGAACAGAAAACACTGGAAACAGGAATGGAGTCTGAATGTTTATGAAGTCTCTTTTGGAGACTTTTATTGACACATCTGGTAAAACAACAGAAAGAATGGACATGTGTGTACAGACAAACAGGAAGAAGGAAAGAGCAGAAGCAAGACGTGGGATATGAAGGGGTGGGATATGCATCAACGTCAGATCTGCTGCAGTGTCAACAACAAGGAATAACGCAATCCATTACCCTGCTTCTGGCTGAGCAGGCGAGGAGCTGTTGACACCCCCGCCAGCAGAGCGAGACCACAAGCTCCGTGTTCGGTAATGTGAGGTCCAGCCCTCTGCTCTAAACCGGTCAGCTAAGTGTTAACTGCCTTTCTATGGTTTAAGACAAAAGTGGATGTGATCTGTCTGTTTGTGTGTTTCCCATAGAGAAGGACAATGGAAACTGGTTGAATGGTTGGAATAAAGAAAACATAAAAGTCTAATGTAGAGAATTATTTTAAGAGAATTATTTGTTTAAATGCTGTGTGGTGGACTGGGGGGGTTGTGCAGGAAAATCCCCCCTAAGAAAACTGGAAAGTCCCACAGGCTTAGCTGGATAGAATGATTTAAACAAATACTCTCAGAACCCATTTAAAAAAAAAAACTACAAAGTTTTGATACTAACAGCTCCAAAACTTCACAGTTTCTCTTTTTTGCTAATAAATCATGCACAAATAATCTGAAAAAAATATTTTCTTTGGTTGATGTTTTCAGAGATTTAAACAACGAACAGCATCAGACGCAAATTAGAGATTCAGCTGCTGCTAATTCACTACTTAACTTCTACTTCTCTGGTTAACTCAGCCTGGCATTGTGAATTGAGCCAAGGAACACGAACAAAGGCCCTCTTTAAATCTATATTGTTTAGTGGTTTAAAATGATCAATAAAAGGATAAAATTTGATTAAAGCGCATAATTAATGTCTCATTTCTGGTGACTACAAAGTCCTTTGTCAGTTATCATTTGCTTCCAGATCTTTATACTGTTGAGACATCACAGATGCTTTATTACACATGACAATAACAACCTTCTTGTGTAATGTAATTGCACACAGCAGAGACTTTTATCCAATGCTGTTTACAAGTGATGAGTACAATGTGAGCACAGGTGAACAGCTGCATTACAGATGCAAACACACTTTTGATGGATTAGGGACTCATGTGGATCTGATGGCTTGCCTCATGCTCAGAGGTGGTATGGGATGCATTACAGCACAAACCGTGAGACAAAATATTATAGGGTTGTTCCCTTTTGGTGCAAAAGTTCAATTTCATCAGACTGTTTAACATGTTTCAATGTTACATTTTCCTTTTTTTTTTGCCTTGTGTCTGGCTTTTACTTGAATGAAGTCAAACTGGATGTGATGCTGCTGAAATCCATCTGTTTAGTATGATGTTTGATTGAGCTTTTTGTCCTCAATTGTCCTTGTTACGGCTGTGGCCGTAATATTGTTTTATTCGTATATTTGGAGTGTTTTTCTGTACCTGTTTTCTTTGGTTTTTCTGCTGCAGTGGGAGGTTCTGTCTTTCTTTTTTCTTTCCCTCCTATAGTGTGCAGATTGGATTCCACAGTGTCCGGAGAACCTGATTGGCTGTGGACTTCCAGCAGCAGCTTTAAAAACTGCCACATCACCTCTCCAGCTGGCAGCAGCAGAGCATTTGATAGACATTGATAGAGGCTTTGGTCCTTGTAATTT
Source organism: Oryzias sinensis (assembly GCA_037389245.1). Lineage (NCBI taxonomy): Eukaryota > Metazoa > Chordata > Actinopteri > Beloniformes > Adrianichthyidae > Oryzias > Oryzias sinensis. The sequence goes on from CM074497.1 coordinate 26,386,198, forward strand.
GGGTTTGGTGATTTTTGTATAGTTTTGAGTTTTTCATTGTAAATAAATTCCCAGCTTAATTTCAGTCTGGGTCTGGTGAGAGTTTTTGAGTCGTTGGTGAATTTAGTTAAATTATGAATTCAAAATGGTTCTTACGCATAAAAATCTTTGAATAGCAGGCAACAGTCGCACAATACACACAGACAAAACCACATTTACGCACAGATAAGAGTTACATGTGCACAAAAGGTTTTAGGACTTCACTGCTCCAGATTTGTGCATAGATGGTGTGTTTAAATGCTGGGTCAGAGTTTTCTTATCTGCTATTTTGAACTTAGAATGTGAATAATATCTGCCTATTTTTTCACTTTTTTTAACAAAAAAGTCTGAATACGCATTTAAAAAACAGTAATAACTTTTGTTTAGATGTTTTCCAACACTCAGCGCTCCCTCTCTGCTGCGCCGCACGACACCACCTCCAGCGTGGCGCTGTACCCTGAGCTCCAGTCCCCAATCACAGCGATAGCAGACAGCGCCGGGTCCAACCCAGAAAGCTAAGAGTCCATCAGGTCACTCCATAGCGCGTTCCTGCATTGAGCTGATCAGCTCTGTCCACTCTCTGGGTGTGGAGGAGGACAGCGATTGGGGACCAGCACTCCGGGAAGAGCTCTGTAATGGAAGCGGCGTCGGGGTTGCCCCTGCCTAGAGGGAGTGGAGAGTTCTGAAAAAACTTTAAAAATAAGTGATGAGTGTTTTAAAAATGCGTATTCACAATTCGCAATCTTAAGTTCAAAGTGGCTGACAAGAAAACTCTGATGACCCAGGATTTTAGTGGCATTTAAACACATCATCTACGCACGGAGAGGTGAAAAGTCTCACAACCTGCATGCACTTGTAAGTCTAATCTTTGTCCATTTGTGGTTTTGCCTTTGTGTATCAGGGCATCAGTGTGTGCTATTTAGAGATTTGTATGCGTTAGAGTTAGTTAGTTTTAAGAAGGTGTAATTTCAAGTTGTCGGTGTGTAAATTTATATTTGACTTTACATGTGAATACCCAATTGCAATTACACACAGTACACACAAAATGTATTGTATGAGCTCTAATTCAAGTTTTACACACAAGTAGATACATTAAAACTTTTTTTTCCTCTCCATTCACCAAAGGTAACACATCATGTGAACTCATCTCCTCCAATCATGAAAAATGAGTAAAAAAATAATAAACTCATATTTGCATTGATGTCGGCCTCTGCGTAACATTAAAGTTGCTGATAGGAATTTGGCATTTTACAAATTCAATGGTAGACTTAAAATATGTTCTGACCTTTACTGCCTGTTTATAATGCAGCCTTTATTTCTTGCATACAGATTAAGCTAGAAACATGTGAAAACACTTTGCAAGCATTTCAGAGAATGACACAGTTTGCAGTTTAGTGGATCATGATTCATGCTGAGTGCTGGATTGTGTGTTAGTGTGTTAAAATTACCAAAGAAAAAAAATTGCTTATATGTAAAACAATTAGGGCACAATGAGCAGATGACTAAAATCCAGTTTAGGAAAATGTTTCTGCACATGTGACCTGGGGAGGAAAACCTAAGGAGGTCTTGTGAAGCGCATTGGATGCAGGCACACTTTGAAATTTCAAGGTGAGACACGCTTCAATGATGGATGCAGTTTTGTTAGACAAGCTCCTGAAGAGTCTTCAATGCCAACATGGAAATAGGAATGCTAATGCTGCTCAGGTACCCAATATACTCAAAAATGACAAACTAAGCTATCCAAAAATGACAACTACAGTTCATCTCTCTGAACTGAAAGATCCAACAAGCAAACTAAAAATGAAATATTAAACACAAGTTTGGATTATCTTTTATGCTGTTCTTTTTCAGGCACAGTGGAAGGGATTTGAAAAGACAGGTTTCATACATTAGTAAAGGTTTGATTCTTTTTGTCGAGAAAAATAGTTCTTCTCTGGACTGGAAACAACGTGAAAATCTTTTAAAGCTTGTCTGTGCTTTTACAACCTTAATCTGCTGTCTGTGGAAACTGAAGCCCAACCCGAGAGTACAAAGCAGAAAAGAATCAGACCTGGAAGAGGTGCACAGATGCACTGATTCAGACAACACAAAACACAACCCCATTCAGTCGGGGGTGTAGGGGTCCAGGGGCAGGGGTGCAGAGAATTGCAATAAAGGGTGAGAATGTGGTTTAACACTGTGTGTGACTGGTCTTTAGTCACACACAGTGACACAACACACTGAACAACACATTGTTCTTTCAGCATACATGAACGTTTTTATGAAATGCTGAATAGATTCCATTAATTCATAAAAAGATTAGATTTGACCTAAAAACCCGACATGAAACTATCTGGTTTTGCTAAATAATTGAACACTGTATGTACTAGTCAGTGTCATAACCTCCTGCAAAAAGGCAAAGGGTCTCTTTATATGTCTGTGCTCAGAGGCCCTTCGTTTTATAATCCCTCCATTGCTTTAATCCCATTTTCCAAGCAGGATAATAAGCTCAGGTAACTGGTTTATAGTGACACTCTTTGCGTTGCCACCTGCTCCGTGCCATGTCTCTCTCTCTCTTCACACAGGCTTTTGCTCACATCCTTTGTTGTCACTTGCTTCCTCCTTCGAGTTGCACCCATTTCCTCTCATCTTGCACCTCAGTATAAATGACACTGACCCTGAAGGAGACCCTGAGGGATTCAGTCTCTAAACAGCCGTTACAGGAAAGATAAATGGCAAAGCAGCCAGCACCCACCTGGGCAGCAGATTGTTTCCTAAGCTTCAGGTGCTTTTGATTTATTTTATTAGCATATAGCCTCTTAGATTGGTTGCAGCAGGACCTGAGTGCAACTTACAGTGTCAGGATGACTGGCATATATCAAAACACTGGCAGTATTAGTTTTTGTTGACAAAACTGATTTTTTTATTTTTGAGACAGAAAATTAGGCTCAACTTAGAGTGTATGATTAAGTAATGGGCTGTGTTTACTCCTCTAAAGCAGCGGGGTGTTTTGAGTCCAATCACCATGTGAGCGTTTTATTGGACGTTTCCATAAAATCACAATTTTATACTTAAATGTGTCTGTTGGGGTCTCAGTCTGCTAACTGCTGTAAATAAAAAGTGTTTACACACTATTAGTCAGTTAGAAATATCTTCCTATTTGGAAATGCACCACATCCAATTTTATGTAAGCAAATTACTCTTTTTATTTATTTTTTGAAGTTATGCAAGCACTCAAATAAGCAGGCAGCACCACACTAACTATTAACTACGATTGGATCCCATGAGAGCTGGTGCATCTGGTCAGTAGCACTAAAATCATAAGCATGCCCATCTCTTATGTCCAGAGCTTGCTCCATTTTTGTCCACACACAGCTGCTGCTGTTCAGTTAAAGAAACCTGCCTAGCAACAAGACAGAAGTAAGATAGTATGTAAAACTACAAAGAGCTGTGCTCTCGTTGTGAGCTTAATAGCTCTGGGTAAATGGAAATTAGTAGCAAAAAGGTATTTAAATTGTCATTAATCATAATGTGAAGTCAAACTAAAGCACATATTAATGATGCGAGCTGTAATTTTAAGGCTGCAAGCTTTACTTGTGATGCAACATTTGGATAGAAAAATAAAAAAGCTGACAATTATTTCTTAAGGAAGTGTAATTTGAACCTGTCCTTGATGCAATCCTTAAATTTCTGTCACAACCAAGCTTTAAATCCTTAAGTACAGCAGAAATCGTTTCATTGATCCAAGTTAAATTTCTGCATCTCTTCATTGGAATCTCAGACTCGACTCAAACATGCATTTGCCAAGAGGAAAGGTTCCAGAGTGGATCTTTAAAAAAAAAACAAGTTTTGGAGGTTTTGTCACCATAACTTCCCTGTTTTTAAGTCTCTGTTCTGCGTAAATGTAAAAAGTCAATAAAGTTTCAGTCAGTCTGCCTTTTGTTTCTTGGATCCTCTGTGACACTAACTTTCAAGTTTTTTCTGAAACTTTTCCTTAATTTGACAGACACTAGTAGAAACCTATACTCCACACTCACCTGAACGACTTTCTGCGCTTGGATATCAACAACCAGCAGGCGGCTTTGAAGAGGTTGTGTCACATAGATGTATTTATCCCTAACGTTGACTGCTGAGGACCACACGCAGCGCTGAGGAGACACTCCCTCACCTTTGGGGCACATCTCCTCCTGAGAAGAGGCGACAGAAGAGATGGAATGATGAGAGGCGGGAAAAAGTCTGTGCTGGGTTTTTTATGCAATACCTTATTAAAAAAAACTTGTTTTACTTTTCACAGGAAGAGTTTGTAAAGCAGAATGACGCACAACTAGAGGTAAAAATATTTTGTCACCTTTGAAGGCTGTGTAGTTCTCAGCTAATAACACACCTTAGACATTTCACACTGCTGACATAAACGCTAATGCACATACGTAGATGTACATCCAAATCTGGCAGTTCATCCTTGAACTGCCTCTTATCAACATTTTCTGCATCAGCCAAGATGCTATACTGACAAGTAACCGTTAACATGCTTTGCGAGTTTCCAGCTGCTTTAAGATGTTCCAGTGACACTTTACATTGGAAACAGGCTAGTTTAACTCTACAAATACAGAGACATTTTGACTTGCTTTCAAAATGTGAGATCTGACTATTACTACCTTAAATGACCATAGCAGTCCAGTTGACTGAGTTTTTTTAATTATTTCTTTTTTACAGTGGTTTCATGTTTCACAATTTGCCACTCTTCCCTGATCTTTCTCCTGCTTTATTGTCTTTTTATGCTCTCTGAAGCTAAAAGCCATTTAAAGCTTCATTCTAAACCCAAGAGAAACAAAATGACAAATATAAAAAGAGAAGAGTTATAGAAGTTGATTTTGGAAACTATTCTATGTTTTTACTTATTCTCAAAAAAAAAACTCTTAGATCTTTTCAATATAATAAAAATTAAACACAAATGTCAGAGCAGCAAAAATGACTGCCGTGGTCATTCTAGTGTTTGTGAAATTGTGGCAGACTGAGTGTTAATGTTGTTGAACTCAAAAGTTGAACTTGAGCATGTTTTACCACATGGAGAAGATATCCTGAAGGAGCTGTCTCACATTTCCGATAGGCTGACTGCTTCTCAGGCCTCACTTGTATGGTAAAGGGGAATTTCAAGCCCAAAGATAGTTTCTTTTATGTGAATTTACCTCTTCTTAGTGTTGCCAAGATGGAGAAACTGCTGTTTATAGCAGGGACCCACCAACACACAGTTTATCAGGTTTGCATTGATCTCTAATACAATTACACTATCCAATGAAATCCAAATACCTCAGAGGAACAAAGAACTCTTACCATCGAAAGAACTCTTCTTTCTTTTTTTCTTTTTAGATCGATGCTCTCCAGTGAAACTTGATGGTCTACCACACAGACTATATGCTCTCTATTGATGCAAGCTGTTAACTAATGGACACAAGTAATCCCATTACATGTAATGAGGTAAGAGGTGACTCTTTAACATCAATAAGGAGAAAAAGAAAACTTTTGTCTTCATTGAGCTGGAGATCATTACATTTGAAAGATTTTAATGGTTTACAGCTCTTTTCCTTTAGGAAAAAAACCAAAGGTACTTCCAATACTTCATAAGGTGGTGGAAGAAAGTTCTTCTATATTATGAAAACAATCTGTTCTTTTGCAATATTGCACTTGAGATGACTTTGTCTAGGAGTTCGCATACATATAAGGGTGGTCTCTTTTGATATCTGCTGAATAACATTTGGAAAATGACCTTATTTACACTAGGGGAAAAAAGCATTCTTGTGAAAATCCATCTATTTTTTTTTTAAAGCTGAACCTATTTCTCTTTCTGGTAAATCTGCATGGACTCACATATGTGGTAACAATCCTCTCTGTCCGCTTGATATGTCTCCGTATTTCACATTCGCTGGGTTGCAGAACAGTGACGCCCTCGTCAGAAAACACATAGAACATGTTTCCTACACTCAGCCCTGAAAGAAAAGACAGGAAGAAACGCTGTTTGAAAAGTGACACGTACAAGCCGAAAACGCCAACACTTTAAATCCCACTCCTGTCTTATCTGACACTTTTGATGGGCTTTTCAATTCGAGCGCATGTCAGAGGGGGACGCTGAAGACTGCCCACCCCCCTCAGCTGGGACATCATTGTGAAGCTTTAGTTTGTCTGCACCTGCAGAGGGTCCTGTAAAACATCCTTTCAGCCCAGTGTACCTGCCCCAAACAGGGCTGTCTGCACGTTTTCTGACTGATCTGTCATTTTCTGAGGCTTAGTGTTGCAGACGTCTGTGTGTTCAGCGGCTGAAACCTTCTGTCACGAAATGATGTCAATAGGAAAACATCCAAAACCTTGCCATTAGGAAGTGTGTCTAAAATATGAGGTTTTACTCTGTACTCCTGGATTTAGATGATATATGGAAATCCTATTCATTGACTTCTGCCCTCTAAACCACAGTGGTTTTGCTGCGCAGTAGTAACAGTACATTTGTGATAATTCTATTTACAGCACAAAGAAGAATTAATTCTCATACAGCTTGAAACCAAATGTTTTTTTACTTAGCCTTGAGAATCTTGTTTTATCTACAAAATACGTTAGTCTCATTTTTATGTACGTCTACGTTGCCCTTTGGTATCTGCAAAACACATTGGAAAGCACAAAAGGATGAAACATTTTCCACTCTCGAGGGAAGAAGAAAACACTTGAGGAAAGATTTCACCTCAAAGCAAACAAGTTTGTGGTTTGTCTTTGGAAGCAGAGCAAATGAAGAAGTTGTACAGTAAATACAGGGCTTCAGGCCCCAAAGGGGTGCAAAACGGGCTCACTGCAATTTCTTATTCACCAGAATAAAGAAGCACTTCTAGGAAGTGTAATGAATTACCTTCTTCTCTCCAAAGAATGTTTGCAACTGCAGAGTCAGCCGATGAGCAGCAAAAAGGAAAGGTGAGAAAGGGGAGGAAAAACATTAATTAATCTTGGATAAAACACAGAACAGCAACAGAACATTTTACACCAGTCCTGACATGACAATGTATCATCCTAAATCACGTGTTCTTATTTGAAGTAAAAAAGAAACTAATTTGTTATTTTTTAGTTGTTTGTTAAACTCTTTCTAGTCTGTGATCATCATCTTCATAAAATTATATATTTTTGTGTTTTGAGTTTTGAAAGACCAGACACTAAACACATGCATCCAAAGCAGCTTATTATTTATGAAGTGCTGGAGAAAATCACAAAAATGTCTTATGCTAAGCATTTCACATGAGAGAGCTGAGAGCTCTCGGGGAAGGGAAGGTGGGGGCGGGGTTGCCCCATACCAACAGTCCAACAATTTAGAGGCAAATTTCTAATGAACTCCTGCCGCTCGGAAACCATGTCCTAGAAAACGACAGGTTTTTTGATTTTGGCTAAAAACGGCATAATCTTATTTAAAAGACCACTGGGAATATTTTGAAAATAGATCAAAGGGTGATTGGAGTGGGACTTTGTTAAAAACTGTACTTTTCACCTTCTTGTATAGACAAAAAGAACCAAGCAACCATCTAAAAAAATCATTCTCCATTCACACATTTATACGTTAATACACTAGTGTTGGCGAAGCTGCCATGCATGATGCTAACATTTTCAGTGCCTTGCCCAAGGATACTTTGACATATGAACAGTCACTGGTCAAACTCTCTAAAGTGGAATGACCACCTTTCCTTAGTAGTTCCTCACTTGTGCATGATGTTACAAAAAAAAGTTAAAAATCCAGTTGATATTACTGCAGTTGATTTATGTCAAGACATAATGGAAGTATTTTTAATGCAAGTTTTGCAATCTTACAAATCTAGCCCTTATTTGACCTTGAATCATATTTGACCTTATGAGTCTAACAAGCCCAAATTAAAGTGTATTTGTGATGTGCAAATCTAAACTGTTTTGATTTCAAGCTACAGTTTGCAAAAGCCAAAAATCAGCTCTTTGAGAAAAGATAAAGAATAATCTTCATACTTTGTTTTTTCAGAATCAGCAAAAGTACATTATGTGATTTTAAAATATTCCTGTACATTAAGTAAGGGTTAACGGCCGACGAAGTGTGCGTTATTACTTTTTAACGCACGCCGTGGAAGCCTGAACCGTTGCTTCCGTGAAGTGGGTTAAAAAGTAATAACGCACACTCCTAAGGCCATTAACCCGCTTATACCATGGTCACTTACAAAAGCAATACTTATTAACCAGTTTTCTTGTTTTTTTTTCCCGATTTGGATCGCTTTTCTCACAAATAGTCTGTGTCACGCCGCACCACCGCTGCAGTCAAGATTCAGCGATATATATATGTGCTGATCGTCCCGATGGGTTGAATAAAGCATCAGTTTAGAGAGAAAGTTCACCTCTTACCGCTTGTTTTTGTCCAAATGATGAAGCTAAAGGTTGTTTTAAAGAAGCCGGCGCAGTGATACAAAACATTTAAGCTAGGTGACCGGAACTTCTTTTTCACCGTGCGGTTATCAGGTTGTAATGCACACCCAGCAGCCAATCAGAATCGAGTATTCACCCGAACTATGGTATGACCTGGATTTAATGAAACCAGGTAAGACTTACGGGTCTTCTTGGCCGAATCTTCAACAAAAAGAGAGGAAATGTCTTCGTCCACTCCCACCTCATTCTTGGCTATGCAGGTGTAAGCTCCCGTGTCCTCATATCGAACACTGCCGATAAAGAGCTCGCTACCATTTGCTACATAAAAAGAAAGCAAAGAAAACAACCATTATCATCTCAGCACCTTCAGTACATTTTAATTGGCAATTAATCTGAAAGCAAAATATGTACATGCTAGAAAGAAAATACAAATCCAGTTAAACACTGATTAAGCAGATTTTCTGTAACATTTGAAAGTTTCAGCATAAATGGTTGCCTCAATAAAATGTATAATAATTTTATCTCTGTCTCATCAGTCTGCTTTGTAAAGGTATCTAGTGAAAACACAATGGTCATCATCAAATATGGGCTGTGGGATTCAGCTCAGATAAAGGGTCCAGCTGCACTGGGATCTTTCCTATAACACAGCACAAGTCACATGATGTATTAAAGCCACAGCAGAGCTGCTGCAAGTCATGCTATTTAAAAAGACAGCTTTATTTTTCATCTTTTCCTGATTAAAGAAACTTTTGTAAAAATAAACCCCTTTAAAACCTGACATTTATCCTCTCCTCAGTCTCTCTTTTATGTGAGATTTTCTGCTTTAATGCTTAACCTTCCTACAAGCTCACTTAAAGCTTTATCTTTCTGCTGAGTGAAAATTCAGAAAGTTGCACTAAGACACTGACTTAAGTGTAAAAGGTGTGCTCAGGTTTCAGAACAGAAGATTATGCCAACCTTTTGGTTTCTGCTCACTTGGCGCTAGAATGATGCTGGAGACACCGACTCAAAGTAGTTTATACTTCTGGAATTTACATTCTGGTAAAGATTCTTTCATTAATTGGTAAAAGAAGTAAAAAACAGCTTTAGCTCAATAATAGATTTAAGTGTTTTAAGTAATAAGACAACGTTTCAGTTGGACATTTATATGGATTACATCAGTGTTGAGACGGACATCTCCATGCTTTTTAATGTTGCCCCCCCCTTTTTTGTCTGCTTTACTTTAAGTGCAAAATTGGTGACTTCTGTGTATTGGTAAGGCCAAAAAGTCAATCCTGTGGATCAAAAATATGCTTTTTGGTGAATAAAGGATATACAGCAAAAGACCATTCTGTATAGTTGGAAAGACAATGAATTTAAACTTTGTTTAAAATATCAATTTAGCTGCTTAAATCTATAACAAATGTGTATATTTTGAAAAAAAAAATCAGGAATAAAATGAGACAACCAAACAGCTAATAATCAATTTCTAATCGTTTCAAAACTGTGACTGTTTTCAAGACAATGTATGAAGTTTGTAAAGCAGTTCCATAGTGATTTTTTTTTCATTCTGTCCCACTATCTGCATCTTCAACTAACTTTAATTATTGCATGTGTTGTAAACATCTTTATACAGTATTTGTTTTATTATAGGACACAAATAATTCCAATTAAATACTAGAACTAATACTAACACATTTTTAGCAAAATATATCCCTATAATTTCCATTTAGTTTGATTTGATGTTCTTTTAATTTTCGTGCTTGTTTTTATATTATTTATTTTGTTTTGTTTAATGTTAAGCACTTTGTGTTATGCTTTCATATGAAAAGTGCCGTATAAATAAAGTTTGATTTGATTTGATTTAAAAAGCACACATCTTGTTTGTTTTAAATTAATAAATGTATGATTTATATCTATATATCTTTTATTTCTAAATAATAACAAACATGTCTGAATCCTATACTACGTTTTAATTTTACTGCGGTCTTTTGTTTCAGAGGGACCTCTGCCATTCTCTGCTTTGGTCTGTAAATGTGAACCTTGTGCCTTCTCCTCTGAGTGTGGAGCATAGGGCTTTGTGCGTAATGACCCACACTATATCAATCAATAAACTCCTAAGGTTGACTGTTGGGAGCTTCAGTTCATATATTTTCTTTCCGCAAAAAGACCAAAACACATCCTATAAAAATGTACAAGAGTTTAGGATAAACTGCTCATGTGTCAAAAATAAGCTTACATGTGTCATGACCTTTATTTTATTGTTATTGTTTTTAAAGAAAAATTGACACAGTTGCAGAAATTGTATCATCTTCGGAAGGAGAGAAAATCCACATCAATAAAAAAAACCCAAAACAATTGATTCAGAGCATTTTATTGTACTGGCTAACAAAAGCACAGTGCTAAAAACAAAAAGGGTCATGTTCACTGCAGTCATGTCTTCTCTGTTAGAGCGGACACAGTGATTTTTGGTTTTGATGTTTTTTTGTTTTGTTTTTTAATCACACTTTCTCTTTAGGAAGATGAAATTCAGGGATTTTCTTTTCCGGATGAGTCATTGTGGAGTAATCTATTACTCTTCACACTCAATCCACTGCTGATTACGCAACTTTCCCTCCAAGTCCATTTGTCTTACATTTTGCAGAGACTGAACGTTTTCATGTCAGAAAAAGGAAAGAATTTTTGAAGAAAAAAAAAACTACTACTGAGATGAATATTCAAAATGTCAGAAAATTACCATTCCACTTATCTCCCAATTAGGTCAAGTGAATTAAAGATGATCTGAAAAACTCACTGAAACAAAACTACACAAATTAAAAACGCAACAGTTTTCATTTGCTTCCTTTTGTTATGGGATGAACTCAAAGATCTAAAACATTTTCCATATACATCATCTGTGTTCTCCGTCCAAAACATACTCTTGCCCATACCATAACCCCACCACCACCATAGGCCACTAGACAACCTGATCAACTCTATGGGAAGGAGATGTGTTACACTGCATGAGGGAAACAGTGGTCACACAAGAGACTGACCGGTTTTGTGAGTCCTGAGACACCCCCAATAAAACAAAATGGTACATTTCAGAGTGGCCTTTTATTGTGGGCAGTCTAAGGCGCATCAGTGCAATATACGTGCTATCTAATCAGCATCTTGGTATGGGACGTCTGTGGGGTGAGATGGAGTATCCCTGGAAAGGAGAAGTGCTTTCAGATTCAGACAGATTTGTGAACAATTTTGGAGAAATTTTGTTTTTGTTTGTTTGTAAAAAAACACCACAGATCTTTGAGTTCAACTCTCGACAAAAGGGGAGCAAAAAAAAACAAACAAGTGTTGCATTTAAATGTGTGTTCAAAATATAAGAATTGAAACCTTTCCTTGTTTTATTTATTAGTCTACTGTTGAAAAAATTAATTATGTTAAATTTGGTGCAACACTCTCAGAGGTTCACCTGCGTTTTTCCTTTGAAGTCATTCCTAATTTGTGTTATTACTTTAAATTGGTCAGATGAGGGAATCTGCTCTGTAATCTGCTAAATCCTCTTCTAAAAGATAATTAAGAACGTCTCACCTATGAGAGTGAGCTGTTTAGAGGAGCTAGCTTGCAGATCCATGCCATTTTTCAGCCAGAGGAGTTTGGGATTTGGGATCCCATCAGCATGGCAGTGGAGGCTGGCAGACACACCGGGCTCCTGGGCTTGGGTCTCTGGGTAGACCAAAATCACTGGAGGAACTGAACACACAATGAGGCAAAGACACACGCACAGAGAAAAGAGAAGGACAAGTGAAAACATAATTATGCACTGCTTCATGGTAGACTGTTGCTCTTGGGGGGGTATAACACAAACACCCACAGTGGGCAGAGAGGAATTTGTCTCACCCCAGCATGGAATATATTCACAAATAACAAGAAACCAACAGCTTTGGGCGCGCTCTATTACAGCTCTGGTCCTGCATGAAGTACATGTTTGAGGTATCTGCCACATACCGCTTCCTCTGGGGAAAACACTGCAAATTATTTCAGGGGAATTGAGGGGGGTGAAATAGAAGGTTTATAGGAACAAGTAAGATGTGGCTGACAGACTTTGATGCTGAACACACACTCTTGCTTCTGGCAGGCGACATGTTCTAGCGGTTAGACATATATTTGCTTAACAGGATGCCTTTCATTCAAGATAGATTTTCTTTTTTGTTTCGCACATCCATTTTTAGACACACCTGTAATGTGCGCACGATAGAATCACAGGATAAAGGGCAATTTAACTAAACAGAATTTGTAGTTCCTTATGCATTGCAGACACTGCATTATTACTCCTTTTGGCTTAAAAAAGGAAGAAAGGATGCTGCTGCTCGACGAGCACAACAGGATGCAAACACTCGCTTAATATAATGCAACACTCAATTTGCACCTTTTGTTTCCTGTCTACCTAAAATGCTCTGAAGTACCCAAACAAACATTCAGTAATTGCACCTCTGCTAATAACTTGCCCACATAGACTCATTTTCTCTCAGCGTGAAGAATTCCCATCACATCCTAACATTTTTAATTAAAGGTTTAAGAAGCAAATGTTTTTTTTCTTCTGATATTTAGCACAAACCCCCCCCCCCCCCCAAAATGCAAATTCTGTAGTTGATTTGTTATTTTGAAAAATGGGATTTAAATTTTATCTTCCTTAAAAAGAAAATAGTTCAAGCATTTGAGTGGAAATAATTATTGTAAAAATAAATAATCCTTTAGTAAAACAACAAAGACCTGGACAAATTTAACTGAATATCAAACATGCAATGATCCTGCAGAATCTAGCAGAATCTATTGCAGAGCAGCAATAGTTCATCAGAACGTCGTGGGTGGGACTGTTGACGGAGAGTAAGCTTTCGCTGATTTCCCATCATCCACGTGTTTATACTCTCTCCCACTAGCTTACAGCCCCTAACCACCACAAAAACCCAACATTAGCTGTGCAACAAAAATGGCGAGCTATCAAACTCCAGTTTAAAGTTTTTTGTGCGTCTGTGCAGAGGCGGTCCTGGCTAGTTTGATGCCCTGGTTGAAACACTGTACAGCACCCTCACCCCTCTTTTACAGCCCCACCCCAGCCTGCATACAGACAAACAAACACAAGAACAAAATATATCATTTTATTACTTTATTATTAATAATAATAACAGATTGGATTTATCTGCGCTTTTCAAGTCACTCAAAGTGTTTACATTGTGTCCATTATTCATTCACTCCTCATTCATACTTGGTGACGGTATCTACTGATGTAGCCACAGCTGCCCTGGGGCAGACCGACAGAGGCATGGCTGCCAGTTCACGCCTACGGCCCCTCTGACCATCAACGGGGCATTCATACACTATCACACACCAGTGGAGCCACACTGGAGGCAAGGAGGGGGCAGTGTCTTGCCCAAGGACACAACGAAAATTGGCTGGGGGGAGTGGGGATCGAACCGCCGACCCTTCGATCATTGGACAACCAGCTCAACCACCTGAGCCACTGCCGCCCACATTCATGTAGAAATATACTTATATAGTTGACTTTACAATTAAGATATAGCATGTACGATAGTTCACACTTAACACGCATTACTTTGTGTTTTCTTTTTGAAGGCTGGTAAAAAAAAAAAAAAATGTTTTTTTTTCACGAGCTGGATATGACCCCGACACAAATTATGCATACATAATTCTGTTCATTTCCATTGGCTTCATGAATGAACATCAATGGAAACTAATGAACATATTCTTTTGTTTTTTGTGCTTAAGTGTCACATAAAATGAACAAAAAAAGACAAATGTTGCTTAAAATTTTACTCCTCAAACTGTAAAATTGGTCATATTTGACGCCGATTGAGAGTTAATTTTGGACACTGCCTGTATTCTTTTATCCTTGGAGTGTTTTTCTTCTTCTCTTCTATTGATTCTAAATGGGGCACCTGATGTTTCCTTTCACCTTTTGTCCATTTTCCACAACCTTGAACAGACTTTCCATCTGTCAGACACCCCGAGTTAAGATGAGTGAGATGATGGAAACAAATTCAGTTTGATGCATTTTTTTTCTTTCACTTTTTATAGTGAACCCAATAAAGTAGTTTAATGTGTTAATTTATTAAGAAAGCAGCAGTTAGTCTGTATGAAGCCTGTGACCTGACATGGGTAGAAACAAAAAAACAAATTTGTTTTCACGAAATACTAATTTGTTCCCATGAAATACTAATTTGTTACCACGAAATACTAATTCAATCTCTCAAAAATAATTTTGACCTTTTTACAACCCCACATTTTTAACCGGAAATGGGATAATTGGTTTAAAGCAATAATATAAATAATATATATTATAGTATCACTGATGTTTCTATTAAATATAGCGAGGTGATTGCTATGCCGGGCGGCCCCTCGGCAGCTGGCTGGCCGGCAGACAGAGTGCGGCTGCGGGATGGGCAGGCAGCCGGCTCAGGCCTCCTAAATCCTATGATATTTTTCTTATTTTCATGAAGACGATAATAAAAACAGTCTTATTCTTGATTTTCCCCTCTCAAACTAATGCGGGTCACAGAGACATGGAGGTAGCGGCGAAAAGTGGCTTGCAGCGGGAGTGGAGGTCACTGTACTGAACCCAGACAGACACGTGATTACAGATGTTTTTCAAGATAACGTAATTTCCGGACTATAAGCCGCTTTTGTCCTGCGCTTACAGCCCCGCGGCTTATTCAGTGACGCGGTTTACTTAGGATTTTATTTGTCGGCCGCCATGAATATATTTTCAGTTTAAGAGCATGGGTTGAATGCTTACTCAACACCAAGCAAGTCATTTATGTTTGAACATACCTCTAAGCAGCCAGACAGCATGGAGTTGAGGTCTTAGACACTTCTGTTATGGTTCAACAAAAAGAAACACGCATGCCCAACCGCATCCCAGAATCCTTTGGTGCCATTAGACCCAACGTGCACGTGAACGCCACTACAAGATGATGAAGCTTTCAAGTTAAAAGCAATCGTTAAGAGCAGCGTGAAAAAATCCACCATCACCAACGGGTTTGGAAAAGCCGGTCAGCTGCGTGACGGAAAAGCTGCAGTCTGCAGCTTGGCTGCACGTAAATATGTGGGAATACCATCAGCCTTTATTTTGTCAGGACACGACTGGAAACACAAATTGACGTGATCGTTTTAACGGTTTCTAAGGACTGAGTGGAATTTTACTTTGAAAAGCTCACACCGACCCACAGCCGCCATGTGAGCTGGAGACATGTTCTCCTGCTGCTCATTCACATAGAGCTGCGGGGCCAATGGCAGTCTGAAGGCTCCCACACGTAAAAACACCCCCTCCCCTCATCCACAAAACGTACAGTATTAAGTCCGATTGCTCTGCACAGACACGATTCGCTCCATGCACCGGCGCAACGGGGACGAAGCGCTACTCCCTGGAGCCGCCCTGGCCAGGCGTGTCAGAGAAGATAGGAAGGGGAGACGAGGAGCGCGCGGAGCGAGCGCGGAGCGCATAGGCGTCCGCAGAGCAACAGTGTTTGTTGTGGAAGGAAACTTCTGACGCACGCGCCGCTGCTTTATTTTACTGGTGTGTGTTTTTAACCAGCCCTATTCCTACCATATTGCTGCCGTGACACAAGCGGAAGGAGAGCTGTTCCCGTTCGCCACTCCATCCACAGTTGCTCCTTGCTCATTCTTAAACACGTAAAACAGTGTGGCGACACCGGGAGTTGGCCCCGCCTTCAGCCCCTAAGACTCATGGGAAATGGGGAATCGCGGAGGTAAATTTCCTCATCATAACTGAGGGATGTAATGTTGATTATATGGTTACTGTTTGTAATTTTATGTATGATACCTCAATTGTCAATAAGTAAAAAAAAAACATAACTGAGGAACTTGTGAACAGAACTGACTTCCATGCTGTTTGGCAGATGTTGGCGTATACAAGTTCATGAGCTGACTCAAGGCTGTCTCCTCCCACATTTGCAATCAATCTGGGAGTCAGGACGTGCTTTGTCGGGCTGACGGCGTTGCGTAATGCATGCGGCTTGTACACTGATGCGGCTTATGTATTTAAAAAGCAAGCTTAATACGTGAAAATGAGTGGTTGCGGCTTGTAACCGGGTGCGCTCTATAACCCGGAAATTATGGTAAATCAATCTGTCCTCTAAACATCTTCCATGTCTTCCATGGATTGTAATTAAATATACACAGAGAGAAATTGATTCAAGCAAGAAAAAAAAAAAACTTTTAGGATTTCCTTCATTTTAAACACTTCTAATTAATATTTCAAGGGTTTCAATTTAATTATACTGTTGGAACAAATTATTAAATAATTTGTGGAAACGATATAATTATTATTTTTTTTACCTATGTCAGGTCACGGGCTCTGTATATTTGTTGTGTTGTCTGGAATCATAAGCGGTGAGTCTAAGCCCCTCCCCACCTCAGTTCCTGCTCGTTTTCTACCTGTTCACACCCTCTGCACCTGGGAGTTGGTTTCTCCCATACATGTCCTCAATTATGGGAAAAATGCAACAAGAACCTATTAAAAGCACCAAAGAAATACGATATTCATTGAAGTGGTTCTTTGCATAGATTTACATGAAGAGGATTTTTGGAGGTGGGGTTGGTTTTCATTTTAGTAAAAATGCTGCAGCTCTGCCTGTGAGCATGTTTGCCGTTGTTTGTGAGTACCCACACAAAGTCATCTTTTAGAACTGTCCTCAGCCTGCTGTGTCAGTGACAGGGTAATTTCCTGAGTTATTAAAAAGGTAACTGCGGTTTATGAAACAAGGGGAAATGACAGTTTTGCCAGTCTCAAACAAACAGCAAGGACCCATTTGTTCCAACATCTATCCTGATCCAACACAAAGTTAGAGAGATTGTAATCTGGATGTCGATGATTAACTGCTTTAATTTGACCTATACTGCAGTTGATAACACTTCCTCAACAATTTCTCACTATTTCACGTGTACAATACATTTGAAAATGCGATATGTGTACAAATAGTGTTTTAGGCAAGGGAAAAACTAACCCCCCTCCCCCCACACAGTCATTGAGTCAATGTTAGTACCATTATTGACAAAGATGGAGAAATAATCAGTACACGCTCCTTTCAAGCATTACACTTAAACTTCACATATGGAATGATTACTGAAGTATATATTTAAAATAAAAAAACTGTTAAGAGATTATTTGGACATTTAAAAATATTCTGTTGTGAAGTTTCAATATGTGGATATATGTCTTTATGTGCTTGAATTCCATAAAAGAGGTGCATACCTTTTAAAAATTTCTATAATTTTCTTTTATTTTTTGCTGTTTTAGAAATAGAAGCAAAAAAGAACTGTTTCATTATTAATAACTATGTTTTCTTAATTTTATTATTAATAACAATAAAAAAATGTCAAAAAAGGTGTTGTTGATCTTCCATGGGCTTCCACTCTGCTGTTCACATTTGACACCCTTCCAAAGTTTTCTGCCGTCTGCCCTCCCCCCAATTATTCCAGCTCCATTAGGAAAGGATTTTAGGTCATTTTTTTGTATCAAAAATTTGCATTTTCAGTTCTGAAACTGCAAATATGACAAAAATGTGGCTTAAAATTAAATTGTCCATGATAAAGACAAACAAAGATTGTATTTCTAAATGTTATTTGTACTGGAGGAAAAAAACATTACTGACCATTCACCTGCAGCACATGTATCTGGTAGAGGTCTTCATAGCCATAAGCATGACAGCTGTAGTTCCCCATGTGGATTGTTGTCACCTTGGTGATGTACAGGGAGCCATCGTCTCCAAAGTCCTGTGGTGCAGACAGAGATTAGGAGTTTCAGCTTTGTAGCTTTCTCAGCAACAAACTTAAAGCAATCAGGAAGTGATGATAAAAAAAACATTATTAAAAAAGAAAAACTTCTCAAGTCTCTTAGCAAAATAACACTTTTCCCTCATTGTATTGCAGTTCAACTTTTGTGGTCTTTTTTTTTTCAGTACAATTTTCTTTTTTTTCTTTTTTGATGCAGATTGTGTCCTGCGTCCTGATTGGCTGTGAGCCATTGTCAAACAATCTCCTCCATGCCATGCCTCGTGTACAGAATAGGTTGAGCATATTTACAGAAATCCTTGATTGTGAAGAGATCGACTTATTATTCTTCAAAGGTTAATACTCTTTAACCATTTAAACAGGAGAAGAAAGTGTGAAAATGTTCAGGTTTGTCTGAGAGAAGTGTACAAAGTGGGTGGTGAGGCTTTCCACAGCCTAAAAACATCTATAATAATTGGAAAAAATAAGGATGACAACTTTGCGGATTTCACAAATTGTGAGGTTTTTTAAAACATAAATCGCACGATAAACGCTGTAATAAGAAGAAAAAGTTTAACTTGTTACCGTGAAAAAAAATATCAATCACACTACAACTCAAAACAGTTGAGCTCACTAGAAGTTAACATGTGGACTTATAGGGCCTATATTATGCTATTCTTAAGCCTTTTAGAGTAAACAATTTCCATGTGTATGATAAAATATCACCCTTGGAACACAAAATAACATATTTTTTTATTAAATATGAATTATTTTCCTGGTCTCTTTTTCAACCCAAAAGTAAGATGACTCGATCTCTGAGGCTCCGCCTTTCGCTCCTTTTGGGTTCCACCCATTTCATGACGTCAACCAAGAGCGGGCCTCGGCAGAGTGTCTGTTTCGTCCTCGAGTACAAACAACATCCAAACTTTAGCAAAGATGGATGTGCATTTTGTGTATTTAAAAGGAAAGCGTTTTTGCAGATCACCGCTAGCTCTGTGGGGAAAGTGTGTGTGCGTGTTAGCTGGGGGTGGTGCTGGCACTGCAGACTCTTCTTGGAAGGGGCTGTTCCCATTTGTTCACATTAGCTCCTGAGAAGCTGCTCGTTTTTGTGGATTGGGAGGGGCTGGTGCCCAAGAGCCCAGGTTTGTAGAGGAATACTCAGTAATAGGATTTCTTTAAGTGTGGAATGAAGAATAAAATGCACTTAAAAGCTAAAAATGTAATTTTATGGATGAAGCGGCTGTTAGTTGCAGGGGGGGTCTAAGGGCAGGGATGCCAGTATAGCTTAGTCAGTTTGTTAGTTCATTTTAGTATTTTCCTATTGAACTTTTTGTATTCATGATCCTTTTGAGTTCATGTTTTACTTCGAAGCCCATCGAGACGACTGTTGTTGTGATTTTGGGCTATACAAATAAAATTGAATTGTTTCGGGTCTGGAATAATAAGCGGCGAGTCTAAGCCCCGCCTCTCTACCTGTTCGTTGTTTTCCCTTCCTCCAGCGTGTTCTACACACAAAGCGCAACATACGGTCATTTTAGCAGCAAGGTGACAGGATAGTGGGGGCGCCCTAACGTAAATGTAATTACATTTATGCAGAAATGGGTAGTTTTAGTCTAGGTGGAAAAAAAAGGATTCTTTTTGGGCGCTCACGTGTCACGAGATCGCCACTGACTGACACTGACTCTCTTTTCAGAAGAACTTTCCATCCCAGACACGCCCCCTACGCTGCTCATCTTCCTCCTGACCGCTCGCGCTACCTGATGGTGTTAGAGGCACCACGACAATCTTAGAACATGATAGTTATTTTACTAAACCACAGAGAGCTGCAGCACAGGGAGGAAAGAGCCGCATGTGGCTCCGGAGCCGCCGGTTGCAGACCCCTGGTATAGGCCCTTTAATACATGTCCCTGACCTCTAAACCTGTGATGCCAATGTGATGACGTGTTGTCATTGACAACACTATAAAAACACATGTTCAACACTTGTACAGTAAATAAAATCTCCTAGCAGTGTGCCTGTGATATTGAGCAATTATAAACAGATATATGTGTGCAGCCTAAATGTCAGTTATTTATTTTTTCCTCTTTGTACCGCAAGTTCATCAAAAACCTAAGATTTGAAGTTGCCTTTTTTCCACAAAAGCAAATGAAAGAGACTTAAAGACAGAGAACACAGAGTAATATAGTAACTACTTGTTTCTGCACGTTTAATTTTTAAGATTAAATTTGTGTTTATTTCATTTTAAAAATTTGAATTCAGAAGAAAAAACAAGCCATTTGTCTTGTTTAAATCTGTGATACAAAATAAATCAATTTTTTCATAAGGCCATGCTAATTAAAAACAAACTATTTGCTGTTAGAATTATATGAATAATCTGCTAAAAATGTTTTTTTTAATTAATCATGACCTAACTGTTGATGCCATGGCATTTATCATGATATAAAATTTTTAATCAATTGACAGCTCTAATTAAAGTTTTGAGAAAGGCTAGAGGATGCACATAACAGCAGGGAATGATGGGATGTGGCAAGAGGGAAAAAGAATGATGGGAAAAACGAGAGATCATGAATCAAGGGATTTCCCTGTTGAGTTTAAGCGGGCTTTGGGGAACTTGATCCTGCTCTTTCCTTGCATCACACAGTCTCAGCCTGATAAATGGCAATAGTTATAAATATAAAACCCATTAGTTTGATAAATGAAGACGCTTGTTGTTGGTGCAGCATGTGGCAATCACCAA
This sequence comes from Oryzias sinensis, assembly GCA_037389245.1. Taxonomy (NCBI): domain Eukaryota; kingdom Metazoa; phylum Chordata; class Actinopteri; order Beloniformes; family Adrianichthyidae; genus Oryzias; species Oryzias sinensis. The sequence continues at coordinate 26,407,109 of CM074497.1, forward strand.
GGGGTTCCAGCCACAGTCTAGGGTGGATTAAGCCGCTAAATAGTTTGCTGTCTCACCATGCGGCAAAGCATGTGCTTCAATGCAAGTTCCTTGTGGCATTTAGACTACAAAAACTGCAGTTGTTATTTCCTAAAGGCTCTACAAAATTAATAAGATGTGAGTGTGGCAAGTAGCTCTTGCAACAAAAAAAAGGGAAATCGTTTTCTTGCAGGATTGATGAGGGAGCTTAAGAAGTTCAAAGTTCAGGGTTTATAATTAACCACAGAGATTCAAGTACGCTGGTAAGGACAATTAAAAGTGAGTGGCCATGACTCAAAAATAGTTGGTACTAAAATGTGAGTGCTACAAGTAAAACTTGCCATTCAACATGGGGGCTGCACTGCAAATATGCTAGACTGCCAGTAGTTGCAATCAAATTTCAGGGAATTACTTTTACAGCAAACATCATCAAAGCAAGCTAGACAAGACTTTTCGAAGAGACATGTTCTCTTATAAAGAGTTTTTCAGTGAGTAAAGTTTTATCTCGATTTAGGCAAACTTTCCTTTTCTTCAATCTAAACTCTACAAAATATTAACTGACTCTTTATTTCATCACACTATTTTCCATAAGATTATTTTTTTGGACTAAATATTTTGTTGGTCTGCAAAATCCATGTTTCGAAATGCATTATCAAGAGCTTTTATAGTAATTTCATTGCACTACAAGCCATGCAGCTTCTTGTTCTTTAACATGTGAGAGTGAGAGTCTAAGCCTTCAAGTTAGATGTAAGTGATGAAACTTGAAACTGTCCTTGTTTCATACGTCTTCACTGAGTGAAACAACACTTTTTTAGGTATTTTCTCTGACCTTCTTCTTCGATCATCTCTTATTTGCTGTTCTCCACTGATTTGCCTTTTATTTGTCTTACAAATAAAGTTTACAAATTTATTAACAAGCAACATGAGCAATAAACTTCAAACAGAACGACGGCGTTTTCTTGTTTATTGCGGGGGTTACGTTCTAAAAGTATCCTGTATAAGGAGAAATCCACAAAGTAGTCATGTTTGTTTTTTCACATCATTGTTATAAGGCTGTAAAACCCCTCACTACACACTTTATATACATTCCTCAGACAGACATTAACATTTTCACACTTTTCGTTCTTGTTCAAACTCTAAAAGTTTCAATCTTTGTAGAAAAATCAGTCCATTAATACAGAATGAAGCCAAACATTTGCCTGCTGTCTAATATTTCTGTAACTGGCAAACTGAAAGCATTCTGTGTTTTGACCGAGGAGAGTGACAAGGTCAACAGGCAATCAGGACGCTGAACACAGGGCACGGTTAAAAAAAAACAAAAACCTGAGAAATTGCATTGAAAAAGATTCACAAAACAGTGGAAGGGAAGCCGTGATACAGCGAAGGGACACTGTATAGCTAACGATTTGGCTTGGGTACTTACATGAAGATTTGTTGTATCATCACATGTACATTTTTTATTGTGAAATAGTTTTTTTAAACCACGAACTTATGCTCACATCTTCATTTTTCAAAAAAAGTTTGTACCGACTTCATTTATTTAAAGCCAATTTATTTTTGGGGGCGTAAGAGATGAAATGTTTATTAACCGTCTCCATCGGGACAGAAACTGAGAATTTAAGTGGACAGAACACTTACAAGTGGGAAACTTTGGTGAACCTTTTAGGCTTAATTATTTTCATTGGAGTACATAATGTGACTTGTACAGAAAAACAAGATAAATGGAACATTCATTGCATCAATGTGAGGAACAGTCAAAGGCTCATCTAGCATGTTTAGTTTTGGCTCCTAAAGGACTCATTTATTTGGTTGTCTCATTACTTAATGGATGATTTATTTTCATTGCTATCCCATTCATTTAATATTAAAAAGTCTTTTGTATAAGATTCTCTTATCCAGCCTTGCCAAATTGATCCACCTGCTACAAAACCTTTACACACCCCTTCAAATGTGCAGTTTCTCTAGCTTTGACTTGATGAGCTGAAAGTCAAACACATTCCACGCTCCTGTCTCACGTCTCTATTCAGATCACTGATCTCTGTCTGAATCCATTATGTGCGGTCATGAGCGCGATGATTCTCTGTTGCAATCACCTCTCCTTCAGTCTCTGCCTTAACATTTTATGTTGTTAATCGGTTCATCAGCACAGCAGACCAACAAGGCTACTCATTAACATTCAATTAGGGGATTGTGATCTGGTAGCAGAGGAGGCAACTGCCACATGTGCAGATGTGTCTCATTAACTATTCCTTTTGTCCTTCTTTGGACAGTTTCTGTCTAATTATGACATAAAGAGAAAACTGCTTCATTCAAAATACTAACAAGATTCTTCTTGTCAACAGTTTGTCAAATTTGTCAAAAAAAAGGAAATTAAACAAATAAAATGTGTTTTTTAAATGAAAAAGGAATTTAATTGAGAGCTCCAGTTAAGGGTCGCATGTTCTAACAAAATCTAATTGGCATTTTGTAATTAACTAACATTTGTAATGCTGATGCTACAGTATATTAACACATTTTAGGTCTTAAACTCTACTCCTAATTGTGGTGGTTTTATTGAAAATTTCCGTGCTCATCACTGAAGTTCTGTATTGTTTTTTTATTTCTTAGGTTTAGTTTGCGCATCTTTGGACATATACGCGTTAGTTCATCTGCAGTGTTCTGCAGTGGAGCCGCGATCAGTGTGTGAATGTGTGAATGGGTCTGTGACTGTAAAGCGCTTTGGGCCTTTGAGGAAGGTAGAAAGTGCTATACAAGTACACGCCATTTACCATTTACCATACAGCAGGGGTGCAATGATTAATCGATTTTCTGATGTATCAAACCAGATTTGTCTGAGGCAAGTTGATAATCGAATCGGATCAAACTATACCATTATAAAATCATTTCAAAATGAAATAAGTTGATTATAATCGATCTTGGAAAATACCATTTGGATTGAGACATGATGTGTTTATCTCACCATAACTTAAAAATGTCCACACATGTGAGGGCGGCACAAAACGATCAAGCCATCATTACAGTTTTGAATTTTGCAAAGACATACAGTGCGGTAGAATGTTCTAAGAATGTTCTGTTTCTAATATTTTGATGTGGAAACACAACTCTGGGCATATTAGTAGAAACTAATATGTGGATGGATTCCCCATTAACTCTCATTTACTTTTTTGTTTGTATACATATTTAATTTATATTTATTATCTTTCAAGAAATAAAAGGAATCTGTAAAACGTTGGCTGCACTTTTCAGTAGGTATTTATCTCTGAGTCACACTGGTTGATGTTTTGGCTAAAGATGCACTGGATCGATTTTAGGTCAATGAATCAAATTGGATAATTCAAAATGAACCAATATTGACTATAAATCGTATCATCAACCAAAGAATTATGATAAGACTTGAATTGTTGTTAAAATGAGTCATTACAGCCCTAGTATACGTTGACAAATGTTGTAGTTAGTAACTTCAAAAGCTTCACAGAGTTAACATGATTGTTGACCCCATGTCAGGTTTATTCTAGTAGGTGGCAGTCCCTTTTTATGTTCTCATATTTACAAGTTTCCCATAATTTACATGAAATTTTTGTTGGGACAGACAGCTGACAGAATGCTGCTTGCACAAAACAGTGCAGAAAGAACAGAACACAGAAAGAAATGGTCTTGAAATGGGTTGGAAATATAATCTGCTGAGGCTTTTTTAAATTCTTTGACTAAAAACTATAATGAAATAAAAAAAGGTGACTGTCCTTAAAGACCCTCAAGCCTTTTTTTTTTAATTCTTGCATAAAATACAGAAAAGCTAATTGAAAATAGAGCACATTTGTTTTTTTTTTCTCTTTAATTCAATTTTCTCTTGAGCGACACACACCTGTGTCAGCCTTTTAATTTGCACTTACATTGATATCCTCCAAGTCCAGAAAGTTTAATATGATCCCATTCCTCTTCCAGATGATTGGTGGACGCAGTGTTCCCTGAATCGCACATGTGAGAACAGCGCTCAGGCCCACTGTTACCGTGGAGATGCTGACTCTCTGGTCTTCTGCCAGACTCAGCTGGACAACCTCTGCAAAGGTGGGGAGAAACATGGTTGGTGGTCAAAAAAAGGAAGAAGTTCTTGCAAGACAAAAAATTCATATTTAAAAGGAAATTGGAAGATAAAGACAAAGTCACAAGTTACAGTTTTGATTGAAGTAGAACTGTGGCAAACTAAACATTTCTGATGGATCATCTGATCACAACAAGAAGCACAATCAGCAGTTTAAGAGAACATATTTGCAATGTAAATAAAAAAATCCAAAGAAATTTTTTTTTCCTAATTAATATTTTTTTAACTCATCAAGCAAACAGATGGGAGCTTAAGAGCTCTTTTGTTTTTACTTTTACCATAGGCGTTTAAGAATCTTCGGACACATGAGGTGTATATTTGTATAAACCTCCTTTGTTTTTGAAGCTCAGCTTTAATTTTTTAAATCTTCAAGATGGCTGCTTGAAGTTGGCTGCCAATGCATTTCTCAGCCTAAAGGCCTGATTCAATCCATCAAAAATCGCTAAAATATGATGACATCCATCAAAAGTCAAGATATTGGTATTTCTGCTTTATGTATCCACTTTATTTTACTTGATAATTTTGACAATTAGTAGTTATTGTATCCAGAAAGAAGAGAACTACCGTGCAGCGCATGTCATCCTCTATTGGGACTCGGAGCAAGATGTCCAGTAATACTAAGTTAGCTGCTGAAATTGCAGAAATGAAGGAATCTCTGAACTTCTTGTGAAGGGACATCAGTGAAGTGGTAAAAAATCAGAAAACACTGACAGGTCTCATGGAAAAAGAGATCCAGGAGCTAAAGGCTATCATCAAACAAAAGGATCTAAGGATTGAAATCCTGGGGCAAAAGGTGGATGACTTGGAGCAGAATTCCAGGGCAGATGACCTTCTGCTCACAGGGCTAGAGACCAGACATCAAAGTTATGCCCGGGCTGCTGGCCCAAGAAGTGATCAAGAAGGTGAAGATGCACCATCTGAGGAGCAGCACACCCTGGAGCAACAAGTGATCCACTATATGAGAAGTAAAGACATTCATCTGGATAGTCGACACATCTCAGCATGCCACACTCTGCCAAGTAAGGATAAAAAAAAAGAAGCCTACGATCATTATAAGATTTGTGAGCAGAAAGCACAAAGTGGAAATCCTAAAGGAGGCAAAGAAACTGAAAGGCACTGGAATTTATTTAAATGAGCACCTGACCAAGGAAAATTTTTAAGGAAAATTTAGAAGATATGTTAAATAATCTAAACCATAATAAACAATTAATAATTTGTGGAGACTTCAATATATATCTCATAAAGCTAGATTCACATTTACAAACATTGGATTTTTTTGATTCATTATATAGTAAAGGACTGTATCCTTTGATTACAAAGCCTAGCAGAATAACAACAACTGGTGCAACTTTAATAGTCAACATTTTTACCAATATTTTGGAAACTCAAATAAATTGTGGGTTAGTAATTAATGACATAAGCGATCACTTGCCTGTATTTGCTATATTTGACTTCAGGTTACAAAAAACGTCAGCAGAAATCCACCAAATATATAAAAGAATAAGGAATGATGAAACTGTGAACGCTTTCAGAAATGATCTCATAAATCAAGACTGGAATGACATTTATACAGATGATGTAAATGATGCATATGAGGCTTTTCTGAAATGTTATTTAGATCTTTACAATAGACATTGTCCAGAAGTTCTAAGTAGACCTAAATCTAAAAATAAAAGAAAACCCTGGATAACAAAGGGCCTACAGAATGCTTGTAAAAAGAAAAACAATTTCTATAAGGACTTTTTAGAACAGCAGCAGCTGAAAAACGTTATAAGGTTTACAAAAACAAGATAACAAATGTATTGAGACAAGCTTAAAAGAAATATTATCATAGGATTCTGTATGAAAATAAACATAACTTAGAGGCTACGTGGAATATTCTGAATAAGGTCATAGGAAATAAGTCAGGATCAATAGAACTACCTCCCTTCTTCCTTAAAGACAATGTGGTCATTAAAAAGCAAGAGGACATGGCAAATGAATTTAATTCATTTTTTGTAAATATAGGACCTAACCTAGCAGAAAATATTACATGCAATTTACAATCAAAAGATATTATTAAAAATTGAATTTCCCATTCTATGTATTTATCTCATGTGACTGAAAATGACATTTTGACTACAGCATACAAACAAAAATAAGAACTCAAAGGACAGTGACGGGATTGACATGAAATTAATAAAAATGACCATAGATTGTGTTGTGAAACCACTACATCATATCTTTAATCTTTCACTTAAATTAGGAATTTTTCCTGAGAAGATGAAAATAGCTAAAGTTATTCCTTTTTTTAAAAATGGAGACAGACATACTTTTAATAATTACAGACCAGCATCATTACTTGGTTCAAAGTTGTTTGTTAACAAACTAGACAGCTTTATTGAAAAAAATAAATAGCTAAGTGAGAATCAGTTTGGGTTTCGTTCTAATAGGTCTACAGATTTGGCTATAATGAAAATAGTTGAAGAAATTTCAACAGCAATTGACAAAAAGAAATACACAATAGGAGTTTTCATTGACTCAAAGAAGGCTTTTGACACTATAGATCATTCTATCTTGATTTCTAAATTATATGCATATGGGGTTAGAGGAATCGCCCTGAACTGGCTTACCAGTTATTTAAAAAACAGACAACAATATGTGCAGTTTGGAGGTAAGAAGTCTGATCTTATGAATATTATTTGTGGACTCCGACAAGGCTCAATTGTAGGACCTAAACTTTTTATTTTATATATAAATGATATTTGTGATATTTCTAAGTTGTTACAGTTTGTTTTATTTGCTGATGATACTGACTTTTTTTGTTCTGGAGATAATCTGAAAACCTTAGCTAAAAGTATTGAAATGGAAATGATAAAACTCAAAATGTGGTTTGACTACAATAAACTATCTTTGAATCTAACTAAAACAAAGTTTATGGTATTTGGTAATAAAAACAGAACAGAAGTGACTTTGTCCATTGACAACATAAACATAGAACAAGTATCTGAATTTAAATTTTTAGGGGTTATGTTGGACGACAAATTAACATGGAAATCTCATATATTTTATGTAAAAAATAAAGTAGCCAAGAGCCTTTTTGTTCTGAACAAATCTAAATATGTTTTACCATGTCATATTATGCACATGTTATGTTGCTCTTTGGTTTTACCTTATTTTACATATTGTATTGAAGTGTGGGGAAATACATATGAAACTAATATAAGGCCCTTAATTCTGCTACAGAAGAGAGCTATTCGAATTATTCACAAAGCTAATTTTAGAGATCACACAAATGAACTTTTTATTAAGTCAGGCTTATTAAAACTTAAAAATTTAATTGAATTGCAGACCTTATTAGTTATGTTTAAAGCCAGAAACAGAGATTTACCAGAGAACTTACAAAAGCTTTTTATTTTTACCACAGGAGATGAAAATCATAGGAAAAAATTTGATTTCAAACAACAGATTGCTTGAACAACATTAAAGCAAAAGTGTTTGTCTATAGCAGGGGTAGAAATGTGGAATTCCCAGGAGAATCAGTTAAAAAGTTGTCAAAATATTATTCAATTTAAACGGATGTATAAAGCTAAATAAATTAGTTTGTACAAACTTGACTGTTGAATGGAATTTTTGGAATATATGCATTACATGAATGGAATGTATTTACTGTGTAGTGGAACTGTACATTGTGAAATCTGAGCACAGGTGATGGTGTGAGAAATGTAAATGTAATGTTTAAAAGGGAGCAGATAATTATAAGAATTGTGTTCTTCAATTCTGCTCCCTTCTAATCATGAAAATGTTCAATATGTAAGAGAAACATGTAAACATTTGAACATCAATTTTCATGAAAGGAACAAATAAATAAATGAATGAATGAATGAATGAATTTATAATACAAATGTTTTACATGTCCAGCACAAATTCAAAATACTTCTCTGTCACTCCAGATTTGATCCAAAACCCTCTCACAGTATTTAACCATAGGCTTTCTCTAGATCTTAAAAGACACCATACAGCTCCTTCTGTCCTTTGTTCTTCCAGAAGCATCCTCAAAGCTTGTATTGCTTTTGTGGTTCTTTTCCTCAGCATGAAATCATACTGCTGCTAAGAAATGCTCACTTTAGACCCGAGTCCAGCTTCTAATACTCTAATACCCATAGCTTCATTGTGTGATGGATCCTCTTTGTTTTTCTGTAGTTTCACATCTCTGCAAGTCTCCCTTCTTCTTATGGACACCAGAACACTTCTCCATTCGTCAGGCATCCTCTCACTTTCCAAGGTCTTGTTAACCAGCACAGTTTGAAACTCTTCTGCTACCTCTCCTAAACTCGTCTATACCTCTACAGGTACTTTTTCAGGACCAACTACCTTTCCGCTCTCTCTACTCTTCCATTCCGTCCTCCCTTTTCTCATTACAGTTACCCATCTTTACCACTTTCTGCTCCAGCTTCTTAGCTAATTTTCCTCCTAACATACTCCTTAACTTCTTCATTCCACCACCAATCTGCATTCCTCTCTCCAGATGACACACCAAGTACCTTCCTCTGATCACTGTAGCTGAAGCTCTCCAGTCTTAGGAGAACCTCCTGATCTCCCTAAGCACGAGCACAATTAAACTGAACTCACGATTTTTTTCTCTGACTATTTTGTTAAATGAGAGAGGATAAACTCAGGATAGAAATGACAGCTTTTAGTTTACATAGTTCCTTTTTTTCTAAGTAAAAAAAAAATGCATGAATTGTTAAATCTCTTGAGCTAGTATAAAACAAACTATCCTTCTATCCTCTAGTTTTTCTTTTCTCTGAATTCCCTGTCCACATTGGTCATGCAAAATGACATTTATTTGATATTTATATAACTGGAAGAGGTTTTCTGTTTGGAGGTGTGTGCCTGAATTTAAAGTTCAGGCATGTTTCCAATGACATGTCCCCGTGTCACCCTGTGTTAGCACTGGTTGGTGCAACAAGTTACTCTTGGAATACAAATAAATTAGGAGACACCTGAGAGGAATGCAAATGAAGGAAGTGGATGACTGAGAAAATAATGTTTACGTAAACCATATAAAAAATGTGTGTCTATTTTGCTTTTTTTTTCTTTATTTTAGGCTAATTTTAAGAAATATATCCTGCAACTAGGCATGGGATGGAAGATGGAAAATCTCAACTTTCAGAAATAACACCTAAAAAGATAAAAACAGAAAAACAAAGTAGAGCAGTTTGAATGCAAGCTAAATGTTTTTTTTTTCTTTTTCGGTTTTTAAATGACATGTTTTTGATGTTCTAGCTAAACTTAATGGCTTATTTCCATCTTAAAAGCAATTTCAAAAAGGTTGATAAAAGATTTAGTATACCTGTGAACATGAGATAAAAAAATGAGGCACAGATTGTCTCCTCCTGTCGCTCACACATCAGCAGCACAACCCAGCAGTGATGCAGCAGCATCAAGCACTTCTCCTCCTCCAATAGACCCAGCGCCCTGAACATCTACTCTGACTGAGAAGGTAACTGTTAACTGCTTAGAGAACCCCCCCCCACTCCGTGTCTGTTACAGTGGCTGCTGAAAGAACCTTATTCAAGCGCAAGTTGATTGAAACGTAAAAGAGATCTAATATAATGCAGTGGACTTGCCATCCTAAGCTTAAACCACTAGTCTCAAAACAGTTGTCATATGTTCATGTTGTAAATGTTTTTGCTCCCAGAAAAAAACAAAACAAAAAAAAACAGGAGAGTAACTGTAATAAATTCTGTCATATTAATTGGTGTAGTTTTTAAGTCATTCAAGTTAAAGCATTAGCAAAAGAACACTCGAAGTATTTGTATGATAATCATTTCCATTGAAAAAAAATAATATTCTACATTTGTGCCTAATTGTTTCTTTAATATCTTATTTTTACAAGTTAATGTGATTTCTTTACATGTTTTATTGTAAGCTTTAAGCTATTTAAATTGTATTTTAAAAAACATAGGTTATTTCTTTTTGTATTTTTCTTTAGTAAGACAAAGTTATTATGTTTTTATATGTTTACATGTATAAAAGCAGTGGGAGTTACTGCGATGCCAAGGGGCGCCACCCAAAAACTTTCCTAGGGCGCCAAATTGGTGAGGGCCAGCCCTGCAGCCCCTTCAATGTTTTTTTAAGTTTTCTTATGTTAATGGTTAAACTGCATGTCATTTTTCATGATGTGAACTAAGTTGTTTAAATTGGAACATATTATAAAAGAATGCATTTTAGGTAATAAACAAAAAAGACACATTTAAAAAGACATGCAAAGGTTTATATTTCTTTTCTAAAAGTGTTTCTTTCCTAATATATAATAATAAAGGATCCTTAATTTGCTTTTGCTATTATATTTATATTTTCAGTCATGGCTGTTTGAAAATGTTGAAAAATTATGGAAAATTGGTGAGATCATTAGACTTCATAACCAGGCAGCAGTAATAAAGCCACTAAACCATCTGATCTTCATTTCAGCATCCACGGGGGACAGAATTCAATTTCCCAAACATGCTTTGAGTAGATGGCTACCGTGTACTGAAATGTTTATGGGAAGTGTCCCGCCTAGATGCAGACTCTGACAAACGTTACAGTAAAAGACCCTGGGACATTAGCTGTCCGGATCCTGTAGCTCCTCTAGTGATAGATGTATCTGCGCTGACAGCTAGGTCTGCCAGTGATATTTCAGAATGTCTCGGGTACAGTGCACTGCCAGGCCCAACAAAGTTATTATTCAACAGATCAGTAATTTGGCTGGCAGAACAGGCTTTGAGTGCCATGTCGACAGATGAAAGATGAAGTGCATTGATTTGACATGGCTTGGAGGGGCCATTTTTGGTGGTACTATGAATTTCAACTAGACCACCGCTTGCAATGAATTCGGTACAGTCTGTGAAAGCACTGTGTGGTTTGCTTTGTCAGCACCACCACTGTTCAGATGGACATCCAACACTAGTTTGTATTGATTCCTTTAAGGTAGACAAGGAAGACGTGTTTTTAAAAGTTTACTGCTGAAGAAAATGTCCTAGAAATTCTCTATGCAACTGCAAAATGTCATTTATTAGAGTGTTGCAGAAAAACCTTTGTGAGGCGCCGATGTTGACAACTGCATCCGAAATACACAGTAAATGGAGGCAGTAGAGCAATCAAGTTAAGACTCGCAAGTTTAGAGGTTTATTCTTGCACAAACATGTCTTATTTCTATAACAATATCTAACTCCTATTAGTTTTTTTCAGAATTTATTAAAAAAAGAGACTTGCTCTCAGAACAAACGTATGTGAATGTTTAGTTAAGGCCCTGCTATACATGCAAGTGTAAACGTTCAAAGGGGCTATATATTGTAAATAAATCAAGGCTTTCTAAAGACGTTGAATAAGATCTCTTCTTTCTGACTACTCTGTTTGTGTCTTTAAGTCGTGTTTTTTTGCATATTTTGGCTGGGGGTGCAACAATCAAGCTATGTTCTCCCCAGACGTTTGACACACATTCAAGAATATGCTAAGCAAGCACTTAGCAGATGGTGTTCACACAGGACAAGCAGGGGGTGTCTTCTTCTTCTTCTGCTACTGTACTAGTGTATGTCCGCCAACTATTCTTGGAAGAGACTTGGTGCAAAATGTGGAAGTGGTGCAAATCTCGTGAATCTTTCTCCAGGCTTTTTCCTTCACAGCTCTATTCCAATATATGAAAGACTTGGTGTCATATCATTCCATCAGAGCACAAACTGCAATTTAATAATTTCTCTTTTGTAATTTTTAGGGGACGTCATCCAGTCATCGCAATCAATCCCTGTTCAAAGAATATTAACAAGCATGTTCAATATAAACAATCGTAAAAACTTACGAAGTGATGTGTGCATGTGAGAACTTTGAACCTGGAAGTCTGAAACATGTATATAGGATAGCTTTAACCAGCATTTCCAAGGGCGATGTGAATGTAGCGACTTCTAGTCTGAAAAATATGGTAAATCTATTCTTATTTATTTATCTTGTTCACAGAATTTGAGTTTCTTTTTCTATAAAGCACTTTAAACTCTTCCCTCTTGCAGTTTTCCAGTTTCAAAAAGTATTAATTGGTTTTAAACTTAACTCAAAGATGACTGTAAATGCCCTCAGCTAAGAATCTAAAAAGGACCTGTCAGAGCGTTTATATTTGGATCCAAAAGCGCATTTTAGACAGCCCCTTAGAAAGTGTTTTATAGCAGTTCCTTAAAAGCACTACTATTAAACCCAACAACAACAAAGACAAACATTCCCACAGGCAGCGTTTGCTCTGCCCTGTCCCCATGTCACAACATTAGCTCCTTAAAGAATCTCACAGTGCAAATCAATAACTGACCTTAAAGGGATTCAGGAACTTCACTGATTGATCAGACCCACTGCCATCTGAAAGATGAGCTGCTTCATTCAGATCTTCACACTCAGACTTTTGAAAATCTTCAAAGAATTAAAAATATGTACTTCACAATAAAAAATGGAGGTTCAGCTCCAGAACAAAAAGAAAAAGTTACGTTTATTTTATCCAATACAGTTCTGTGATTTTGGAGTTTATATCTGACATATACAACAACAACAAAAATCAGAAAAGAAATAAAAAGAAAAAGCTTTTTTTCAGAACCTTTTTACACTGAACTGGGAAATTGACACACATAAAATGTTATGAATTCTTAGTTGTTTTTTTGTGTGTAGATGATTAATAGCTCTGTTGACAATGCTGAGCCAGATGGATCCTTTGGGTAAAAGATCAACATCCAGGCTGTCTGAGAAACCTTAGTTGAACCTCAAGCCTGAAGCCCTTCTCCAGGCAAGAGAAACTGAATCTGTAAGACTAAACTTCTCACTTTATTCCAAAGTATGTCATATTGACGGTGGATAGTTAAAAACAAACTTAAATTAAAGTCAGAGTTTGCATGCAGCTTAGCTCAGAACACAGAGATCCAGCACAAGATTGTCGCTGACTTCATTATCAACACAGGATTTTGTTTGATTTCTATTTTTGATTGACAGCCAAACAGACTGACCAGAGAAATATAAAACCTTATGAGAGTAGTGATGCAGGAACATCCAGGAGGAAATACACCAATCAGCACAACACAAGCAGATTGAGGATACAATCAACACAACAAGTCATGACCACAAGTACACAAACACACAGCAACACCCAGGTCTGACAAATCTTTAAACTTTCATTTCTCTTGTTATCTTTTCCTGTTTTGTACATCAGGCATCTTTCCTTTCACAATATTGGGAAGAACCCTGAAAAAACATTTGGAGTTTGTAAAATAAACCCTTAAAAAAACAAAAAAACACTGGACTGTTTAAATATTCTCTGACTCCTAATTTGATTTAAGGTAACAGATTTTTTTGGTTTACTTTTACTTTACTGTAAAATCCATCTGAAAAAGATTCTACAAATGGGTTTTTATAGTATTTCTATTTCAATTAAAAAATGATGACAAAAAAACCCACTTATAATTCAAGTCTATCATCTTCTTATTATCTGGGGTATTTGAACTAAACAGCGTGTGCAGAAATGAGATTGGAAAAAATATAAGGTAACACTTTAAAGCTAGTTGACTATTTACTGTTATAACGGACTTGTTAAGTAACAGTTAATAGCTTGTTAAGGATTTATGAATCTGACTTATAAATTTGGGCCAATAGATAACTAACAAGCCGTTTGTTAGCAAATTAAAAGATAGTCATTATAAAGTGTGACCAAATCTAAACTTCAGTTAAATAGATCTTAAACATCTTTCAGTACTTTCTGTAGGAAGACGCTGCCAGCACAACACTGGGTGGTTATTTAAAACGACATTTTTCTTTGGGTTAGTTAGTGGATTATTTGTAAACTGAACTAAGATGGCAAACAGGCAGAAACAACTAAAAATAAAACACTTTCTCCATGGAGTCTGCGATGCTGAAGACACTTAAGCCTGGAAAAACCAAAGAGATTCCTCTCTTCCTGACAGTGGCTCCGTGCCTTAGAGTGGATTAGATTGTCAGTCATGTCACATGCACATCTTCCATTAAAAGACATTTATGCAAATTAAGCATGACACACTTATTTAAATGTGACTGTTATGTACAAACCTTTTTTTTCTTTGTAAATCTGTCGTCAAGTGTTAATCTTAAAGATCCATGCTGATTGAAAAAGCTGATTTTAAAGAGGGGAGCTTGAATTATTAGCATTTCATTCAAATACATCCTATAAGATGCTAAAGTGAAATAAGATTTGCATTTACACACTAAGATTATCTTAAAGTGTTAGAATATGCTCATGTCCAAATAATGTCCCTACAGCCACAGACATGATATCTGTAATTAACATCAGGAAAACAAAAGAAGCAAATAATTTGTTGCCAAGTGTTTCCATACATTCAGCTAAAATTCCTTACAACTTTCATTTTCTGACATTATATTGTCTTTTTTTTTATCTTTTAATTTTTTTAATTTTTTCAGAATAGTACAGTGGAGTTTGGACTAGTATGTACTTTGTTAAAATGCAATCTCCTGCCAAACTGAAGGTCATGAGTCCAGAGGAAAGAAGTGCCATGTCAGGTTTTGTGGCCCTTGTGGGCCTAGGCTAAACCATGGCATATTGGCTTCTCCTCTGGGCTTGGCTCCTTAGACTTGATTTGTCAGGCTGTGCAAATATCATGATTCCCAGTTGGATTCTTCAAAAAGACATAAAACCATTTACCTGGCACCTCACCAGAGGTCATTTGACCTTGACAGTAACTAAAACGAAATAACACCTTAGATCTTCTCCTTCAGGGTGATGACTATTGAAGGTTGTTTTAATAAAACTGGCTTTTGTTGCTGGGTATCTGTGTTACTCAGTGATTTTTTTTATGGCAAACAGCACATTAAACCATCAGAACTTGAAAATACCCTCAGGTTCAGGACATTTCACTTTGGGGGGAATGAATCTGCAACCAAATGTTTTTAACGCTGAGGGGAAGGGAGGGACTGGACTGCCAAGTAATTAGCAGTTGGTAGTGAGTTGGATCAGATGGTGGAGAAAAGCACTCAGGAGTTTATTGAGTGTGCTAGAAATGTTTGGCAGAAGTTCCCAGAGATGACGCATTGCATTTTACTAAAGAAGCAGTACTTAAACACCTCTAGGTGAGAAGAAGGTGCAAGTTGGTGAGATTCATTATACGTTTCTTTTAATGCATTGGATATTCTTGGGCATTTACTGACTGATACACATTTACACCGTTATATTACAAGCATATTTGTCAGGTTTGTGGTAAATGGCATATACTTTTATAGCGCTTTACTACAGTTATAAGCTGCACACACACCAGTCATGTTTGGAGCTTTCAGAAATGCGCCGAACGCAGGTTTTTAATGCACTTTTGGCATTTGGTGCAGGTTTGTTGCTACCCGATACGCATGTACGCGCATTTGGATGAGGCTTTGTGTGAAATGTTGAAGCGGTACAAATGTCACAAACCTTGCTCGAGGTTTTTCTTTCACAGCTCTATTTCGAAATGAATGAAAGACTTGATGTTATACAATTAAGGTTGGGTACAAACCGCAATTATCATTTATTTATTTGTAATTTATGATTGATTTTCAAATGGCAAGCACTTCTCTGTTTTGAATTGCCACGCGTTTTGTATGTAGAGCCCAAAAATGGCCTTAAACCTTGCATAACAATGCATGAATATGAGACTTTTGTACATTGAAGCCTGAAATGCACAAGTCTACATAGACCTTTCATTGGAAGCGGTCGCTCAAACATGCATTTCCGAGCCTGGTGTAAACGTAGCAATGGAAGACCCAAAGTGCTTTACAGTCCTAGCCCCATTCACTGATGGACACACAGAATCACACACTGATGGCGGCTCCGCTGTCTAACACTGGTGCCAACCTAGGAGCAATGTGGGGTTGAGTGTTTTGCCCAAGGACACTTTGACACATGGGCTGGCAAGGCGGGAACCAAACCAGCGATCTTCCAACAAGAGGTCAACCGCAATACTTGTGCACCATGACCACCATATTATTTTTTTGTGTCTCTCCAAAATAGAATTAGGGTTTCTGGAAAGATGTTTGCTTTTTTAAAACTTAGATTGCTGGCTTAAGATGTAAAAATATGCTCTAAATTTGGAAGCCTTGTGAAGAAAAATGAACACAAACTACAATAAATAATTGTAATGCTAAAAAAAGAATACCAGTTGGCAAGCTGATTTCAGCAACTGCCCATGTTAGGGGTTCCTTGTGATAGAAGAGACTATATTCACTTGGTTTGTGGAAACTGAGGGAGCAAAAGATGCCGCTGTTAATATGTAAAATAATTTATACCTCTAATTACTATAACTAATACCAGAGAACCATTTCTTGACACCTGTACCCAAGACATTTAAAAGATAGGCTCTAAAGTAGCGACTGCACAAATATTTTCTAGACAGTGGTTAACGCAGTATATATATAGAGACAGAGATCCCACTGAGACTCTACAGTGGTCACACATTATGTTGTTTTGTCATTTTGCATTTATTAGGGGGTGTCCTCGCTGCAGCTAGCAGCATATTTGCAATTATTACTTTAAATTTACTAGCAAGTTGGATATTATACTTTATTTTTTTTTAGTGAATAAAAACTATCTTTTTTTCATGTCCAACGTCTCTACACCGTCTCACATCTTGTACATAGGCTGCACACGTGCAATTTTAATTTACTATCTTCATGCACAGGATTTTTTGTTGTTGTCCTGCCATACTTCTGCTCACAAATTTACTCTTTACTCCGTCTCTCTCAAACTTGCACACACACATTGAAATTAATGCTTTCTCTTTGAGAGTGCTGCTGGTGATTATTCATGGGGCGGATGGTAAGGGGTAGGGATGAGCAATCAGCAGCTAGCTCATTAATCACACTGTATGCAGACCCTTAATCTCCTCCACAGGTACAGAGGAATCCTCTGCTGCCACTCCTCATTGCTTCTCTACTCTCTTCTCCTTCTTACTGTGCCTCCTTCTGTTGTCCACCCACTATCTCATTTTCTCCTGGTGCTGTGTTTGCATCCATTACAGACTTTGTCCCTTTTAGACACTTTAATCTTAATATATATGTAACCATGAAAACCTGCAGTCATAACCATCTTCATAATTTTTTATCCTTCTTTGTATTTGTAGTTTTTATTATTAAACTGAAAGTAATTTATTATTTTTAACTAATTTTTTTCTGTACATACATTCATGGGCAGGCAACATGTCTAATTTTAAAGATCCACTCCATGAAAACTGTGTTGTTGCTGTTTTAAATCTGTCCTTGTAAAATTTTTCTCATGAAAGAGGACATGAATTTAAAAAATAATTAGCTCAAAACTGTATTTCTGCATATTTCTTGATTAAATTGTTTTTGTGACGCTGGGAGGGGGACAAGCTCCCCCCTCCGCGCCATTCTGATGCTTCCACATGTGGGCAACTCAAAACTGAACGGCATGTTAGCTCCAAAATGGATTGCCATTTTCGCTGATTTTAGGTTGTGAGGGGTTGGAAGCTAACGGAACAGTACACAAAGGATGATGGGAAATGAACACAGGCTTACTCCCCGCTAACAGTGCCACCACACCTATGAGAATGAACTTCTGCCGCTCTGCAGAAATATGTCCTAGAAAACAACAGGTTTTTGGATTTATGCTGGGAAGACAGAATAGATCAAAAGATGGTTGCAGTGAGACTTTAACCAAAAAAAAAAAAACCCTGCAAAAATACAAATATAAACGTTAAGGCCTATAAGTGTTCTTGGAGACCAAGTCAACACAGGGATAAATTCTAGTAAGTTCTACTTCCTTTTTAACATAAAAGCAGCCGTTTCACCAATGTGTATGTGTTTTTTTGGAACCCTCTCAGGATTTTCTACCCTGCAAGAGGTGTGGGAAATGTGCAGCCAGAAATCGCAGGTGTTCTTAGTAAGTGAAAATTCACAATTGGGATATGAGCTTGGAAAAGAGAAAAATGAGTAATTACACTAAATGATGTAGTGTACCAGTTGTAGATGCATGGTCATTTCCTCTGTTCTGTGCTCTAGCATGACTAAAAGTTTGTTGGACACATTTTCAAGCTTTTTTTTTTATAAAGCTTGTGGCCTTAAAAGAATAATTTGTAGAAAATGCTGTTTTGTCTCAATGTTTTGAACAAATATTATAATCAAATGCTGTTGTAAAGTAAAAGTATGAAATTAAATGTAATGTAAAAATTTGGTGGGCCAAACAAAAAAATGTAAATACATAAAGAGAAATTTAAAAAATGCAATAAAAAAATGCATGTTTTTCTAGTTTGATTAAGATGACAACATTTTAAATTTGAGAGGCAAAAAGGGTCATCCTGCTCTGAGGAGCTTAGTGGAAAAAAATCTGACTAAGCTAATCTCCTAAACTTTAGTTAGCCAGATGAAGCCCAATTTCTTAACACTATACTCTCATCTGATGGCAACATAAGATCTCTGACAATATGATGAATCTTACATCAGTTTAAAAAAGCAAAAAAAACCCTTCTTCCTTCAACATGACTACCCTCCTGCAGAGTTTTTGGACCTCGCTTGACAGGACTGACTATGTGGTCTCTTATTTTTAAACTCCTTCTGCTTTTTGGAAGAGGATTAGTGGCCTGGAACACAACTTCACTGAAGGTTTGATCAGATACGAAGGTCCAGCTTGGCTGGGAAAGAATGCAAAATGAAAAGCACTAAGCGCTTTACGTCTGATGATATATTAATGCGGTGAAACAGAATTCTATGTCCGCATCATGAAGTAACTTAAGTCTTTGGAACTTTTCCCACTTTTAGCAACAAAACAGGGGTTGGAGCTGCAGGGCAGAGCAATCGCTTTTGTCAATGGTTTCCAGCTAAATAATCTTTTCACTCTGAAAGAAAGGCATCAGTCCCTCTGAGACACAAACTGTCAATTGCTGCACAATCTCTTCTATGTAATAATTTCTATGAAAATAAAAGGTAAACTAATGTATCATGGATTTTCCAAGTATATGAACAATCTTGCAATTATCCAGAGTTTAAGGCTAAGTTTTAGAATATTTAATGATAGATTATGTTGAGGTGACAGCAGCTAGGGGACAGAAATTAGCTATAATTACCAAATGGACTATTTCAGCCAAAATCAAAGACATTGTTTTTTTGTTTTTTACAGCTGCCGAGCTATCTGCAACTCTATAAGGCTTTAGTGGAATAAAAATAAAACTAATTTTCCTTTAATAATGAGGGTTTTTGTAGATGATCAAAAAAAAAACGTGTGCAAACATTAGCTTTCACATTATGCAATCCAAGGGAAAGTCGGCAAGAGACACTGCATAGGTCAATCTACTGCGGATTCAGACTTCTCCAACTCTAGAAATGTGTCATCTAAAGTTGGGGTAGCTTTGAAAATGTTCACTATCGTTGCACTTATTCTACAAAGACTTTCTCCAAGTGATGTGTGAAGTAGAATTTCCTCAAACTGGGATTCTTCTTTTCCTTTCGCCACAGCCAATCAGCTTCCTCCATCTAACCCTTTCTTCTGCCTCCTCTCCTCTAACACGAGCTCCCTTCATGTCTTTGTTCACCGCATCCATAAACCCTGGGATTGATCTATTCTATCTCAATAAAATCACTGCAGTACAAGCCCCATTTGAAATAAGTAAAAAATTCTGGTACTGTAAATAAAAATCTAAGACACAAGGTCTTACCAAGAATACTTCTTTAAAGAAAAAGATTCTGGTCACTATGGGTTTTCTTCAACTAATATTATTTTGCTGTTAAAAAAAAATAATCGTGAAAAGATCATTTTTCTTGCAAGGGAGAAAGTAAGATTTTTATTCTTGAAACAAAGGTAATTTGACTTTCTACAGATTCAAAAGTTGCAGTGATTAATGTGTTTGGTGTGCTTGTAAAAAAGTAAATGTTATCCAAAATATTAAATTCACCTTGTGACAAAAAACAATCTTTTGAACGTAGTGGAGGTGTACTTCAGGCATAACCTCCAACTATCCGTTCAGTGTGTAACCTCTCATAACCTTTTGGAGTTGTGCATTTGAGTTCTTGCCTTGTTACCACAGCCGTGGGTCAAGTCTAAAGATTTTTAAGAGTATGAGCATAAAATGTGTGCACCCACAAATGTTAATGGTTAATACAGGATAGGTGCAACCATTTCATTAACCACAGCTCATTCAAAAAGCTTTAAAAAAAACATGCATATTTTAAATGTCTGTACATATGATTATTCTTCTCTAATTCACTATTTTTCATTTTTTAATTTCCCTTCAGGAAAAAAACATTTGTGGAGGACTAAAACAGGTTTCATTCTGTTTTTTAATCTGCTAGTAGAACTTTTCAAGAAGGAAAAAAAAATGCATTCATAATAAAATCCCTTCATCACGGGAGCTGGTTGACGCAGGAGATCTCATGTTCTACCACTCAGCTGGGAGCGTTCATTATAAAGCTCCACCAGAAAATCTGATCACACTCCTGAGAACAAAGGCTTACCTGCTCCCTCATCCTCAGTCTTTCTCTGCCTTACACTGACACTTTAGTCCATGTCTGCTTCCTGAAGCTGTCAAAGCCGTGACTTCAACTTTGAATCTAGAAAATCTTTTGGAAAATAAACCCAGAAAATAAAACAATAAAAACGCTAATTTAAGTCAATCAAACAAAAAAATTGAATTTGAAAAGGAGGTGAGTCCATAAGTGTTCAGTGTGGCTAAATGGTTCACCTCGCTTTACTTCCAACAACTATTGTCATCCGTGTCCTTTCTATTTCTAAATCACTCTAAAAAAACATGCAAATTGCAACTTTTGGACGAATAATAAAGATTACAGAAGTTACATTTTATGAAGTCCTTTATAGGAGTGTTTGTTAACTAAATAAACTATTTGTAATAAAAGAGCAACCGTGTAAGGAGTTATAGTAATAACTGACAATCAAAAGATGATTTTTGGTTGTGGGAACGACAGGATGATCTTTTTGTGATCTGCATTTCCTGAAAATAGATAACCAGAGTTCACACTGAGCTGCTTTTGCCTCCTCTGTTCCCCTGAAGCTCAACAACCCCTATTTTAGGCCTCTGTATTGGTTTCCTGTTCTGTCCTTTAGTTTTAAATGTTTTTCATGAATTCTTAATCATCTCCACCCTTTGATTCTATTTCTTCTTTTAAGTCTCTATTTTTATTTATTTTTCAGTCTTAAATCTGGGTTTTTTTATTTTTATTTTTTTACATGTACTTGGTCACACCACAGGTCAGCAGAAGTTAGGAGCAGCTGCACAAACAGCCAAAGATAAAAATGGCAGGGCAAAAGAACAGTTTAACGCGAATGTAGTTATTAGTACCTCTCTCAAAATTGTAAGATAACACCATCTTATTTTCAGTTGTTCAGATGTCATAATCTATAAGCTTCATACATTTTTGGAAACTACAATCATCAACAAGTAGGTGCCCCATCACCACCTAGTTGTGAAATCATTTCACAAACAGATTTTTAGTTTTAGGAAAAAGCTTCAATCGGACATCAAATATTTCAAATCAATTATGAACTGTCCAAACACTGGAGATAGTTGGAGC
This sequence comes from Oryzias sinensis, assembly GCA_037389245.1. NCBI lineage: Eukaryota > Metazoa > Chordata > Actinopteri > Beloniformes > Adrianichthyidae > Oryzias > Oryzias sinensis. The sequence continues at coordinate 26,428,767 of CM074497.1, forward strand.
GAGTGCAGTCAAACATATAGGACTCATCTGATTAACGAGTTTAAGGCAAAAAAAAGAAAAAGACTTGTGTAGCTTGTGGACTTCTTAAACTGTTCTGTTAATCACAAATAGTATAATAACAGAAAAAAACATAAAATAAAGTTTAAAAGGAAATGTTTTTATTTTGTGCCCCAGAGAGCTAAGATGTCTTAAATATGAATACCCCCCCGAATCTTAAACCATCAGTGAAGAGACCGCTGAGGGGGATGTACAGATGTTTTTAGTAAATTAGTTTTTCCCTTACTTCTCCAGGGTGCCAAAGATCTAAATGTAAATTATGATCTTCTTTAATTGTTTCTAGAAATGCTGATATTTTGGTTTACTGATCATAGTATTACATACAAATGGTAGTTTATTATTTCCATTGAAAATCTTTTTGAATAAAATCAAAATATCCATCAACCATCATTCTATTTTCTGTTTTTTAAAGCGCTTGGAAAAGTGATTCACTGGGAAAAAAAAGAGTTTCTCAGTAACTGCAGACTACCTTGATGTTTTTGAACATGCAGGCACTAAAATAAACAGATAAAAGTTTGTATTTAAATATGTATGGGGGTTTTGGTTTAGCAATTTGTGAAAAGCATTTTTAAAAAAAAGATTACATCTTGGAACTCGCACTTTTACTTTTGTGCTACTTCTCTTTTCTTACAAAATGCTTAATATAACTGTTTTATTCACACCCTTGGCACACCAACTGGTGATTACAACAATGGTCCCCAACCTCTGTGTGACAGTTAGTGTTGTTTTGCAGAAAGAAAGGAAAAAACTTATTTTTTTTCAGTCTAATTTATAATCATTTTCTAAATGAAGTTTTATTTTGGAAAACTAGATTCTCTCCACCACATCTGACTCATTCTTGGACATGTGTGGAAAATCCATCCTGTACTTTTTTAAGTGGCTGTACCGACCGTTAAATTGCAACCCCAAAGCTAGTAAAGTTGACAAAAAAACATATTTGGAAAGTTTATTTTCAGGAAAAAGCCAGTAAGGAAACATAAGACAAGCCTTCAACTTCTAAATAAAAAAAGTTGCATTTAACAGACAAAAACCAGGGGTCTTTACTCCAAATAGGGATTTATTGTGAAAGTTGTTCCCACCCACGATAATATAATGTATAGTATTCAGAAACCTGCTGTCTAAAGTTCTGAGGAGGCTGATAATAAAGTTATCATGTTCACATTTACAGAAAAATACCCTTTCTTTTGTATTCATCTGTTGCACCTTAAAAAGTCGGATGAGGCTGAAGTTGGCGTCTGTTTTTTTCATCTTCCACTTTGACAGTTTAGGGTTTAGGAAAAATCTACGTCACAATTTAACGGTTCCTACATGAAATCTAGTGTACAAATAAACTTTAAACCATCTTCAGATATTTTACAGAGGGTCAGGATAAACTTTATTCTCAAAAGTTAAAGGAAACTAGGAGCAAAAAGAAAAAAGATGTCCACTTCCGGCCAGTCCATGAAAATAGTGTATAATAAATATTCAAATATTGGCATTGAAGCAGTCTGTGGTCTGAAAAAGGTTGGAGACCACTGATTAAAAGGGTTAATATGCCATGCCAAATAATAAGTTGCATTTTGTAATGGTGGCACCCAAGGTTTTATTTTAAGACAAGACAATTTTTCTATTTGGTTGCTTTGGCATTCCAGAAAAAAACCCAAAATCCTTTTCCTTGCTAAAAAGGGCCCAAACATGAAAGGATGTTTGTTGAGCAAATGAGAAAAACAAACAACTACAACCAGCAAGTAGGAGCAGAGGGAGGAAGGCACACACCCAGATGGAGACACTCTCCTTTGAAAGTGAAGGAGAGCGTTAAAAGTAGAAGTAGAGAGGTGGGACTATTCTGCAACAGACGCAGGAGAAAGGCCAAATCAATGGAGGCACCATAATGAATTATTTCCTCACCAAAGAGAGGTTAGAGGAGGAAGATAAAAGCAGACCACATGCTGCGCCACTAACAGGCTGGAGGCTGCTGCCTGTGAATTATGGTGTGCTAGAACACACTTTCAGCCCTCGGGACCCATTGGTTGCAAACAAAAAAAGAAAGTAGGGGAAAAAATATAAAAGTAAGAAAGCCGCCGAGAGATTATACGACAAGAAAATAGATGTTGGGTGACTGTAACCGGTCAAACCAAGCTCTCTTGCAAAGCATGGATTTACATCTCTATGGCTGATTAAATACATAATGATGGCATTAAAAATGTGAGGAGAACAGACAGATAAAGGAGAGTGATAATACATGTCTGGCTGAACAATTACTGTCTGTAATGATCCTTATTGGGTACTTTCAATGCACCGACAGACTCCAACAACTGTATTTTCTTCACTGCATTATAATCTATGCTTAAAAACTCTAACTTGCTTAGCAAGTGAAAGATGTATAACTTGTCCCTTTGTTCTTCCTTCACAAGATGTCCTGCTGATCATTCAGGTACTAGCTCGCAACTGTAGCTAAAAACTTTAATTGATCATATTTCAATTGCTACGCTCTTCTCACATCGACTATTAAGAGCACTTTTCTGTGCAAGTGCCACTCTCACTTCCAATGCCTTTGGATTAAACGCATCAAGTCCAACTGTCAGACATTAAAGTCAATTAACACATTAGAAAGAAATGGAGGGAAATTAATATTCCGTCTGTGGATCCAGTCTGGCTGGAATGCATAAAGTCCATTCTAACTTCTAATGAAGTCATTTTTCACTGCAGTATTACTGTGGTACTTTTCCTTTTCTCATCTGTCTGTGTAACTTTAGCTTTTTGCAAAACGATTTATTTCAAGCCATCAACTCTGATTTGATTTTCAATATACTTTTTTTATTTTTTTCATCATGTTTTTTGTATGGCATAAAATATTCCTGCATTTCTGATTAAAATTGTTCTCACGGAAATATAGACAGAAAGACCAAGGTCAAACGTTAATATGATAAATAGAAAAAAATGTTTGAGAGATTTTCTTTTGGTATGTCAACTACAAATTAAAACACATGGTCACTTAGTTTTGACATCCCAGAGTCTGAATATGTGTTCTTTTGTCCAGTGCATCAGTGATGGAGGATACCACACTGTTAGGATTCAATACCATACAGATTACTTATTTGCATAACATTTTTGTTACCAATTACTGATACAGATTTCTTATTGGTTATTTAGTTATTTCCCAACCATAGTATTTTTTTTATCCTACTAACAAATACCATCAATAACGGGTCAGGTAACAACTTTAATGTGTAAGGTTAAAAATACAAAACCATTCTTTCAAAAATCAGTGTGCTGTGTTGTTGCTAAGGGAAACACACACAACTCACGTGACCAATGGAGAATTTCAATATATGCTGTGGGCTGGGGGTGTTTTAGCACAAAACACTGGAATAAGTCACATACTAACCAAAAAATATCTAGAAAAGGAATCATGGACTTTTTTTTATTCATTAATTAGTAATCAATACTTTAATAGAACAATAAATACCAAAATATGGGTATCTATATTTTGATACCAATGTGTCAATACTCCCATCACTACAGTGTATCTGGGAATGATGACTACCACCCCAGTTATATTCCCAAGGGCCATAAGATGATGCAGAATTTATTTTATAGTTGTCATCTCCTTCATAGGTCACCACAGCAAATCAACTGTTTCCTTCTGATCTCTTGCTTGCATCATACTCATTAGCTTTATGCCCTCTTTTACTACAAACATAAATCACTTGTATAGTTTTGCTTTTCTCCTTCAAAGAGACCACCAACAACAATCTGGGAACTACAGCTCTCACAACCACTCAAAACAAGGCCCTCTCCAACTCGATACACACTGGATCTTTTGGAAATAAACATGTCTAAACTCTTGTTGAAAAGAAGTCTCTCATTCACTTAGATGTCAGAGAACAAAACTATTCGAAAAAAATGATTTCTGATCTTTGCAAGATTATTTGTTTAGAATAGGGACCATCCTTTGCAATGAAACATTAACACCACATACCTCACTCAGAGAACCTGTTTTTGTATTGTATTCCTCAATTTTCATTTTCAACAGATACACAGCTCGGTTTAAACGCTTTCTTTGACATTCTGTGTCTGCGTGCACAAGCATATTTTAGCTTATTGATTGCTCATCTGTAAGTAAGGTCCCATTATTCTGATGCAATTTTACTTGTAAGTCTTTTTCTCCTCCAACATGGCAGCCCACACTTCTAAACCATGGACCCAAGTTGTTTCTCATCTGAAAATCATCTCTCTCTCCCTATAGACACATCGTATCTCTTGAGCTGTCCCCATTATTTCCAAATTTTCTATTATTTTTAATTGTTCTTTCATCAGTGTCTCAGGTGATTTTTTTTTAAATGTGTCTGTTCCACCTATTTGCTTCCCTAGAACTGTTATAATGACAAGCTGATCTTCCATTGACTATGTTGTTGTACTTTTTTGTTGTGATCTTAATTCTGCAGAGTAAGCTCAGGTAAGACTCTTTTCAACGAGGGTTTAGACATGTTTATTTCCAAAATATCCAGAGTGTATCGAGTCAGAGAGGGCCTTGTTTTGTGCTTCTATTGTTAAGTTGCTTGTGAGAGCTGTCGTTCCAAGACTGTTGTTGGTGGCCTCTACTAGACACATGGTGGAAACCAAAAATATAAAAGAATTATGTTGTTACGGTGAAAGAGGAGGTCTGCAGTAACCCCAGGGTATTTTACCTTAGATACTCACTCCAATAAAAAGTCTGTTTATGGTGTTTTAACATGTTCTTGTGGCCTTTTTCCTTTTAATGGAGGACATATATAAGACAATTAAGATAAAAATGTTGTTTCTGAATATTTCTTTATTTATATCATGGTGAATGAGGAGCAGACAAGAACTGCAGTCGGAACAAAGCTTGTAGTTGTTACCATTTCTGATGCATCCACTGGCAGTCATATAGATCCATGCATATATATATGTTTCCCTTGTCAGAGCCGGCATCTGCCTCATGCCTGCACAGCTGGATCGCTCCAATATTGGTCCCCATTTTTGTTAAACCGTTAATGTTATTTTGGGGTTATGAGGGGCTGTAAGCTAGCAGGAGAGTGTGTAAACTAAGCGATGATGGGACATTTAGAGGTATATTTCTAATGAACTCCTGTTGCTCTGCAGAAACCATGTCCTAGAAAATGACACAGGCTTTTTGAGTTTGCCAAAAAACAGAATAATCATAATTTTATTTAATATTATTGACCACACATAGTAACGACATGAATGTCTGGTAAAACGTTTTTTTTGTGTGTGATGCCATCTTTTTCCGTTTTTAATTAGAAGCTGTTATGTCTGATTCAGTCATGGGTTCAGCTCCCTAAACAAGACATGATGGTGGCATCACACTTGAAATCTTGAAAAGCAAGAGGAATGTTTGTGATGCTGCATTTGTATCAAACGCATGTTAGTGAATTTCCGCTATATTTCGACAGGAACTAGAAACGCAAGGGCCAATGTTGAAGCCCCAGCAGGATGGGATGATTACATGGCAGATGTATTTAAGCCAGAGGCCCCCCAGGAGACCCCCATATTCTGGGGATTTGTGTGACTGTGCAGCATTGATTTTCCATGTGGAGAATAGGATTGCACTTGCAGAGAAGTATAAATAGATGGAAAAGTGCAAAGTGAAGAAATGAAAGTATTGTTCATTCATTCATTCATCTTCTTGACCGTTTTTCCCTTTCGGGGTCACGGGGTCGTTGGAGCCTATCCCGGCCGTGAAAGTATTGTAGTTAAGTAAAACATTTAAACACCTTATGGGGTATGTGAAGACCAGAAAACATGTCTCAGATGAAGGTTTCAGTGAGCAATATCTATAGTATATTCTCTCCGCAATTGTGTATTTTTGATCACAAACACAACTGTAATCATTATTAGCCTTTTATGTCCAAAGTAGGAACCACAGACTTTACTGTTGCTTTTTCTGTATACCTTTACCCTTTTCTGTGCGTTGGGCATAGTTTGCACTAAATAAATAATAAAGTGATTATTGGAAACCTTCTGGGAATCTCTTAGAATTGTAATCAGAGACAAACTTGGTGACCAAAAATAAACTAGATGCACTTCATAGGCATGTAAGTGCAGAAGAAGACACACTTACTATAGAGTTCATGGGCTCGTGAGAGTCTTTACATTACATGCCTTATTTTCACAAATTTCTCCATCCATCCATCCATCTTCTTAACCGTTTATTCCCTTTCGGGGTCACGGGGTTGCCGGAGCCTATCCCGGCCACTTGGGCGTAGGCAAGGGATACCCTGGACTGGTCGCCAGTCTGTCGCAGGGTAGATAGCCGACAGTATTGTATTTAAGAAATACAATTTCTTATATACAATACAAATACAAATTTCTATTTGTTGGAATAAAGAAAGTATTTAATGTAAGTGTCTGTGTGAAGGGCTGGGGGCACCGTCATAAACACGGGTAAGCTAATAATCAAGACAATTTCATCAGCCATTTACTGAAACTAAAAACACCCCTAAAGCTAGACACCGCAGATGGATCATGGAGGCGGTGGGGATAAGAAAGCGAGCCCACACTTCCATGAACAGGGATGAGGCGGCCTTCCTGCTCTTCCACACCTGGAGCAACATCCTCCAGGAAAAACGGACATCAAGGGGCGGAGTCACTTGTCAAAGTTTGACAGGTGACTCCGCCTCAGTCACAGTCATCTGTTTTTTAAAGACGTCACACACCCCCACCTGACGACGACCCTGACGAAGGCGGAAGGCATTCCACCGAAACATGTCGGTACGTTTTACACCACAAAACAAACCAGTGTCTGATAAAAATCATTTAAAGTCAGTGTCAATTCTTTATTGCTTTTACTACAAGGCTTGAAATCAATCAATCGATCAATCAATCAATCAATCAATCAATCAATCAATCAATCAATCAATCAAATAAAAAACCTCTCATATTTTTGAAGCTTTCTCTAAATATTTAGGATTTGCTTTCATTTCCACTCTTTTCCTAAGGAGAAATTATGATGTCTTTTTATCTTTTTTGTAAACACCTTTTCTCTTCCATGCTTAAAATTCTCCCTTCATTTTGAGTTCCCTCTTTTCTCACTGATCTTCCTCTTTGTCATGCCCCCTTTATTTCCCCACCCCCCTCTTCTCGTTCCCTCCCCACATCCCCATCTCTTTTTAGCTCTCATTTAATTAGGAGGAATTGCTGAGTGGCGCTGACAGTGCAGCCTATGTTCTCCATACAATTCCTCTCTTGATTTGAGTCTAAGAAAGCAAAAAAAAAATAAAAAAAAACATCACAGGAGACGATGGACTTCAAGAACAGGATGGGAGGGATGTGCATATATTTTCGTACGGTTAATTCAGAATAAGTCAGTAAAATCTTTGACTTACACCTAATATATTTTTTGTAATAATATCTATTTTACCCATCTGGTGTTTTTGGCTGTGTGTTATCTTGTATATTTCTGTTTTATTTGTCTTATGGACTACGAAGGTGCCATAATATCTATCTATTGTAGACATTATAAAACAAGCTTTACCTTTTGAGACAGCATCAAACATTCAACATCATTTGGATTGTAGGAAAAACAATTGTAACAAATGTATTCTATCTTTCCTTTTATTTTTCCATTAGCTCGTCTTAAATTATTAGGTCCCTCTCTAAGTTTCCCCTTTTTTTCTGCACTTTATTACAAAACAACTTACAAATAAGCAGTTTGAGAACATCTCAGATCTAAAAGCAGCTTCATTTAGCCTGCTTGGTTCTTACTGGAGGTAATACAAGCTGACTTCCTCCACACGTCAGAGCACTGCTGGGTTTGTGAACCACAAGTAGATCAGATTCGGGTTTATTTTCAGTGGGTGCAATGAGTATTTATATAATCAGGGAAAAAAGATTTATATTCATATAAGGAGTTTCAATTCACAAAATAGACTACTGTTAAAGTAGCATGGGTGGAAAGAATGCATTACTGCTAAGTATATAAAACATAATCTACTTTCAGTCAGTATCTCATGTGCAATTTACTTAGCATTTAGATTTCAACAGCTTACATAATCATATCTACATATCATAATACAGAAAAATGTCCCAATATGGTGAATTTCATAATTTTCATGTGTCCAGAATTTTTACAATACAGAATGCGAAGAGTACAGAGATTTTCAAAAGTCACTATTATTATGTTCCACTGCAACTTACAAAAGCCCATAGACACACGGCACATGCAGCACATCATGTGCTGAAGCTATACATCCCATGATTTCTGACCACAAAGGAACTTCACCTTGTGTGACCGTGAACAAAACATCTGCAAGCTGCAGATATGTCTCAGCAATTCTGCTCTCGTATCAGCTCTAGTACTAATGCACTGCTGTTTTTCAGTTAACGATGTACAGCACACTGAGCGCATTCTTTAGCCAAATTCTCATAAATGTATGCTACGATATGCACTGTAATTACAGTTTTCTAGGGAACAAACAAAGCGTCCAGTTTATCACAACAAATTATAGAAAATAACCACAGGTCCAACTAGGAATCATCAGCTACCAGAGCTTAATTCACTGATATTTCAATATATTTTGTTTTTTGTCCTAAAAAACATTTTCTGTATTTTTTCATGCATAGTTTAGCCAGGGGTGTGCAACTTACATGTGATTTTTCTTTTAAATAAATAGCAGCAGACTCTAGGGGGCACTGTAGGTTTCTGTATCAGTATTTACTACTGACAACATTGCAGAACAAGAAGCGACACTCAGTTGTTCCAAAGTGACACAGAGGATAGAGAATTGAATGGATTTAGTTATTAAAAGTTTAGTTGACCTTGTTAAATCTAATCATTAGTAAAAGGAATGGTTATAACCCACTAGATTCTCCCTTTGTAAAGCTAAATACGGTAAGCATCTATGGTAGTGAAGCGGGCTTAGAGTCAGTCTGCAACTATTATGGTTTGCTTTTCAAGATGAAACGTTGTTGCGGTTCCCATATTTTGTTAAATAAATCTTCCCCAAAAGTGAAACTTAAACTTACAAAAATATGGTTCCTGTTTTCTTCATACAACTACTGATTAAAAGTTATAAATTGACACTTCAAGTACAACTGAGAAGCCGATTGGTGCACAAACTCCCACACTAGATATTAAAATCAATGAGCGATGCAAGATTTTAAACACTTTGTGAATCAGCAAGACTATTTTTTTTACAGGAGTTAAAGGGATTTTCCTAATTAGACGACACAATATATTAGAGCATATTTCTACTCTAAAGGGTGTCATTCGAATTTCAGCATTCAACAGGGATCCAAAGAAACAGTTTTGTCATGATGTTCCACAATCCTATAAATTATTGAAGAGAGAGGCAAATGCAATCTAAACATTCGTTTCCACTTTGTTGTAACAAAAAGTAAATGAAAAGGTTTAGCTTGGTAAAGAACTCAGCTTGGCAGAATGGAGTGCTTGTCAAGGTTGATCTGTTAAATGAGGAAAAAAGAAAATACTTTTGCCGATTGTTTTTCTTTGGAGCTCAACTTTACAGAGCAGGAGTTTAATAGTAAAAACAAGTAGTTCTCTTGGGGAATTGGGTGTAAAGCTACTGCAAAGATATAGAGCATAAAGATGTTATCAATACAGAAAAACCATGAAAACTTAGGAGGGATCATCAACAATGCTTTACTTTTATGCTTTGAGTTATAGCATTTTTATGGGGGGGGGGTTACTGAGAAAGCAAGTTTATGGTAGAAATATTTAATGACATGGAACAAATGGAGGTAATTGCAATATATGGATCTTCTCAGGGAAATGGACAGAAAATTCAACAACAGCCCTTTGGAATCAGTGGGAATAATGTGTCTGAAGGTTTAGCTCACGTGTATTTATTTTAACCCTTTATCAATGGAGACGCCGCCAGCGACACTTAAATTATACGCTCTTTCATTTACCGTAAATCTTTAACCATTTAGGGAAGCACCGTGATTCTGCGCAGAGAAAAGAGCCTTTGCAAATCAATCCTGCGCAAATATGCAACACTTCTCTATGTTATTTTTTTTGCAACGACATTTTCTCCATAACAGAATCAGCTGATTTATGCGGATTGCTTAAACACATCACTCTTGTAAAATGTTGCACGTCAGGGCGAGGATGCTTTTCTCCACTTCCGAAACATTTGGAATTTTGTCAACTGCATAAACTGATGAAGAGTTACAGTATTCCAAAGAATGACAGCAATGGAGCTCTGATGTCAAAGGGTTAACCAACGGGATTTTATCTCCTGCAACAAACAAACAACACCAAAATTAATATAGAAAAAAATATAGATATTGTGCTTTTATGCAGTGCTTTCGAGATTATTGGGATTTTTATGTGCAAAATTATATTATTGCTTTATATTTTGTCCGCTTCATCTTTTTGTCGATTCCCAAAATGTTTCCCATCCATTTGGTTTGACAATTGGAATTTTAAATGCTCAAATGTAATTAGTCAGGACCATAATTATTGGTTGGTCATTTTCCACGTCCATATCCAAATGGTGTATTTCCACTTCCAGCGAGCACCTGCGATTCCTGGCTGTTCATCTTCCTCACCAGGGAGACACTCACACAAGTTACACAGTTGAACTGTAACAACACACATTCAGAGCACCAGATGTGACATTCAAACATAATGACCCTCATTTGGCGTTTCCTTCCTGCTGTCCAACACTTAACCTTGAGCGTCATCTGATCAATAGCTTGTTATAGGTCCCAACCCACCTCTTCAAATGCTTGTCAAACATAAAATCAACTGACTAACTCCATCTAAAATAAGACAGACAGATCTGCGTGTACACAAATACCATGCCGTATCTACCCTCTGCCCATCTGGAAGGTAAACCATAACAACAGTCGCAGGACAGGAAGGTTCCCATTACCACCAGCTTGTGGTGGGTTGAATTACAGGTGAAGTTTAATAGACCTACCCCAGCTGATCATAAAGCCCGTCATGGCTAAAAGCCTTATTGGTAAACCTTGATAGATGTTATTGGAGTGTTGAAGTCACGCCTCAGGTATTTCACTGCTATTCCAAAGCCAAAAGCCGAGGAAGCAGGTGAAAAAGGTAGGAGAAGGTTGCCATGGCATCGAAACGTTGATGGGGATTTTACCCTAACATAGTAATGTTTTTGTGATTATTGGTCCTAATAAGGTGAAACCGCCTTTGAGTTTTTTCTGCTAAGCCTAAAGCTTGAAGGCACTCACAGCAGTTCTGCTTAAGGGTTATAAATTGCAGTAAATCTGTACACTGGTTGGAGTGCAATTATCAGGTTCTCTTGGCTGGAGCCTTTTTACCCTGGCTGCAGTGGAGAAGATGTGGGGGTACCAGGTGGTGAACGGTAGCAACAATCTGCAGTTATGCATGAGCTTCAGTTTTCATGACACTATGGACTGAATTAGGCAAAAGGAGCAAAATGCCACTCAAAAGTTCTGGAAGAACATCACAGTTAAAAAAGCATTTACTGAAAAAGCTGCCACAATGCTTAAACACTTATGATGTTTACAGCTAATCATATGGTCTGTACCAAATGTTTGCTTTATGTGCAACAATAAAAACAAGCTTACGAGAGGCTGTGTAGAACTCGTGCAAAGTGAGGTGTCCATCATTGTTGTAGTCGTCATAATGCAGCAAGTCTTGCATGGTGCACTCCAAGAGACTGTCCCCCAGATGTTCCTTCATTGAGATCTAAAGACACCAAACATGATCAAAGCAGTTAACTGTGAAGAAATTGAGCCTAAAAGTGAAACAGCTCAGCAGAAACTGAAGCCAGTGTGTTTGTGTCAATTATTTCCTTTGCTTTTAGTATTTGTATCCAGGCCATCTGCACTGTAACTGTGTAGTTTTGAAACAGACAGACTACAATCAGTTTGTATTTGTCTGTTTTTTAAAAGCTATCTTGACTCAAATATAACAAATTCTTCCTTTAATTTCTAAACAGGACTTGGGATATGCAGTTTAAAGCAATTGTAGATAAACTACTAAGTTTCAGGAGTTACATTTTGTCCCCAACTTTACTTTAAATACATTTGACATTTTCCAAATGAAGTGTTTATAACACTTCATTTCAAATTAAAATGTAAAATTCCCTTTTGACAGAAACATGTTTTCTGAGTAGATTCAAAAAGAAATGATAAATTATTATTAATTATATCTTCTTTATTCAGTGTTTGTTTTCTTTTTATATTTAGTCAAAATTTAGTAAAAACAAAATGGGAAAAAAGCTTTATTCTGAAATCAGCATAAAATGCTAAAGCTCCTTTGTCTCTAATTTCTGGATTCCCAGAATCAGACAGAACAGAACAGCAGCACTTCTTTTGTGATCAATGTAATGCAGATGCTCATCAGCTGTGACATCACCTTCTGTTAGGCAGTTAGCCGCTCAGCCCAGTGGAAATTTCAGAATAAAAGCACTTCAACTGCTGTTTTCCCTCCGTTGTGAGTTAAAGTGTTGTGAGGTAAGTTAATGTGTTGTGTTGTGAGTTAATGTGTTGTATTGTGAGTTAATGTGTTGTGTTGTGAGTTAATGTGTTTGTGTTGTGAGTTAATGTGTTGTGTTGTGAGTTAATGTGTTGTGTTGTGAGTTAATGTGTTGTGTTGTGAGTTAATGTTGTATTTGTGAGTTAATGTGTTGTGTTGTGAGTTAATGTGTTATTATTTGTGACCCCTTGGGCCACAAAGTTAATAATGTTGTTTCTGTGGTGTGTCTTGTGTTGTGAGTTAATGTGTTGTGTGTAAAGTTAATGTGTTGTATGTAAAGTTAATGTGTTGTGTTGTGACCCTTGTGGGCCATGAGTTAATGTGTTGTGTTGTGAGTTATTGTGTTGTGTTGTGAGTTATTGTATTGTGAGTTAATGTGTTGTGTGTTAAGTTAATGTGTTGTGTGTTAAGGTAATGTGTTGTGTGTAAAGTTAATGTGTTGTGTGTAAAGTTAATGTGTTGTCTGTGACCTTCTGAGCTGCCTCACATATCTGGTACGAACTTCAGAAAACCTTAGATAACCCCAGTCAATGATCCACCGTTTCTCCAACCGCATTTGATCGATTTTATTCAAAGATTGACATCCGCGCTGTTACTATAAGCTTTTTTAATTTATGCTTTCTCTACATTTTTAATCATCCCTACCCTAATATTTATCTTGAATGTTTCTTTTAGTAGTTTGTCTTAAGCTCTTTGAATTGTCTTTGTGCTGTACAACTAAACTGGCCCTACTTAAATACTCAAAGCAAACCTCACTCCAAAGTAAAAATAGGATTTACTTTCTTAATTTTTTAAAATTGTACAACTTTTTTGACAACTTTCCCCACATTTTGCATGAATGGAAATTACATGATTAATAAATTACTTTAAAAAAAACAACAATAAATGTAATAATGCGATATTTCAGTTTGTGTCATTGGTTAAATCAAATATAGTAGAAGAAACATAAAATCTCATCAGCAAAAACACAAAAACGTCATTTTGAAGGTTTTGGAGGGTAGGTCTGCTTTCCAATTAACTCTTGATAATCATCAACTAAGATTCAATTAAGAGTTTAAGAACAAAAACACAGATTTCAGGCTGTGTGTCTGTGTTAAAAGCATAATTTTGTGACTTCAGGGTAAATCTGGCTCCATCATACTGTGAAAATTCAAATTTGAAGCCTGTTTATGCTACAAAAATAAACCACAAATTGCCTTCATCGCTTTACCACAATCACTGCAGACCTCCGGTCAAAATGCAAAGTGGAATAACATTTGGGTTCAACATTTTGTGGTGTTGTCAAAAGGTTAATTTAGCTGCCGACATTTTTCTAAAACTGGATGGAAATGTTTAGAGCAGTAAAAAACAAATAAAACTAAATAAATAAATACAGCAGAGGAACCTGTTTAATTCTTTATCTTAGTCATAATCTACACATCTATCACTTTTGTTTGTTGCTCTCATGTGGAAACTGAAATACATTTGGAAATAAAGTAACAGTTACTAGAAATTTTAAATAATATTTTGCAGTAGACACAATATCCAAAGTGTCCCAGTAACTTGTTACTGCAAGTTTTAGTTCATTTTATTTTATTTAACATTTTAAAAACATATTATGTTGGTTTTGACCTGATTTTTGAGAACAGCATTTAAAGATTTAACAAAGCTGGCGTGTCACTGAGAAATCTGAAGATGAACCATTTTCCATTCTGAAGGAATTCATAAATACAGTTTCACACAGATTATGCTTTTTAGGATCAAAGAGGAATTCTAGTCATCCATCCAGACCGGCTTCACTTTGGGATCTGTCTATTGTCAGAGATAATCTTTCAGGGTAAAGACTTGTACTTAGGGTTTAAAAAATGTTTTATTCAAATGCCCAAAGGCATAACAGTCTGGAGTCACAGTGAACATATGGATGCAGTCAACTCCAGAAAGCAGCATCAAAGAGAAAATAAAAAGTGATATCTTTTAATCTGTCCTGACATAGGATTATTTGAAATGAAAAAAGAGCACAGTATTTATTCTTTCATGTCTCTTTTGTATATTCTTTTTCATAAAGAGTGGTAAAAGTCGCTTACAAACTAATTATTTTTGTTGGCATTCACCCTAAATAATGGAAATAAAGAGTCTCTTGAAAGTTTCAAACCACGCTCCTTTGAAGGCTTTTGAGATTTGAAGATGACCCAATTTCCAAGTATCTGGACATATTTATTCAATCAAGATATTTGTTTCTTCTCATATCCTTTGCAGTTTAAGATGATCAAACAAGAAAATTGATTTGTCCCCCTGCAGGGTCCTGAATTACTTATTCCTTTCTTGGCAAGTAACATAAGCCAAGTCAGTGCATTTTTGTTTGAAACATTTTTTGTCATGAAAAAGTTCTATAATATTTTCAAATATGTTGATTTTATTTGCATTTTTTTTTCAGATTATGTTTTACACTATTTGGGTTTCATCAATTAGATAAGATATTTGTCTCCACAATTTGTGAAACTCATTAGTGGAAACTATAAAAGAAATGTTCTCTGTAAGAGGGGTTGCATTGCAAGCCCACAGGATGAATGAGCCATCCGTAGAAATCTAGCTTCCAGTTAAATTTATACAAATGTTATTTTAGGTTTTTTATCCTCTGAATCTTTCAGTGACATTTAAACTTTTGTTGTCTTTTGTTTTTTTTGTTTGTTTGTTCTAGTTATACTGCATTCACCCACTTAGAATGTGTGCATCTGTTTAGTTTGAGAGACACCTTTTCTAGTTCATCAGCGGTGAGTCGGCCGTCCTGGTTCACGTCCAAGTATTTAAACATGGCGTCCACCAGCCCTCTCTTCTCCTCCATGTCCCTCTGTTGGTTCTGCTCTGCAGTCTTCAGTACTTTTGGCTGCATGTCTAGTAGTGTGCTCTTCAGCTTGTTGTACTCCGACATGGTGCATGCACTGCCTGCAAGGGCACACAAATGAAGACATTTAATTAATATCTGCAAACCAAAAACATAATCAAAAGGACACATGGACAAAGTATTTATGTGTACAAGTTGTTTTTCCTTCTTAGGATTAGTGTTTTGTTTTGTTTTTTTACTACAATCTTCCGATGTTTATAGGGAAATATTTAATTTACTAATTTATACACTTCAAAATCCTAAGAAGCTGGAACAATAAAAGACCTGAGAGTGCTGATGTTTATTCCACCTATGTATGCATTACAACAATGTATTTTGTTTTGTTTGCACTGCCTGACGGCAGCAAGAGAGATGAGAGGGCAGGAGGGAAAAACGCAAGCAGGCATGTCAGAAACATTAAGCTCAGAGACCAAAAAAGGAGGAAAAAGATTCTTATGAATAATAAACCAGTTAACACCCATCCCATATCATTGCAGAGGATGAGACCCCCTTCTGAGACTACATGAGCTGGGATGTCTTTGCCACATGTGGTCCATCCTAACAACCATGGAAGCTAATAAATACAAAATTAGGGGACATGCTGCGCTTAACTAAAAATTGTGCACTAGCATCGCTTTTTGATCCTAAACCTGCTGAGTATTTTCAAAGCATATTTCTGAATACAACATCAATGCACAAAAACATTAAAGCAAAAACGTGAACTTTTTGACCCTTGACAGGGTTAATTAAAGATCCTCATGCTTTTGTATAAAATTTATAAGTTGCAGCATTTTTATTTTAGCACAAAGTTGGGAGACTTAACAGTTTTTTTTTCCACCAAATGATCCACCTGAGCTTCCTGCAGTGAGGGGGCCTGAGGGCAGACTCGGTGGAAGAAATATACCCCTTGAGTTGCTTGTGAACACATCATTTCCTCCACGCTGGAGGAGCTTGAGTGAAGAGAACAGAGGTCAGAGGATATTTGCTTAAAATGTCAACTATTGGCCACTGATGAGCAGCGGGAAATAGATGCATGGATGCAAAAAACTGTATTTACGAAGAGCTAACAAGTGCATAAATTATAGAGTAGCCGAGTAAATTCACCTGATTTCTCTTCAGACACTGCAAGACATGCTGACGCGAAAAAAGAATAAGGATTTGCACCAACAGTAAATATAAATCTAACTCTCTATACCCTTCATACATACCTTATAATTTTTATGATATTCCAAAATTAAGTGTGACATGGAATTGTTAAAGTGGATTTACTCCCTTTGGCAGACTTTGTGAATCCGGAGCAGATTAGAAATACATTTAGAAAAAAATAAAGTACATTTCTGACCTAGAAAATAAACTGACCTCCTTTTTCTTTTCTTGTTTTATAAAACAGGATTTTATAAAATAATCAAAGACTTAAAGCCATGATGTCTGTTTACCATCGACTGAATATGAGAACTGGACTGAGTGACCCCCCCCCCCCTTGTGTTCCAAACAGGAAGTACCCGAAAAACCAAAATCCCATAAACTTCTATAGTGAAAAACAGCTCATTCAGTCATTCTATTGGTCAGAATACCAGTCCTGCACTGGTCCTTTTTTTCCAACATGTTTTTGTATTTCAAAATTTTTTTCATGATACTCTTCCTGTAGTGCAAGTTATTCAAGTTATAAACTGACCGATTACGTGCCTTAATAAAAGTTTGTGGTCTCACATCCAATATTCAAAACATTTGACAGATTTTGTGCAGCCCAGCTTTCAAGTGGAGATCAAACAAGCTCGCTCCTACATGGCGAGAGGGGTTGCCATTGAAATGTTGACTCAGACCAACTTTGACCAATCGCTGCTTACTGTAGATTTCTGCATCCAACATGAGCCAGAAAAAATGGTGAGTAAATTGACTTCATTTTGTTGGAACTGGAAGCAAGTCATTTTCTGCATACAATGTTAAACTTCAATGTCAAACACTGGACCAAAAGTCAATAGTGTTTACGAACATCACAAAACTTGGAAAATAAATTCATTAGAAGTCCTAGAGGATTTTCTCTGCATCGATCCTATTCCATCTAATCTTTTTAAAAAGATTTGTTAGCTCAGTCCTACTTTTGTGCTCGACATGATTTAGACTTTGCAGCGCATCAAAACAATCTTCATTTGTGGTCTTCCGCACAGCAACATTACACTTCCTGACAAAAGCTGTACATTGTGTGGTAAATCTGGCACAAGGTGACAATCAAATCAGTCAAGATGAGAGTCAAATTAGCTGCTAACAAATGCCTATCCGATCATGTTGTTCCAAAACAGGAATGGCTAAATGGAAGTGTTGTAAAAGGATCTTCTCTGGTTTAAACTTTATGGGACATTTCTGGAAAGACTTGAAACATGTCTCAGTAAAAGCTTTTTAAACCTAAGACAATTGAAGCAATTTGCTCATAACAAGTGGACCAAATCACCTGCGGACTGGTGCAGAAATGTCATTGACAGTTACAGAAATTGTTTGCAAGGATTGCTTTCAAAAGCTGTGCAAGAAGGTGGTAAGAGTTAATTTCCAGATTCTTTTCTTTCGTTTGTAAAAATTCAGCTAGACAGCAGTTCATAAGCCATGTTGGATTTTCACTGGTTGATTTCAGTAACTATTACTTATTTTGATAGTGTCAAGTTATTTTAGACACCCGTTAGGGTATTTTTTCACTAACAAAGGCATGAGAATGATTCTCTTCACATGTATGTTTACTGAAGTTCAGTGCTGTCCAATCCATTACACCTTTATAAAAAAAACAGCTTTTTAAGAAACCTCATTTTATTGGACCATCAATCCTGTGATGAATTGCCCACAGAATTAAGTGATGCTGCATATAAACTATGAGACTAGAACTTGTGTTTTCAAGGAGCCTCTAGTCTTGTAATCAAAAACATACATCAAAATGATTTGCTTGATGGTGGAGGTCACTTCAGCATACTGTGAGTCACAAAAAAGAAAGCAATCACTCCTGTACATTCTGGTTACCAACCTGCCATTTCTGAGATGACTACATGAAATGTGACAGGCACTCAGTCACGCATGAAAACAAGCCTAAATGAAACGCTTTTTTTTTAATCACTGTCGACCCTTTTAATCGCTAAACAACCTTTTCTCCACAAGCAGACATTTGAGACTAAAATTCAGTCCAGAGTTTTCCTGTGAGGACCCAGAAGTATGAGACCTAAGAGATCATCACCTGACTGTCATGACTTTCCTTTTCTGGAACTGAGATAAGTTCATCGCCATGGTGATTTTGTTTTCATTTAGCCACAAACAAGAAAACAAATGTGTTTTTCTTAAGATCCTCATTAATTCCAACAGTTTCTTTGCAGTGAATATCAAGAACTTTTATAACAAATTCCAAAATCTGTTTAATTTCTGAAGGATTAACAAATGTTTAGTAACCGACAAGTTGCTCAGAGCAACAAAAAAAAATGTTACAAAGCTTCATCCTCAGAAACAATATTTCCCCCTTTGCTGCATGAAGCAGCTGCAGCTGTGGCAAAATAATATCTCCCCTCACTTCAGCGCATTCACCCCTGACTCTCTTTTATTGTTCCAAAGGGACGAGCACTCTCCTTATTGCCCGTTTGAAATGTTAGCTGCCTAAGCTTTTGATCCGAAGCTGTTGGCACCTTGGACACCCAATGTCCCAACTACACAACTGTTAACTGCAGAAAGGTTCAGAAATAGAGAAATTAAAAGGTTTAAGTATTTTCAGTCACTTTAGTCACAGAGGGAACGCTGGTTAAACTTTGAAGCCCACAGTAAGCCGATTTAAATAACTGACATTACGCTTTGTAAATGGATTTGATTGCAGTTTTTATAAATGCAATCAAAAAATGTTTAGCTCCTAAAAAAAACATGAAAATCAAGATATATGTCGTCTTTAAGGTTCACCTAAAGGAAACAGAGAAAAAGGAAATGTGAATAGGTTCATAGGTTGCAGCTCCTTATAAAACAGTAAAAATCATGTTTTTCCAAGCACTATGTTCTCATGGCAATTCAAATAAATAAGCACAAGTGAGGAAATGCCTTCAACTCCATATCATATTTGCTGCTCCCTGCAGCACCTCCTCCAGGCAGAAACTGTCAGAACCACATGAAACCAAAACCTCAAAAATGAGCTTTTTTTTCTGCAGTAAACAGTTGTGTAGTTACAAGTGCGGAAGTGTAGCAAAAAGATTAATGCTCAAAATGATTACTTCCCTACCTTCATTTTTCCAGCCAAGCACTCTGAAATATCTCAGGTTCCAGTGTGGCACTGCATCAGTTTACAAAAGCTGACAGTAGTTTTAATGTCAGAGCAGGATTGGTGCCAGAAAATACGGTTTAAGTGTGGAAGTTTCTGAGGAAAGGAGAAACAAAATTGCTCTAATCTGTCTGCCTGTGTGCGAGCGAGATGAAAACACATCATCTGCCAAGGCCTGTGCCGTGTTTCCAGCTTTAATGAAAGTGATCAGGATCGCACCATAATGTAACGCTTCATCTTTCCTTCAGCTCTACACATTTGAGAGCTTGGTAGCTCTTATGTATTTTTTTGTTTTTTGCAAACATGTTTAACCCCTCCTTCTGCCCCATTCTTTCACTTAAATTATATATTTTTTAGAAGTTTTTGCTTTGCAAAACTCTACTATTTTTGCATGCAAAGATTTGATGTAAAGATCTGCTTTTTGCAATTTTAACATTTTTGCCAGCAGCAGACATGGAACCACATGCCTTTTTTTAAGGTGTGAAAATTGAAATATTAAGCATGACTGAAACTCATGCAGACCTAGTTTGACACAAAATCATCTGCCAAAATCACAGCAGTGTGACCTTCAAGGAAAACTGTCAAGAGATTCTTGACTAGAATTTTTACAAATCATTTCCAAGAAATACAAATGGCCCACTGTGGATATACGTCAACACAAGACATACGGTTATGAGGTGAGAAAGCCAAAAAGAAATCCTGTAAAAGTTGAGGGAGTCAGGAGAAATCCCAGGAAAAATGTCCTTTGATGATGAAACCTCCCTACAATGCCCCGCAGCATGTAAAACTCTTCAGTGTTAACTGTATGTCTGCCTGACCTCCTCTGGCAGAAATGATGGGATTATTTACTGCCTTGGTGTCTGTGTGCAGCTAAGATGCAACAGCGATGGACCTGCCTCCCAGATAATTATGGAAAGGATGGACACACTTTGCTCCTGAGGGCAGTGCGGCCTGAGAGAGTGGAGCCAATCACAGAGGGGTGACACCAGTCTCACTAGAGTCTCATACGGCATAATGGCAGCTGTTTAAATCGGCTTACTGTGGGCTTCAAAGTTTATCCAGCATTGCCTCTGTGACTAATGTGATGGAAAATACTTAAACCTTTCAATTTCTCCATTTCAGAACTCATCATGTTCCATTTACATTTTCATTAAAGACCCACTGCGACACAAACTGTCTTTAACAATGTTTAGCATTTTTCCGATGATGGAGGACATATTGGAAAAAAAAAGAAAATCAGGTTCAAAATTGCATTTCTGATTATTTCTTTGTTTAAATTGTTGTGAATCAGGAGCAGATTAAAAATGCATAAAAAAAGTACATTTCTAACCTAGAAAATACACAGAGTGAGCCACAAGCTCCCTGCGACATGGAGAGGAAGGGAGGGCAGGATTTGCTCTACACCTACAGTCCTGCTGACAACACAGAGGTGAATTTATAAAGAACTCCTGCCGCTCTCTAGAAACTATGTCCTAGAAAAACAACACAAGTTTTTTTGAAATTTTACTAAAAATGGCATTATCAAAATTAAATTACCATTGGGAAAGGGTTTAACATAGATTAAAAAGATGACTGAGGATGGTCTTTAAAAATACATTACAAATATAAGTACATTTAACTACGGACATGTGAAAAATAACATTCATTTAAAAAGACAATTGTGGAGCACTTACATTTATGAAATAAAAACAGTCTAGCACCAAGGCCTCCACTTCCAATAAATTGTTCGGGATCAATGATGGATTAAACCCAAATAAATACTAATGAAAAACATTTAAAAAACACACTCCAACTTACAAAGTTTTATTTTCTACTATTGCTTTAGGGGTAAAATTAAGATTGGCAATTGATGGTTAAAAGAAAGTGTGTTTTTTAAAAAGCCTTACTTGGTGGGAAATTAAAACTGGCCTTTAGTGGAAATGCTTTAAACACAACAGAAGCACTGGTCCCATAATAATTATAGCTGCAGCTCCAAACATGGCTGTGTCCATCCCACAATTCCATGTATGATCAAAAGCAATTCGCTGAATATTTACATGTATTTGTCCAATGTGGACTGAATTTTGGAGAGAATCACATGACCTTTAGTTTCCCCTAAGTCATTTAAAAAAAAATGGTCCAAATCGACAACACACATTAGCATTAGCACAAAGATAAAACAACCATTCTATCTACATTGGAAGTCCAAAGCATAGAAAGAATGATAGCCATTTGATTCAGGTGTTTATAGAGTTCTTTCAAAACTTGGTAAAATGGTTACTGCCTTGGTAACATGATCAATAATCTGGAAAAAGTTTGTTGATTTAATAAGCCTCAAGTTCTCTTATTAGATAACCTGGAATAGAAATAAATTCAAAAGGTAAAAAGGTCTTTAGGTTTACAAAGCAGGAACTGAGTGAAGTGATGTTTCAGCGGCTTTGTTCTCAACTGAGTAGAAGCACATGATATGAAAAAGTCTTTAAAGTGCTTTAAATTGATGGAAAAAAGAGGTTTTAATAAATGGCATCACCCAGTTTTTTAACCTATAAGTAAAGTTAGAGATCCATGTGAGCTATGACAGAAAGTTCAGTGGACTTGATCCTCAGATTATATCTCAGAAATAGAATTAGCTCCACTTGGGGCAAGATGTTCATGAATAACCAAGATCCTGTATAGCATGCAGGAGCATCATTGCATGCTGAGCTGCAGGAGAAGTGCGGGGTAGTGATGTGGATTTGTAGTGAGCTGTTGTCAAGAGCAACACTCACATGAAAGGAGGAGTAAGACGACAGGCTGCCAAAGTTATGAAGATGTCACTGACATGCCATTGGATGAGTCAGCTCTTCGGATCAGCTGAGACCTGTCACTGCAGGTCAGTGAGTGACGGATCAGTTTTCCTTTTGTCCCCTGCGTTCATATCCTATATGAAGCTGCAATTTGGTAGTGTGACCAATGCTCCTGTATCACTCAAGGGCACAGGGATGAATTATAGTTCAGACTGACTCCCACAGCACTCCGCTGACACGCAGCTACAATGATTTAAAACATTTCCTGAGCCAGCTGCCAGTTTTTTTACCCATACATTCAGTTGCAATCAGCGTCCTGGAAGCCTTATCAGAGCGTGTGCAAGTTGGTGCCAACTAAATGAGAAATCCTCTGCAACACCAAAGTATTTGTTACTGTGGTTTTTTTTCTATTAAGGCAAAAGTAGTACAGTATCCTTCACAACCTGCCTGCTGTTCTATTCACCAGCCTATCTTCCAAAACTGCATTTTGAAATTGAACATGAGGTCTAAACATATCAACCCAATCTCAATCTCTCGCCCCTTTCCTCACTGAATCAGATGATGCCATTTGCTGTCACAGAGAAATCCAATGGGAAATAGGATTTTTATGGATGTGCACACTTTAGCTTATCAGTTCCAAGGGCTTCTTAAATTATAAAATCTATATAAATAGAGTGTCCAGTCCTTGTCTTTTTTTGGTAAAATCCTCTCCAATCATTGCAAAAAACTCGTTTAAAGAAACCATTGTCCTGTAAATAAACACACTCTTGTGTTTTTCACACTTAAAAGATGACTTTGTTTTAAAAAATTTACACATTTAGCTGAAGAAAAAATGGGTGAACAGAATGGTACTTGGCTCTATGCTTTGGTGCTGCTGAGGCAGGTCCTGTATTGATTCATTAGTAATGATGAGAAAACTGCTGCACTGGCCCAAGTTACTGAAGAACACCCCCTTCAGCCTTCTGCTGCTTACAATTTGTGTTTTATCTTTTCTTAAACTGCTTTGACCTCATAAATACAATAGCATCCCCCAACAGTTGTATCATTGAATGGCAACACTGGCATGCAAAACAGCTGAGTTTGCACATTGCAGGAGAAAACTTAACCTGCTAAATGTTGGCCATTAGATAGGGTCTTATTTATACTTCTTTTCTGCTCACAATGATGAAAATGGGGTTTTTAGTGTTTTCAACATGTTCTTGTGGAATTTGTCTGATGATGGAGGATGGGTATTTAAAAAAAAATCAGGCTCAAAACTGCATTACTGAGCATTCATTTATCTAAATCGTTGTGAATCAGGAGCAGATGAAAAAAAGTTAACTTAACTTTAAAAGATAATGTAAACGACAATCGACATCCCCCTGAACGAAGCTAAAGTCCAACGATACCGAGACTAAAACTAGTTCATCTGAAGCAGATAAGGCCAAGACAGAAAGTAAGCCATCTAGCACACACATTCTCTCCAGTGAATGAGGAGACTTTGCCTAATAAATGAGTTTCTACTCTGGAGATTAGAAGCTGGATGTCCACAGGGCCTGGTTTAGCATATTCTTAGGAAGGATAGAACATGAGCTGAAAGTAAAATAAAGGCATCTTTGCTTTAAAAAAACACAACAACCATCATAGAAACTAACATGTAGTGCGTGGTTCTGCCAAAGTCAGAACAGAACAAAACTCAAAGTTGATTACTTCACTGTGCTCACTTTAAAAAGATAGTTATTTTGACTCAAATTAAGATTTTATTTAAAAATGAATTTAAGTTATATGCTGACTGTGATAGATTTCTAAACTACTTATATATTTTAAAGCAAAAATGAGGTAAAAGATCATTTCAGTTTTCTCTGGCTGGCAGTTTCACTTTTTTGTATATTAGAGCACATCAGTGCTCTAAAGTGCTGAGACCTGAGTAAAAAAAGTAAAAAGCAATACGAGGATGAAATATACCAGAACAGCTTTTCTCTTTAGTAAAGAAATGTTCATGTTGTTCTTTATTTTCAGTGACGCACTTGGTTGGAGGAATGCCTTAAGACATTCTTTTGCCTCTTTTTGAGAATTCAACAGGTCAGAACTTCACCCGTTTTTCCACAACTATTGAATGAGTAGAGCGTGGAAGTCCCTTGACAGCAGATTCAGTGTTTTATTCATCTGTGTGAACCCAGCAGCATCAGTTCCTAACTAGAACGGCTACTATAACAATGCTGTGCTGACACTTAAGAGCAGCTCCATTCTGTGGCCTATCAGGCTGAATATTTTGCATAAGAAGATTTATATATATATATATATCCACTTAGAATTTTATGTTAAAGAAAATTAAAAAAAACAGCCAAAGGTACATCACTGGAAAAATATATATAATTTTTTTTTTTTATCCCACAAATTAATTGTTCATGCAAAGAATTATTGCATCAACCATATTTTGCTTTCAGCAAAAGAAATGTCATCATTAAGGAACATCTTGATATGAGGGTGATAGAAGTTTTGTTTCATTGTTGACAAAAATAAGGCAAGAACGAATTGAATTTTAACACAACAGACTTACATGAAAGCAAGTATGTTTTCTTTAAGGCGAAGAAAAACATGATGAGATCATGATTGGCTGTTCCACCGTTTTAAGGCATGCCAATGATTTTATTGTTGGTTGGTTGCGGACAGTTGAGTTCATTCAGAGGTCAAACTTTATGAACACTATGTGTTGTAGTAACTGTGATAATACAGTTAATTTCTTGCAGTCTCACTATTTGATGTTTTTTTATGTATCATTTTGAACACAGAAGTAATTAAAAAATGATTACCAAAGGAAAAACCTTTACATAGTTTTTTCTGAGTTTACCGTCTTTGCTTCTTGTGTTGACCCCCATCTTTTCTCTAAAAGGAATGTAACTGGGTCACACATTTATGCTACAAGTGGTCAAAAACACAAAAGGGAAACTAGGAGATATTGAGTTTTCAATTCACCATAAACCATAAAATGGTCTGAGATTTGGGGTTTCTAAAAGAATATATACAATATTGTGTGGAGAACAAAAAAAAAGAAAAATAAACATCATTCAGGTTAGTTAAGAAGCATGTGTCCCATTTTAAATGTGTCTGCAAGATCTGCTTAAAAATTGGGGACATTTAGTCTTCTTGGAATATTTCTTCAGCCAAATCCCTTTTTGACTGGTCTGTTAATGGATTTATCTAGCATGCCCGCCAGATTCCTTACAGGTCAAGTGTGAAAAAGAAAATGAAAGAAAATCTATATGTGGACAGAGCCTTCGTTTTTCCGAGAAACAGAATTTTAAAAAAAAAAGGGAACAACTTCAAAACCACCTGAGATGTTTAGTAGCACAAAGGTGAAAGGTTTAATGTACTGTTCATTTGTACTACATGACCCAACCTTCATCCTTCACTGCGGCAGTGAAAAAGGCAAAAGCACCTTTGACAAGGATTCTTGTATGTTAAGGTGAGGAACTCAAATAAATGAATAAAATGTGTGAAAGCAGTGGAGTGAATTTAGGCCAGTTGGTCACATGTGCAGTACAGTGCAGTAAAACAGAATGTACCCTGGAGTACACTTGCTTGTAGAAGTGACTAATTAAGGAGCACAGGGAACGCACAGTTCACCTGTACTTTCTTTAATTACTCGAGCCCCTTTGCATGATGAATGATGGAGGACAAGCTCAACTCCTCCGGAAGAACACAAAGCATCTGCATGATAGGGTGAAGGTATTTCATGACTGAAATCATCGGTCTTGAGCAGCCGTGCAGCATATTTGTGGATTACTTTTAGCTGGCAGTCGTAAAAGATACAGAAAAGAGCGTGTTGTCAGGACAGCCAGCTCACCATGGAGATGTAGGAACATTTTCCAAGGCAAAATGTTAATTCTCTCTACTATTCTGTCACATTTTCATTGCAAAGTTCTTAAAGTTATTTTCTTTGCCAACTAATTGAATCGGCTATGCTATAAAGATAAAACACTTGATTTAATCAGCATTTTCACCAAGCCAAAAACAAAAGAAGAAAATAACAGAAGAGAAATACAACATTTACTAAAATAATTAAAAACAACAACAGAAAAACAGATTTCTCTTCTTTAATTGGTTTTAATGTATTTCAAATACTGTTTGGTTAATCATTTTTAAATAGACCTTTGATCAGAATTCTATCATAACCTGTCAGTCCAAAAGCTTTAATTTGACAAGTTGCAAGGAAGCTTCTTTGTTTACCATCAACACCTAAAAGTCCTTCAAATATGAAAGTACCTTTTACTGATAAGGAATATACTTTAACTACAACTACAAACATACAATTTAAATATTTTTTAAAAATCTGTCAATAGCACTGTCCATGCAAATGCTCATATCTGGCATCTTAGCCTTAGATTTTTGTCAAATAAATAAGGAATGGCGTTTATTTACTTCTCCCAAGCATGTCATTTGTGAGAAAAGAGCATTTTCTTTGATTGTTTTTTATTTTTATTCTGTGAGTTCATCCTACTTTTACATTTATTGACAGACGGTGATCACATGATGGGTAAAGCAGAGCACATGTCACAACAACAAAGAAAGTTAAAGTTTTTTCTTCTCAAAGCTGATTCCAAATCTCTCTGACACCCGTTAGATATCACTGGTGCTACTCATCTCACTCACATTTAACCTGAAGTGGCAACTCAGATGTGGACATTTTGTTGCACAACATTTCACCAACTACACAGCAGGTGTGTCTACTGAGGATTTTAAATGAAACACAAAACAGTTTTAAACATGTTTCAATGTGCAACCAGGCAAACATGGAATCATTCGATGTAAAATGAGAGTTTCCTAAGTTGACATCAATATTATGATTATATTAAGAGTAAGGAACCAGCACAAAAAGGTGGTGGCAACAAAAGTTTACATGTTTTTTGTATTTGTAATTGTTTTTTTTTTTTTAATCACAAAAAATATTCTCTACAAATACCTTGTAACTAGAAGAAAAAAATGAATATATTGTATTAATTTCTTGATGAAAACACAAATGTATGGAATTCCTACACATTATTGCATGTCAGAGATTGTTGAATTTTAAATTCTTCCCATTGACTTTGTGCTGCTCCTGCTTGTGTAAAGTTAAACATAAAAAGACAAAAGGAAGCAGCAAAAGTCATGAGGCTGTTGCTTAAACATCTGCAAGCTTTTGAGGTTACTTCATTTGAATTGAGTTCTACTGCTGTCAAAACAACTACAGCCAGTTTCCTAAGGGGCAGTACCGGGGGCTTTCAGTTAAATCTAGGAAATCAGGAAGGCATTACGCTTCTAAAACTTGGTTTCACCTCCAATGCTCAGCTCATTCGTTTAAGTGTTGTTTTGAAACAGCAGCTGGTAGAAAAAGCAGAAACAGAATCTTCAAGTAAGCAAACATGTTTCATGAATAATTGTATTATTTTCTGTCTTTCAGGAAACATAATTTTTATCAAAGACGTTCTTCCAGGAGAAAATAACAATAGGAAGACGTTTAGAATTTTCTTTTTGTTTTGGTTTTTAATTAGGAATTCTTGGAAAGACCACTTGCCAGATTCTTTTGCCTATTAAAAGGCCATTTTTCAAATTTGAAGTATTTTGGACCTTTATACAGGCTACCTATCAGTCGTCTGAATAATCCTCGATTCATGTGCACAAAGGCAGCATCAGGCAGTATAAGATGATGTAGCAAGAAAAAGATGACCAGAGAACAAATTATGTGTTGAAAAAACTTTGGGGTTTTTTGGGGTATTCCTGAAATAGCTTTTTTTTTTATATGTAGACTTTTCAAACTTGCTTTCACGTTTTCTTCCAGGTACAGACATCTATGACTGCGGACCATTGGTTGTTTAGGTAATACTGACTGAGTTTGACTCTAATGACACATCCATACTGTGGTAAAATAGACTAACTATAAATGAACTCATCGACATCATGTAACAAATAGTAAACATCTAGAGAGTTAACGTTCTGATCTTTTCCCATAATCCCATCTTTGCTTTCGGAGCTCAGCTTCAGGGACACATGCAACCGTTTGTCTCTGTGCTGTTTACTTACTGCAAAAGGAAAAGCCAAGCCTGGAATAGAATGCTTGGAGAACCCTCGCCCTTAACTCCCCAGCTTGGGAATGAAAATGGCACCCAGGTTGACAGCAGTATTCTGTCACAGACTGACGTTGTTGCAAGTAACTGAGACGCAAGCGTACAGGCTTTTACAAATGTCATCACCTCAACTCTGTCAGTGAAAAGACGCAGGCAGAAAACAAAAACTCTTCAGCCACATGCAGAATAGACCTCCTATGTTGAAATTGCTACTACATTTGTTCAGCTCAGGGTTGAAACAGAATCTTTTAAAATTACTTTTTAACACTTTTTTCTTTCTTTATGGCTTTGTGAGATGCACACAGTTCAAAGGAGGAGGGCTTTCTGTTTGCTCGGTGGCAAAACAAACTCAACACAAAAACTAGTTTTCTTTTTCTGTTAACCTCATACTTTTCTGGTCAGTCTAAAAAAAGATGATGTTTCAGCGATGTTTTGCCTCATTCTGTTTTAACAAAAGTTTGTCACTCCCCCTCCCCCATCACAAAATCATGTCTTGTACAGAAACGCAAAAATCCAGAGTGACAGTTTACCGTGTATATCCACAGGTGCATATTTGCCAAATATTTCAAAGTACTGACAAGCCACAGGATCCGAAATCGGTTTCTGCCACTTATGGTCTCCTGCTGCAGAACTGCTTAGGGTGCAACGTTTTTGCAACCCCGACATTACAACAACAATGCAAAAAAACAAAAAAAAAACAATTGTTAACATGCTCAGCAAGTGAAGTCAAAGATTTCACAACTGTTTTCTTTAATAATCCCTTTGAAGAAAGTGGTATTGTCAAGGCAGCTAAATATCCCTCTAACTTAATGAAAACTTTACAATCATCCTCAGATAGTTGCCACACCACGGCTAATTCTCTCAGCAGGAGTTTAAAACCAGATTCATTTCTCCCTCTCCCATCCAAAAGGAACAAAAAGCACATGTTTGATATTAACATTTGAGTGTGTTTGTGCTATCATGAACAGCAGCATTATTGGGGTTGTGACTCTGATTCTGTCTGAAAAGCCATTTGAAAAACACAGTAAACTAACATCAATGAATTGGCAGATGAACAGAGTTCTAAAAATAGGTCTGCTTGTGTGAATCCACAGTGTCCTCAGGAAATTCTAGGCAGGAGAGCCAAAAAGAAACACGGCTGTGATGAGAGGGTTGTTGGGATTAAATTCTCCTGGCTGAGCAGGAAAAATTGGTTGGTTGCAGGCCGTAATGAGCAATACCCCTGTCGCTGTCTGCAACAGTGGTGTCAAGATGTCCTTTTGCGACCAGCTGAAGCCTCTTTTGGGTAGAGATAAACCACTCAGCTTGGGATTTAATTCAATTTAATTTTATTTATATATCCCAACATTA
Source organism: Oryzias sinensis (assembly GCA_037389245.1). Classification (NCBI taxonomy): domain Eukaryota; kingdom Metazoa; phylum Chordata; class Actinopteri; order Beloniformes; family Adrianichthyidae; genus Oryzias; species Oryzias sinensis. The sequence goes on from CM074497.1 coordinate 26,458,612, forward strand.
CAGCAATAGTCACCTCAATGAGCTTTGAATCGGTAATTGTATAAGAACAGGAAATCAGTCATAAAATACAATGTAATCCTCAACAGACTAAGCCATACTGGGCATCCCTGCCCTTAGACCCTCCTTCTCCTGGGATGTTAGCCATAATGCTACGTTCTTGAACACGCTCTCAGCATGTGCTTTTAACACTGGACAAGCAGGGAGGGGCTTTTTTGTTAACTAGCGAATGTCCGCCACCTACAGTTGGAGGATGTTTGATGTGAATAGTCACAGCGGTGCAAATCTTGGAAGTCTTGCTCAAGGTTTTTCTTTGACAGCTCTGTTCCAACATATGAAAGACTTGGCTTCATAATTCCAGCTGGGCACAAACTGCCTATTAATAATTTCTCCTCTGTGATTAATTTTCCCAATCAGAGTCCCTGATTGGTCAAAATTTAACCTGGAACATGCATTCAATGGCAGCTGGTTTGTACGCAGAGCCTGAAAACGGACTTAAAAACCTGTGTCGCGACACATGAACTACGTGAACGTCTCGATGAAAGTGTTCGCTTGAATAGATGTTGCAGAGTGTGGTGTGAACACAGCTTTACAGATCCACCATGCTAACATTTTCATGAGAAAGATCAGATTAATATCTTGTGTGTTGTTATTGTTTGCTCTTTAGGAAGTGCCACATTCACAGACCAAGAATTCAAAGCTACGATAATACAAACCTGTTTTTCCCAGCATCCCTCCGTTGAGCTGCCTCCTTCTCACCCCCCATGTCTCCCTCCAAAGCATGTGTGATTTCACCCTCCTTGGAGTGCTGCATCACACGCCAGTGATTGGGCATATGCCCACAACGGCTGCTGCAACTTCATGATTTAATCAGGATGAGACACAGTGACTTTGTCATTGTTTATCTGTTTGGTCCACTGCCTCCCCTCCTTCCTCTCCCTCCTGGTCTGTCGCATGCCTCACTACACCAGTATTTCTTCATCCTGAATATCCACCTGTGTGTTCTAGTAGCAGGGCTGATGACAGATCCATTATCAGTAGCTTCTTGTAAATAATGCATGTCATTCATTTGCATGTCTGTACAACAAGACGGGTGCACATACAGAGATGGCACACTTAGCCCCGCTTAAAAAAAATCTTACAAATGTCTACACACTTGATGATCCATTCCAAATACGGCCAGTGGACATCCTCAAGACCTAGTTCACAGTCCAGCTCACCAGTATCCATCCTACTTTGTTGGGAAACTGACACCAGTTGTGGGTCAATTGTTTACTCCGACCAGCATTGTAATTCTGTGAGCCGTTTGTGCTTTAGGCTGAAAACTGATGGAAAGCCTGAAATGTCACCCTGGTTTCCAGGATAGGGCTCTGACAGATGTGCAGCATTTTAACAAGTCATTTGCATCAGTTGCCTCAGTTTGACATCATCTGTACAGTGCTTTGGGCGATGGCAGATAACATTAAAATACTTCTTTCCGTTTGGTAAAAGGCGTAAGTAAAACTGGTTACCAGAACTTTTCCCTGTGTTTATGGGACAAAGAGACTCTTAAAGGCTAAGCTACTGAATTCAACTGACACCACATAAAATGTAAAATAGGAAGATGAATGGTTGTAGAAGCTAAAAGACAAAAAGAGGTCAAAACTCTCATAAAGTTTGCAGCTTTATTGGATCAGCTGGAGGGACCTAAAGATGAACATTACCAGTGGCTTAAGTACACTTTGTGGAACCTCGATTAGATATTTCATAACGGAGTAGAATTAAACATTAGCTACTGAGCTGTAACAGGTGTGGAATCTCATAATTGTTTGTCTCCATTTGAGTAAACTCTATACACCTCCAGTTCAATCTTTTCTTGTATGGACAGCTGTGCTCTGTGTAAGTTAACCATCTGCGTCACATGCTCTTCAAAAGTGCAAAAACTTAAATTGACGACCTTCCAGTCTGATAGATGCATTCCTGAATGCAAGGCTGGCACTTAAAATTACCATATAAGTGCCACAAATGTAGATGCAGATTGATCTTATCGAGATTCACGCTCACATTTATCTTCTTCTTCAAAAAAAGTTCAGTCTTAATGTCTTCAAATGGTGCTTTCAAGCTCCTTTTCCATTTATGCCTTAAGTGTGAGACTGCCAGCATTCAGAGAAAGGACGGAGCATTTTAGTCCAAGACAATGTTTCTGTTGCAGCAGAGACGAGGACGTGCAGGTACGGATGTCTGAAAAAAACATCCAGTTTAAGTGTTTGCTACTTTGTTTTTTGTTTATTTATTCCAAGTTTCAAGACATTTTTAAGTAATTCATACTTTGTAAAAAGTGCTCGTATAGATGGTTTAACCACTAGTAAAGCATCATGTTAAAGCAAAAGGACCATTAGGATAAACAGATGCACATTTGATGAAAATGAATTTCACAGCAACGAGAGAAGGCACAGAAAATGTTGGCAGCTGATATTAGAAACCTCTAAATTCAGCAATGGTCTGTAATGTGTTTACGCACACAGATGTTCATCAATTCAACGAGCAGGAAAGCAGATATTTAAATGAATATGTGGAGAATGATTCGTTGCAAGGAGAGACCTTTCATTTTTAAATATGGGGGACATATTGTTCAATTTAGATCTTTTTTTAAAGGGCCTATATCGTGCAAAATCAATTTTTGATTTAAAGTGTATTCTAATGTGAATCCTACTAAAAAAAAAACTAAAAAAAAAACAAAGCGGTATTTTGATCCATTCACGCATCTCTTTCCTGGGTGAAACGCAGACACGCTACCCAGGACGGCTCTGGACTGATGTCATGAAATGGGCGGCACCCAGAAGTTGCAAAATGTGGTTCCTCAGAGATCGAGTTGTCTTTCTATCGGATAGGAAAATAAACAGCAAAAATAACTTCTATTTCATCAAAAAATCATTTATTTGTGTTCCAAAGGTAATATATTATCTTATATATGTGGATATAGTTTACTAGTTTTACAAATAGCATGATATAGGCCCTTTAAATGAAATAAGTTGAGTGAGCTGACGATAGATGACATCTGACTGGCGCTTAAAGCAAGAGAAAATATGGTTTAACAAAAGCAAAGTGTTTCAATAACTACAAGGCTGAATGACAAATATGCCATTCATATTTGATTTGAGTTCAAATCATAAAAGCAAATCAGCTGTTAAAATACTTTTAAAGTTATCACAGTGACAGAAGCAAAAAATAAGATTACCCAAACTAAACTGTAGGAGAATTTTTCAACATAAAACAGAGCTATTTTCATTAACATTCACATTTTCATGAAAAAGGACATAACAGTTTCAACATGGTGGAGACACACTTTAATACACACCCAAACAAAGCTTGGAACATCAAAGTGGCGCGTCTGTGTTTTCATGTAGAAAGCCAGCTGCTTTCACAACCACTGTTCTTTGTTCATTGAAAGCTCATGGAAGGAACGAAGGGTGGAAAAACAACAGCGTCCTTCAAAAAGGCGCCATCAACTAAAGTCATTTTTGATGTGACGTCCATGAAGAACTGAGCAGTAAAGAGCACTCCTATGGGGGAAAAGAGTGCTCGTACAAAAGATGTTAGTTTACACAGCTTTATATGGTCGCCACGTTCCCACTGAGTGAAAATAAGAACGCAACAGAAAAAAAGCTTACTGGTAAGTCAATACGGTAAACTGGCTCCTGCAATACAAAGAAAAACCACAAAAAACCCCTCAACATTTGCAAGTTGAAGTGATGCAAAAGCATTGGGAAATTATAACTAAATAGAAAAAAGTGAGAAGAGTACAAAATGTAAATAACAAGTTTCTATCAACAATTATCTTTAGGACCTTTAACAGTGTCACAAGCTGTTGCAGAACAGAGGATACAGCTCCTGCGGGTGTGAATTTACTGAATGAGCTCATCATGTTCAACAATGACAACACTGACAGAGTGAAAAGATCCAATTATAGAACAATACCCAACAAAAAAAAACGTGTTTAACTGCTGAGGATGTGATGACTTACAGAGCAGACGTTCAAGCATTAGGCCAGGTTTGTGAGATCAGATTATTGATAGTTGATTATTTTTTCCTCTTTATCCTTTAGTCAGTTCGTTCATCTCTGTTACCATCTGGTACAGAGGAGTAAAAGAGGCGGTGATATTCTGCAGGTGACCAAAGGAAGAAAAAAAATGAATGGGAAAAATAGTTTTTTGTTTATTGATAAAATTCCAACATTTAAAACAAGCAACCTTCTGATTTAGTGTCCCTAAATTTTCGTAATTGGGTGATAACATTAAGTCATAACCAGCATTGCAGGACAACACAAGTGAAGTTTAAATGACAGTCTGCAAAAGTTTGACTTTTTCTTGTTGCTTTTGATCTGAAGAGGCCAGATATTTAATGAATGCACGTGAGAAAAGAAAAGTTAATGAGATTCGAATCTGTTTGATTTAAAACACAGGACTAAAAAACAAAACAAAAGCAACATAAAAAAAAAGCAATTGAGCCATAAATTTGTACAGGTTCATATAAACTCTTTTACTAGTACTTTTTTTAGTGAAAACAACTGATGCATGTGCAATATCAAATAAACTAGTAAATAAATAAAAAACAAACAGTAAAATGCTGCAAAAAGACATTTACCCTGTTAGCTGACATATTAGCAAATTACTAAATGATAACTGTAAGTCAGCAGATAAATAAGTAAGGGTTCATGGCCGACGAAGTGTGCTTTCTTACTTTTTTTAACTTGTCCTGTCCAACAGCTGGGCAGACAGATGAGAGCTGAAGGCCTCTTGTGTTGGACATATTTTACTTTAACAAGAGGGGTTATTAATCTTCAGACAAACCAGAGGTATGTCTGAATAAACCCCTCTTGTAGTTGAGGCCAAACTATTTTTCTTTTAATCATATTTGAAAATCTTTTGTGTTGGACTGGACGGAAAAGGAAAGGAGGTAAGAAGAGAGAGGGATGTTAGAGAGGGGGGGGGGGGGTAGGAGGGTGATAATAGGAGGAAGGGGGGTAAAACCATAAAGCAGCATAAAGCAACAAGTTTCTGGATGTTTATCATTACGGTAAGGTTCAAATGCAACACAAATCTCAAAGGGCGGGGCCTGTCCACACACACACTCAAATGTTACCAACACACCTGCTAGCTTCAAAACAGTCCACAGTTCAACATGTACACAATACAGATAGTGTTCACACACGCATACTTATGCCTTCAAACCAACTAGTGTGAAATATTTCATTCATTCAATCACGCAAACTATTAGTGCAAAGGTGAGCTAACACCTGTACTCAATTGAGTGTTTATGTTTTCCAAAATGGATGGTGGAACGTGAAAAGAAGGAGGGAAGTGACCAGCCACACCCACACCGGCTCTGGGGGCCGCGAGGCCCTCAGAGCCAGAGAGCAGGGAGGCGCGGAGGGAAAGAGAATGTCGCCCCAGTGTTATCACTTTTTAACGCACGCCATGGAAGCCTGAACCGGTTCAGGTGGTTTGCTTCTGCGAAGTGCGTTAAAAAGTGATAATGCACACTTCGAAAGCCATTAACCCGGTTATTCCATGGTCACTTACAAAAGCAATACTTAGTTTTTAGTCCTTAATTCTTGTTTTTTTCCGATTTGGATCGCTTTTCTCACAAAAAGCGGACTATTTGTTACGTAAAAAATAGTCCGCACCACCGCTGCAGTCAAGATTCGGCGATATATACATATGCTGATCGTCCTGATTGGTTGAATAAAGCATCAGTTCAGAGAGAAAGTTCACCTCTTACCGCTTGTTTTTGTCCAAATGATGAAGCAAAAGGTTGCTTTAAAGAAGCCGGCACAGTGATACAAAACATTTAAGCTAGGTGACCGGAACTCCTTTTTTTACCGTGCGGTTATCAGGTTTTAACGCACACCCAGCAGCCAATCAGAATCGCGTTTTCACCCGGACCATGGTATAAAGCATTTTCACATTTTTAGTTCTATTTATGAACTGCATTGTTTTGGATTGGACTGCAAAAGACACCAATGCAGATATAGTACCGTCTAATGAATACCATACGTTTATCTCAATAACTATGACCCTAAAAAGTGTAGAAAACCTGTTCTTTGTTTATTTTAGATACCAATACTAAACTCAAAATAACTTTGGGAATTGCTACCAAAGACTAAATGATAATGAAATGATGATGATGAAAACTAATCCTCTGCTACAAGGACTATCAGGAGAATAAAAATTGTTGCAAGGTAACGTCACAATCCTGTTAAAAAAACCCAAGACTTTTTAAGACAAACAAAGGACCAAATTATTCGACAGCAAGAGATTCTAAGAGAATAGAGTGCGGCAACTTGTATTGACGATGAACAAAACAAACAGAAAGCACCCTGCTGTGATGAATACGCTTCACAAGGATGCAACCTCGCTCCAAAAAATAGAAAGGACTGTAATTTATGCATAGAAAGCAAAGAATTTCCAGAATGATGGTTTCCAAATATTACCAGTGATCTATCTGCTTGCCAAAGGCTGTATCATGATGAACGGTGTTTGCCTAGCTGCAGACCGTCCTCTGCTATCAGGGGATGTGCTCAGGGCTCTGAGGAGATGTGTCCTGAAGTCCCACCTGCTTTTTGAGAATGAATATCCTCAGGCGGAAACCATCACTACTTCCTCTTTCATCCAAGTGAAAATCTATTTATCAGATGATATAATAAGACACAGCCATTCTTTGGACCACTGCATGTGTACACACACACACACACACCTGCAAGCACAGAGCTGTCCACACACTGGCATGCAGGAATATGGCTGAATCCACAATAGAAAGTATTTAAGCGAATGTGGGGGAGCAATGGTTGTTGGGTTAAACAAAAAATGGCCACAGGTTACATTTTTACAATTTTCTATGCTTGCCTTCCCTCTGGAGTAAGAAAGGGTGACACTTGAAAATCTCACTTTGACCTATTTTTGGATGACAAATACAATGCAACAACAATGGTTTACAGGAAACGCTGAATTTGAACAGGCTTGACTTCATCTAATGACCTCTGTCACATGAGCAAATGGAAGAAATGATGGAAAACTCTGCATGAAAGCAGTGATTTCGTCAAGAAACCTTAGAGGACAAAGACTACAACAATCTTTGTTTCTCAATTTTAACAAAAGTCTGCCCTTTTTTCTTACCCTAACCTTTTTAGTAAATGTCTGCATCTTAATACCACTGATAATGACGAGGTCCACCTGTGTTTGTGTTTACGTGCCAGGCCATATTTTTGTGCTTGTTAAAAATTGACGGCAACAATTTTTTTTGTTGTAGCTTGACGTAAATGTCAGTAAAATGTCATGTTCTTTCATTTTGGTGTTTTCAAATGTAACTTGTACACTTTGAAAAGAACAAATTTTACAAAATAAAACCTTTATTCTTTCCTTAATTTCGGCATTAATTAATTCAGACTTTAAAAAACAAATAAAAAACAAATGACACAGATGGCACAAATAAAGTTTCGACCCTCACTAAGAGCCACAAAGTCAAAAGAAAATTAAGTAACGACAAAAAACTAAGAACCTTACATCACTAAAACATTAACACATATGCAGTGCAAGTATTTTTTAAGAACACACACTTTTTTTTATTTTATTTTGGCCAATATGTTGTTATGAAATTATATGAAAATCAAAGACAAAAAAAAAAAGACAAAAAAAAGAGTGTTGACGTTGGCATTAGAAGCACCAGAAATGAAAGAAAAAGTTTTTCAGTCTTAGACATCTGATGAATTTACACATCTGTGACAGATCATTGGTAAGTTTAGATGAGCGGGGGGGGCAGTAATCAGTCTCTTGAAAGATCCATCCCAATGAAAATCGTCTTTTTGGCATCTGGCTCAAAACTGTACAGCTGGATCCAATATTGCACCGGTAATGTTAGGTTGTGAGGGGCTGTAAGCTAGCAGGAGACAGTACTTGCATTTGACTAGATATTGTATATAGTTTCTCCCTCTATTCTTTGTCTGACTGTGTAGAAACTAACAGTAATTCTCTTGTAAACGCTGTTTCCCCCTGGGATAAATAAAGTATTCTGATTCTGAGGGAGGTGGTGTTGGTCCGCACCAATCGTCCCACCCATACATCAGAGGCAAATTTCCAATGAACTACTGCCGCTCTACAGAAAATATGTATTGGGAAGCATAGAAAGTTTTTTGATTTTGGCTAAAAAAAACAGCTTAATCATAATTAAAAGACCACTGGGAACTCTTTTAAAATAGATCAAAAGATGATAAGAGTAGGTCTTTAAAAAGAGTGTGAAAAGTTATAAAACAGACAAGCATTCTTAACTGAATTTACAGGCTATACTGTTAACATGTGAAGAAGTATTGAAGTATTGATGAGAACACTGATAGTAACACACAACTCCCCCTGTAATCAGTATGATTCATTTTACAATGGCACTCTCCAAAAAAGGAGGGTTTAAAAATAGGTATTGATTCGAAAAAATATAAAAGCCACATGCCAGGACTTGTAGCCACATTAGCTTCCACTTTTATCCTCAGGTGGGAGTTCTAAATTTGCCAACCTGAAGGTCAATGGTTCATAGCAGCAGGGGAGCCGCACCATGAGACCAAGCTTCAGCAGAAAGTGGCTCATTGCAGTCAATGGATGGGCTTTAGTATGCTCATGGCTTGGTAAATTAAAGATCGTGAGCTAAAGCAGCTCTTGGAGCTCTCTGCAGGGGTGATGATGGGCTTTTAAGATAGGATCTTGGGTAAGCTATTAAGGTTTTAATCACAGAAAATCAGATTCCTGGAATTTGCAACACTGGCAGAACATTTTTAGTTAACTACATTTGAAGGATTCCTTTGTTCTTTATTGGGGTGTTTTCTTTTTACACAAATAGGTAAGGTTACACACACACACACACACACACAAAAGAAAATAATGAAAAAGGTTTTCGTTTGAATGGGCATTATTACCAAGATCAAGGAAGCAGTGAATAAATCTAATGCAAAAAAACAACAAATAGTCATCTGCTTCAAAGGGAAAATATATTTTTTATAAATTACTTAATAAAAATTGAAGAGACAAGAACCCTTTTTTTTGGGGTGGAGTTTTTTTTTTTCTTTAATCGGCACATAAAAGTCTGATTTTCATCATAATATATTGATGCTAATTTTTGCATCCTTTAATCTACTTTACATGTTAACACATTTTAAAAGACCTATAATAAAATTGGCAAAAACTCCAAAAAAAAAAGAGTCATTTAGAAAAGAAATGTGATTTCACTGGCGTTACTCGACTCTTTGCTCTCACTGATGGACGGTGCTTAGCTCTAACTATATTAACTGTTTAACCCAGGAGACTTTGACTTGCAGGCTGTTAGGCAGAAATGCATCTCTCCCATGCATAAATCTGACAAATGTCAGCCAGAGTTTATTGCCATCATGTTGCCAGGTGGCTCTGCTCACTAAGAGATTTAAATAGATGGGCTTTTTCGTTGGAGCTTTTGTAGAAAATAGATTTATGTTTTCGACTTAAAACGTTTTAATGGAAGGTCGACCTAAGTGTTACTGTGAAGTTAAAATATAAATTCCAGTTCATTATAAAAACTTGTTAAAGAGTTTCTGAAGTTTAAGCTCAATAAATGGATTACAAAGTACACGTTGTTGTTTTTAATTATGGAAGCTGCGACCTCACATGTTTCTCTTGAGAGGCAAAAAATAAACGTTCCTTTTACTGCAGAATGAAACACTCATGAAAGCCTCCACCCAAAACTGTGCACAAGTGAAAAGCCTTTTTTTCTTGAAGATTTGTTAAATGAAGCATAACAAAAGCTCACATTCATTCTGATGCCACTAAATTATTGCAAAAAAAAATCTAATTAACACGGTTGATCCCTTTGTGTCGCTAAATTAAACCTGAGAACTTAGAGATAACCAAGTTGGTTATTGAAAATGGGCTTTAATTAATTGAGTGGTCTTAAAAGATCCACTCTGCCTCTGTGACGACTCTCTGTTTTGAGTAATTAAGCTTCTTGTCCTATTTGTCTAAAGTGAGGTTCCCCTGTTGCTGCCATCAAATATCAGAAATGTGATATTGTGAAAAGAATCGACGAGACAGAACAAAGACCCACCAGTCAAGTTATTTACTACAGTATCATGATAAAAAATTTTTGGCTACATTATAAAATGGTTTGGGATTAACTATTGAGTATAAACTCAAATAAAACAAGTTGTAGCATTTTATGTCAAATTTTTAACAGACAACTTCACAAAGTGAAAAATCGCTCGTTTTAGTAGATTGGGAGGGGCTGGTGCTCAGATTTTTAGAGGAACACTCAGAAATGCCTGAACGGAAAAAAATACTGCTTTGGGGCTTCTTTTTGTGAGGAATTGACATTATAATACACTTAAAAGCTCCAAAATGTGATTTTGCATGGTATAGGCCTTTTTAAAGAAATAAAACCAGTGTCTTCTCTTTATCCTGAAAGATGGTTCCACTTTCTGCAGCATCTCCACAATCACTGAGGAAATGGTAGCCGCTGCAAAAGCAGCCATTAATAGTTTCAAAAAATTGTCTGTCCTTTAATCCATGAAAAGGAACTCGGCTGAAACAAATCCAAATGACTTTGCAGAAAATTGTTTGACTCCAGATGTACCTGTGGAGTGCAGCTTTTATGGTTTGTAGTGACACACATCTGTTTCTGTCCTGCTAAGCAAGTGGAAAGTTTTAAAGAAAAAGCAACAAAACCGTCATCCATAAAGGTGTATCCACATTCACTGTTAAATCTGACTCACATGAGATAAGTACGACAGCTCTCTGTTCTTTGCACATGTAGACAATTTGGAGGCCTTGCAGTGACTCTATTCTTTACCAAAAATCTCGAGACAACAGGACTGACTGCAACATGCTGGTTGAAGGACTGGAAGGGACAGTCACTGTAGTATCTGTATGCATACCCAACAAGCTATGCAAACAAGGAAAAGGTTTCAGCACAGAAAAAAAAGAAAACACCCTTACAGAAGGGTAAAATTTGAGTCCTGCAAAGATGTTTTACCAAATGAATAATTAATTTCCTTGGATTTGAGAAAATAGAAGCTCTGCCTTGTGAGTTATTGTGAGAAGCCGTACCACGAGTTATATTTGGATAGAAAAAGTGTGAAGTGCACAAGTTCAAGTTGGCATCGTTGGCATCGTTTTCTGTATCATATTCTGCTCAAAGTTTGTTCAGAGTCATCAAATAACGGTCAAAAAATAGACTCTTGGGTTTCGCTGCAGAAAAAGAAAGCAGTTGGAATCCATATGAAGAAAAGGGCATCGATGAGCACAATAGGGGGCTTACGGATGGAAACTGAAATGGATGAGAGAATAACTCGTGAGGGCAGAAAGCAAGGAGCAGTGAGATGGTAGGAGGACAAAAGCACAGAGAAGAAAGGAAAAGGAGATGAGCATGTAGAGGACTGGAGGAGTGACAGGCTGAGGCTCCAGGGACACAGGACAGAACAGGTTGGGAGATGATGTAGCTGCAGGGATGCTGCTCCACTACACATTTGGTGGTTAAAAAAAAAAAGCAGAGATGGAAATCAGTTTTGGGGCTCTGAGGACTAAAATCAAATTTGCATGTCAAGTTAGTGAAGGAAGGAACTATAACCAGTCACTGAAACTATACCTGGCCGACAGTAAGTCCATGGTCTCTTGGCAAGTGTCCCTGCAGGAAACGGCTGCGTGGACATTTGTTTTCTAAGCCCGTTCACTGTTGCCGGCGTGTAGAGAAATCTTATGGAACGTTCCTGCAGCCGCTCCTCATAAACAGTTCCTGAAGCTCACGTCTGTTTACCATGAAAGTGACCTGCCACTCGGGATTTCAATTATCTCCCTCTCTGCCTCATAGACCAGGCTTACAAACAGAAGCTGCTTCCTGTTTCTTGTACAGATAAACCCACAGATGTCAGAAATGACCACAGTGACAACATCAAATTAGATTACAGGAACATTGGAACATTTGAAAAGAATACAAAGAATTGTTATTATCAGACAAAAGAGATGTAATATGTGTTAGAGATCACAAAGAGTAGACAAAGACGTTTGGTACGATGGCAAATATTCTTGTTACATCAACTTTTTTTAAATGTCTTTGTTTAACATAGCTATTGTCTAATTTGGAAACATCTCTGTTTCCGTTGATGCTGAGTCCCACTTTACTTTCTATATTGATTAACATAACATAATCACACATAATCATACTTACCTCTATTTTTTAAATCAACACATTTTTAGTTATTTTTGTTATTTAAATCATCATTTTAGATGTAAATCTACCAAGTATAGTTCTGATAAAGTTTTATGACTCCCTGGTTTGTATTTAGGAAACTGATCAGTGTACAGGTTGAAAGACTCAATATGGAACAGGATTGGATGGTTTTTTATTTTTTCTCTTTAATAAATGTGGAGAGAAAATTAAATGGTATAAATGTTAAAAAGGATTTTTACATAATTATGTGAAACTTCAAAATGACTTCAGAATAATGTAAGTAAACACAGACAAATGTAGGAGGCAAAGCCATATTTGACTTATTAGGAGATTCTTTTTTTATATTTGAAAAATGAGTAAATAAATAGATTTTCTTAATTACTTTCATTAAGATTACTTAATGAAACTGTATTTAAAAAGGTTAGAAAACATATAGATTGCCTTATTTTAGTGTTTCAGTTACTGCTTCATTTAAAATGTTCATTTCAAAACAATAAACTGTCAAATTCAAAACAGGAATATGTTTTGGTATGTCGGGACTTTATTTGCCTAATTTACTGCAAAGAAAATAATTTTCACTAAACTTAAACTGAACTTCATGTAGTCTTTTTTTTTTATCAAAAATTGATCATTTTTATTTTCTACAGTGTCCCCTTACTTTGAGTTTGTAATGATTTATCAAGAGAAATGCTTAACTTGTGTACGGTAAAATAACTGTGGATGAATGAGCAGCAAAAAGGCAGAATTAGTAACCTAACTAAAAAGGAGGCCTCTACTTCCACTTAGCTGTAAGTAATTTAGTTCAAGTGTGGTTACTAAATCATATGAAGTGGCCATCATTGAGTTTCTGAATTACTATGCAGCACATTTGAGTAATTAGAATAACTGTTTTGCATGCAAATGGCATGGAACTATATGCTGCTTTGAATTAAATATTAAGACATAAAAAAAATCTGATTTCAGTTATACAAGAAAAAAAACACTTGGCTACAGACTGTAGCAGCTTTGCTGCTACACTAAAAAACCTGCCGTTTTTATGCAGGTCACATTTTTTAAACATATTTCAGCTGATAGCTATTTTTCTGCATTTCTGAAAAGCCATGACACATCGAAAACTCAGAGTTAAATATTCACATGAAGATATTGAGCCATAAAACGTTGTCATTTAGTGCAAAACAGAGTATATTAAAAGACAAATCAAAAGCCAACTTAACTATTCAAATTAAAAACTCCTAAATACCTAGCATTGCTGTGCATGGTGTGGGCAGATATTCAAACAGCATTGGGACCAGATGGAGCCTTACATCAACAGAAAGCTATGGGTCCTTGCTAACATCAGTGACACCTGTAATGAAGGTGCTAAAACAGAAAGGTCAGCAGCATCACTCAGCTCTGCTCAGGTCCTCTGAGGAAATCTTACGGGAAGTGCTTGAAAACAATAACACGGCTGATAACTCCCCAGAAGCAGCTGTTGGGGTCATTACTCCCTTTGGATCTTAGGATGAGAGCATCCTCCCTACTCAGCGCCTTATGGAGGAATGGTGACTCAATGATGCAAATGAGTCCTGTTGTGCTGGGATGCTGGTGATTAACACCAAGGTCACCATGTCACTCCATCTCAGGGTTACTAAAGTTTTACATTGTTTTATGAAATGCCCGTTGAAAATACAGGGCCAAAAACTTTATGAAGGTTTTTCCAAAGAAAAAAAAAATCAAATAGACACTGAGGTTCTATTTGCTCCAGCTAGGAGAAAATATCCAACACATGTAGCATTATAGGAAATTAAACCCTCCACTTCTGAGAGGAGGCTGATACTCCTCTGACGTATAGTGCCGTTAGAATGAAGAAGTGCTTAAAAACATGCTGACTTTAGTTTCTCATAATGTTTAGAGTCCGACAAATTGCCTAAATGGTATTTAAGAAAGACATTACATAATTAATAAGATCCCAGAATAAAATAATGACTGTGGTTTACTTTAAAGCTTTTTTGCTAAAGAGAATTTAGAAACATGAAGAAGCATGTTTTTAAGTATCACTTTTAAGGATTAGGGACCAGACACTGAAAAAATGAATGGAGCCCTTCTCGTTTTGGGAAATTATATTTTTCTTGAGAACAGTGGTCACTGTGCAAGTAGTTGAAGTGCTTTGGTGAAATAGACAGCCGTGTGATAAGGTGGGCCGTCATTCAGAGGCTCATTCAGACAGATAGGGAGCTGGCAGCACATTGAGCTTTTCTAGCTGTCGATCTGGACTCATTCTTTGCCCTCTGGTCAAACTGTTGAGCTGGCAGAGTGGAAATGTATAATCTGACAACTCACATTACACAGTAGGGTGGAGAAACCGCTCAGCTTTCTGCTCCCATTAAGATCAGGTGGAAGGAGCGAGAAAGAGAATCATAGCAAGGAGACGAGAGAGAGGATGAGCAGAGCAGGGGAACATGACAAATGGAGACTATCTATGCAAACACCAGAGCTGCTGAGTATCATTTGCCACGTGTGATAACCTACAAACATGCATAGGTGCACGAGTACCCAAGAAAAGGACATGCACTGTGCAGTTAAAGTTATGCAGCTCTGATCTAAAATTGTTAAGACCTAAACCAACTATACAGTGGTGGACAAAATTGTTGGTAGGCCTCAGTTAAAGAAAGAAAGCCCACAATGCTCACTGAAATGACTTGAAACGTTCAAAAGTAAAAAATTAAAATGTATTGAAAATTAAATCATCCAAATCAGCCTTTACTTTTGAGTTGTTGGTTAACAGAATTATTAAAAAAACAAACTAATGAAATAGGGCTGGACAAAAATGATGGTACTCATAACTTAATATTTTGTTGCACAACCTTTTGAGGCAATCACTGCAATGAAACGGTTTCTGTATTTGTCAATGAGCCTTCTGCACCTGTCCACAGGTATTTTGGCCCACTCCTCATGAGCAAACTGTTCCAGTTGTCTCAGGTTTGACGGTTGTCTTCTCCAAATGGCATGTTTCAGCTCCTTCCACAGATGTTCAATGGGATTCAGATCTGGGTTCATAGAAGGCCACTTCAGAATAGTCCAACACTTTTCTCTGAGCCATTCTTGGGGGTTTTTGGCTGTGTGTTTTGGATGGTTGTCCTGTTGGAAGACCCATGACCTGCGACTGAGACCAAGCTTTCTGACACTAGGCAGCACATTTCTATCCAGAATGCCTTGATAATCTGGAGATTTCATTTTACCTTCCACAACTTCAAGACACCCTGTGGCAGATGCAGCAAAGCAGTCCATAAACAGAACTGAGCCTCCTCCATGTTTCACAGTAGGGACAGTGTTCTTTTGGTTGGATGCTTCATTTTTGAGTCTACCAACATAGAGCTGATGTGCCTTCTCAAAACGCTCCAGTTTTGTCTCATCTGTCCAAAGGACATTTTCCCAAAAGCTTTGTGGCTTGTCAACATGCATTTTTGCAAATTCCAGTCTGGCTTTTAAATAATTTCTTTTCAACAGTGGTGTCCTCCTTGGTCGTCTCCCATTAAGTCCACTCTGGCTCAAACATCGATGAATGGTGCGATCTGACACTGATGTACCTTGATCTAGGAGTTCACCTTTAATGTCTTTGGAGGTTGTTCTGGGCTCTTTGGATACAGTTTGAACTATCCGTCTCCTCAATTTGTCATCAATTTTCCTCTTCCATCGTCCAGGGAGGTTGGCTACTGTCCCGTGGGTCTTAAACTTCTGAATAATATGTGCCACTGTTGTCACAGGAACTTCAAGCTGCTTAGAGATGGTTTTATAGCCTTTACCTTTACCATGTTTGTCTATAATTTTGTTTCTAATGTCCTGGGACAATTCTCTCCTTCTCTTTCTGTTGTCCATGTTCAGTGTGGTTCACACCTTTTTACCAAGCAGCAACGTGACTATTTGTCTCCCTTTAAATAGGCAGACTGACTGATTACTGGTTTGAAAACAGCTGTGATGTCAATTAAAGGACATAACTGAGTCCATCATGACCCCCTGTGCAATCAGTTCTCAGTCTTTTATGGAGGTACCATCATTTTTGTCCAGCCCTATTTCATTAGTTTATTTTTTTAAATATTTCTGTTAATCAACAACTCAAAAGTAATGGCTGATTTTGATCATTTAACTCTCAATATGTTTTAATTTATTGTTACTTTTGAACGTTTCAAGTCATTTCAGTGAGCATTGACTTTCTTTAACTGAGGGGTACCAACAATTTTGTCCACCCCTGTATGTGTATAGAAATTTGAGACCAACTTAATCCTAATCATTAGGAGAGTTCTGATTATGAAATTACTAGACTGATTACATGGTACTTATAAATTATTATTTTCCCTGGAATCTCTTTAGTAGCAATAGCTTTGTTAAAAGCTCTAATGAAATCACAGCTAAGAGGAGCACTTTGAGCTTTTGTACAGGTAAATATGCTAATCTTTTTATTATTAATTATTCATACAGAGAAAATTAAGCACTCCATTGTTTCCTTTGATCATTTTTTCCCTTTTTAGTTCTGTGTCATCGAAGGAGGTTTTTTGAGATGGAAATGTTTCACAAAGGCAGTCTTCCAAAAGAGAATCTTTAAGACGATCTGGGGTTTTCTAAAACTTGAACCAGCTATTCTGTACCTCTGTTTTGTCAATACAATTCACTAGTTCTGTCTACAATTCTGTTTTGTTTTTTATGATTTCTTTTTGACTTGTTAGATTTACACACCCAAACATTATTTGAGTTAAGTGCAATTAAAGTTTATAGGTAATACAAACTATACCACAATGAGACTAACAGTCAGCATAAAAAAAACTAGCTATTGGCCTCATAACTACGGATGCCGATCCGCATGTCAATCTCACGCTCCGGTCTTCCCCTTACTCGTGAACAAGACCCCAAGATATTTAACCTCCTCCACCTGGGGCAGGGACACTCCCCAGAGAGATGGCAAATTACCTTTCTCCTGTCAAGAACCACAGCCTCAGATTTAGCTGGTTTTAACCCTGAGTTATACCCAAAAATAGCAATAGCATTAATAAAATCCCTTTACAAATAATTGAGGGGTAACAGTAAAAGTAAAACATCTGTACATCTTATAAAAGATTTTATGTTATCATTTTTTGTATTTTGTTTTGTGACACAGAAAATCCCCTGCAAAGTGTCGTATTTAGGTTCACCTTTGTCGATCTGTTCCATATGCCCTGGTACCCTCAGGAAAGGAAGCAAGTTGTCCGTCACAGGTCGGCTGTTGTGGCACTCTCTAAAGCTGTTCCTAACTTTGGGTTGAAAGGCAGAATCTGTCATTTCTTTATTTTGCAAACATTTTGATGCTGCAACTACATCATTGCAGCAATGCCAAAGGACAGAGTGTGCAGATCACAGAAGCAACCATATTTGATGCCTTAGGTATGAAAAGGGCTGGAACTGTGCAGAGCTCCACACTGACATTTCAGCCACGACTGATGAATGTGTGAGTCGGTGTGTGCGCGTCTCTTTGGCAGGGACATAGCCTACGGTATATATAACTTTTTTTTTCAATGCAGGGTCACTTTGCCTCAAGATGTTGTTTGTGTTTTTATTTTTTTCACTCCACTTAAGCTCTGAACCAATTTAACACAGGCCGGGAATGTAGAGAGAAGCTTGACAAAGTCACTCAAATCCCCGTCTGCACTGTATCGGGGCCACAGCGAGTGAAAAATGAGGGTGAAAGATAGAGGAGACGAAAGCAGTCTGTAAGGAGGGGGCAGAGCAGGGTTGTCATGAGGAGAAGATCTGCATTAAGTCTGAGGGCTTCTACAAGCAAACAAGGCAAGAAGTAAATTCATGAAAACTCAACAAAAAAATATAGCGAATAAGCAAAGTCATAAAAACTCTGGGCTAGAATGTCTTTTGAATTGTATTATATTTATATTATAATTCCTATAAGAGGATATAATAGCACCAAATTAAAGAGGATGGATAAAAGGAATTTAGTTCCTGGTTTCTTATATGCATCATCTTTAAAAAAAAAAAAGGTGTGAATGAATGGGCAATAGTGACAGTGTGGTTCAAAAAGGATCACATGGGCTCAAACTAAAAAAAAAAAGGCATGATTTACATTAAGACAGTTCGTATCATAAGCAAACTAAAAAAGTAGGTAGATTGCTCGTTTTGGACTCAAAAAAAGGAATACATCTAGATTCCCACTGGCGTGTCATTTCCTCGTGGTAATCGTATCTCACGTTTCAGGTATGAGCCAGTCAGTGCAACACACATCAAAGGCCAGACAGAGGACAGCTCATTGCTGAAATGAAAGCCAACAGTGTGACAAGCATGTCAAATCTCTTATGCACAAGTAAACATCCTCTTTTAAAAGATACGATTGTGCTTGTCATGCTTTTATTTTTGCTCTTAAACCCATAAAACAGCAGTCTATTTTTTATCTTTGTACAAACAAAGCGATGCCAGCATTCGTTTTAAATCTCATTAACCACACCAGCCTACCGTTCTATCTGGGCCTGAAAGGGGAGATTTTTTTTTTTAGGTTTTATATTGGTGCAGTATCCTTGACAAAAATCCTCTACAGCTCCACAACAGTCAGAGATGTCAGTGACCAAAGGAGATTTCTTTTCTTTTTTTTTCCACGGGGGGAGTTGATGCGTGTGAGGCAAGGGACCAGTGCTGGACCAGGGGACATCTCTATCTGGGACAGGGCATCCATTTTATGCAGCAAACATTTCCAAAGTAATGAATCTGCTGGGAGGAAATCAATTTAATGAGGCACAACTCACAATGAATACTGAGAAAGTAAATTGGCAAGAGTGAGGCAAAAAAGAGAGTGGATTAGTTCATTGTTATCAGACAAACAAAAGGCTGTCAAAGCAGGTCTACAGAGTGTTTTGTTTTAGGAGTGTTTGAGATGGACTAGCCTTTCTTAAACTTGTTAGGAGCTGATGATACTTTACATCAAGATTTAGTGGATCAAAAGCGCCCAACTAAAGTACTTCTGCTAGGAGTACTTGCAGAAATAAACACTGAATGTACTCAAATTTGGAAATAACTCCCTCTTGAGAAATTAAAGCAAATATAACATTGAATCCTTTTTCTAGCACGAGATCATTCTTCATATAGCACCAGACACCATTCTCCAGGCTCTGTCACAAGAGATCGCATTCTCTTTTTGCCTTGTTTCTATTTTCTTTGTACGTCGCCAAAATTGTAAGGCCTGAAGTTAAATCAAAAGTTTGTCCTCCTTGTAAATGTAGTGTTCATGTGTGACATGAAGGGTAAATGGCTGCAGAGGGAGCAGGGGGTTAGTGAGCAATAAGACACTGGGCCAGAGTGCTGCCATGGTGCGCCGATAGTCGAGGGAAACACATGAGGGCAGCTCCGATGGCTAACACAATAACTACAACTGCCAAAGATGAGGAAAAATCACTGGTTAAGGGAGCTTTAAGAGTGCGAGGTGGATGACATAAGTTCTGCTGATGACAGATGGAAAAAGAGGTGTTTGTAAAGAGGAAAAGGCTGAAGACTTGTATTACTTTATGAATGCATTCATTTGTTTAAAGTCTGCTTTTATATTTATTACATAACTGGTTAAAGAAGTTATTTAGTAAATAATTACCCTATTGTGTCTGATAAAGACAGCTAAAACTTAGTTTTGAATAGAATGCCATGCAAAAGACAATTGTTTGTCATTTGTGGAATTCTTTTTGCCACTTATTTAATTTTTGTCATAAAAAATATATTCAGCTTGTTTATGTTTCTGGAAAACATTTCAAACTTTAAGATAACATGAGTAAACAGAATGCAGCTTAAAAATTATGGCTTTATTCATAATAGAAGACAAAAATACAACATCCCTTAGCAGCCTTTGTAGCAGGGCACAAAATACACCACAAGATGAGAAGTAATGCAGGCCTTACTTGTTCTATACGACAATTAAAGTCCAGATAGTCCATAGATCTGACTATGCTGTCGTAAAACAAAAAAACAGGCCAATCCGTTTGAAAATTTTAGTCAAATAGAGACACAATAATAATTCTCAAATAAAAAACCAAATCGTTCACAGGGACGTAAAAGACTTACTGCCACTTGATATAAATACTTGCCTGCAGTTGTTGCTGTTAAGAGAGGGACAACCAGTTTTTAAGCTTGGAGGCAAAAATTTGCATTTGATTTTCTTTTGATGAGGTAGTATGGTGGAAGGATTCATTGATTGGTCGATTAATTGTTTGATCTAACCAAGTCGATCTGTCTGAGACAAGTTGTTAATCAAATCCAACTACGCCGCTGTAAAATTGTTCAAAATTGAAAGTAATTGATTAAGTTGACAATGGAAAAAACATTTGGATTGATGCATGGTAGATTTATTTTACTATAACATGAAAACGACCAAGTGCATCACAGCGGACAACATGCACGTGATGGCAGCAGATAATGATCAAGCCATCATTCCAGTCCAATAAGTGGAAACATTGAAATCTAGCAAAGATGTGACCAAACAGAGTGGTAGAAGGTTCTGGTAATGTTCCCTTCAGATCATGCTGATGTGGAAAAATAACAGTGATCTGAACTTTATGAAACTAAAATGTGAATGGATTTGCCATCAATTCTTTTTTACTTGTTTTTTTGTACATATACTTAATTTAAACTCATTATCTTGCAAGAAATACAAGGAAGCTGGAAAACGTCCCCTGCACTGTTCAGTACCAGGTATTCATCTCTGAGTCACACTGGTTGATGTTTTATCTAAAAGGTGTCCTGGATCCATCTTAGGTCAGTAAATCAAATCAAATCCGTTCGTTTATAATGAATCGTGTCGTTAACCACAAATTATGATATAAATTGAGTCGTTAAAAGGAATTGTTAAACCCCTACTACTTAGCTTTCTTTTATACAAAATATCTTTGAAAATGTATTTTCAAATGTATGTGGCTTATTTTTGGCCAGTACGAAGCAAATTAATTAAACTCCGTTAACTGGGACGAAGAAAATAAAGACACATGTCAAATCTGGCAAACATATGCCAACTCGAATGCAAATAGTTCAATTAAAATGAATACCTAGGCTGTCTTTTTATTTAAAAGAAAAATGTTATTTTTATTATGTAATTAATGGATGCATGTACCAGCACAAGTCTAGATGGAAAAAACAGATTATATGCTAAAATGAAGCTATATTACCTAAGAAATCTGAAGGTCGGCAGGTCTCCAACCAAATATTGCCAGTTGGATCCTTATGCTTAATGAAGCAGTTATACCCGGTACACTAAAGACCCCCTGGCTGAGTACACTACAGATCCCCAATGGAAGCACACATCTCTTTGGACTGCCTTTGCTGCAAGCTTCCTATTCATCAAGAAGATGAAAGCAATTAATCAACTTGGGTGGGTCTGAATTTGCAGGGTTGTAATCAAAGGCAGGATCAGAAGTGGTACGGCTCACTTCCCAGCACTCTTCACAGGAGAAGAGATGGAAAACATCTGATATTGTGATGCTAATTTTACAAATTAGAAACCTGATTAATGAAAAAAAAAGATTCGATTTTTAAATCTGCAAATGGAATTTATAACATCCATGGTGTTCATTTAAAAAGACAGAATATCAAGGAATATTACATTTTTTGTCTTTCTTAGGGTGATCTGCAATGTAATTTATTGGTTTTCAGCTTCTGTAGTTACTGATTTGTGAGCTGAATACTTAAAATGATCAAAAAAGTATAAAAATAAAATCGTGTTAAGTTACAAAAAAATGGAAACCTTCTTTATTCTTTTTTTGTTGGTTTCCAACATATTTATGCATTTAGCTGCATACAACATATTTTCTATAGATATTTAAATACTTTCATCCTCTTTTAGGATCTATTTGTCTTTGGATTAATGGATCAACAACAAAGCCTCCAAATGCCACGGAAGTCATTCAAATAAAAACCGTCATCCAGAGGTTTATTGTTATTATTTATGCCCATCACCTCTGCTGTCAGCCAAAGACATGAAAATAAAAAAACCTGCACACTTTCAGTACACAAATCCAGCAAAGTCAGAAAAGACCAGTTTTCTCTCTAGATCAAAGTCTGTAGGTGGCTGACAACCGATTGCTCCTATAGTCATTCAACTTGGCAACAATGCTTTTGTCTCCACTAGGGTCTATTGTAGTTCAAATCCAAGCATGTCATTGTTGCCAACTGCCTGAGGTAAAAAACACACAAAAAAATAAAGTTAAACAGTGGGAAAAAATAAACCAAAAGGTGAGCAACTCTGTCCTTCAAAAGGTCAGTTTTGTCTTTGAAGATCATATAAAAAATTCTGATTCATCATAGAAACTGCAGTCCCAACTCAGAAGAATCAAGGAAAAAAAAAAGACAACGAAGAAGGTACAGTAAAAACAAGACACAAACAAAGTTTATGTACATTTTGGTCATCCATGATTTTCAACGATAGTGATGAATGTTAATGACATTTTTAAATGATATTCCAGGCATCATTTTTGCAGTTAGAGCAAAATAAAATAAAGGGTTATGTATGGATTCCCTCAAAACTCCCTAGCTCCTAAAGACTACAGGGTGAAAGACTATCTAGTTCCCTGGAATTTTATGTAATTTGGACACTTTTTTTCCACTCTCAATTGCCAAAGTAAAAACTTAATAAATATGAAAATCTTTAAAGGGCTATTTAGAAATTGCCGGTGTTCTGTTAACGAAAACGTGTTTGAAGTATAGCAAAATACATTTAAATACTTCCAACACAATGCATTTTGGTTTATATTCACCCTAGTGAGAATGAATGAACTCTTGTTTTTTGCAGACTTCTGGGAAATTTTCAAGGCATTGGTTTTTGAAATTGTTGATTCACACTGACACCCTAACTAAATGGCGAATTGCCTATAGTGAGTAGTGAAGGAATTTTAACACACCCATGTACACCTACTAAACTTTGTTATCAACTGTTTTGTAATTTTGGACCATATAAATAAAATTGAATTGCATCAACAACTGAATAACAAAACTGAGCTCACAGGCGTATTGCCAGCCACACTTCGTGTCTTTTCACGACAACTTTATATCAGTTCCAAACACTACACAACTGACAACTTTGAAACAAATGTCCTATTAAATTGAAAATGAGCATGTAAATACAATGTTAAGAACTTAATAGCATTTTAAATTGCATTATTAGCAATACGCTAAAGGCAAGTACTCAACCCAGTTGGGATAGCGCCACCCAACATAAGGCGGAGCTAGGTGCTGCCTCACCTTGCAGCCTACGCTGTCATTGAATAGAAAACGTGCAAAATACAATGATTTTGAGAAAAAAGGTTATTAAAATTTAAAAAAGTCATACATATAAATTGCATTTATATTACAGATTAGTGAACACATTTTTATTTTCTTTATGAGTATAGATCTTTGGATGGCAGGTGTGGCATTGGCTCCCCTCCCCTCATTGAACATCCCTGCTGCAAACGCTAAACATGATCCAGTATTTTCTCTGCTGAAGAACATCGAGCCACAAGTAATCTTTTTTTTATATTTCTGAATTACATTCTCCATTTTCCAAGTATAAAGTTACTTCTAGGTCATTCATTGATAATGGATCTTTCCTGTTCAAAAGCAGGTTTTGAATGAATGAAGACAGAGAGATTCAGGTGAGCCAAAATAACTGCAGCACAAGAATGAATTCTGGAGTTGAGCAGCCCTCCCCTAGATTTTAAAAATGAAATGCAACATAAAATATCCATTTTTCCCTCTGAATTGAACTTGTTTTCCATTCAGTATGAGTGAAGACATAACAACAGACATTATAAATACAAGGACGTGAGAAAAAGCAGAGAAAAAGTTAGTAAGAAAAGGGAAAAGGTGAGATATGATCGAGTCATTTTGGGCATTTTATTGACAAATGCACTGTAAATAAAATAACATCAAATAAACAATATTGTTTAAGCTGGTTAAAACAGTTTAAGTGATTAAAAAAGTAAAAATAAAAGAGTTTAGCATTATTTGACTGAAATAATAAGTTTTTTACTAAAGGCCTTGATAAAATGCAGTTTAAATAAACCCATTTTTCCACCATAGATGGCTAAGTAAACTAAAATGTGAATCCTGCAGGTGCAAAAGTTTTCATTTTGCTGTTTGTTAAGAATGTACACACATCCTAGGTGACTAGTTGTGAACACAAAACGAGGCACTTCTCAAGACACCTGTGACTTATTTGGAAAAGCCTACAGGAGTGAAAGAATAAATAAACACCATCTGCAATCATGTATTTGAGGAACGTTTTTTAGTGCAAAGCATGCCAGAGCTGTGCTGCACCCCCTAGCAGTGGTCCTGCAGGGATTGAATTAATTATAACAATGTTTTATCTTTAAGAAACTCATGCATAGTATCTGAATTCATCTATTTAGCCTGCTCTACCTTGAATTGCATCTTGGGTTTATTGACTGCGTAACTATTCATTATAACGAGCTGTGAGACGTCAGACGGTTTGTGCATCAAAAGCCCACTTAGTTAAACCATTGAAGATAAGTGCTCTGCAGTGTCATTGCTTCATTCTGCCTGAAAGAGCTTTAAAAAGAAAAGAAAATGTGAGAAATGAGGTTGTAAATATCTACTTATTCATTCATTAATGGCACAAACAATATTGCGTAGCTCTGAAGTAAAAAGCAGTACAGACACATTTGACAGAAATGTGACCAAAGCATAGTGTCAGCTCAGTGGCATTGTGGTAGAGTGTCCGCCCTGTGACTGGAAGGTTGTGAGTTCAAAGCCAGGCAGAGTCATACCAAAGACTAAAAATTGGACCCAATGCCTCCCTGCTTGACACTCAGCATTAAGGGGTTGGTTTGGGGGTTTAAACCATCAGATGGTTTCCGAGCGCGGCTGTGTCTGCAGCTCACTGCTCCCCAAGGGGATGGGTGAACAACTTTCACACAGCTAGGTGTGTGACAGATGATGGGACTTTAACTTTAGTGTCATAGAGGGGCCATACCGAGTAAATAGCCCAGATGTCATGAAACAAAAGTTTGCTAAAATGCTCACTATATTGTGGCTTTGGTCGAGTCCCTCAGCTGAGTAAAGAGGCTATCACAGCAGAACAACACCATTTTTCAAACCTGAAAGCAAATCTATCCTTGAAATGTGAAGCTAAATCTATCCACAAAAAAAAACATTCTTTTTTTATTATGTGGGTTTAGGAAAAAAAGTTGACAGTTTGTCACTGCAGCTGTGGGATATTGATAGAAAATGGAAAAATATTCATCAACAGGAGCACATTGCTCTCAAAATTGCATCACAAAAAATGAATAGAAGTGGGACTGCAGTATCTTAATGGTAGGACACGTCTGATCCAGGTGATTAGCAGTAGGTTGACCAAGGAATTTCCGGAAGCCACATGAACAATGGCCTTTAGCGGCTGGAGTTGCTAACAGTTTATCTAAACCAGGGGTCCTTAAATCCAAGCCTGCGGGCCGGTGTCCTGTTGGTTTTCCAGAAATCATGCCTTTTTGCTGCTGATCAGCTGGATCGGATGTGTTTAAGCAAAAAGGAGCTCCGATGGCAGGTTGGTTGGAAAACATGAAGGACACTGGTCCTCAATGCCTGGATTTGGGGACCACTGATCTACACTATCTCCTACAAGTGATATTAGACCATCTGCAAATAATATCATAGTCAATAGTAACCATATGAAGGACTAGAAATGGGATATTTTGGTTTTATTTAGAATATTATACGATGTAAACTTCTGGAGGAAAAAAACACAAGAGTGCTCACAGTTTTTTCATGATAGTTTTACAGCTTTTACTATCAGCGGAAACAGTTTGTGGAACGAAACCTTAAAATATTTTCTCTTGTTTTTTTTTAATGTTTTGAAGTAAAATCTGCCGGGAATTCTGGACGTAAATAACACTGATCATCAACAGTTACATCTCGATATTGAGCAAAGTAAACACTTAGAATTAGAGCAACTTACATGCTCCTTACAGTTGAATTCAGGTTAATGGGCTCCTTGTCCAATGACACAAAAAACCACCAACTAACCAAAAGGCAGCTGACAGCTGCTCAACTAGAAGACCAAGTCTTGGTTCATAACATATTTCCTTTATGTAAAGTGCACCATTTATTTTATTTTTATTTATGCATAAGCAAAGATTATGATTACATAAATGCTTACAAACACTTAAAACACTAACACCTTAAAATGGGCCGCATACGGATGATGATGTTTGAAAGGAATTCTTTCATCCAAGTGTGATATTAAATGCAAAAGCTGCAATATTTTATTCATGTGTAATATTCACTGGACTTTATGTGAAACCAAGATGTTCCCAATATTGGTTTAAAAATGAAGAATCTCCCAATAAGGATTAAATCAAAATAACAATAAAGTAAGTGAGCTGTTTTTTGTTTTTTAAAGATGGGTATGCTAAGAATGAAAAAGTCAAGGACTAAGCCTGCAGAGTTCTGGTGATCTACAATAACCCAGTAGAAAGTTATGTCTGGTTAGAAACTTATGAAAAAATTAAGAGACAGAAAGAGCAGGAGCCTTGAAAAGTATTACATTAAAACAAAGCAACTGCACGCTCCTCAAATAAAAACTAGCATTTAAAAGTACGGAAACTTCAAAGACATTTTTCACTCCCTCCATAAATGACAAAGATCCTTGATTCAACAGAAAAGTTGGCCACTTTGCTAAAATGGCAAAAGTTTCATTAGATTGTGCAATAATTGTTCCTCCCAAACACACTTGTGATCCACAGATTCCGCACTACAGTATACCCAAACCTGAAAAGGTGCTCGAGGCTGCAACTCTACAAAACAATAGCTTTTGTTTTCTGCATCTTTCTACTGAAATGCGTCCATATTGTTCCAAAGCAAGGCGCCAATATTACTTTGAAGACAGCTCATGCAAAGGCATCAGAGGATCATTTGAGTGCAATTTTTCCTTTCAATAAGCTTCAAAGCATTAACCTGCATTAGTGTCTGTGATTCAGAGACATCAAAGAAACAGCTGAAGTTCAATATCATAGTGGCGTTTGTGTTGCCGTGCAACAACAGCTCCACTGCAAAACCTGAAAACTTCCAGATTATGTCTTTGTAAAATCAAAAGGTTTTTTAAATACACTTAAGCCTCATGGGGAATACAATGCAAACAAGCTGTTTTTATTTTATAACACAAAACTAACATCATTCCAACATAAAATGTTAGTTTTTGAACTAAGTTCAATAGTGAAACTGTGCGTGTGTGACTGACTGCTGTACACTGCAAACCAGGTTAAGTAGTTATGAAGTCAAGTTTTGACTAGTTGAAACTTTGTTAGCAGAAAATGGTCAGGGCGATGTTAGACCAATAAAAAAAACTAAAAAAGGCAGTCATGGACTCACAAAACTCAATGTTGTTAGACAAGACAATTTTTTTGAACATGTTCCTCAAATTTATTTTAAAACCTCAAGTGGGTTTACCAGAAACTAGGTGGAAACCAGTATGACATGTCTACAAATTAATTTTATATATATATAGAAAACAGTTTGAAGTTAAAAGAAATGTAAGAGTATACTAATTTGTTCATCAAACTTTTAAAGAACCACTTCGAGCATCTTTCAACTTATTTTAAAAGAGTTCCCAGTGGTCTACTATGATTATGCCATTTTTTTGCCAAAGTCGTCTTTTAGGACATAATTTCTGCAGAGCACCACTAGTTCAGAACTTGGAAATGTGCCTCTTTTCCCTTTCATTGTTGAGGGCTCAGAGCAGGAAGCTTGTGGCCCACCTCCTGTTTTGTCTATGTCACAGATAAGCTCTTTTTCAAACGTTTTTTTTCCCCGTCTGCTTCTGATTTACAATGATTTGAATAGAGAAATGCTCAGAAATGCAAATTTCAGCTAAACTTTCTTCAAATATGTCCATCATGAGAAAAAAAACAAAAACACAATTTTCATCAAAGTGGTTCTTTAACAAATACCTAAAGACAGCAATTATGTTAGTCAATAAGCTGAACACATACTTATCAATAAATTAAGTTTAAAAAGTTCTTTATACCCCCCTGATTAGAATTACCGCAGTGCATCTTGCTCCTGAGCTGGTGCAGTGTTGTACAACCTACCTTTGAAGAAGCAGTCTTTGCTGTGTACCACATAGATCCGTCTCCTCTCCAGACAGGCAGTGCGATACACCTCACAGTGGTTTTCATAGAACCTGCCATCTGAACCACACACTGGCACAAAGGAGGGCCGGCAGTGTTCCTGGCAAACGCACTCAGCTCGGCCAGTTTCTGCCATCACAACACACTGTCGACCGCGACCACAGTTGGTTCTCCGACACGGGTCTCCATCTGGATCAGAAGGGGCTGGGAGGGTAAAAGAAAGGAAGGATTTTAATTTAATAAAGAGTTTGTTTTAATAGTTTATTTTAATAGAAATGTCCCAAAGCCTGAGACAAAAGTTAAGCCAAAATGCCATAAGGTACCCAAGAATCTCACATTTCTTTCAACAGAAATGATCAATTTATTACTACTGAATTAACATGTAACCAAAAGGGAGCATCATGTTGTGCTTGTTTTGTGTTGGTTTCAAGTCCAAGTAAATGTAGAGGGTTGTGGCAGGAAGGACATCCAATGTTAAACCAAAGCCAAATCACTTATGGGAATCACAACCAGAACTTTTATACCAGATCGGTTATGGCCCAAGTTAAGGCTCATAAATTGGGAGGAGCTTTATTCTGCTCTATCATGGAGGGATGGACATGGAGTAAGAGATCCTAGCGGTAAAGAGGGGTCAAATGGTGCTTGGGGCAGAAAAAATGTGAAAATACAGAAGTAAGGTGGTGGACTTAGCTAAAAGAATTAAAATAGCAGTGGTGAAAATGTTTTTCTAGAAAAGAGGAGGACCATAGGTGACATCAGATCGGAGAAGCACACAGGTCGATTACATCTTCTTTTGGCATTGCAATCTGAAAGAGATTAGTGACTGCAAAGTCCTTGCTGAGGAGAGTGTCCCCAGACAGTATTGGATGGTGGTGTGTGTAGAATGACTTCTTCCTCAACACCAAAGACAGAACAGAGGACCAAGTGGTGGAAGTGGTGGAAACAGGAAAAGTGCTGTGTGGCTTTGAGGGAGGAGCGGAAACAGAGTTTTTGGAGATCAGGAGGTTTCCCTACATGACCAGAGAGCAACAGCTAAAGTGATCAGGGAATCTAAGGACACGACTTTGTGTGTCAGCTGGAATGAAGAAGCAGAAAAGGAGGTGGAAAAAAAAATCAGCACAAGGTGAAAGGGGAAACTTAAAACAAAGGGCGTATGAGGACTACTATGACAGGTTGAAGACAAAGGAAAGGTGGATCTGTACAGGTTGTCTAGACAGAGAAACATAGATGGAAGGAAGTGCGGCAGGTTAGGGTGATCAAGGATAGAGATGGAAACGTGTTTAAAGGTTTCACATAAATGTGATGGAAAGGTAGGACAACTTTGAAGAGCTATTTATTGAGGGAAAATATATTTGAGAGCACAGAGGAGAAGATGTGGCTGTGGTGAAACAGGAAGTAACAGATCAGTAACAAAGTGAGAGAAGCACTGTAATGAAGAGTGAGACTGCTGTTGGTCCTGACAACATTGGAATAGTTTAGGTGGCAGGGGAGTTTCTGAACGGGCCGGTTAACAAGACCTTGGAGAGTGAGAGGGTGCCTAAGGAAAGAAGGAAAAGTGTCCTGCTACCCATTTTTAAGAACAAGGGAGATATGCAGAGATGAGATTGTCATCTGCAGCAAGAGCAGTAAAAGTGGAGGTTTGCTTTGGCAAAAAGGATGAAGGTCAGCTGCGGCAAGACAGAGTGTGTGAATGAGAGGAACTCAAGTGGAACGCTGAAGTTACAGGAAGCAGTGGCGAGGAAAGTGGAGAACCTCAGGTACTTAGGGTCAATAGGAAGAATGTGACTTCTTATTCCTTAATTGACAGTGTGTTGAAAATTAGCATTACAAATGCATTCATCTCAATCAGTTAAAAACATGTATTTTGTGCAAAAAATGCATAAAAAGTACAAACTATAGCAGAATATTTACGATTTACAGTGATGACTAAAATTTAACCCCCCCCCAGAGTGACTGCATGTGCCAACACTGACAAACTCCTCTTTTTTTAAACATCACTATGCATACCTTCACACATACATGTGCAGATTTGCATAAACACAAAGGTACACTTGAATATAATAAAGGAATGCAAAAATAAACCCTTTTGATCAAAACAAATATGTAAAAATGAAAAAGTCCTTTGATACGTAGAGTCCCAGCTGCTGTCAGCTCCTGCCCCTTATAGTCACGCACACAAGCATTTCCATCAAAACCGCTGACTGTCTGACTGGGGCACCTTGTTTTTCCCCCTGATTCAATCTATTTGCACTTAAAGCTGGTCAAAAAGCTGCTGATCCAGCCAGATACTCCACCTTGGATTTATCACTCCTGACTTCACAAACTTGACCGGCACCTTTCTTTGTTGCCGTGATGTGAGGATTGCACGCCTTTGGGCAAAAGGAAAGCCTCAGTATTCTTTCCTCAAACATTTAAAACAAGTAAGTGTAGTGTGTTTCAAGTAAGTGTAGAACAATAAAACATTGCATTTAGACTTTATTTTAAAGGGTGCTGACAATGTTTCCCAGTGTCCATTTCGCCATGAAGCCCTGTGAAGTCATCGTTAGCTCGAGTGTTTTAACATTCTGAGAGCAAACAAACTAATTGTGAGTGTTGAGTTTTAGGCATATGTCTTCTCTCAAAATCTCAAGCATACCCGTCTGCCCTTTGTATTTACCTTTGATGTTAACAAGCACTGCGATCTGCCATGGAAACCAGAACAAACACAAAGGAGATGACTGCTGGCTGGAACACATTATGGGGGGAAAAAAAAAAAAAAAAAAAAAAAATCGCCAATCACTGCATGAAGCCTCAGTGTCAAAGCAAAAGGGAAAAGTTAGAAAATGATAAAAACGAAACTCCGCTTTGAGAATATTCTCCACCAATGCTTGTTTTGCTGCCTCTAATACCGCATTGAATTTAGGAGACACTGAAGAGCGCTTGACAATTACAAGGAAATAAATACATGTCCCAGAGGGGCTTAGTGGCCATTGTGTTCATTCCGTTTTAAGTTCAGTCGGTTAAGATGGCGAGAAGGGGTGAGGCTTATTATCCCTCTGTGGAATAAAGCTAAAAACCAAACTGGCTGGGTTTTCAACTCCTATTATCAAACTGCTGAAATAGAATAGAATTTTCCTGTGGCATAATTATTTCTCACCTCACCGCATATTCAATAACAGAGGTAACGCTCTGTTGTCGGAGGACAAAAGTCGTGTGATAACATAAAGGCAATTTGTGGGTCTGCTGGCGCGCACACAAACATGCACATACACAAAAAGCTTCCAATTCAATTTGGTTCCAATGTTAACATCATTAATATAGATATTGACACACACCAATAAAAATACAAACGCACATTTTTACTTTCATTTGTCCGATCTGTAAAAATGCTAATTTTTCCTTTTAAAAATTGATGGAAAACCTTTTTCATAAAGTTTTTTTCTTTATTATTCCACTATATACAACTTTAATTCATATTAATAACAAGATCAACTGTAACTAAAAGAGTGTCATCAGGAAGTGCAGGGGGACACAGCCTACAGCTACGTACAATTTGATTTAACACAGCTCTTCTTTATGATAAGTACTTGTGTCAATGGAAACTGGGCTTTGGGGGGGTGCCAAGTAACTACCCCAAAGGGAGCGCGAGTGAGATTGGACGAAGGCAGACTCATTTCCTCTTTATCCAGTTTACTAATTGTTCTGCGTGTCTCGGTAAAGCATCTGTGGGAAATGCAAAGCAGCCCATCTCCCTCACCACCTCGCCGTTCGTGTCAAGGTCGGGGACGATTACAAGATTGTTTGTATTCTCCAAGCGTGAGAGATTAAACGCTTAGCAGCAACTGTCCAGTGGCAGATATCCGACGGTGCTGGTACTTTTTCTTACAGTAGTTTTCTACTTCTCTGCTGCATTTTCTGCGCCAACACACCCATTGTGTTTTTCCGTTTTGTTTAGACAAAAGAGAACACAAGTCACAACAACAATAGAGATTAAAACTGGCTAAGAATACAAGACAAGCATTCTGACATTTAGCTAAGTCTTTGTGGTCCCATTCCCTTGGACTCAAAGTTCTTTGTGTGCCGCTCTCTTGGACCATGCTGGCTGTGATTCTTGCTTGAGACTCAAAAAATGCCAACCGATAATCCACCCTGTCTAATCTGCTGGCAGAGCACTTTGAATTAGCCGGCCTCAAAAATGCCACCATACCAGACTGACCATCTACCAGCATCAGGCTTTTTTATCCTGTTACTCTAATTATTTTTTGAATTCATGCTTTCATGACAAAATCCCTTGTTTGTCCATTTATCAGTTTTATTTGGGCTTTAGAAAAAACAGAAACAAGATATTGTCACCCACAATCACAGTTTTGCAACGTGGTTCGAAAGGCAGACTTCATAAATATAAAAGAGCATAAGGGACGGGATGAAAATGTTTTGACTTTTTTCTGACATTTTACTGCTTCCTTTTCATTCTCCACACAGCCACAAGCATGAGGCAGCTTACCATCTTTTCAGTCATTGTCAAGCTCAGCCCTGCAGTCACGGGAATGAAGTGATTGAACAATTGAATTTTTTTTTTAGCATCTCCACAGAGGGGGTGATTTGTTGGTTTTGATGTATTTTCCTGGGGGAGACATCAGAGACACTGATGGACTTCTCGCTAATTAGACCAGAAGAATTTTTTTCTGCCTATGTGGGACTCTCTGCCTGAAGCGTCACCACGGTATTGATCCCCACAGTCCAAGGGAGTGCAGAATATACAGGCGCAAACCTTTCACAGTCTCAGCATGCGACATTTAGAAAAGGGCCTTTCGAAATAAACATAACATCAGAGCAAGAAATAGACTCATGTGTATTTGAGTTCTGAACTGTTCAGCCATAGTTGCTTCCTAGCAGACAGTTTGAAATCAGCCTTGAAAAAATGCTTAAAATACAAAGCTACTGTAATGAAGTGCATTGCAACCCTAGTGCTCACACGCGATAAGCTGCTAATGAAGCTGTGTCTCCAATGCAGCTTTCTCTGCACTGCTGTCAAGCTTTGCAGACTTAAATATATGCCTGTTCATCACTGTTACAAAAATAGATCCACGCTCCTAATTTCAGGATGCATTTACAGCCTCTTTAGGCATTTCTGATTTAACTTTTCAAATTATCCCAGATACTGTTACAAACCAGTTAGAAGCAGAAGCTTTTGCAGATGTCAGACACAAGTCATTATCCAGCACAAGAAGAGGAAAAATGCTCCTTTCCAGAAGTAATTCAGGACTGCCTAAAGGCACATTGGAAAAACATCCCAAAGTTCCTAAACAGTGCAAGTAGCTGGGCCCAAGCCTTTAGCTTCTATGAACAAGCAAATATTGTGAGCCACACAGTCATCGTCCATGTCTGGCAAGGAAAAAAAAAGAGGTAAAAGAAGAAATTAATGTCTCTTCGGTTGTGCAAATGTGGTTTAAATTAAATGGATACATCATCTCAGCATTGCAGTATGCAAAGGGCGCACGCATGATCTTTATGTGTATGTTTATATTTATATAAAAGAAAAGCGAGAAAAGCACAGTCACATATGCAGACACTGCATATTTGCTCTGTTGCAGCTGTGGATAATTAAATATTGAGACAAGCCGTCAAACACAGTCTCCCCTGTGCTGCACAGTTGGACAAAGCACTCTGGGCATGCATTCAGGGCTGAAATTTCAAGGAACACCAGTCTCCCAGAGAGCTATGCGAGATATGCAGAGGCATAAAAACACAGATAAGGACAGACTGTAATTGCGCCTGCTTCATCCTGTTAAGGGTGGTGGGATGGCTGGAGCACAACCAGGCATTGTGTGCCAAAGGATGCATTTTCTCTGAATAAACTAAATAAAGGCAAATCAAATACAATTTATACACAATAGAACTAGATGCAGATCTTTTAAAATATATCCTTAAATATCTATGTTGTTTGATTTTACAAAAAAAAAAGATATATATATATATATATATATATTATATATATATATATATATATATATATATATATATATAGTTTAGTGCAGCATTAAGGAGCATCTTTCAGAAATACAGGCAGAGACTGCCATTTACCACCCAAAATAAATGTCATAGCAACACGATTCGCTGCAAACACATAACAACCCCCACTAACAAGTAATAAAGACATCAATGCTGCACAACAGGACATGTCATTTTCTCCATTATAAAAGCCTTACAATTTCCCCACCCGATAAGTGGTAACATTTAAAACTTTGAACAAAGATTCCTGCGTCTCCGTGCAGACAATATCTGCTCCTACCATTGTACGCCGTACTGACAGGTCAGGCAGAATAATTTCAAATATTCAGGTAAGAATGACAGCTAATCTCTACATTTTTTCATATTCTGCTCTATTTAGACTTATCCAGAGGGAAGAACAAGTCCTCCTGGATTCATCTTATCCGTGCTGACAATACAGAAGCCACATCTAAAGAAGACGGAGAAACAGTTTTCACAGAAGCTTTGATATGTCTGGATTTCTTTAGGCTTACGTTTTAAGAACTAAAAAATGTTGCTCAATTAAAAATGTTTTGGAAGGTTGTTACAACAGTCAAACTGATATGTTCACATCTAGCTATTTACTGAAACAATACAGATTAGATGCTTATTCAAGTGTTGACATGCTGGTGTTATCACTTTCTGCATGTTTAATCTATCAGGAGCTAGCCTGCAGATTATCTGTTTGTTGAGTTTGTCATTGTTTGTGTTGGACATTATCAAGATTAAATTCACTTTTTACGAGTGGATTATGAAAGCAGAGTTATCTCACATTTTTTCAGAATGTTTACACATTTCCTTTAGATGACACAATGCAAAAAACAACAACCCAAAAAATCAAAATTCTTGATAAAATTAATAAGAATGAAGTGCCAACTATATAGCTCATATAAGGGAGGGAAGATACAGAGTAGAAAGTGGATAGATGGCCCTCACTTTAAAACATGCTGCCACATTTCAACCCCCTCTGCAAATTAAAAACAGCTAAAATAACAGGCATACATGAAGTAACTTAAGATAATTAACTTTAATATTAACTTGCTACCAGAGCCATTACTCTCCATTAAATGGAGCAAATTACCCATTACCTTTATGACCTCTTTCTGAATAGAAGGTTAGCCATTACCTGGGATTTGACGCCAGCTGCCAGAATAGAATAATGTTACTCCATGTTCTCTTATGAAGCAGCTTGAAAAGCAGTTAGTAAAGTTGCCTCTGATGACAGGTGTCCAAGTTGGAATCAAGGGAAAAAAAATGAAACATGCCTAAGAAGGTATACTTTTAGTACAAAACCTAAACCTGTAAAACTTCTGGGACATAACCTCAAAAAAATAAAACAGTTTAAACACAAATCTAAATGTAGAAAGAGGAAGAGCATTGGCCACATGATCATGTAATTATATGTGGAGTTGCTAACACTATCAAAGTAGTACCCAGTCTTTCCAGTATTCATCTGTGGTCACCACTTCTTGTTACTACAGCACAAAAAAAGCACCAGGGATATCCTTTCACTGATAGGAAGCACAACCTTATTAAGTTGGAAGAATTAAGTTAATTTATAGGAAAAGAAGATAAAAAATATGGTGACAAAAATGGATTGTGTTTGTCTTAATCATCAGATTTTCAATATTAAGTTTTATTGTAAGTCTAAAGAATAGGATGTGTTATTATTATTATACAAAAAATATGATAAAATGACCCACAATGCACCACTTTAGACCCCATTTAACATCATGTGTTTTCATTTTAGATTTGTATCGCCCCTAAATTTTAAAGTAATATTTTACAGGCATGATATTTGACATTTGTCTCTCCAGCACACATTTTCATGACTTCAGCTTCCTACTGACTCCCCACTGTTGTATTCAGCTTTATTTGTGTTCATTGCATTAGCTGGTTTTGCCATAGTGTGTTAAAGTTTAGAGACTTGCAGTGTTTAAATGAAGATCAACACAAATTTTTAAAAAAATACAGGTTTTCTTGGAAAATTGTTGAAACATCATAACCTCAGACTGACCAATGAAAGGGAAGGCTCTCCCTTTCATTTTAACTTTATAATCACAAAGGAGTTTCACAATGTTATTAAGTACTTTATTTAAGAGAGGAAAACTTTGCACTTAACTCCGTTTAAACTGTTTCCTGATCATTTTAATTTTATCATATGCTCAAACTTCTACTGATTTCTGAAGATACTTTGCTGATGGAAAGAAAGAGTTGTTGTCATGGATGATTAATGGAATTTGTCAAGTGCCTTATTAATTTGCGCTGACTCTGCTTGTTGCCCTGTTTTCATGTTTGCCTTGCTCTCCCCTGCTTTTCTCTAGATTATTGAATGAGGAAGATGCAAATAGCAGAGGTAATCAAATAATAGATGGAGTGGCCACGGCTGCTGTTTATGAGCTCCTGTCACCTCTTGGGATGCATGTAAAGCAGTTTCAATAGAAATGAGAACAACATAGGGAACTTGCTTAGCAACTGTTGTATGTGATTTCTTTGCTCCGTGGAAAGTTTGTCTCTTATGTTTTAGTATCATTAGATCTGCTAAATTTGAGCATAAGGTACATGTCTTCATATGGAGGACATAAACAAACGTGTGCTTGACACAAACTGTCACAGGGGGGTAATTCCAGGAAGCATATTTAAGCTACCCTGACTTTAATCCTGAACTCTGGCTGAAATCCGCCTGAACTTTCTTACTCTGGGTATGTCGGTTCCAAAAGACCAGATATGAGTTGGCGTAATTACGCTCGACTTGGTAACCCTGGGTTAATGCACGTGCACAGCAGGTACATGAAGACATTCTCACTGGATCGCCGATTTCCGGAATCCGAAATTTCCCTTCATCAAAGTATAAGACAGTAGGGGTGCTATATAAACTCATCATCCTCTCCCTCCCTCTCACTCATGGTGCAGAGACTTGAGCAAAGTAGGACAAAACAACTGGACAAAACACAGCTAAACAACTAAACACCTTTGGTCAAAACCCCACACTTAAACCCAAATCCGTCCCGACAGGCAAAGGGAATAGTATCCCACAATCCCTTGCAGTGCCGATCTAACAGCAGCACCAAAGTTACACGTACTTAATGGAATTAATTTGAATGAAAGTAAAATAATGTCTGATAACTATGTGTTATTTTTAAGCAGACTTAACAAAAAAGAAAATGATTTATCTTAACTGAAGCAAATAATTAAGTTAGATAAATGTAAATAGTTTATCTTTCCAACATGCATATGTGGTCTTATCACCCTCTCATGGTGGAAAAAGTATTATCTGAGCTTCTTCATCCACTAAATCATCTTCAAATGGACACACCATGCTGCTTCACCTCTCTGTAAACAAACTAACCTTCAACTAAAGCTGCTCCAGACCAGGTTATGTTCAGAGCATGAGTTGCTATGGCAACTTGACCTACCCTGAAACATACCTTCTTTTCTGAAACAGAAAGCTGAGGTTATCCACTTCCTTAGCCTTAAACTTACCGTGGGAGCTAGCATAACCTGCTTTCTGGAATACCTCCCAGGTCTTATCTGGATGCGCTCTCTCTAAGGTCTGATTCTATCTTAACCCCTCAAACAAAAACAAAATCTGGGGGGAATTCCATTGTATTCATTTCCATTACAAGCCGCACGCTTGTAATTAAGAAAATTAAAAAGGAGGATAGCAAGGTTTTTGGCCTGGCCGTTTAGACGGAGGTCGCATTTCAAAAGATCGGATCTGTGTCGTTCAGACTGTCGTGAAAAGATCAGATACAGGTTGCATAGGGGCAAGAAAATGGGAATCGAGTCGTTTCAGCCTGCAGTGTGAACGTAACCTTATAGTCCGGAGCGACTCATACTTTGGAAAATATGGTACAAATAACATTTGTTCCCCCAATTGTAAATAAATCAATTAAATTACTTCCATGATTATAAACAACTTCTCTCTTTTTTATAGATATTTTGGAGTCTAGACTTCATGTCAGTAACATAAAAAAACAGAACAAAAACCACCACAAAATTCAAATGATCAATACTATTTTTAAATTTTAATATTGAAAAACATGTTTCAAAATGTACTGCTTTATGAGTGAAGCTCAGCACAGCAGGACTTCTCCTAGAAAAACATGGGACTTTGCTGCCTGCAGGCAGCAGAAATTAGACCAGAAAAAATAAAATCAAAGAAGATTTAGAGACAGCTTGTTAACCAACCGGGAGCAGAAGACTAGAATAGACGATAGCACACGTAAACCAGTGTGAGACCAAGGTGATACACGTTTGGTGGCCGATGGTCCTGTGGTCACACTTCCAGGCCTGACAGGTATCCGTTTCACACTCAGTGGGCTGGCTATGATTGGGGCAGATTACAGGCTTTTCAAATAATAAAATTGTGAAGCAGTCTCTGGGCCTTTACTGTTTATATAAGTAGCTGGAAGAGCTGAAAAAGGGCAAAGAATAATAATTGTTTGGTGTAGCAGCTTAAAGCTCAACTCAACAAGGTCAGGTTTGCCTTTTAATTATTTCTTCTCTGGCTTTAGAAGCCATAATAACATTTGCTTTATCCACTGCTAGGAAAAGGTTGTAGAAGACCACTTTAAATTCTTTCTTTAATATCAACTCAAGGAGTCATTGCACTCAAATTTAAGTATAAAAACCTTACAACTAAAACATATATATGCACACGTTTTTTTTTTAATCTGAGTAAAATTTTAACTTTTGACTCTGAAGAAACATTTTTTTTTAGAACACTTTCTGCAGAGCGCCAGTGGTTACTTCAAATTTTGCCTGGGTTGTGGGTGGGACCGTCGGCGCGGTGCAAGCCTGCCCTAATTTCCCATCCCTTTGTAACTGTTTACGTACGCTCTCTTACACCCCTCACACCCCCAACCTAACAGTAGGGGTGCGACAAAAATGGCGAGCGTTATTGGAGGTATCCAGCTGCTCAGTTTTGAGCCAGATGCCAGCTCAGACGAGGAAATAGAAGACATACCTTGATATATGTCATAAAGTGGATGCATCAGAATGGAGCAGAGCAGGGAGGTGGTCCACCGACTGTAGCACCCATGTCCCCACTAGCTTTTTCACACAGCGTTTTTTTCATCTGCCCCTGATTCGCAACTTAATATATGTCCATCATGAGAAAAATACTACAAGAACACAATGTCTGTTGGAGTGGGTCTTCATATCAGTTGGAGAATTTCTACACTTCAGTTGTTTCTTTTTTTAAGAGATGTTATAAAAATAAAATGCATAAACTGCTGTTTTCCTGGTAAAAAGCAGGTCCATGCTCTGACACATCAGTCAATTTGCTACCACAGGGGTTTAATTAATTCCACAACAAAAAAACAAATTGAACTAACAGCGAGGAAGTTACCATTAAGACGTACAGAGAAAGCAGAACAACATTTTAGCAGCACGCAGACCCGATTTCTACTGATAGTTTTCCTCCACAGTCAGCATTTTTCCAAATGTTCATGTGTAAACTGACTAGCACGTTGAAACATGCCTACTTCACATGGTGAAAAGGGTGGCATGTATTTTTTAGTAACAAGCATGTACAAGTACAACATTCAGCATGCAGACATCCTGCATGATGTAACCTATTTTATGGACAGCCTCATTTTTACATCAGATCCGGCTTCACATTTGTTGAGATGGTTACTATTTCACATCAGTGCTAGAAGGTGGATTTTTTTTTCCCCTCTCCAGATTGTTACACTAACGGCCTACTTTTTGTCACCGGAATGGATGACTGTAAAGTCTTCAGAAAATACTTCTCTGAAAATACTTCTTCTTTAAGGACGGTAGGAAGATGGGGCCTTTGAGAAATGTTTCAAAAGGGGAAAGTCCTGAGGGGCGGCACAAAGACCCAGCAGCCAGATAAGATAAATATATGAAACCAGTCAACAAACCAGGAATTTACTATGTTAAACTACACTTCTTTGCAGAAGACTGAAATGACCACATCAGTCCTTTTTATTTGAATGCAGGAATATGTTGTGTGCATCTGCATGAGTATGTCAGGGAAAAAGCATGTTTTGAAAAGCTCTGTGAGGTCTTTTTGATCTCTGCAATGAAGAGACCGTGTTTCACTTTGTCTGTATAGTATAATTCTTAGCTGCAGTACCCCTTTATAGACCAACTCCTATAAAAACTATGTGGTTTTTTTTTGCATGTCCTTCTGGCATGTTCTGGCCTGTTCTTTTCATTAAGTATTTAGAAAATTGATCTTAAAAATGCATTTCTGAGTATTTCTTCATTGAAATCATGAATTGCAGTTGGAAAAAGCCTGTAGCAGTGATGTAGGTGCTATAGTCGGTGAGCCATTTGCTCCTTGCTCGGCTCCATTCTGATGCATCTGCTTGTAGACGACTACATCCATTAGCGTCTACGTTTTCCTCGTCTGAGCGGGAATCTGACTCAGAACTGTACGGCTGGATAGCTCTGATACCGCCTCCCATTCCTGTTGCACTGCTAATATCAGATGGGGGTTGTGAGCAGCTGTAAGCTTGCAGGAGAGAGTGTAAACAGAGGGATAATGGGAAATTAGGGAATGCTTTCTCAAGTCCTGCTCACAACTCAGAGAAATATTACTAACGCTGCTCTGAAAAACAGTTTACTAGAAAACACAGGTTTTGTTGTTTTATTTTGGCTAAAAATAATTTAATCATCAATAAAAGACCACTGGGAACACTTTTACAATAGATCAAAAGATGATTTGGGTGGGACTTTAAACTAAGACTTTAGAAATGTAGGTCTGAAGTATTGGTCCTCTTCAATTGACACCTCAAAGTTTTCATACTTAGAAACACAACATTGAATAATAAAAAAATATATAAATATATTTTAAATTAAATTATAGCCATTTAAATCCATTGAATATATTTACGTATGTCAGGATTCTGTTGTGTATTTACAGAGGAGTTTGGAAAAAGGTGGATGCTCCTCCGGTGTTGCCGAAAAACATTATCTGGAACATCAAGGTTTAAATTAAATTTGTATTTCAGGTTTTGTGGGTTTTTATAATAGCATGCAGTCAAACACACGAGACAAAACAGTAATTCTTTTCTTCTCATTAAAAATACCCTTTTCCCATAGCTGGAGACTTTTCACATGTTCTGCTCTGACTGCATTTCACCCCATTATCAACAACATCTTAATCCTGTTAATCCATCTTTTGCCTCGTCTTGCTCTCTCCTCTCAGCATTTATCTCTATATTTATACATTTCTCCAGAATGTACACTCCATTTCTGCTGACACCACACCTGCACCTCCCGCGCGGCAGGGCTCCAGGAGATCAGAGACCAACAAGCCACAATGGCCTTGCTCCCACAGCAGAGATGACTAATAGCCCCTGCAGGGCAAAAGGCTGCAGAGTAGAGCTGCAAAGGTGACTTCTCTGTTGGGTGGGCTTCACGCCGTTTTCACACAGAGGTGGTTGTGAAATGAATGTCTACACAGCAAGACAAGAATTTCTAAGAGCTTCTATTTATCAGACACAGAAAAGGGCTTCTGTTTTTCAGAGTTCAAATCTGTCCTGGATCATTTTCCTTAGACGATTAAGTTTATTACCGATTTTAAAATGTGCATGTCGATGCAGCTTTATAAGAAAAATAAAAACATAAAAATGCACTTTAAAACCATAAACATTTTATTTAAGCTCTTTTTCTTTAGAGCATTTCGCCTGTTTCCTTACTATAATCTTCAGCTGGCAGCAGATTATAGTAAGGAAACAGGTTTCATTAATACAGGTTTCAGCAGGTGAGTTTAACTTGGGGGGGGGGGGGGTTATATAAACTAGAATAACAGTATATGTAAAAAAATAGAGCCACCAAACATGAAAAGATCATGTTTAGTATAATAAGGGAAAAGGTCAGCAGGCTTATTAAAATGGGTCATTGGTTAATTTAATCAAAGACATCATGAGACGCAATCCATGGATCAGTAGGAGGCAGCTGGCATAAAGCACTGCATTTTACTCCCACAAGGTGTTGGTAAAAATCTATTTTATTTGAAGGACACATGAAAATATCTCCAAGACTGACTAATCCAGCCAAATAATACAGAACAGATTACAATAATTTCAAAACTGATATATATATGGTGCACTGACAAAGCTGCAATTCCAAAACAGTTTTCTTGTCTTTTTTACATGAAGATTAAGTCACTAGATATAGAAAGTGGTAAACCCAGTAATGAGCAGCAAAGCTGGTGGGATTCAGGAATCTTCCTGTTCTTAAGCTTCATGCATGGCTGCCACACCGACCTCCCAGTTTCTCGCTGAGTACATGCATCAACTGTCTGACAACAAGCCTAACAAAGCTCACAAAAGACTGAATCAGACAACAGAGAGAGAATTGAATGGCTGTATACCCGGAAGGTCCACTGCATGGTTCGAGATTGGATGTGAAACAGCGCATGTGTCAGAAACTGGAAAGGCCTATCAGAGAGCTCAGGATTGGCCAAAAATTAGGATGTTTAATCGTTTATGTCAGCATTTTTCAAAGTTCATTCATCAACATTGACATAGTTAAAATGATCATTTATAGGCTGCCTGATTCACATAACTCCAGGTGATTTCTTTCAATTATTTAACACACTCATTGCTAAATACATCTGAAATGTTTCTATTTGAACTGCCCACTTTAAGAACGGAATAAAACTAAACTATTTTCTCTTAACCAAACTTTTGGCCTCATAAACTCACTGTGCCATGCCAGTCCCAAAGAACTAGAAGCACATTTGCAAAGAGGGAGTCTTAGAAGTTAGACAGTAAAAAAAGCCTCAGTCATATAAGAAATTGGACGATGCTGAAGTCAAGAGGAAATGTTAGCATTTCCCTTGAAAAAAACATGAATATTATTGAACCAAAGACAAAGCTTTTACGGCTGGTAAGAATGCGAGTCGTTTCAAACCATGTGCAAGCAACCAAATGCAGTGTTTTAAAAGGGTTTTATAGAGAAAAGTATCAGTACCTTTCCTTTCTATAAAGGTAAAAAAAATTATACCAAACCTGTGAGCCAATACATCATGTCAGGAACAAGAATCTGCATTATTAGTAGGCCTTCTGTCTTGGCAGACATGGAAGATTGTGTAATGATCTACACTATTATAAATCACTTGGCACACTCCAAGTAATTTCTGTTCTTTATGAGGAAAAAAAGGAAAGCTTTCACTAAATGTTATCTTTGACTTTGTACTTGTGCAGTCTGATGGAGAGGTGGACGTACGAATACTGAGTTACTGTGTGAAAAATGAGTGCAGATAGAAATCCAGCACATCCCTTATTGATTTTGTTCTGCCTGCATAAATATGTCCATAATTTTAAGTACAAAGGCTGCCTCTGTTGTTTTTATTGACACATTTTTGCAAATGTTTAATTCAAGAGGGAAAAACAGGTAATGGTTTGCTGCTGGTATTTAATGAGAAGTTTATGATTTTCCCCAGCTTTGTTTTCATTCATGTTACAGCAAAACAATGGAATTGGTTGTCTTTGTCATCCAGCTGCTCTCTATGAGAATCACCACTTTGTATCATTTGCCTCCATTTACCCCTCTCCTAGGTATCCTTCTAGCTCACACCAACCACCTTTACTGTCCTCCTTAAATAAATCTATAAGCCTCCTCTTCAGTCGTCCACCAGGCCCTTTTCCTGGTAGCTTCAACCCATTTTTACCCTTTTACCAACACCACTCACTCTCCCTTAAGGTGTCCAAACCATCTCAATGTGCTTCTCGGCATTTGCCTTTCTGATGTCTAACCTGAGCTGCTCCTCTGGTGGAGTCATTCCTGATCCTATTCATCCTCTTCACTCCCAAAGAAAACCTCAAATCTTCAACTCAGCTACCTCCAGGTGTCTTTTTCCTCTTCCTGTCATTTCCTTTCATACCTGCTGACACATCACTCCTGAAACCTTTCTCCACCCGTTCCAACCTGCCTGCACACACCTCTTTCTCAAACTCTTTGCTGCTCTGGACTGTTGCCCTTATAAGTCCTCCACCTTCTTCACCTCTGCTCCCTGTAACCTCACAGTTTCACTTAAGTTCCTCTCATCTACACACCAGTACTCTGTCTTGCTATTGCTAACCTTCATTCCTCTCCATTCCTGAGCAAACATCCACCTCTCTAGTTATTCCTCCACCTGCTCCCTGCTCTCACAACATTAACATACTGTATCCACATTTACAGTCAGGACCATAAATATTTGGACAGAGACACATTCTTTCTAATTTAGTTTCTGTACATTACCACAGTGAATTTTAAATAAAACAACTCAGATGCCATTGAAGTGCAGACTTTCAGCTTTTATTCCATGGGTTGAGCAAAAAAATTGCATACAAATGTGAAAAACTAAAGCA
Organism: Oryzias sinensis; assembly: GCA_037389245.1. Classification (NCBI taxonomy): domain Eukaryota; kingdom Metazoa; phylum Chordata; class Actinopteri; order Beloniformes; family Adrianichthyidae; genus Oryzias; species Oryzias sinensis. Next base: position 26,503,271 of record CM074497.1, read on the forward strand.
TTTTTTAAACACAATAGGACAAATCACTTTTAACCTTAGGCAAGAATGTGAGAGTGCATGGGTGTCTGTGATTTGTGGCCCTGGCAACCTGTCCAGGATGTGCCCTGCTATTGCTCACAAGTGGCTGGGATAGGCTCCGTGACCCCGAAAGGGACAAAACAGATTTAGAAAATAAATCAATGAATAACTATGTCTGATAAAAGTATGACAAAGTTTAGTTTGTCGGGACGTCAAAGTTGATCAAACAGACTTGTAACCTAAAATACTTTGTTTTTGTTTTTTTGCCCAAAATAAGTAACCAGTTTGGTTTGCTTGTTTTAATTTACAGGAACCTTTTCCAAAGAACTTTTTGCAACCAGTTATGCAGATAGTTGGTTTGCTACCTGTGCTGCAAGTAGCAAAGTCATTCCATGTTGCTAGAATATCTCCTAGATGTATATTTTTAAATCAGTACATCAAGCTCTTTACAACCTTCACTTGGCATGTTCTGAAGTGTCACACCTCATTACTTCTTCCCAGCTAAAAGATCTCAAGTCCAACTAATTAGAAAGCTAATTGACAGTGAGCCAAGCTAAAGTGACAAATGGTTTAAAATGGTCTTCACTAATATCACACTTTTCTACCCATTAGCACTGAAAACCCTGTTTATATAGATTCTCACCTACTCATTTGTTAACCCAAACTTGCACACAGGTGGAGACGGCTATGCAGCCAACCTGGCCAACCGGAACCAAATAAGGCTTCACTGTCTTGCAATATGACAAACAAAAGAAGGAGGTAGGAACTGAACCGGCAAACCCATGATTTGTAGATGATTGCTCATCTGTGAGAGACCCTATGATGTAATAGGTGTATGGAATGTGTCTAAAGTTTCAAAGAGGATCCAGATTCATTGTTTATCCTCCATATTAATTCAACGGTGAATGATTTGGTGAACAAGTGTCATGATGTGACTGATAGCCATGACATGTACAGTCATTACCGCATCTATACATAAAGACCCACTTCAAAAAAAATCATGTTTTTGATATTTTTGACATGTTCTTGTAGCATTTTTCTCATGATGGAGGACATACATAAAGAAAATTAAGATTATGATTGCATTTCAGAGTATCTCTTTATACAAATAGTGTATTGGGAGCAGAGGAAAAATGCAGTTGGATAAAGCAGTGACATACGTGCTAGGTTATAGTCAGAGAGCCACAAGCTTCCTGCTCTGCTCCATTGCAATGCGTCCCCTTTAGACGACTAGATCTACGTACTACTTTGTTTTCCTAATCCGAGTGGCTGCCTGGCTCAAAACTGTGTGGCTGGATAGCTTCGACATTATTAGCTCGGAGTTGCGAGGCGGTGTAAGGAAGCGAGAGAAAGTGTAAACAAAGGCATGATGGGAAATAGGGGCAGGCTTACTTCATGCCAGTGGTCCCATCCACAACTCAGAGGGGAACTTCTGATGAACTACTGCTGCTATGTCCTAGTTTTTTTTTTTTGTTTTTTTTTTTGTTTTTTTTTGTTTGGCAAAAAAGACAATCATAACCAATAGAACACTGGGAACCCTTTCACAATAGCTAAAACAGATTATTGGAGTGGCTATTTAAAAGCTTAATGTAAAAAGAGTTTTTTCTGAGCGTTTTATTAAATTCCTTTTAGCTTTGAACTTTAATTATTATTATTATTATTAATTTTATTGGCTAAAACCAGAAAAATCCTAATTGAAAGATCACTGTAATGCTTTTACAATAGATCAAAGGATGATTGGAGTAAGTCTTTAAAAATTATTAACATTTGCAATCATTTTTTGTTTGTACTAACTAGCTCAAATTGTGACAAGAAAATATCCCCATACCTTAAGACATACTGAAAAAAACAATTTACCATTTATGGCTTTTAAACAATCTTTGTGAAAAGTTAAAGTCTTGGAATGTACCAAATAAATAAATAAAAATAACACTCATGAGAAAGTAAACACAAACCCACACAGATACAAAATGCACACAAGACATAAAACAAACTGAAAACCAAGGAAAACTGGCAACCTTAAATAGCTCAAACAGAACTTTAGGTTTGAGGGACAACAAACGAGTGATCTCAGAGCTGCTGTCAGGTCTGCTTTGTGGTCTGGAGGTGTCAGTGTGCGGCTGACAGCTGGAAGTCATTTTTCCAGAAGATAAAGGAAACATCGGGACAGGAGAGGAAGAAAAGAAATCAGGGAAGATGTACATACATGATCAAAGTGGAGTAGAACATTAAACAAAAAGCTAAAGAGTTACACTTTGACCTATTTCTCCAGGGAGATTACGGACAGATGCCAGATTGTCTTGTGCTTTATTCAATGTCTTCATTAAGTCTAAATGTGGATATCAAAATCAAAAGCTATACAATGAAGCAAAGATGTATTTGTCAGTCACCAATTCTGAAAGTTGCCCCGCATAAAAAGATGTGTAACGTTTATCATAGATACACTTCAACTATGAGGCATAGACTAAAAAGACAATCAAGGAAATCAAACTTTGATTTTTAATCAACTGATTTGTATAATGGGGAGATAACAATTAGCAACTCCAAACAAACGAGAATTGTGTTCCTCACAGACCTAACACCTTTTTAAAGAAGGTCTTCCATCCTCCACTGGTTAACTGTGTTTACTGAACCTGTTCAAACTGGTTACCACAGGCATCTGTCCACAACCTTCAGTCAGACTGCAACCTATCCAACAAGGCCAAGAACAAAGTGCCCTCTAAATCCTTATGCTATGTCCACAACGAGCTCGGAAACCTTTGGGGCTCGAGGTTCAAAACGCACAGAAAGTTGAACTTTTACCAGTCAGGAGCTTGGATTTGGTAGCAACATATGGGGACTGTCCTTTAAAAAAAATTAATAAAGTGCCAGCCGTTCAAAATTGATCCGGCCAGAATTATACGACACCAAGGCTTTCTTAATGGTAAAGAGCTGCAGTAAAAGCCTGGAGCCTGGATTGGCGAGAATAACAGCGCTTTCACATTTGGCACCTCTCAGCCTCCCCATCGGGGAGCGACAGTCAAGTCGGGAAACCATTCAGTGCATTCTTGAATGTGCATCACATGCCCAATGTGTATGCAACATTAGTCACAACTGCCCTTATGGGTAGCAACTGGCTGTTTGCAGGTGCAAAATGGACAAGCGGGTATGGGAAACACAGGTGGCCCGCATGAAATAAGATCGTAGACCGCTCTGTGAGCTCGTAGAGTGAAAATGTTCATGCACTTCTATTTCTATGGGCATGCTGTGAGCAGCAGATCATAGCAAACACTTAAACAAGTAGGTAAGAAAGGGTAAAGAAGGTCACCTGCAGGCATGTAGTACATATTCATCATGTTCTGGTGTACAGGCAAATGTTAACTAGATTCTCTGAAAAGATGAGCAACTCAAAATAAAAAAAAAAGATCATTTCCTTTTACTTTGACTAGATTTGAGTCGAAATTGTCATATTTACACATCATGGGAAAGGAGAGATCAAGTTTGCTGCTCAAAGACAGATTGATTGTCAAGGTGACAAAAGTGACAAAACCAGTTCAATGAGAGGTGGCTGACATAGCCCTGATCTACAGTCACTCTCAGTGAAGGATGACTGTAGCTTAACTGCAGGTCTGCCTGCTATCAAATCCTTCCATATACCATAATAGGTAACACAAGATGAGAGAAGCACACAGTTGAAACACTTACATATACAGCTAATTAAATTTCAAGATAAAAGACATTACAGGGAGCTGAAAGACAGACAGAAAAAAGAAAATGCCATACAGTGACAAGACAAAAGTATATCAGAAGAAGGAGAAAAGGAAGATGGAGGACAAAGGACAGAAATATGTAAACAGAGAATCAGGGTGGAAAAGTGAAGGGGTGGTGAAATGAATGGACAGTGGGCATCTGAGGGACCACCACTGAGCGGTCAGTGTGTGTGCGTCGATGTTTGTGTGTTTGTGAAAAATGGAAAAAACGAAGCTTTTGAAGAGAGACCAGGGGGGAGAGGTGGATTTGGTCTATTGTACAGAGATTTAGGGATTCAGAGACTTTCCAAGCAGCAAGCATGTCGACATGATTTTAGAAACTCTGTTTGGTTGGAGATGCAAATTTGACAACTGAGGTTTGGAAGTTCAGTTTGAAGACACAACCCAAGTGATTACAAACAGCTCCACATCAGTTGTTAGGTTAATAAAATTGTGGGAGCTTTATTTTTGCCACCTCAAAATTGTGACTGAGGTCACGGGTTGTGGACCACAAAGCAAAGTAGCTCAGGAAAAGAAAAGAAAACATGGTGGAATTTTTCATTGTTAGTTTAGCAGACCAAAAAAGAACCAGTTCCTTTAAAAGCATAAGCTCGTTTGTAAGTTCATTGAAAGGACAGGAAAGGAACACTCAGCTTCCATCAGATCACAATCTATAATGGATAACAATGTAAATATCTTATGAGAAGAGCAATGGAGAAAATGACTTGTACTCAGGGACACACAAGCACAGACACACAGGGGCATACACCACCCACCTTAAAATGGAGACATCTCTTGTTGTTCACCAAAGAAAAAAACCCAATGGTGTGTTTATGTGATATTCCTGCAAAATCCTACTGGATAATTTATATGACTCCTCTCTTTTTGTGTTTTCCAAATTGTAAAAACTGCTTGTTATACATAAAAAGTACTGCGTAAAACTGTATACAATGCACAGATAAATATAAAAATAAAAGCTTTTGAGTCATTTTCCATATTTCAGGTAACCAATAGATCCCTTGTGCTATCCAAGGCAGGTTAACGCTGGGAGTGGGGTCATCTGGAACCCACAAGACAGTGCACTGAACTTTTTTTCCCAAGGATTATTTTTATCTTCACTGGTGTCCATGGCAGACATGAAATCCTGTCCACCTTTGTCACGGGAGAGATAGCACATCAATGTAAGGGTGGGGTCATCTGGACCCCACAAGATAGCACAAACCGAGTATTAGAAGTACACCTGCAATACACCAGTCTGTCCAACACTATTTTTAGTTTGATTTTAATTTTTTTTAGTAAAATTAAGTCACAATTGTAATAAGTTCATGAGATTTTACTGCAATGTATTGATACTTTATTTTAACAAAGAAGGTCAAACCCTGTAAACAAAAGTATAAAAGAGAATGTAGTATGGAATATGAATGGTTTTTGGAACCAACTAAAAATTCAAACTTGGTTTTTACACGGTCTCAGTGTTTACGTGGTAATAATAGATCAGTTGAATATGTTTTAGTAGGTAAAATTCCAAAAATCGAAAATCTTATTCACAAATTTTTAGTTCATTTCAGATTTTTTCTAAATCGTGACTTTTACCAAAGCAGTTCTCCATATAGATATTAAAACTCACGCAAGAAAAGTCAAAAAGTCATTTACTCTGTAACGCCCTGCTGCTTTTTCAGCATGTTGTGTGTCATGTAGGTGGTGATGATACGATGAGTGCAGATGCAGCTCTAAGCCCTGCAGTGCCCCGCAGGGGAGCATTAAAAGCAAACCCTGACCCTGTTGGCCATCAATAATTGATCAGAAATCCGGGTTAAAATGAGTGCATTGCCAAACGTCACATCAGTTCTAAAGCTTGCAGGAGACAACAGCCTCCGCTGTCATAAAGTTTGCATAAGGTCCAAGTTTCTCCATTGGCTGTCCACAAGGCTGAACATTAGCTCCTTTATGAAGTAAAAACAGCCTGACGGGTGGAAAGAAAAAGGAAAAGTGGTGGTGAGTCATCAACCATATTGAATCTGCACTGAGAGCCGGCTGGCCTGCACAGAAACTGGACAGTGCCCCAGTGGATGTGGAAGCCCATCAGCCACCGTGTGCCCATGTGGCCGAACGTCCTGGCAACAGCGTCACCTCGGATAGAATGAAGCCAAACTGACAGGAGTGTGACAGGAATGAGCAGATAAGGGAAAGTGATAAACCCATAAAAGACAGAAACGCCACAAACTATGAGAGATTCAACTTTTTTGAGAATTGAACTAAGTATTTTTCAAACAAAAAAGCAATACATGACTTTTGTTAATACTTTAAAACTTCTGAACTCAGCAGTTTTGTGTAATGATGCTGCTTAGTTAGGTGAGTCAAGTCCAATCCCAGTTAGAAATGAAATAACATGAGATTTTCAACATCTATTTGACTTGGTTATTATTTTTTTGTGTGTCAACAATGCAAAGTATAGGTGAATAAATAGATGCAGAATTAGCATGGAGAGGTTCAAATCAAACTGGATTTAAGTTTGGCTCTGCTGTGATTTGCATTAAACAGGTGACAGGGATTTGCATTTTTATCGAGTTCCCGTGGCCTTCTCCTGCCCTTAGCTCTCTTTGAACAGGGGAGGCAGGAGATAGGCATGTTAATTATGGACCAAACGGACCACAATGGGAATGATCTCAATAGCTTTATTGTGTTAGCCAAGATAGGATTTAATTAAATTATGGACATGAGGATGGAAAGTGGAGTGCAGGGTAGTGCTGAACATGGCGGTCCTTTTAAATAGTCAAATCGACCCAAAGCAGCGCACACCAATGTGATTTATTTACAGTAACTCTGTGTCACACACCTATTCAGTGAGGTCCCAAATCAAAGTCATGGATGTTTGTAGCATCAGAATCTCCTAAATAAACCAAAGAAAGGAACGAAACCTCAACAAGTCAGCATCTTGATGTCAAAAACTATAGCTAGTTTCACCTTGTGTTTTTTTTTTTGTTTTTTTCCCCACTTTCGTCAACGTGGGTTTGCTGATACCAAACAATATTCTGTAAAACAAAAAAGATCATTTCCTTACCAATCACTATGTTGGGAATGATGAAAGGAGTGAAAGTAAATTAAACTTCACTACTACTAAACTACCATTAAAGTTAACATTATTTTTAAGTCTGAATCCACTACTTTTAAACCTCAGACTTATAGTAAAAATAGTCTTGAATTTATTCACTTAAACTTCTGTATTGTGGCTGAGTTGGCTTGAATCTAGGGCCGTGTTAACTGTGTTTTTCATCATTTTCTTTTGTTCACTTTCCTCCCCTGTAAATCTTTTCAAAATTAGAATTAGCCTAACAATGGAAATGAATTATGCCTTATGCAAAACTAAACTAATAGCAAAATTAAAACACCCATATTCCTAAAGTAAAGAAATAGACAGCAGTTTTTTTTTTGCAGAGAAGCCAAATCAGATGGTTCAGACACATGCACAATGGTAACCCCTGAGAACTTTCTACGAAAGAACAACAGGACTCCCAGAGGATGGCACTGAGATGAGAGGAAAGAGATTACACAGGTAAACAACACAGTTGTATGACACATTTAATAAGGTCCATTTCCTCCATCTTGCCACCTCTAGGTGTCAATGATCGCTTTCGGGTTTTTTGAGTTGCTTTTCCAGATTCATCTACTATTGTGTCCATTTACTTCCCAATGTCTTTCTATCCCGCTGCATTTACACTGATCAGCAATAACCTTAAATCTACTACAGTAATATTGTGCAGGTTCTCTTTACGATGCTGAAGGAGATTGGATCACACAAGTTATAGACAAACTGTCTCCTAAACTGCCTGGGATGGGCATCAATATCAGATCCTTTGGGCTCTGGAAGATGTGAAGAAGAGTCTTTGTTGACTGTGGTTGTTTTTCAGAGATCCCATTTGTTTTTTCCAGAAGAATTTAGAGTCTGAACAAATACCTTGACTGTGTTTATTAATAAATTACTAAGCCCTGCAGTTTGGCAGAGAAAAACAGTTCTCGTTGTTGCCCTGAAGGTATTGGATGACAAGTATCAAGATAATAACAATAATAATAACAATAATAATACATTTTATTTAGAATGCGCTTTACATTTTGGGTAAAATCTTAAAGCACTACAATGAAAGCAGGAAGAATTAAGTCCCTGATTGCATTTTATTTTTCAAGTAAGACATTGAAACGTCATTTTTTTCAACCATTTTTGTTTTGTGGCTCACAATAATAGTCAAATAGTCCAAATAGTGTATTGCTACTAATAAGACTGATTTAAATTCCCCTGACAGATTCTCCCTTTCGCCTCATTACCTGTATGTTCTGTTGTAGGAACAAAACGGTAAAAGAAAAATTACAGTAAACAAAAAATTATTTAAAAAAACAATTGGGAGGTTTATTGACAGTAATGTCTTTAAGAGCTTTTTAACATCCATCTTTAAAATGTGCATTCCTATTTTTACTTGGCATGTAATTCACCTCCAACTGCTCTGGTTCAGTGGTCTCCAACCTTTTTCGGGCCACGCACCGGTTTAATGTCAGACAATATTTTCACAGACCAGTCCGAATGGGGCAGAAGTTTGCGTGTGCTATGTTTAGGCTTCCAGTTTTTGTTAAATCTATGAAAATGGTACTACATTAAAATCTGCTTAAAAAAATCTGAAAACATCAGTCCTATTTTTGTTTGTTTTTACAGATGACAAAGTTTCAATGAAACAAAGTTGTTGATTTGTAGAAGTTGTTTTTTTGATTTGTAAAAAATTCAATTAAAGCAACATTACAGTTTTTGTTTTGTTTTTTTCCCCATAGAACACCAATTATAACACTGAACTCAACCCAGGCTCAGACCACAAAATAATTTGATTGTTATTAAATGTGTAAGAGAAACAAATAAATCAATGCTAGGGTTAATTAATAGAATGAAAAGCAGATGCTGCAGTAAAACTCAGTTTAAACACAATAATATGAACCTGAAACATCCAATTTAAATGCATATGGATCTCTAGCCTTTGCTAAGGCTGGCCTAGATACAAAAATACATTATTTTATTATTAGTTTAGCAGTTTTTAATTGCAGAAGACAGGTCTTTATTGTTTGTGCCCCTCTGCTGGAGGCTGAATGTGAACCATGTGAATGTAATTGTCAAGTGCTCCAGAATTGTTTGCGTCCCCTGCACTTGAAAGGGGTTCTACCTTGCTTTTCAGAAAGATGAAGCAGGATTCCACTCAGATTGTTTCTCTTTTCCTCTTTTTTATTTTTGAAGTCATGTGAACAACCAGGTGAAAAACCTTCAAACACAAGTGAAAATCTGGTGATTACCATAACAATTATCACAATTAATACAATTTTCAAAGCATAAATATAAAGAACAGATTATTCTAGTCAATCAAACAATTTATGCATCACTACAGCCAAAATAAATGTCTGTCTCTTACCAGCTGTATCTTCACAGGCAAGATGTTTTCTTACTGAACAATACAAAGCTTCTGCTTTTCTCTCTGGTCAAATGTTTCTGAGCACTCTTATATGCTCCCACTGACAACAATCAGCTGGTTTGCTTGTTCCCTCAATTGTTCCCACCTTGTGTGATTAGCGCCAGTGGAGCAGATCAACAAAACCAGACAGGTCCCTGAGTTTACCGCAACACCTCCCACTCGATCTCTGTAAAGTCCTGAAAGAGATCGTCAACTTAGGCAAGGTGGGATTGGGTCTTTTGTTCCTCAATTGGTAGAAGTATCACTAGGCGCCTGACATCTCTCCGTAATGTTGTTGACAGGCCGGACCCCTCTAGGGTCTCTGATGAGTGTTTGTCAGGCTTTAGTCTTGATGTCACAGAACTTGGGACTGTTTTAACAAGGACGTCTCTGACCACACCTTTAGAGTCTGGGTTCGTTTTGATAACTCTGCCCAACTTGAACTGTCCTCGCAAAGCATTTTGATCACACACCCAAACAATGTCTCCCACAGCGACATTCCTTTGAGTTGTGTGCCACTTACTTCGAATGAAGAGATTGGGGCCCGCCAGTTGACTCCAGGTCCTCCAAAACTTTGATACTTGTTTCTGCATCTCAATGAATCTTTTATACGGGTAGTTGTTGAAGTCAAATGTTCTTATATCACTACTCAGAAAGGATCTACCGTGAAGGAGAGAGTTAGGTGTGATGTAAAGAATGTTCTCCTCTCTGCTTTGCACTTGTGCATCAATTGGGCGATCATTTGCTAAATTGGCTGCTAACTGAAGGGTTGTGTAGAATTCACTGAAGCTTAAATTTGACTCTGCTCCAAGGGACTGCAGAGCCCGTTTTAAGATCTTCACAGCCGCTTCAGCAGCGCCGTTGCGGTGGGGGGAGTCTGCTGGGTGCAATTTCCACAAGAAAGTTGTTCCATTCTTGGCTGCCAGTCTCTCAATTGCTGGTTTATCCAAACTGTCTAAGTAGGAGTTTATTTCTTCGAGGACTGACTTTGCACCTACAAAGTTTGTTCCTGGGTCAGACCACATTTTCTTTGGATGCCCCCGAATCGCTGTGAATCTTTGGAATGCCATTAGGAAACTCTCCGTTGACATAGAATTTACTAACTCTGCATGGATTGCACGGCTTGCCATACAGCAGAACACAACCCCCCAGACCTTCATGGTTGTTCTTTTTTTAATGTCATCTTTGACCATATAGGGGCCAAAAAGGTCTGTGGATGTGAATGCAAAAGGGGCGGTTTCACCAGTCCTCTCTATAGGTAAATCACCCATCACTTGTTGGCACCTTTTTGCTCTAAGCTTTCTGCACGTACAACAAGAATCAACAGCTTTTTGAGCTAGTCTTCTTCCTCTAATCACCCATGCTTGCTTCCTCATCTTCAGAAGGGTAGCAGCAACACCAACATGGCCGTCTTTGTGAGCATCTCTTGCTATGAGGGTGGATAACCAAGCACCAATTGGCAGGAGCGGTACAGCAACTTTGTCTTCTTCAAATGCTTGGATTCTGCCACCACAAAGCAGTAGTCCAGAATTTTTATCCCTGAAAGCCACAAGTCGATTGGTTGTTGAACTGGGGAATGAGTATCCATCTTGAGCAGTTAACATTAGGTCTCTTAGTGCATCCTTTCTTTCCTGTACAGTGATGGTCCCAACAGAAGTAACAGCCTCCCACTTTGAGCCATCCAGGGGCCGTATCAGTTCCAGAAATCTTTTGGCTGCCCTCCATAACAGCGCAGTTGCACAGACCAATCGATTGAGACTACTGAATCGATGCATCTCAATTAGACGTCCTGCAGTTGATGGAGGCCTTTGTACAACTTGATTCTGACTTTTTCCGAGTTTTGAATCTTGCCTTGCTTTGGTTTGAGCTCTTGTCAATAGAGCCATGACATATGCTTTCTTTTGTAGCTTGGTAATTTCTTCTTTAGCTTCGGTTGCCACATCTCTAGCTGATTTTAAGGGCCACTCCTCTTCTGGGAGGTACAAAAATGGTGGACCTCTTTGCCATTCTGATTCTTCTTTCAGGTTGTCAGAGTCTGCTCCACGAGTGAGAATGTCAGAAATGTTTTGATGTCCTTGAATCCACCACCAATCTTCAACATTTGTTGTTTCTTGTATCTCTCCTATCCTGTTGGCAAAAAAGGTCTTGAAACCATAGCTTTCCCTCTGAATGGCACCGAGAACCGTCTGGCTGTCGATGATGTGGTAAAACCGCCTGATGTTTATATTGCAGTTCTGTACAAAATATTTTTTCAGTCGGGCTGCAAAGACTGCGCCACAAACCTCAGCCTTGACTGCTTCTCCTTTGTGGTCAAAGGGGGTTAACTTTGCCTTTGCTTCTACTAATCTCACAACTGGTCTTTGTGGACTGATCCATCTCAAATACATAACAGCTCCATAAGCTTGCTCACTTCCATCAGAAAAGGTAATAGCACAAGTGTCTTGCAGGGCATCAGTGGGGGTTAGTGCCCTGGGAAATGTCACATGAGCCAACTTAGTATATTCTTTAAAAATATGGATTGCCTCTTCTCTGATGTTACAAGACAAGGCTGTATCCCAAGTGTCTTTTGCATCTGTTGATGATGTTTTAGCTTCCTGAAATGCACGCCGTACCAAAATGGCACCTTTTTGTTTAACTGGTACGGCCAGACCAGCAGGGTCATACAATGTTGCTATCTGGCTTAGGAGCACTCGTCTTGTGAGGGGATCTGGTGTACCGTCCTTGACCTGTTCTTCTGAGAGATCTTGACCAAGACGCATCTTTTTCTTCTTTTTAGAAAAGTTGATGGCTACCATGACGTGTAATGTGTCGTTGTCTACATCATAACCGTAGCCAAGGGCTTTGTTCTCATCCTTGCTCATTTGGTTGGGTAAAATCATTGCCTTGGGCACCTTCTTTACATCCATTTCTCTTCCTCTGTTTTGACCAGATATCACCCAAGGCTTAAGGTGGAACCCGCCAGCTTTAAGAATGTTTTCCACATTTGTTGTGATTGTGTATAACTCACTCAGATCATTGTGGGAGGTAAGTATATCATCTACATAGGTATCCTCTTGAAGGATACGCCGTTCTTCTTTGAAATGATTGAACATAGGGAGGTTAGCTGTTTCTCTCATGGCCAACTGAGCAATGCAACCTGCTGGTTTGTCACCAATGTTGACCCTGGTAACTGCATACTCCTCGATATCTTGTTCTCTTGAGTCACGCCAGAGGAAACGATGCAAGTGTTTTTCTCTTTCTTCGAGCCAGACTGAGTTATACATCTTTTTTATATCACCAAGAGCAGCAAACTTCCCGCTTCTGAACCGAAGGATTACACCACGGATTGGATTCAACACATCCGGGCCTTTCATTAGCAGGTCATTTAAACTTAAACCTCTAAACTTCTGACTGCTGTTCCATACAAGCCTCACTGGAGTTGTTACAGAATGTGGATTTGGAGCAACCAGGTGACTAATATACCACACAGGACCAGACCAGGAAAGGAGCTCATCACTGGATATTTTGACTGCAGCTCTTCGGGCAATCATTTCATGAACTTGTTCTCTGTAGGTAGCTTTCCATTTTGGGTCTTTAGAGAGTTGCTTTTCTGTCTTTAGGAATGTGGCTTCAACCCCTTTTTTGTTATTTGGAAGTGTTTTAGGATCTACCAACCAAGGATAGCTGCTGTGCCAGTGGGGTTCGTTGCTGTGGTCATCATTTAACACATAGGTCAGACCATTTTTCACAACTTCCAACTCTCTCTCCTCTGCAAGAGTCATATCCTTACCCCCTGGCTGGCAGTTACCACACTGACACCCTCCGCACTTTGGATCACATGCTGCTCCAATGCTGTCCCATCTCCACCATCTTAGGAAATCACACTTTTGAGTACAGCAGGAACTTCTGGCAGTGTGGCCTCCAACGCCATCTCTGAGCTCTTCGTACCTTTCAGCAGCTGACCTCATCGAGCGTGCAAAGTGAGTTTTTGACATGTGGGTTTTCAACGCAAGTTCTTCAAACAGTTCAGGGTGAGTGCCACCAACAGTCTTTCCTAAAGGTCCATCCCATAGTACTAGGTCACCAATTGATTGAATCCTTTGGGGGGCGAGCCTGCCTTCTTTATGACTGATGAGTAAGTCTATACTTCTAGGTCTTTTGAGTTCATCCAGTTTGACCTTTGGAAAAAATTTGGAAAGCTGTCTTGCTGAGATATGTTGTTCTATGTCTGCAATAGTTTGAAGTCCATAACACAAGAGCTGGTGGGATTTGAAGGTATCTTGTGGTGTACGAATTCGGACTTTTAACCAATATCTTTTTGTTTCTACTGAGATATACATTCCACCAACTCCATGTACAGCAAGGGTGACATTTTCACTCTTCAGATTTAATCGTTGCGCAGCTGCGTGGGTGATGTAGTTGGTATCAGATGCTAGATCAATAAGTGTACCAATCTTCTGTCCACTATTTGTTGTCACTTCCAAAATCATCATGATGACTGGTATATCTTTCGGGTCTCTATCATCATGTAAACCAGCTTTGTTTGTTGTGGTATTCATTGTTCCGGATACGACGTTGCAGAAGGCATTTTTACACTGCTGAGCGAGTTCAGGTGAGAGTTTAGACAGAAACTCTTCTTGTGCTTCTGTGTTTTTGCCACTTGTTGATGTGTCTTTGTTTGCCTGTGGTAGGACTCCAGTTTTCGGACAAAGATAATAATGGTGGCTTGGATAAATGTTACATTCCGGTTTCCTACACAGAAATTCAGAGGTACACAAGATGCTTTTGTCATGCACTTCTAAACACCTGCTGCAAGCTCCAACTCTATTTACTGCCTTTTCCCGGTCTTTATAATGGATTTTTTTCCCCCCACAGTAAAAAGAATACATCTTTTAAGTAATCACTTGGAAGCTTGCTGTGGTCCACACTGCATCTGCTTTTTCTCAAACTCTAATTGCTTCCAGTAAAACCATATGGAATATAATGCAACTAAATGAAATAATTATTTTGTAAGATAAATTAAAACTGCATTAAAACCCTAAAACATGACCGCATCAGAGCGCCAACGAATGATTGTTTCTTGTATCGTTCTATTACTCAATCACATGTGAAAATAATTGGAAATTGTGATATAGTGAATCTGCAACACACACTGAATCCTCTCAACATTTTGAGCCGTATCTTTTATTTTTTTGGATGGTATTTCATGAGATGGTGGCAACAGTATGTGCAGAGAATAATTAACTAACTCCCAGGACTTTTGCTCCTAATAATAGCTAATCTAAGGATCGTTAGTAACAGTCTACGCTTGACTTGTGTTATTTATTAAGCTGTTATTTTCTCATTAAAAAGCTTGGCTAGAAGGTGAGTGATGCCAAAGTGCCTCCATGCAAGTGTGTCCATGCAGGCTTACTGCAAACAGACACCAATGGAGTACATCTCTTGAAGATAAGCCAGGATTTACCCTGATGGTTAAATCTTTATGCTGTTATAAATTTGCCCCCTAAAAAAACATTGTTTTTTTTATTAATCCTCCAGTTTCATATTGATGGCAAATTGTGTTAAAAAATGTTGAAACCTCAAAAGCATTTCCCTTTTTTATTTTTATTCATTATATGTTTTTTAAAAATTCAAATACTAAATGCAGAATTTTAACTCCATTGTGCTTGAAAGGGTAACAAAATGTTCAGTAAGAGCTGCAATTTTCTTTAAAGTAAAATGGCCGAGCAAATCAGGCTGACATTTCACGCTGATACCCTTTCCCTCATCCATGGAGGTGCCTACTGTATGAAAGCCAATGGAGATGGATGAGTCCGCCTGTCCCTGAACAATATAGGATGCAGCCAACCATACAAGCAGTGATAAAAGCTGACGTTATCACCCTCCAGGGAAAAAGCCCATGGTGAAGCTTCGCAGTGCTGACTTCTTTTTCAAACATACGGCAAACACAGTGAACTACTACCTCTCACAGACTGAAAAACTGACACTTTCCAAGAAAGTTTTGTTCTGTATGACAAAAAAAAAAAAAAAAAAACACACAGAGACAGTTTGACATTAAAAAAATACAGAAAAACAAAACAGCACCCTAAGAAAATTCTTTAGTCAGTTTATGGTTTGGGTTTTATTTGTTATTGACTAAGAAAGTCTTTTAATTTATTTATTAAGATTACCCAAATTTAGTGTTTGAACCAGAATTCATTTAGCATCTTTTTAAAATATTTATGTTTCATAAAAGTTTCTCTTTTAGGAGATGCCATACCCTCCTATTGGCTCGTATGTTGAGAGTGAATTTCTACTTAGTTCCAACTTTTCACATGACAACAGTGGTGTTCTAGCAGGAACAATGTCCTTACAAAACTAAATACCTGAGCACCCATTTGATGGGCTGCATGTATAGAGAAACAGGGTTGGCAAGTATGATGCTCTTTGGTTTAAATGTTTTCAGCAGAAATAAATGTAGATCAACTCCAGGTCAGCTTTGATTAGGGCCAATAACAACCAACAAATTAAAGTAATGAGGAAAATGAATTCGTCTCACATTTCTTTGTTTATTTTTGTCTAATTTTCCTTAAAAAAAAGTAAACATGAAGACAAATTAGATGTTTTTTTCTGACAAAGGTTCACAAAGGTTAGATCACTGTCATGTTTAAATTTCAGTTCAATGAGAGAACTCAAACCATTTTCATCTCTACAGACTTTTGTCAAAATTTACAGACTAAAAGAGCAGTTCCAGGAAATTCAGGATATGTAAAGACTGGTAGTAAAGACATGAAAACCCTTAATAAGTATACATCAATTACTTTATGTTTTTACCATAAATTGGATTAGAAAAAGACATTTTTAATGACTTAAAATTAATTTCTGGTTGTAGTTAAGATGAATTTGTTTTATCCACTTCTATTAAACTACTACGACTATTTTCATTTTGATAGACCCAGCTCTGCATCTAAGTTGAGTTGTATTGGCTTATAAAGAATAGCTTAAAGTACACATAACAATGGCAAACATGCAGGGAAACACACCAGACTGAATGAAGTGAAATCATTGGTTGAATATGATGGGATACACACAAAAAAAGAGTAAAATGTATCTCTGTATATACAGATAAATTGACAGATTTTTAAATTTTACAATCCTGTAAGAAGAATTTTTCCAGTACCTGTACATAATTTTACGATCATAAAAACAAATCTCCAGGTTATGCAGCTCTTTTGTTAAAACTTAATAAGGAGACCCCATCAGAGATACAGGTACATGCTAACATTTAGCTTTACCTTGAATAACTGTCGTTTTCCATTCCTTTCCCTTTAAGATTCTTGAATCTTTTTTTAAAACTCCTGTCATTATTATGTTTCATCAGAACTTGACCATCATCTCAGCTAGTCTATTATCTTCAATCAAACATCTGCTTCCTCATGATTTGAAGTGAAGCCAACCAATCAGCTCCTCTCTGAAATTGAAGTGACTGAACAAACTTCAGCCTTTTTGAGTCAAGCTTTTCTCTTCTGGTATTTTCCACCTATATATTGTTTCCAAGGGTATAAAACAGATGTCAGATGCATCTTAGTCCTTTAGGTCTGAACTGGCGAGAGCGGCATGAAGGTCAGAAACTTGTAGACAGAGTGAGAAAAACAGGAGAAACATTGTGACAACAGGAGCAAATACTGAAAACAAAACCTCCTTTTCTAGATGCCTTTGAAACTGTCCACTCCTCAGGTTTGTCCCCTTCTTTTAATGCAGCTCATGCGCTCCTCAACTGCCACCAAGGCTATAAATATCACTTATCACACTAACTGACTCTTCTCTTGAGAGGCAGTGAGAGAAAGAGAATGAAGGAACCAAAAATACTGGCACAGGTATGATGCTTGCCAAGACAAATGGCATCGATCAACTCTCACTGGGCTCCATATTTATCCACAATTGGAACCCAGCCATGCAGATGCAGGGAGGTAGACGGTAGCTGGGCTAGTTCAGTCAAGTGTCCTTAGCGAACCTTCTCCGTAAAGGACTGCACTTTCTGTACACTGTTCACTGCTGATTTCTATCTGATGCCTCTCACAGGGAAGGCTGACTTTACAGTAAGTTAGGCTTAAATGTATTAGAATACTTTAAAAATGTCAAATGTCATAATCAGGTCTGGTAGTTGGGGGGGAGGGGGGGGGGCTTTTTTTTCTTCTTTGGAGTTAAATTAAAATTGATGATTTCACTGTGCAGCCGAGCTCCTGCTTTGCTAATCAATGTGAGTTGTGAGATGGCCAGAGGCGCAGTAAGCGTGCAGTGCAGAGTGGTTTGTGGGTGAGAGAGGTTTTGCCTTTGACACGTGGTGCTTGCATGACCTTGCCAGGACAAACATATTCTATCCTGCACTGTTTTCTGTTGGTATCATCAAATGAACTGGACTTCCAAGAGGAGTGCAGAAAACAAGGCTCAGTTCCTAGTGTGATCAAAGTCATCCTACACAGATAACTCATTTTCTTTCTTCTAATGTCACAGCAAACCTCTCAACACTGCTGGACTGTAACGGTAAGGATACCTCCTCATAACAATAAGGCTCCCTGGAAACTCTGCAGGAGTTCTTCCCCAACCTCTGAAAGATGCATCAATCAGGTTAATAAAATTACTCAAATGTAAAGATTTTAACCGAAATCCTTAATAATTCCAATGAGTACTTGGGAACAACTGCAAACTGGTGCAAAAAGAAATAAACAAAAAAATTAAAAGGGGATGTAGTTCCTGCAGAATAAGAGCTTAACATAACCTTAAATATTATGAATTAATGCATTTTCTATCAATAGAAGCTTTCACACAGGGAAGTATTAAGAGGCTATGGTCTAAGCTTCTGAGAATTGTCAATGATGTTTTGAACACCCCTGATGACACTATGCACTCACTCCAATTATTTACTTTTAACTACACTTTTACAACACTTTAAAATATAAATTTAAAAGCCTGAATAAGTTGTGATGAACTTGCTAATAAAGATGAGATCCAAGAACTGGCAGGTTGACAGGCTTTTACACTCTAAAACTCATAGACTCAATATTTGAGACCTTCAGCATTAACCTCTAAGTAAGTCCTGAGAGGAGATCATAAACTTGCTTTGGCCAATCCAAAACTCTGGAATGATTTGTCAATCTATATCAGCTCATCCTTCTCCTTGTCTGTTTTTAAGTCTGTTATTGCATTTCTTATTTGACTTTTAGTAAATGGATTCGATCCATTTTCTTAAGAACAAACTTACATTTTTTGTACTGTTTTTACATTACTGTTACTTGATTAAACCAAATGTTGAACTATTTACAATAATTTTTTGTATTTTCTTCATCTTATTCCTATAGTTGAAGTAGTTGTTATACGTTTGTGGAATCATTTTGTTCCAATTTAGTTGATGTTTAAAGTGCTTATAAATAAAGTTGGATTGAAGTGGAAACAATATCGTGATGCATTCTTGATTTAGTCCCCTATTTTTTTATTTTTTTTAATACAAATGTTAAACCTCCTGCTTGTTTAGTTTGCTACTGTTCTCCTTTCTTTTATAATGTTTTTTTATTTTCATTTTATTTTTATTTATTTTTACCTGTCCTGTCCAACAGCTGGGCAGACAGATGAGAGCTGAAGGCCTCTTATGTTGGACATATTTTACTTTAACAAGAGGGGTTATTAATCTTCTGACAAACCAGAGGTATGTCTGAATAAACCCCTTTTGTAATCGAGGCCAAACTTTATTCATTTGAATCATATTGGAAAATCTTTTGTGTTGGACCGGACGGAAACGGAAAGGTGGGAAGAAGAGAGAGGGATATTAGAGAAGGGGGGGATAGGAGGGTGATTATGGGGGGGGGGGTCTCAAAACCATTTTACATTTTAATTTGTCAAACAATAAATTATTCAGTGATTTCATGTCAGAGAAAGTGGCAAATATTTGCAGCCTACTTGTTCCCCCATCAGTTCCATTCTCTCACTGAACTTCCAATCACACCTATGATGGATGTCTCATTAATCTTTATGCGTTTTTAAAGGCTGCAAGGGTCATTACAGCTGTTAAAAATAGATTCCTGTGTTTAGCAGAAAATGATGAGACAATCTTCCAAGACAATGAGGTTATTTCTGGAAACTAGGTGATGTGCAGCCATTGAGGATATCATGTCTGCTGCAGCTCTTTAATGTGTTGTCTTGTTGCTGACAAAAAAAAAAAAAAAAAACAAGAGGATGTGGACGAAAAGCTTTAGTGAACTGTCAAATTGCATGTTAGATTCTGAAAGCGTGTCCTCAAAGGCAGATTCCTGGCAAACCACTTCAAGCATGCTGCCAAAACCTGGACAATGGTAATTGCTTGTCCTATTTTGGAAAATTATGTAGGAAATATAAATGCCTCATTACAACATCCTTTAAATTTCATCAAGCCAAATTGACAGTTTTCTGTTAAATCTATCCTGGCAACAAGCTCTGGCACGATTGTCACATTAAAATCTTACCTACTCATCAAGTCTAGTTTTCCCCGCCATGCCCTACATTTCCAAGCATACCTCAATCAGTAGATTTGTCTTCTGAACTGACAGAAGTAACAGAGGAAAGGGACACAAAAAGCCCCCAAATGACATGTTTATAAGGAAAACTGTCACACAATACCTTTAGCAAAGAAAGCTGTAATCTACATGATGATTTTTGTGTTGTTGCAACAGAACACTTTGTGGTTTCTTATAAGGTTATTTATGAAAATGAAATGCTGGGATGTTTGCCTGAGGGGATGTTTTGGAGGACAATGGTCTTAACGCAGGACTGCAAGACCCAACACTAATAAATTAGACGGGTTTCATAATAAAGAACCAGAAGGAATTGCTGATGCAAAACAGCTACACTTCAAGACAAAACATTTGACTAAATAAACCAAAACTCAAGGGAAAAATACATATAATGGGATAATTGACAATAACTTTATGCTAAATAATTTTTAAAAGTTTAGTTTATCTTTTCTAGAAAACTCCTTATTTTTATCTTTACTCAAACGAACTTTAGTCATTTGTATCAGTGGTGGATTGTCAGGGCCTACAAGGTTTTCTCTGCAGGGCTAAATACATTTAGACACTAATAATCAAATTATTATTTCCTAAAAATGTAAATAAAATAAATGGAAATTTTTAAACAATAAAAATAGTTGGTAACACTTTATATTGAGAGAGTTTTTAGGGTGTTAGTAAGACATTTATTAATACAAGTCTAATAAGGTTTATTAAATTACTTAGTTAACGCATTTACAAGCATTATTGTTAGGATGTTTTTAAGATGCTAATGATACATTTATAGGCATTATAGGTGACTAACAAATGTGTCAGTGTTAATAAGCGTAATAGGATTCATTAACAACCTTTGTTAACAAATTAAGAAGTATTATTATTGTTTGGGGTTCTATTAAGATATGTATTAGCATTACAGATGTCTCACACAAGCCTAAGAGATTATGATATTACTGACATGGTAAAGAATCTGTCTGGTCTTATACCATGGGTGAATACTGGATTCTAATTGGCTGCAAGGAGAGGATTAAAAAGTGATAATGTACACCTTAAAAAATAAACATAAAAAAACAGTTCTGCTCACATAGCCTGAATCTTCTATACTATTGTGCTGGTGTAAACGACAGTTGGTAACCAGAACAACAGAAACTTACACAAACTTCTAAATAGTTGTATTATTAGTTAAACACATGTAGTGATCAGAGGTGAAGTATAAAAACTACATTTGAATTTTGTTTCTTTTAAACAATTTTTTTTTCATCATCTGGACATAAGAAGAACTATACTTCTAAAATGATGCTTTTGATCCCCCCTTACAATTAGCACATATACCACCTTCCCTCCCCTGTAGCATAGAGAGGTCGATGCAGGCTCTGGGGCTGTTACCATGACAACACGCCAGACCGCGTACTGAGGAGTCCACCTTTGGTGAAAATCAATTTAAATGTAAACAATTTTAGATTAAAGTACTTACGTTTAGTTTAATATTTATTTATTTCATAAGTGCCCTTGGCATAAGGGGGAAAACCCCCTTTGAGGTGTCCATCTCAGACATAATGAACTTTGCGGAAGAAACTGTTATACTCTTTACGTTGGACAGTTCAGGCCTCTACGTCGTCAATTTCTGATAATGGACACCTCTGGAGGCATCATTCCTTCCATATTCCAGCTAGCTTGTGTTTTCAGGTTATTTAAAATCTGCTTACAGAATCTATAAAACACTACTGGACACCTTTAGTTGTTGCAAAAGCCATTCAAATTTTAAAACTCTGACACCAAGGCAGACAAGAAAGCTTCGGGTCTACTTAATACTGAGCATAACATGATGGAAGTAAAAAAAAAAAAAACTCCAAATGTAACATTTTCATCAGAACATAAATTTGACTGCTATGACCTGTTTGTTCTAATATTCCTGTGTTTCCATGTTTCTAATCAGCACTGTGTTGGCAAAGAAATGAATGCAAAATAAAATCATTAGATCTAAACAGCTATTAGGATTAGCCTCTGGTGTCAACAGAATATAAGCGAATAGGAGTGAAGCACGGATAAACCGTATGGCAAAGAGTTACTCAGGACAGAAAATAGAATTTTACTATTTTTAAAAAGGTGATATTTTCTAAAAATATTTGAATACCCCTGCTTTCTGCAGGGAAGGCATCAGAGGGTGAAGTGTACAATGGGAATTCATATTTAGTTCTTTTCCATGTTTTTGGGTTCATTGAGGTTGAGTTTTTGTTAGTAGTTAGGTTTTTGTTTTGTCCAGTATTCAGTTTGGTGTTAGTTAAATATTTATTTACCACAATGTAAATGAGGGCTTTGCACACAGGAGGGAGAGCACGGTGCCACTGTTTTGGCTATGAGCCATAGGCTAAAGGCTGCGCTAAAAGTAATCACAATCAGCAGCGCTACAGCAACATGTGTTTTGACCACATTCAACTCTGACTCTGTATGGATGCATGGATTAATGTTGATGATATTGTGGAACATAGCATTATAGATAGAAAGAAGGAAAAAGCTTTTGAATACCTGTAAGTCTAAAGTGCACTCCCTTCCATTGGATTGTCCTAATGAATAAGTCTTCGGTTCACTTTTCTCCTTCCATAATTTATCACCAAAGAAAGAAAACAGTCAACAAGGTTTGGAAATGCAAATGCACATATATAGCATCCAGGCATACACAGAGAAATGAAGCGACAGGAAAATATAGAGCCGAGCACAGAGGCTTATAATCTGAATTCAAAGGCAATCATTTTTTTTCCCAGCCCATAAAGCCGTCTGCGTTTGATGTGTAAGGCTGTAAAAATCAGGACGGTGAAGGTAAAGAACAAACCTGAAGGGTCTGCAGTAATGCTTGAACTCACACAGCAGCTGCTGGTGTCATGACCTTCAACGAGCAGAATGTAAAGCAAATGCAAGCAAGCGGATTAGAAAAATGATTATTTTAGGTTCAAGCTTGACATGGAGCTGGGATATTTTCTGATCATTTCAATGTTTTTGTGTTTGTTTTTATCAACAGTGTACGTATGAGTCAGCCCAGTGCTGCAGCTTGTTTCAGTCAGAATAAATTGTTATTCAGACTGTCACTGTCAGTCCCTTCTACTCTAGGGACAGCTGAATGCCCTCCTTAAGCCCTTCATCGGTTTCCATGGGTACATCCAACTTGGAGCCAACACCGTCACTGCATCCCCCCTTTGTCTTGACTTTCACACTTTTTGGTTACTAATTAAAACAGCGTGAAATTTTGTCTGGTCATGAATTGGATCAGAGAACCTGGTCAAACTTATGTTTGAGACTATGTAAAATGGAGAGATTTGTGATCAGAATTCATAAGCCCAGGATAGTCCTTTAAAATCGTGTCCAGAAAAGTGGAACCAGAGTGATCATTCATTTTATTGTTTTGATTATTACTCCAAGACGAAGTGAAGTTTTCGCAGACGCCTTCGCCTCTTCATGAAAGAGACAGTGACGCCCTCCGCCAGTCACAAACTCTCACCTTGGAGAAATAAATACACGCAAACGCAACCTCCAACTGAATACTACAAAGAAAACAAGAATCTAAAACTACTTTTGTAAGTGAATATCTGTGTATTTTTCAATTAACCCTCTATGAAAGTAGATGTTTCAACATTTTTGTTGTTTTATTTAAATTTTTTCCAAATTCACAAGTGTCCTGGTGATCATATTTTTAGTGGAGTTAATATGAGTTGATCAAGGGTGTTGTGAAATAAAATAATAATAACAATCTTTATTTTACATTTTCAGGCATATAAGTCATTAGAGTATTGAGAATTTTATGCTAGGAGGGAAGACACACATATATTTGGGATAATAAGTATTTTTGGTATATGTATGATATTTAGTGTATTTTATATTTCTTCTTTTATCCTACTTTTGGCTTTTAAAATTAGAACATATTTTTATGTTAGGCACTTTGACTTACATCAGAAAGTAAAGTGCTCTAAAAATAAAGTTTGATTTGATTTGCTAATTTATCCATTTACGGGCAAAAAAAGAAGACAGAAAAATAAATACATAATTTCCAAAAGATTGTGTAGTTTGATTTAAACTCCCAGAACTTTACCCATGAACATCTCCTGCCATCAGAACAGGTTTCTAAAAAACTGTTTTTTCCTTTAAATGATTTCTGTTCTTCTACACCTGAAGAACAGAACTAGTGAGTTAGAGGGACTGACTTTAAACATTTAAACCAATTGACAGCTTTAAAAAGGACAAAATCGACACAGTTACTGACTGTAAAACACCATTAGTTTTTATCAAAGTTTTGCCGTAATCTCCATCACCTTTACTTCCTAACAAAAGAAACCTTTGCATGGAATCTCATTTACATTGACAGCTGCCCTGGAAAGGTTCTCCACATCGAAAACATCTGCAGTTCTTTTGGTAAACGGACAGCTCCCAGCGGCATCTTTCAACATCACCAGCTGTCTTTATCACTTCAGTGAAAATGTCCCTCATTTTTTGACAGGCCATTAATAATTGCATTTGGTAAATATTAATGTCAAGGTTTCTGTTTGGTTTCCTTGATTCATTCTTAAAAATGTCATGTTGGGAAATCCAGGGACAACTGAAAGAATTTGTCTTTTTTTTTTTTTTAAGATTTGCAAAAATGAAACGGGTCTTTCATTTTCCAGCCTTCTTAAACACAGTTATAGCCTTGTGTCACAAAACGCAAATGAGGATTTTTCCCTTTTTTTCCCGTCAGAAAACAACTTACTGCTTCTTGCATAAATTTGCTTATGATTGATAAATAATACATCAGCCAGGTTTCCACTTTGCCATTTTTGTTTTAGTCATTTAGAGTGACACATCACTGACATAAATATGAAAACATATCAAATAAATGAATACAAAAATCTGCATTGACTGTATAGTCTCATTTCTTTTAGGACTAAATCCTCCAGAGACACTGTCGCCTCCCCAGCTTCAGTTCAGTGTCGTCTCCGCCCTTCTCTCTCAGCATCTCCTCCCTCGTCATTTGCTGCTTATTAAGACTCTGACTGTCAGCCTCGTCACGTCTAATTCTCACCCAATTACAATCTAAATGAACCACAGGACTGCTTAACTTACTTTGCCTATTGCCATTGTTTAATTTGAGACGGTAACAAACTCTGATTAGTCCTCAGTAAAGGTCCATAAATTAAGCACTCCAGATCAAATAAATCACCACTCCCCTCGGATGATAAATGGGTGATATTTAATTTTGCGTATGGATCTAACTGACAAGAGGAAGATGGTAAGAAATGAAAATTTAAAGATGATTGAATGTTTAATGGGCAGTAGCATTTTGACCAGGAACTGCTTTGAACTTTATGTGCAGTGCGACAGATTTGGACTGGAATTTTAAGGCCTATAGACACCTCCAAAGGATGAAAAAGAGAAAAGTTTTATAGGAAATAGAGTAAAAGGTGCACAGGAAACATTTGATGAGGTTTGGGGTTTTTTCCATCGAAAGACAAGTCTTTTGTAAACCTGACAGAATGAGAAAAACCATCACCTAAACTCACAAAAACAAGATGCTCCCAAAGAGCTTAGCTGTTCATTATTCTTACCCAACTGACTACTGCAACACCTCTGCTGTGTGTAATAATGCATACATCAAGAAGTTTTTATATCCCCATTTAGTGTGTTTTATTGTGTTCATCCCTTATATTGACATATGTTTTCATGCAGCAGAAGAAAGCTTTCTTCACTTCTTTTCACCATCTTCACTAGATGTTTCTACACAACCAACAGGAGAAACAAGGAGCTCCATCAGGAGCAGTTGGCTTTAAAGCTATCAGATGTAAGGAACTACACTGACAATCTTTCTAGCTTTAGCTATTTGACTTGCAACAAAAAGCTTTTCACCATTTTAACGGTACGCGTCTTCATCAAGTGCATACACAAAACCACAATATGTATTGTAGATATATCAATTAAAAATCTGATAAGTTGATGAAAAGCAGCTTTTTTAAACCAAGAAAATGTGCTGATCATAGTTTGTCAGTAATATGTAATATAAACATTATAAGTAAAAAGGTTTTTGTTTAAACTTCAAATATAAACAATGTTATAGTAAAAAAAGTCAGCTGCAAGAAATAAGTCTAAAAGCTATTAAGAAATTTCCTAACATCACAAAATGGAATATTTTTTGAAGAAATCATTCAACAAACAGCCAAAGGTGAAGAAAAACCAATAGGAAAAAAAAAAACTGTGCCCAACTGGATGCAGAATAATAAGCAGGTACAAGAAGACTTCCTCTGGGTCATATTTGGATTGAATAAAACTAAGCATAGAAAACTCAGGCTGTGCAGGAAAATAGTACTTTACTCTTGAGATGAAGAAAATGCATCATAAACCGCCAAATGCTTACAGATGAAGCTACTTGTCAAGCAGCAAGCAGTCAGCTCTGGAAATATTACTGTTACTGTAACAGCACGAGAGGAGAAAAAAATGCTCTAAATATTTGTCAACTTTAACAACAGCACAAACCCACACAAAGCTGAAGTCCAAGAAAAACATGTGAACGCTTGGGCCATATATAACACACAAGAGAGACTTTATCTTTATGATCACTGCCAGGCAGCTAACTCACTGCAAACCCTGCTTACAAACATTAACGATGAAATACAAAACCTAACTAAGCAATCAAGAATTATAAAAATACACACATTAATACACATTAATTCACACCAGCAACCATTAAATAACATTCAAGTCTTTATGAAATTAGACTCCACAAAGTCTTTTAAAAGATTTAGCTTATCTTAGAGCAAAGAAAATTGTTTAGAAATGTTGGGACAAAAGCCAGTTTAGGGAGTTTTTCCTCTGTAATGGCTTAGTTTCAAGTGTTGTGTTTAGTTTTATTTTTCTCTCTATTTTACAAATAAGCAAACCTAGTCTCAGATGATAGTGAACACATTCATACTATTAATATTGTTTGCTATAGCTGTCATTTCCCATTTTGACTTGCAAATGATGAAATCCCGTTTAATTCTGTTACTCATCATGTCTAGGTATGAACCCTCTGAGCAGCAATGAAAGGGCCTCTGTCAAACAAAAATCACTTACCCCTGCTTGACAGGAGAGGCAGCACAACTGACAGCTGAATACTTACAGAAAGACAGACGGATTTGGGATTGAATCTTTATAGAAAAATATTTGTTTGAAAAATGTGGACTCAGCGACTAGTCCTAAAAAAAACATAATTCACGGAGATAATATAAGCTGAAATACCTGTAACCAATTTTCCGCCTCGAAATTCTTTTAAAGAATAAAAAAAACATTATTCTCCTGAGAAACAGCCCTTTCATTTATGACCTAGACTTAATTATTAACTCCCAAGGAAACCAAACTTCCCATTGCCCCACCCTAAAACATGATATATCATTGGAAAGGCCAGGATGTTTCCTATTGAAGCACATCAGCTCTAAAAAGAGAACTCCAAATGAGTCAAAGGACACAAACCAAAAATGAATGTCCACTACAGAAGACCTAAGCTGGTTGAATGAGGAAACTGACACAAAGTAGAAAGTAGAATTTGGACTTCTTGTTGTTGATCTCAGTTACATTACAAATGTTTTTTCCCTGAGGTGTATTTTATGTAAAGTATGTCAAATGGAACCATTTTCTAACAGGATATTCCAATAATCAGAAGTCAAAAAAAAGAATGCCCAACTAACAGTGAGGGGAAAAGAAAGAAAAAAAAATACACATTTGGTAATGAAGCATAACAAGGCATTTTTGAAAAACGATGTTAGGTTTGAACACAATAAGTGTACTCACTCTGATAGATGTTCTCGTCTGCTTTTCCCTTCCCCTGCAAACAGAAAACACACAAAAGTGGTTATTGCAGCGGCTTGGAGGAGTGAAAGAAAACTGCTTTTTCTAGGCTTTTTGCACCGCATTTGCCACTTTGCTTTGCCTTCCTTTCAGGGTGAAAAGGGGGACACTGGCAGAAGAAGAAAAAAGAGCAATGGTTGGTAACTGGGAAAAAAAGTTGCAAGAAATGAGAAAAGAAATGTGAAGATGAAGGTGAGGACGAGAGGTCTGACTCACTTCATGAATACTTAAAGACCCACTCTAATGAAATCTGTGTTTAGGTGTTCTTGTGGCATTTTTCCTCATGACGGAGAACATTTATAAAGAAATTTAAGCTTTAAATTGTTGGCTACAAACTCCCTGCTCTGCTCCATTTGGATTCATCCACTTGCAATCATATTCCTCGCATGTTTATTGGACCAGTGATGTAAATTTGGGTTTGAGATGGGCTGTAAGCTAACTTGACAGAGTGTAAATGGAGAGCTTTCAGCAACAGGGAGGGAAAGGGGGGACGGGCCAATGTTCTGTGCCAATGTTCCCAACAACAACTCAGAGGTGAATTTGCAATAAACTACTGTCACTCTGCAGAAAATATGTCCTAGAAAATTAAGGATTCAAAGAAAAGTGCAATGTGTTTTTTGGTAAACCTTAATATGAAGCATCAAACTAACCCAAAGATCTTCCGCTTCTTTTTAAATCAGGGACATGGACAAAAAAAAGAATACAGGAATATATTTAAATATTAAATAAGCTTTAAACTAAAAAAGCTCACAGTTCTAATTTTTTACACAACAGAACACTTGGTTTTCACTCTGCAGGATAACTTGCCGTTGATAGAATTTTCAAAACTACAATGGGGCAGAGATTCCAGTAATCATGCTTATATTTTGTCCATCCAATTCCTTTTTTTTCCAATTCGGGAATGCAGACACAGTCTATCTTTAAGCCTAGACTCCTAGACATCCATCACACCTTTCAACTGTGACACCGATTTTCTTCAAAACATGATTTGCTCTCTTTGCTCAGCATTTTCAACAACGTATCATCATTTAGTGAGAAATATAGTAATAAAGACGGAAACATAAAAATTGGTCAATTTTGCTAATGTTAAAATAAACTTAACTAGGCAGTTCTTATGTCATTATCAATAATGACTGAACTCCCTTATAGTTCTTATTCAAAAAGCAGTACTCGTATGGTTTGTTGTCGTTTTATTGTTGGTAACCATTTCCTTGAGAGCACTTAAATGCTAAGGCATAAATGCTAAGGCTTATTTCCAAAAGTTTCCATTTAGAGACACACAAAAGTGGAAAAAGATCCAGATAATTTTGTTCTCTTTGAATTAGACTGACTGCATGATTGTTGCAAAGATTCTCATCAAAAGTTTGGTTAAAAGCTTTCTGTGGGTTCAAAATTGTCACAGCAGTTTCCCATTTTTATTTTTTGTTTCCCCTCAGTCATAATTTTCTTTCATAACTAAACTGTGAAACATTCTCTCAGTTTTGAATTTGCAGATAAATTCAAGACAGATTTGATTTTTCCTCACAGATGAAGACAATTTTGAAAAATTTGTTTTGCAAATATTTTGAACATGGTTAGAATGTTGACAAAATATCCACATATTGTAATTAAAGTAAAAAAGAAGAACACCAACAGTTTAGACTCTAGTGAATATACTTCTAATCTATGGCATTTATGTGAGACATGACCCCAAAAAAAATATCACATTGCCCTCAATGCACGTTGAAGCGTCCACCTTCAAACAAAACGTCAATGCAAACGTGTAAACAGGAGTATCGGGTTTTTGCGTTCAAAACTATGAGGCAAATTTCTACAACCGTTTTCAGGCTCTCCTTACAAATTGCACTGCTATATAGCACACATTGCAAGATAAACCATTTCAAATTATGACCAATCAGGGAGTCCGATGGAGAGATGACATCCCAGTTATTTCACGCAAAGTGCCAACTGTTGGAAAATTGACCATGGAGGAGAAATGAATAATTGTGGTTTGTGCCTGGATGGAATTATATGACATCAAGTATTTTATTGATTGGATAAAGAGCTATGAAAAAAAAGAAGCCTGGAGCAAGATTCACAAGATTACACAGTCAGCATTAAACACCAAGCCTCTTTCAACTGTAGGTGACAGACATGCACTAGTAAAATCCAGAAAGAAAATTCCCTCTCTGCTTGTCCAGTGTGAACACCATGGGCTAAAAACACGTGCCCAGTGCCCGGTGTGTCTGTATTGTCCTTAGAGAACAGTGATTAGTGCTCTCACCTCACAACAAGAAAGCCCTGGCCCAACTCTTGGCTGGGTCAATTCTTTGTGGAGTTTGCATGTTCTCCCTGTGCATATGTGGGTTTTCTACAGGCACTACAGCTTTCTCCCATTGTCCAAAAACATTTCATATGCTCATTGTTGTCTGTAAATTGTACCTAGGTGTGTACAGTCCCTGACAAAAGTCTTGTCGCTTATCCATTTTGTAGAAACACAAGCGTGTAACCTCACTTTTAATGAATCCATTGGTTTTAGAAATGTCTCATATGAAAGCTAAAACCCTCCCAAATTATGTTCAATATACTAAAATAAAATTGCTATACTGAAGAAAGATTGATCCTTTAATGAACACAGAAAGGTCACATTTTGGCAAGACAAAAGTTTTGTCGCCTACAGAGAGTAATGTGAAAATTTAACAAATAATTTACTTCAAAAACAAAAATATGTTGCATAACATCAGTGAATAAGTAGTGCTACTGTGAGATCCATATTTAATATCTTGTATGACTTACATGAGCTTGAAGGACAGCATCCATGCGGTTTGACAATCATTCATAAAAATTTAGCGATGAAGTCAGGGATAACAAAGAAAGCAGTCTTCCATGCCTCCCAGAGTTCATCAAGATTCTTTGGTTTCGTCTTCCATGCTTCCTCTTTCATTCTACCCCAGACATGCTCAATGATGTTCATGTCTAGTGACTGGGCTGGCCAGTCCTGGAGCACCTTGATCTTCTTCGCCTTGAGGAACTTTGATCTAGAGATGGATGTATGCCATGGAGCACCCTAACCCTAACCCTGCCCTCGTCATCCTTGGCTTCAGCAGCCTCATGACCTCTAAAGAGATTCAGCATGGTATGGAGATGGGTGGATGTTGACCTGAATTACCAAGGTTGCTTTTGCCCCCCCAAACCAATTATTTGTGTTGATCAAGAAATATTTA
Source organism: Oryzias sinensis (assembly GCA_037389245.1). NCBI lineage: Eukaryota > Metazoa > Chordata > Actinopteri > Beloniformes > Adrianichthyidae > Oryzias > Oryzias sinensis. The sequence continues at coordinate 26,534,035 of CM074497.1, forward strand.
ACTATAAACTTACTGTAGTTCAACTATTAAATACTCCAGTAGTTATTGCAAGTCCAGCTACAAAACCTCCAGAAAAGGGAGTACAGCTATCTTGTTTTCAAGACATGGTAAATTTCCGCCAATAACCAACATTCCCACACCAATTTGTACACAGCAAACATCTGTAACCACTAATGCTCCTCAGATTTAGACACCCCCCACCACCACCACCACCACCACATACAAAAAACAAAAATCCCTCCTCTGTTCTGTCAGGCGCCGCCATTCCTCACCTTTAACTTCTAAATGAGATCTCAAACTCATCCACATCCATAACATGACAGGCTCAATCATTTCCCAGCAGTAATGGTCAATTGCCTGTTCTGTCCCTCCTCTTACCATCATTCATTCTTTTTCCTTTCAGCAGTCCTTTCTGTAATTCTCTTTAATTTGTTCTTCACAGACCTCATTAAAGCCAGCCAACTGGTTCAGAAGCACCATCGTCACATTACTCCATATCAAACCCCAACTCCACAAGTATTCCGGTTAACTCCAAGAATAAAACATAAAATCCTTCTATACACCTTCAGTTAATTCCATACTTGTCAGTGTCCTTTTCAAAAGTTCCCATCCTTCACTAAACTCTTCCCCCGCCTGCCTCAGCACCACAGAGAGCAAAGTTTTCAGCTGCTCTGTTCCTAAAGTCTTGAACTCACTCCCATCCGACATCAGCAACATGGACCCGCCATGTTTTTAACTCAACGCCTGAAAAACTCAATTGTTCAAAAAACCATAGTCTAAAAATTGTTTTTTACATTTTGTTTCCCCATTTTCAGTCATGTTTAGTTAAAATTTGATTGATTTTTGAAACTCTATTCATTCAATTGTTTTCATCTTGGCTGTTACGTTTCTGCAATTACATGCTCAGACCAGAGTCACAAATTTTATTTCACCCAGTGGTGACATGACAATTAGAACTTAAAAATTCTTGAATCGTTTTTAGTTTGTCTTCTGCAAGTGTTGTTAAATGGAATATTTGAAATGTCCCAACAAACTCTTGACCACACAGATTCTGACATGTGATCAAGCAAAGTCTGCAGTCATGCCCTGAGAATAAACTGTTAAGATGAAAGTATAAACATGCACAAAATTAATAGTTACATTTTAATTTTTTACAATTATGCCTGACTAGAGATCACAACGTTGTTAGCAACTAGGCATTTGTATTTTCCACCACTTAAAGGCTGAAAAAAATACATTTCAACTTGACATGCAATTTATTAACATAACCATGAAATGCAGCAACATTTGAGTGTAGCACTGGTTTTGAAGATACCAATATGTGCGAGCGACTGAAGTATTGTGACATGTTATATTTTCACCCCACGGTGGGGATGCCAGCATTAATGAGGCTCAGTAATAAAACACGTTCTCGGCTGGCAAGCACCCCTTAGATTCCCAGGAGACAGAACGTCTCGTGAGGAACGCAGTGGTTTTAGCATTTCCTGTAATTGTTCTGTTTTTTGCCTCTACCACTCCATCCTCTCTCCACCTTCTGCCATCTGGTCCGGCTCTTAATTGTTTCTTTGTGAAGGCAGAATATAACCATGGCTGCTCATCAGCACCACCTTCCATCATCTTGGGTGTCAAAGATTCAGTTGATTAAAGAACCAAACAGTGTAACACAAGTTCTAAAACTACCCTATTTTCTTTACAGTCCCCCAAAATTTGTCACCAATTTCTTACAATAAGAATAATATTTTTTTTGTGGTAAATGTTAGTTTTGTATGCATTTGGCTAAAACAGCAGAGGTCTGGTTGCATTCAGGCCGTCCTGTAAAAATCACAACGTTCATTCATGGAGATATTCAAACAGTTCCCACCAGAATTTCATTTGAACAAATAGGACAAACCCACTGGGTTTTATGGGGGAGGATGATGTTTTCACCTCTTCCAATCGGCTGCCATGTGACACCATCTCCGGGTGAGCGAATCCAGTGCTTTCTGATCTTTGACCTGCTTGTCTTCTGCTTGGTATATTAGGGGTAATCGCTAATATGTAACTTATTTGTTATCTGGTTTGATATTCACATTCATTCTTTAAGTAGCATCGTTATAGAGGAGTAACCATTGTGTTAACTGCTTGCTGTCCGTTACTTGCTTGCACATGATTGCTTCTCCTTAGCCAAACACAGCTAACCTTAGCTTAGCACTTAGCATGTGTTAAGTGTAGTCTTCTAGACTTAAAAGCCAGGCAACAGCAATTAGAACAGTTAATAATTATTATAATATATATTTTATATAATATATATGTATTTATTATCCTTAAAGGTTTTTGTCTTTTATTAAACAATGAAAGCTTTACCTCACTTAAATAATCATTAAAATAGCCCACATGAAAAAACAAATGTTAAAACCTATTAAACTCTTTTTTTTTTTAAAACCCCCACGCATCGATATTTGGGAAAAAAGCAGTTTTGGGGATACTTTACCAGTTTACTAGAGGCATCATTTTGACAAAAACAAAAACAAAATCTCTTTCAGTTTGTCTCATCATCAAAAAAAAGCATTATATGGACCTTTAAGATTATATCCTCTTTGTCTGGTTTTTACCGATTTCTGTTCTTCAGCTGAACTGGACCTAAGTCGAAAAACAGCCTTGTCATAGATTATTTCTAAATATATTACAAATATATTATATGTATTATATGATTTCTTTTGGTGATGGCAAATGAACACACATCAGTGCTTCAGGAAAACATTGTGGTGTCTCCTTCACAGTTGGCCTTTATCGTCTCTAGCACTTTCGGAAATAAGTTTACCAACTCATAAAGATGGTAGATGCATAAATATTTCATACTTCGATTTTTATGCTGTTGAAACACCCACATGAAAAAAAGACAGATTCTGCTGGAAGAGGGACTGACATTTTGTGAAAATAGCAATTTGAAGAACAGGGCAATTCAAGCCAAGCTGTGTCTGTTATGAAGTGTGCTCCAATACCGGTTTGCCTCACTCTTCAAAATGAGTGCTATGCAGCTTCGTTCTCTGTAAAGTTTATCTCCTTTGTGCTCTGAGGTCTAAAAGCAGCATGTTCAGTTTACAAATACCCTTATGTAAACTAAGCACTGCTTTCTAATGCATAGGCACGGTTTAGGTTTGGTACAACTCCCATACGGATGCTTGATAAAGAGGAAAAGGAGTCAAGAGATGCAGAAAAACGGCCAGAAAAATCCAGAGTTTAAAAAGAGAAACACAAGTGGTTTTCTGGTCTTTCTTTGATGATACTTAAACCTATCACGTGACAAAGAAGAGCGCCTTGGCCGGCGTCAAGAGTGACAGACGGATGTAACAAAGAATCGGGCAATTTTTCAAAATTAAACATCTTTCAGATTACAAAATAAATTAAACGAAATAGTTAAAGTTATTTATTCTTTCTGTGCGGTCTGGTACCAAATGACTCACGGACCGGTACCGCTCCACAGCCCGGGGGTTGGGGACCGCTGCTCTAAAACATTTTATTGACTTGCATCCGCCCCCTAGCCTCCAGTTACAATCATGAAAAACAATTTCCCTGAGTTTTAACTATTTAACATGCCACAAAATATAGCTCTTAGTAATTTACAGCTTCATTACCTTCCAACAGAACATGCACCAGAACAGGTGAAATCCATTTTCTACTTCCAAACAACCACAACTTTGTCATGAAAAACCTTGTAACTAGTAGAATTTGAATCAATAAAGGAAAACAAAAAACAAAACACACTGCTGCTGTGAACCTCATCTAGCAATGTGCCCTAATGTAAAAAAAAAAAAAAATACAGCATTACAGAACACCATCTGGTCTGTGTTATTTATTTAGTTTGACTTGTTCCTAAATTTAAGCTTGCTGGAAAGTATAGGGATGTTGTTTTATATAAATTCATTTTGAAAAAAGGTGTAATACGTCACTTCAAGGCTTCAATCAAACCAGTCCTAGGTCCTAGTCACATGCACCAATACGGGGGTTGACCCGTAAAGGTGCTGCATGTTTTTAGGTTGTCCAGAGGAGTGGCCACATTTTAATGAGTTTAATGAGTTCTTTAGAGTTTTACTGCTTTAAGTGGGTCGTATCATTGGTTTGGTGCAGTGTATCACGAACAGTTTTAAAAATAATGCAAATTACACGCACTTATGACTTACAAAGCATGCTGTTGTATGTTGCTCTAATGCCACACTAATCATTAGTGAGGTGCGTGCATAGGTGATACGCAAGAGTCCGCAGGATGCCCATAAGATGTCCCCATAAACTACACAGTTTACTTTCCTCATTTCTAACAGTCAGGGTACGTAAGGAGTGTATAACGGGCACAAAAGCTATGTGCACTAATCACGTGAAAAACATTTAAGGGTCTTGTGCAGTGTGCAGGTTTCTGGGGGGTCGTACTCCTGAATAATCTGATGTACCTGCGTCTTACCAACTTCACCTTACTTAAACTTTCAAATTTAACCACCCAAAAGGGTGGTTACAGGCTATGCTCACATATGATTTTATATTAAACTGAAGGTATTGCTACATGTAAATTGAGACAAATCAAGGGTCAGTGCTCTCAATGTTGAAAAACAAAGCAATTGGAGTCAACAAAAATTACTGTAGAATTATTTGAGTCAGTTGTCGTTTAATGTAAACTGATCAAAAATGTAATAAAATATACATCTTAAATAGACAGTTAAGCATATTTGCAGCTTTCTTTTATTTTGAAAACTATTTTTTGAATTTGTGGGCAGGTTTAATTGCTTATTATAAAAGTGAAAATGCTGTCTAAATGAACTTCATTTAACTTTTACTTTTACAAAATAAATCACTCAAAATATCTCAACGATCCTTTAGTATCCCCCAAGGACAAATAAGAAGTTGTAGTAACTTATTTTGTGAGATTCTCCAGACAGTTATGGTAGGTAGTTATAACTGTTAACAGGAAGGATCTTCCGAGGCAGTCAGGATTGCAGCAGATCTGAAGAAGCGAATGACTGAAAATAATCTGTTGTTCAGTTCCTGTGTTGTGCTCAATGTCTTCTATAATCATTTTCATTCCAATAATTTATTCCACCCTTCTCTGTAAAACAGTTTTTGAAGCTCCATTGCAGACCCCAAAACAAAGCCAGACTGCCTTCTTGACTAATTAAAGCAGATCAACGATAGGGCAGAGACTAGGTCATGATCTGTACCCCTCAACCATTAAAGGCATTAACTCCTTTGTCTATTACTTGAGTTTTGAAATAGTTTACCGCATGGGAAAGTAAAGTCTCAGCATTCAACACCTAACTTGTGAAAAGACCCATGGTTTTGTTTTCTTTATAGACCAAAGTGTAGATGACAATACCTTTATGAATGTATGAATCATATTACAACACAAATATTCAGCAGGTGTATGGGCAGAGTAAGCAGTTGACAGTGTGAGCTGTAGTTTCAATGGGGAGATATGGTTTAGGTAACACAAAGGACAACAAAGAGGGTTTGTAATTAAAATGTACATTTGAATCATTGCATAACATCCCCCATCTGAAATCATGTAAATCCTTTAGCAAAATGTGGTATAGTGGTGATGAGTGCAGCATTCAATCTTATATATAAATACAGGTGAAGACGAGGCTGAGAAGCCAACTGCGATGCTGCAATCTAGCCGTGTTTTGACCACAGCCAATACCAGACAGAGCTCCCATAAACTGTGTCAACATGAAAAACTCACTTGAACACAGAAACTCCTTTTGTTAAACACATTGATCTTTTGGCAACTTGTACGTGCTTTTCTTAGATTGGACAACAAGTATCCCAATGCAGCTTTAGATACCAAAATAAACAGAGGTTGGACACAATGATCAATGTTTGTTACAATAATTTCCACCACACAGTGCACCGAAAGGATATATTGGAGCCAGTATTCCCCGAACTACAATTATGGAACAGAAGAGCCTTGCTGCTGCTTTGGATAATGGCAGCCAGTGCACATGCTCTGTCTGCCTGGAGGTTTTCTTTAGACTTCTGTGAAAATGATCACGATAAACAGGGGAAATTGGTAACTAAGCCTGTAGGGACTCCAACGAAGTAAGAAGTAAATCTTTGTGGTTCCAAGTCATAATCAAAATGTAAATGCAGCAGAGAAAGCCTCACTACAGAAATTTAAAATGTAATAGAAGAGTATTAAATCAAGGGATGGGGGGCTCTTTCATGTGAAGATTCCCAGTCATCCAGGTCATGTTATCACAGGATTCTCTTCTTCAGGGCAACTGGACTTTAAAAGGTTGATCTAAAAGAGGCTTTGCTGCTTATTCAAGTACCTTCTTCAGTTCTTTTCTCATGCTGTTCATGTTTGTCCCTGCTCATTCAAGATAGAACCCCCTTAATCCTAAACCGTTAATCCAATGAGCACATTTCTATTTTTCTACAACAGTAGCTATAAAATCACCCATTCTGCTCTTTAAATGCAGGTCGCCCCCACACAAAATTAAAATCTTGCATTTCATTGTGTGGCTCGTTAAAGACAAAAACCCTACGACCATTTAACTACATGTTTTGTTTGTTTTTGCAAAAGAAGCCTGGTGGTAATAACTGTGCAGTGGTATTGACTTGTGAGCACACAAGCATGTGATCAAAATGAGTATTGACATCTAAACACACCACTTTCCTTGTAATGATCTTTAGTTACCACCACCCACTACAGTCTTTAACTTAAAGTTAACAGTTGATGAATGACACCATTTGTAGCAGCTGCACTCAGTAGCATGAAAGTACTGCACTTAAATCCAATCATTTTATCCATGTATCCATAATAGTCTGAATTTTTTCTGGACTTTTTGGGGTCAAAACTCACCAACACCCACATGTCCAACTGTCATGTAAGAATGATTTAAAATGAGAATGTTAACTGAGAAAGGAGTAACCTGAATTTCATGTTGCATCTTGTTGTGGTACATACATTAATCCTAATTATCACTCATCACTGGTTCAGGACAGAATCAATCGGCCAAGTTTCCAACTCGTTCACTAACTTCAGTGGCTTCCAACAAAATGAATCAATGTTGTCTGTATGTGTTACACCAATAGAAGATGTAGATACTTTCCAGACATTCAAAATCATGGTTCATTATTAAATGTTTTATGTTGTTTACGTTTACTGAGTTACAAAATTCTAGCATCAAGGTTTTTTTTCCTTTTTTGCTAAGGCAGAAAACTAGTTTTCCAAGTATGCAACACTTATTTAGTAGAAGAAGAAAGTAACAAGCTCAGCTGCACAGTGGGTTTATAATTCAATATACAGTTTATTATAAACCTTATATTTTCAAACTATATCTAAAATTATATATAAATGCATTCACTTGTATGATGTGTGTTAAATCCTTTTAATGTCTTCTTTACACTGGCAGTGGTGAAGAAAAATGCAATTTGTTTTGTCAGTCAGAAACTTTTCTGGCATTAAGGACTTAACTTGGCCGCCATCCAAGGACTAGAAGTACATTTCTTACATATAGTTTAAAGTTTCTTTCAGTCTTCTTTTAAATCTTCAGTCACATAAAGTAGGAAGGCGCTAACACAGTCTTTCAGTTTCAAGCAAACTATTTCTAAAGTGTTGCTGATAGTCTCCAGTTGCTTCCAGTTGTTTTTTTGAGAGATTTTACAAAGTTTTATTTTGTAACAATGAGGATAAACTTGACTTAGGTCGTTTTTTTAATCTACATTTGATAAAAGGGTACATTTTACGGTAGTTTTACAACCGTTTTAGGCATTAATTTAACTCAGGGCTTGGATCAGTGATGTGCAGTCAGTGAAGACAAAAAGTAAGAAAAATATAACTTAAAAAATACATAAATATGAAATGAATATGCTCTCCAATTACATTGGTGCCAGTTTGTGACCAATTTAGTCTTTTATGTGCCTTTGTTTATGGTTGTATGAATAACTGAATTGCTTGTCACATCTTGCATCAATGCATCTTTTATTTTATTGTTTTGTTTTATCTGCTGTACACTAAATTAAATGTGGACTTATAGTCAAACTTGTTTCAGGGAATTGTTATGTTTGTTTTGTGTTGTGATGAGAAAACAAAAATAAAAAGTTCAGAAAAAAAGGGCATTATAAAGACAATAGGTGAGGCAAGCGTACTGCGGCAGAGGGTGCTGGTGATCCCAAAGAAGGTGACATTGCGGCTAAGGAATAACGTCAAGTGCAGCTGTCTAGTTCTTCTTTAATGTTGTTTAGCATCATTTTTCTAAATTGAGGATTACATGTCTAAAGTCAGGAATTCTTTAGATACGTCACTGGCAGTGATCTCCATTGAGACATAAGACTTTTAAAACTGAAGATTGAAAAAGAGCACTTCAACAAACTGGTTGTCCGTGATGTGTTTCTTCAGAAGGAGCAGCGCACAGACGTCTTTTATGAGTAAAAGCAAGCCACTAATAATAATTTTGCTACAGTTTGTAAATGGAAAAAATGTTGAAATGAAATTTTAAACAACAGGCTTTAACTGTTACCAATCAAATGGGGAATAAGTCACTGTATTCATATGTTTGTAAAGCTGAGGGATGATGTCAGTGCCTCCCCAGCAGTGAACCTCACGCACGCCATTGGCTTGGATAAATTGTTGGGTTCAATTTAAAAATAAAGTATTGTAATGTTGCAGCAAGTATGCTCATCGATTATTGATTGGATTTATGTTCATTTCATTTGAAATACTTTATATATTTAAATGGGCAAAGAAAAGACAAGAAATGACTGTTTTAAATTATAGACCTTCAATCAATCATCTTTAAATAGCCTTACCCATGAGCCACACCCCCAAAATCGCAATCCTATTCAACTGATTAGGAGATTGAAAAAAATAATTTAAAAAAATGATTTCCTTCATGTTAAAATTCACAGAACCACAACTTATTTAGTATGATATAAAAACAGACCAATGATTGAATAGGTGGGTTAGGGTTATTTTCTGCGTGTGAGCAGGGATTTATCAACATAATTACCCCTGGATGCATCTCGCGGGAGGAAACACGTGAAGCTCTATCCATGCTGCCTCGCTTGTTGCTCTTGTGCCCTTCAGCCAACCAGCATCCGGACGTTCCCAGCAGAGCGGCCACAGCCACGGCCCAAACACCCAGGCTGCCCATGAAACCTAAGCAGAACAGTGGATGTACAAAAAAAAAAGAGAGAGAGTTGTTAAACTGAGTCATCAGCTGGAAAAGGAAACGCATTTATGGAAACAAAAAAATGTTTTCTTTTTTCCACAGACTTTAGTCTGTATTATGGTCATACACCATGTCATGGTGTCTAATTTGTATATTAGCCTAGAACAGTTACAAACCTACTACATCCATGTTGGCTAGAGGGATAGAAAACACACGCTGGGATGCACACTTACCTATAATGAGGCCATGCAAACATCAAAGCCTAAAATAAGGATCATAATTATCTTTATACAAAAGAATGAAGACCATCATTTGATGTATAAAATAAAGAAGTTGTAGTACTACTCAGAAAAATACACTAAAAAGCACAAATTAGGCAGCAGCAAAGGAGTTCAAAAACAAACTGAAAGAACTAGACTGCTTTTCAGCTCATATATTCACTCACACCCACAGAGATGAAGACACAAGCCCATAACAAGCATCTGTGCTGTAATACCTGAAAAGATTTTAATCAAATGATTTGTTGTTTAACTAGAGAATGAATTGGAACAGTCAAACAAGATCAGTGACGGTTCTAAAGATTAGCATTTTGAGGTTTCGCTTGGAAGTGAATTAACCACATTCTTAAGTTCTATGACACTCTCTCCGTTTTTAGAACGGCAACTAACGCAGATTTGATACATCACACTATAAAACTGAATGGCAAAAAAGTTACATATAGTAAAACCAAGTAATAAAAGTTTACATGAAATTCTATGGTTTGTTACTGATTTTGTCAGAAATCCTCTTAAAGTTGCAACATTTGTAAGGAACAAGTATTTTTGGCATAAGCAGCAAGGCAGAGGTTGCTCCTTTACCTGCCAAAATGTTGACAAGTTAGAAGAAAACAAACTGTGTTTCCCCATTTAGCGCTGTAAGATTCTAAACTTGTAATATGTCTTGCATGAAGGCATAGGAAGAAGGTTGTGTGTGGGTGTGTCTGTGCAGAACTACAAGTGTAGATATATTTTTACAGGTCAGAATTTGACTGTCAAACTGGGTTTGACTCCCCTTAATCCACTGTGGGTCCTTGGGCATGACCCTTCGTGCTGCTGCCTTGACTGTAGGGTTGTGTCAGGAAAGGCATCCAGCGTAAAAACTCTGCCAAAGCACCGGTGCAAATTAGTGAACGCTGATTCGCTGTCGCGACTCCTGAGGGGATAAGCTGAAAGGCAGTCAACAACGACAACAGGTGTGATCAAGTGTGAAAGTATTTGCTTTAAGAAAGTCCCAACAAGATTCCCATCAGATACCAACGCAAGTAAGTTTAGAGCACTTTAGCATCATGGTACAGCCTACACTTGTGGGGATGATGTAAGAAGAGCACTTTTATGCTCGGCCTTCTGATGCTACTGATTTTTCTAGGAGTGAAAAACACGCTGACATCTTCTAAATTACCCTTTGACACTTTAGCTCCAGTTTTGACATTCTAATGAAAATAATGTAATTCCAGTGAATTCTGAAGCAGAGACAAGCAGCTTTGCGCTGATGTGCAACACTTTATGGTAGTAGTGTGTTGCACAGCGTAGCAAAGTTGGTATAAAAAGTGGCTTTTCGTCACGTCAAAAATCAGCTTATTTACATTGATTGCGTGAGGGGTTACGATACGTCAAAGAGCGTGTGTTATTTGGGTGTCATTGGCGATATCTCATATTTTAAAGGGTTCATCTTCAAGGTCAGGCCATAACTGTTGATGAATTTGCCAGTTCATGAGTGATCTCTTTGTTATTGTATATCTGACAACAGAAAGCATTCTGTCAAACAAAAGGCTCATAATCCATCACAGTTTTAGTCTGAGCCCAAATATATGTTAGGTTTTTTTTTTTAAGAACTTTTGTTTGTTCACTTTTATCAGAACTCTTCAGGGGTCACCTTAGCAAATCAGCTTTCACTGATATGCACTTTGTTATTGGCACAGACTTTTACACTGGATGCCCTTCCTGACACAACCCTGCACTTTTTTCAGGCTGGGGACAGGTACAGGGAGACCTTAAACTCTGGCCCCCTTGTCGCTCCATAGTTTAGACCGTAGCGTGAAGGGTCTTACCTAAGGACCCACACAGGCCTCAGCTAATCGCACCCCCTGAGAAACGAAGCCTGGTTTCCAATGTGCTGGTTCTACACACAGCCAACTGAGTCATCCAGCCACGAAAGACAGAAATGTCAATGAAAAAAGAAACATTTTTTCTGAATACCAAGCTGTTTTTAATTAAATGAACTCCACTATGCTCAATACACAATATTTTACAACCAGCAAAGTTTTTTCAATGTAAACAGTACTTCCAGGAACCACACACATTATGCAGCTAACCCACTCTAGCCAGAGGCTAATGGGCCCCTTAGATGAGAGCTCACCCTTGTGAAATTAAACACCAAATGAGATCTGCCAGTCACTGTCTTAATGTGCCGCCTGGGCCCCCTGGCACTAGCCCACACACTCTCACCAATGAGTACACACAAGCACACACAAACAGAGATCTGGTTGTGCAGCCTGAATGGCCTGTTTTGAAATTCATCGGGAGCGAGAAAAATCTATGTGGAAACCATTATTTGACCAGAATATTAAAAAGCTTAAAGAGAGAGACTCTTTAAAAGCAGTGGAACCTTTGGCAGCATACAGCAGACTTCTTCACTCTGGGTTTATTTGCACACCAAGAGTGGTGAAAGATAAAAATATCAACTCACATCCCAGCTTTTCCAAAATCTTATTATTTATGTGCCTTTACTCAGAATTTGTGATAAAAAAGGGACAAAGTAGATTTGGATTCAGAAGACAAATACTAACAGCTTTTATAGTCTGCTGACATTTCAAATTGCTGTTCCTTTCACCTTGTAGAATCTTTGCTTGGAAACTTTTAACTGCACCTAATTTAAGTTTACAAAACCAGAATTAATAGTTTTTCCTTTCCGTTTGTCACAGTTTAGGTTTATTTCAGGGCTCCTAATAAATAAGGTTCAACATGTGATCTACACGTGTTGAGTAAAGATCCATCTGCCATGTCTGAAAATGAGGGTAGAAACATCATGCATGCATCTGAGGCACATCAAATTCGCTACGGTATCTGCATTTTTATGGCTTGAGGTAAAATACTCATTTTCCCCCAGTAGTTAATTTTGAATAGAATCAAAAGCCATCTGCCCAGATAGAAAGCAGAAATAAAACACCAACAAAAGAGGCACGATGCTCAACGCAAACAGTGAAATCTGATCCTTTGGTGTCTCAATTAAAACGTATCGATTTAGTGAGGCAGAAATTGTTAACAGAAAAACAGTTAATGTATGGAATGTTACTTTTTTATTTCATATAAAAAAAATTGCAATTCATTGTAAATAACTCAATTTTAAAGCTTCTTTCTGGTTTCACGGAATTAATTCCAAGTTTTGAAGTTTAGACAAAGAAAAGCCTTTTTACAAATATGTTCTTATATGCAATGTTGTGCCAAGGACAATGTTATAGAAATATCCATTTACAGTTTTTTTGTTGTTTTCTGTACTTTAAAAACGCCAAGAAAATGACTAGTCTGTCTCTCTGTCAAGAAAGTAGCTGCATCTAATAAAGCCACCTTGAAAAGAGAACCTGTTTAAGAGGAATGTTATTACAAATCAAGAGAAAACAAACGCAAACATTTACCCCAAATTAACTGTTTTCCTTGTATAACTATGAGCCTCAAAAATGTACCTGAACACTTTGGAATTTTAAAGAAATCATTGGGAGGACATCGGGGCTTTAAAATTCATGAAAGGGAAACTTTTCTGATTTTCTGCTATTTATTCATCAATAACAGGTAAACTGTCAGAGGCTGATGAGATCAGCTTACAGATCAATTGTCCAGTTTTTGATTATAATTCATAATTGATTACAAAACTTGGTTCAATCCTGTTACCAATTTTTGTGGGTAACGTTGGTTTTACATCTGATTGTACCACATTGTCAGAAAATCATGTCATGGTCCTCCCAATATTCTCAATGAGGGATTTTTTCTTGGACGGCCATTGGAAGAAAAACAAATAACTGGGAATCAGGCTTTATGAGTTTCGTTGGTCAACCCACATCTTTTCAACTCACAACTTTCCTGAACTCTCTGGTCATTTGCTGAAACCACGCTGGACCATCATACACCACTCACAAGATACATATTAAGCAGTTATCATGACATGTTTATTTTTCCTACACTCTGGTCTTCAGAACTGAATTATTAGCATCCTAACAAGATGTGTTTATTTTTGTATTATTGGATATGTTAACAGATATTTAGTTCAATTATCCCTCCCTCTTACTTTCTACATTAAAATAATGTTGTCAAGTTGAACAAACCTGACAGATGTACTTTCTAGTTTTATTGTAAAGTTTAAAACTATTTTTTAAATGGAGCGTTTGTTTGAATTGCTTTATGTAGACAAAAGTTGGACCTTTTCCCTTCACATAAGGTGTAGAAAACTGTTGAGCTAAACTTTGCATTGGTTTTTGGAAAATCCAAGTTCTAGGTGGGATAAGCATTTTGGAAGATTTTAAGGTGGATTTTTCTGGTGATTTTTCTCACGTTAGATTTTTCTCACGTTAGATTTTTGTATTTTTTTCATTTTTGCTCAACATGGTTAGCTAGTTTCTTGCTAAATGTGTCATAGCAGACTTGTACATGACACAGTTAAGAGAAAATTTGGGATTACAGCCATGTGTCCTTAAACTGCCAAGACTGTTTTAGAGGTAATAAACTATTTATGCATCAGAAACCCCAAGAAACCTAAAAATATTCCAGACGCAAAAAGTTTCAGCAGACATGAATGAAAACAACACTGGGATACTCCAAACTTCTGCTTCTCTGCTGTGGGTTTGTGACAATCCGAAAATAACCGCCATCTCCCTCTGTTCTTTAAACAAAAGGCAATAAGTAATTGATAAAACCTTCTGGCAGTTGTGACAGGAGCAGAAGCAAATCTTTACTTTGTGTCACGTGTGACATGCACAAAATCAAATCCTCCAAACCCTGATTAAAATAGCTTGCCACCATGACACCCACCCTTCAAATCTGCAATGTAAATGGTTGCTGTTCAAAGTCAAACAGCTTCACTGTTTCTTTTTTTTATGATGGCAGCAGGGAGAAAATGTCTCTCTGCCGAGCTCTGAGGGGATCCAGTTGAGTTCTCCCCTCTGCTTCCTGTCCCAGCACTGCAACACCCCAGGTAGGTTTGCTGTCACAGTAACAAATGACACATGCAGTTCCACTATGACAGCCATGCCCCCCCCCCCCTCCACGTACCGCTTTCTTCACTCCAAGGTGCTGAGTGCTTAAAAGAAAACTACAGAGAGAAAAAAAATCTAATCTGTGACTGCCAAAAATTAATTTTTAATTAGCCTTGAATAAAATGCTTCCTGTACAGAGACGAGTTTTTACATCTTAAAACACTGGCTAAAGCTTTACAATGTCAGATTGTTCAAGATTATAAGAAAATAGTGTCCACATATCATTTTAATCTGCATGTGTAAACATATAGTTTTATTATATTACCTTTTATTTTGTAAACACATTTATATGATTAAAAAAAGAAATGATATCCATTAATCCCTGCATGAATGAGCCGTATTCTTCCTAAATGATTCACAGTCAATTTTAGAGGAAACCTGTAAACACGCAGCTCGTCTCACAAAACGATGCTCTTCTTCTGTAACATCTCTGCCATCAGCCTGCGCCTGCCTGCCTCTCTGCCAGTGCTCAGCCTTCAAACAGGTCCTTCTCTTGACAGATGTCTATGCAGCATGAAATCCAGCCACCAAGAGAATCATCTTTGCCCAAAATGTTTTCTCGACTCTCTCGTCTCCATTTGATTCCTGTTCCTGTGTGGTTGAAGAAGATACTGACGAGACCAGAGGTGTCAGTCTGTCAGGCAGCTGTGCATGAGAATCACTCACTTTAACCCCACTTATTATTCACACAATCCTAGTAAACTGCATTTATCCCTGCATTTCAGTCATTTATATTTTAGTACTGCCAGAAATGCATTAAAGCCATTTTTAATGCAAGACAAATGCGGATAGAATAATTCAAAAAAGTTTGAATTCCACCTAAATAAACATGGTTATTCCCTTTACCTGCAGGACCCCATCTCTGTGATTTTGGCTAATGCAAGACTCACAAAATCTAGTTTATGGGATTTTACTCAACACAAAAGTCTACAATATTTAGGAATTAAGTGATTTATGTTAAGAAATAAACACATTTAGTAAGAAATGAAGTCGAATCTATCCCTGTTGCTTTTAAAGTAGTATGTTTTCATAAAAAAAGAATCAGCATAAAGACTAAAACGCGCCCGTTTTTTGGCTATAAATACGTTTTTTCTTATATTACAACAATTATGAAACAGGTGCAATTATCTAATTGTACATTCATTTTACAGCATCCATCCAGAAAAAAATAAAAATAGAAAACTTGTTTGGTTGAAAATTTTAGAACTAACAAAAGTTAATTATAATAAAATAATCAAAACATGACGTAAGAATTAGCAAGCAACTTTTTCAGATAAAGACCACTGATTAATGAGAGCTCCGTTTAGATTTTGTCACCAAAAAAAACAACAAAGTCATCATTTATTCAAAAGTTAGGTGGTTTTCCTGAAGCGTCAGCAGAAAGTGACCTCATTCCAACATTCGTTGGTGGTAAACAGCAAAAGACACCGGCAAAAAGATTGCCGATTTTGCATGACGTATTCCAATCTGCTGAGTACTGAGTGTAGCGTTAATGTTATTTTTGTGTTTAACTAGGCTAACACAAAAAGCGGATGTTTTCAGACAGAAATAGAAGCTGCAGGCATTTAAACATGATTATTCTTACATCAGCAGAAGTCTGCAATAAACCATTCACACAAACACTTAGGCCAAACAAACACAGATTAGGAAACTTCCCACAGCTTGACAAGTAATCTGAGCAACAATAACAAAACCATTACAACAATTAAAGCCCGTGACCAGAACATATGGCAACTGTGATAGAGAAGAAATTGCACTAGTTTTGCTGAAATTAACTAAATTTCTTTAGACTGCAGTAGTGTGTGCATTCACATTGATGCAATACTTCCAATTCATTTTTATCCTACATTCTCTACCTCATTTTCCTTACTTTATGTATCAGTGAGAGGCAGAAATCTTGGCTACTGGGTAGTAAATTCTCTTTAGACCGATGTGACAAAAAGAGCAGAGGGTTCTTCTATTGTATCATATTCTATTCTCACGGTGCCACGCTTTGCTTTTCTGATATTGACTTTTTCCCCTGACAAGTTCCCGTGACTAAATTGGCAGCCCTTGGGTGTTAAAGCCCACATCCTGCTTGTCAGGTGTGTCTGAAAGACACACACAGAGAGTGACTTGTTAAATCTACAAATACCCTGCAGGCTGTATGACAGGGCTATAAAAGCAAACGGGATAACAGGGGGATCTGCAGTGCCACGATGGGGTGAAAAGCTTGGCTAACAACCCCGGATCTGCTAATTATAGAACAATAACAAAAGCTAGAAAACATCATTAAGGAGGGCTATATGGTGATAAAGCAAAAATGACTCCTGGGAGAAAGTTTGTGGTATGTATTAAGGGGGACCAAGAGGCATTTATGAACATACAAGGGTTATTTTGCACTTTTATTTGTGGCCCCACTAGCTAAAAGTTCATGCATCTGAAGCAGAAGAAGAATTTATGTTTACTAGTCAATTCAATGAAGTGCAGTTTCATCAATGAAAAATCATCCTGTTAAAGCCAAGGTTACATTTCCACATTCATCCTGCCTTTAAACTAGCTATAAAGCGTATTGTGATTTTAAGGTTTGGGATATGTTTCCCCCACTGCCAATTAGAAGCAAAAGCTTCCAGGACTACTTCTTGTTACATGATGCATAATTGTGCTAAAAGTTTAATTGCATTCGTTGAACAGAGAATTTTACAGAGATGGAAAAATGAATTTAAGAAAAACTACGGCAAAAAAAATCAGTTCTGTTCGTTTTTAACATGTTCTTGTGGCATTTTTCCTGATGAGGGAGGAAATGTATTAAGAAAATTAAGCTTAAAATTGCATTTCTTTATTCAAATCCTTCAGATTCAGGAGCAGATGAAAAAAATAAAATAAAATAAAAAGTAGTTTGAAAAGGAGCTCATTTTTGACATAAAAAATTGATCCATTTGTAGATGACCAAATCCAGTTTTCCTCATCCGTTCTGGCATCTGGCTCAAAACTGTTGGCTGGGTAGCTCTGATACTGCGAGCTTTTTATGGCGTGTGAAGTATACTTGTATTGCGCTTTCTACCTTCCTTGAAGGCCCAAAGCGCACAACAGTCACAGTCCCATTCACACATTCACACACGCATTCACACACTGGTGACGGCACCACTGCCGAACACTGGTGCCAACTTTCCAGAGGCAAGGCGGGGTTCAGTGTCTTGCCCCAGGACACTTTGGCACATGGGCTGGCAAGGCAGGAATCAATCCTGCAATATTCTGTTCAGGGGTCGACCGCCCTTCCACTGCACCACATGTCGCTAATGTTAGGTCGGGGGAGTGAGTGGCTGCAAGCTAGCAGGAGAGCACATATAAAGAGAGCTCTCAGCAACAGGGATGGGAAGGTGGCAGTGGGGGCCGGGTTGCTTGCAGCAACTTTAAGATACGCTGTTGGAGCTGGAATTACCGCAGCTGCCGGCACCTGCCTTGCCCTCGAATGAATCCAAGTTAAAGGATTTAAAAGTGTACTCATTCCAATTACAGGGTCTGGAAAGAGTCCTGTATTGTTTTCTTCACTACTTCCCGAAGTCTGGAGTGGGTCATTTGCATACCTGCCGTCTTCCAACTCAGACACGAATTTCTGATGAACTCCCATCACTCTACAGAAACCATGTCCTAGAGAGGACAGACAGATGTTTTGACTTTTAAAAGAAATCAAAGACGATTGGAGGGGGTCTTTAAGATAACCCTTTGTAGATAAATTTGCGAGTATTTTTCAGTAATGAGTATTTCTCAATATGATGCCACAGTGTTTAAGAGTAGCTATTTTACCTTTATTGTACAATATGACACATGCAAGTCAACATGATGTAGAATTTTAAATAATGCAGTATCTTAAAATGCCATCATGTTGACCCACATAGTAAAACCTTCTTCCTTTATAAAATGATCACTTCCAAACACAGTAATCAGAAGTCATTGTGTAAGGGGTTGTTCGTCACGAGACTGAAGTCACTCCACCTCTGCAAAACAAAGGAACAGTTGCAAAGTTTCAAACAGGGGAATCTGGGATTAAAAAGGGGCGAGCAGATGGCTGACTAAAGTCTGTGCTGAAAGCAGATACGCCGGGTGACCTTTCCGTAACCCATCGACCTCCCTCTCCGCTGGCTCTTTCATCGCTTTTGCTTCATTCAGGCAGAAGAGGCAGCGAGCTCTGTTTGGTCTAAGCTGAGCTGCTGACACTCATATGGGATGCAGCAGTAAAGGTCATTTCTAGAAGATCAACACTGGTGATCGGAATTTCAAGTTAACCACGGCGCCCACGTTTTGCAGCCCTGCAATCTGTGGAGAGACTTAATTTATTTTTTATTTTTTTTAAAAGCCAGTGAGTTCCACAATGGCCCACCAGAATAACAATGTTCAAAATGTAATGGAAGAAGTTAGCAGCCTACCTCTCTTTAAGAGTTATTCTCATAAAGTGCTTCCTACTGTCATGGGTCTCTTTTTAATCAGGGATATAATATATTTCTATGACTATAAGTCTGTCTGATTGTCAGTCTGTGCTTTCTAAATCCTCAAGGAATAACACGTTCAAGTTAAAATGAATCTAGTCATCCCCATGTAAACGCATAATGACCGCATTGAGTTTAACCAACTGTGACTCAAAAGTCTGTAATGCATTTTTGCCTTTGTTTAAATAAAAAAATTAAAAAAGTCAAGTTATATTTCCTAAAAAAATAAATAAATAAAGTAAAACATTCAAAGCAAAGCTGCATACATTTAAAATAAAATGAGGAGTTGGTCTACCTGTGGGAACGTTTTTATTGAAGTGGAATGTAAAATCCCACGGCAGCTGGACAAAATGAAGCCCAACATTAAAGCTGTGTAATATCTTATTGAAGTGGTAAAAATATATATAGAATTCTATTCCAAAGGATTGCTTTATTGTTTTTTTTTATTGTTTTTTTTTCAGTAAAACAAAGAACTTTATTTAAATCTACTGCAACCCTGACATGTGAACGAAAAAGAACACCAAGAGTAGATGTGCGTTTATTTAATTGTTCATTTCTTTTCTTTGTAATACTGTTTTTGTTTGAAAATGGCACTTACTTATTTAGCGCTTAATTACTTTGAAGGTAGTTTTTATTTTAAATTTATAAGGGGTACGATCTGCGGTTGGGGTCCGTGCTGTATGGGGAAGGTGTGTTCTTGTTTATAATTGTGCCGTTTATTCTTATATGTACATCACTTTCAGGTGTACTTTTATATGAAAAATGCTTTAAAAATACATTTGAATTTGAATTTTAAGGCCCAGAGCACTTTACAGTCACAGACTCATTCCCCCACGCACACACACACCTTCACACATGGACGGGGGCTCCACATGCCGAATGCTGGATCCAACCTAAAACCACCAGGAGCAATGAAACGCTTTGCTCTTGAAACCATTAAAACTTGTTTTCTTTTCCCCTTCAGAAGACAATGAGTGACTTTGTGTCTATTGGTGGCAGAACCAGTTGTCAAACCAAACTGCAAGAAATCCGTTAAGGTAAGGGGAAGAGAAAAAAAAAAGAAAAGAAAAATGCCATTATCTTTTTGTTTAAATGGTCCTTTCAAAACACCAGTTAAAAAATGTGGTAAAAATAGCTTCACAGAAAACGGGATACAAACCGCAGATATTATCCTTGAATGCCAACCTCCTGCTCCGCTGTCAAGTCTCGCATCACAAACTACAATGTTTTAAATAACTAACTATCATTATAATGTTCTGATTTTGAAGAATTTCCTTTCACATTTAATCCAAACAAGTCTCAGCAAAACAGCAGACTAAAAACAGTCATATTCTCACAGTAACAAAAAAAGCATTTCACTCTGTTAGGATCAATAAGGTCAGCTGCTGCTTAGAAACATATGTTGAGGCATAAATCTAAAAATATATAGGCTAAAGAATTAAACTTCCATTTGAACAACTTTACTGTAAAACTTTGCTACTTTCCTTTGAAACTAATTACCTAAAGCACACATGCCTGTTAAGCAAAAACGTAGTGGCTCTAGAAGCCTGCTTCACCATATGGTTGAACTGTTTGCTTGATTATATGCATGTCTGCCAGGAGAACCGTCTAAATCTTCAGCGTCTGAGTCATCCAGTTATTAAGAGGTCTCAGGAACAACAAGCACCCATCACATGCTGCACTCACTAATGGTCCGCTGTAAGACATAATAAGTTCAATGCCACACAAACGACAGTAATCCTCACCGAGTTACAATTCTAGGTTACATCATTATTTTTAAACCTGCAGGCCATGGTTGTTTAATAACTTGAAGTGGTTTTATCACTTTTCTATCACACTTTATGCTGTTTCTGTTTCTTTGCTGCCTTCTCTGAATCTGAATAGCAGTACTTTGTTTTCCCACTACACAAAGTGATTCTGTAAAATGTAAAGCTGTAAATGGGGAGTTATGAGTGGTGCTTAGAATAAAAAGAGATTTATCCAAGATGTGCTGCTGTTTATATTCTCATTTAGGAACAAGGACGAGATATTGATCCGGTGTTTGTGTGCATGCATGCGGGCGTTTTTAGCGTGTCTCTGGACAGGGCTGCGTGCTACTCCCATCCCATAAACGTAATGTGTTGCTGGTTAGACTTTAGAAAACGGTGGAGGCGTTTCATTTGGATCCAGGTGAAAGGGGCTTCAAAGAAACCAAGGAGACTGAGACAGGAAGAAGACTTGGGCTTTTTCAGCACCACGGAGAGCGCCCGCTGCAACGCCACCACGCCAGCGTGCTCTCTTACCAATCATCATTTCCCACTCCGCTGGTTGTCACGGAGGCTTTGCTCCGGCTCTCTGTTGACACCGATAGGATTTCCTCCCATAAGAGAGCGCTGAAGTATCTCATTTAACAGAATCAGACAAGGAAGTCTTCAAAAGGACGTTCTTTCCACTCACACTCCTCGGAGTTTCTGGCGAGCCTTTGCGCCCCTCAGAACAGTGAGTGTGAGTCCTGGAAGCGTCCTGCCAGATAATGTATGGGATGATCGGGGGGAAAGAGCGCAGAAAGGGGGGGGGGGGTGTCCAGAGAAGAATGTGCGCGTCTCACGATGTAACCCATCCCTCGACTGTTCGGCAAAGCCGGCGCATTAGGATGGAGAAGTCCGGCCACAGCCATGCATGCAGACGTTATTGTTGGGCAGGTTGAGCCGCTGCGCGGTTTGGCGACATTTATGAAATCAGGAATTGCTCCGTTTTGCGCCAGACAAAACGCGGCTTTTCATGAAATGTGATGGAACTGACTCACACGGGCTGTGCCATCCGCCTGCGCTGGAAGGCTGCGCCTCGCTCGGCTTTCCGAGGCTGGAGATTTAAAGCTGTGTTTTCACGGATGCCACTCGACTCGCCAGCTGAAACTAATTCGCAATTAGAGGCGCCCTCCTGTTTGCATCGGTTCAATCAGCGCTGATGCAAACCGCTGAACAACAAGCAAACTTGTTGAAAATATGCATAAAGATCAGAAAGAAGCCACAGCGGACTCCTATTCCACTCTCGTGCAGCTTACCTGTGAAGCTCCGAGGTAAAGGTGGGAGGGGGGGAAAAAAAAAGCCAAATTGCCGCAAATATGCCACAGGCTTCCTTGCAGTGACTCGTCCAAACTGTGCTCGGTAGTTCCAGCCCTCTTTTCCCGGTAGGCAGGGATGGACGGGGTCGGATCAAAGGATGGGTGGTGGTGTCGGTGGTGGTGTCAGTCACACAGCTGCGCGAGTAGCGACGGGTAGCGAGTTCCAACTCTCAGCGGCAGCTTGCCACCCTCCGGCTCCTCGGGTTGCTTTCCTCTCAGCCCTGCGCGCCTGTTCTGCCCTATTTCAACTCCTCGCACTCCACTGCGCTCCTGACGTCAGCCGCGCACGCCACACGCGCTGCAGCTGCACGCTCACACAAGCTCACCTGAGTGCACGCGCTCACCGTTTTTGCAGAGGAATCATAGTCATCGGCGGGCTAAAGTTGAGCTATCATGTGAAGATTTTCACTCGTGAACAATAATACATTGAAACACTTTAAATCAAGAAAAATTAAAAGATAAACACGATTCAAAATGTCGGTTTATTAAAATTAATTTGCAGATGTGTAATTAAAAATGAATTGAATTAAATGATGAAATTTAAACCAAAATCAAGTCAGTAAAAACTCAATATGGAATGTAGCAGTTTGGGGGGGTTTAAGGTGACAAAGCAAAATTAAAGAAACGTATGTTAAAATCTCATCCACCTCCCTGCAAACTTTCAGTCATTTAGGTTAAAGTAGTCCTTTCATCGTCCTTTTGGCGTGCAAATTGGGTATTGGAGGAAGATTAAATTGCACATGGCACAATTAAGCATTTCTGTATCTGCTAAGACACTGAAATGGTGGCATCCATGAAAATTACATGTGGCACTAAAATATGTATGAAAGACGTAAGATTAGGCAAGACAATGAAAAAGCTGGTTGGAGAAAGCAAGAAGGCAAAGGGAGGGAAAGATGGAGAAGAAATGAAAAAAGTGGGATGAAATGAGAAGACGAGAATCAAAGATGGATGAAACAGAAAGATGAAAAATGATGGAATATGTTATGATAGTATAGGCTTTAAAGTGTGGGTGACATGGTCTATTTTAATAAGCCAAAATATAGTAAATAGTCTCTATTTCATGTTGCGATTGTTTTTAATATTTTTCGAAAAAGAATAAATAGCGAAAAACGCAATATAAACAACGAGGACGGCCGCCGGCTTCACGCATTCCGCCGAATTCTCGCCCCCCTGTTTGTGACGTAACGAAAGGAAGACAAGGCAGACAACATGGCTAGCACCGATAGCGAAGCACAGAGTGATGCTACCGTCTCTATTAGCGATTTATCATCAGATGAACAGAAAGATGAGGAAAGTTGCGGAGATTATCATGATGATGAGTCACTTTTGCAACCGTATCGATTCGAACCCTTTTGCGAAAGTGAGGAGGATATAGTATAGCAGAAAGTAGTAGGTCTAGTGATGCCGATGACGATAGCCAGCATGAAGATTCGGCTAGACTCCAGTAAGTCTAAAAAATGTATAAAATTAAATTACTCCACTTACCCTAAAATATACTCAAAATGTCCCCTTTTGGCCTAATCTAAACAAAGGTAAACACTGGTTTTCAACCCAATTTACAAAATAAATGTCACAAAATAAAAGTTTCCCAGATATTACTACTCTTTAGTTAACAAAGTCACTGTATACCATTAACAACTGTGGAACATGAACAGTTTTACCTGTTTGAACCAGTTTGAAACCTTTTCTCATGCGCGCGCGCTCACACACACACAGTTCCGTTTACTCACGGTACCGGCACCTCAAAAGCAAAAGAAAAAAAACGTTGCAGGCCTGTTGCTTCTCTTGCAAAACATTGAGTGCGTTGAAATACTCCAGTTGGATCCAAGGACAACAGAAAACACGACTACTTCGCCTCAATGTGATCCATCGTGATGCACACTAGCCTAGCTTAGCAGCCTCCGCTGCCGACTCCAGCGCCGTCCTGTCCGACCCATAAAACGGCTCGCTCGCTTCCAGCTCACCCGCCTTTCCTCGACTCAGAAGCCAAGATCCTCCTCCCAACTCTCCGTTCAAAATTCTTCGTTTGTGTCCCGGTTTTTGTCCCTTCGAAAACGCAGACTTCTCTCCTGCAGATCTGGAGGGAAAAATCCTTCGCCGTCCACCTTCTTAAATTTTCCCCTTTTCAGCAGCGTTTCTTGTTTTGGGAATTTTATACACAGATACACTTTCACTAGATGTATTGCTACATCCAGCTGCCACACAACGACTTGGCATGTTGATGATTAACAGATTTAAACACGAGAGAAACGAAGACTACCTGTTTTGTTTACATGCTGTCCTAAGCAACTGCGAAAGGCAACTCCCTTTCATGACGTCACAGGTCATATCGGGTTCACTTCCAGCCTGCGCTCTAGCGGCAGATCCAAATCTCTGATTCCTTCGAAAGATGTCTATTTTTCATATGCTTCGGATTTTTTTCAACGCAAACTATTGGTATCAATAGAATCAGCGTTTAAAGGGCTTTTTTATTTGACAAAGTTGTTCAAAGCATGGCATCCACACTTTAAAGCTATGCCTCCTTAGCAAAACCAGCATATTTGTAGATCCATTGGGAGCTACAACAACAATTTCGTGTATGAAAATCTAGTGCTGTATCTCAGACTTGTCGTATGGAATGTCACCAGCTCCTCTTTTCAAACATTGCTAGTTTGTCATTCACACAGTCATTGGTTTTCAACACTAGATCTTCAGTGTCTCCTTATTTTAATAAATTAATACTACTGCTTCTGTACATGCAACTTTCAAATAAAGTTGAAATTCTTTCATCCAAGTGCTTTTTTTGGGTTTTATTATGGGTTTGTTTTGCCTCAAAGGAGGGACATCTAAAGTGGATGGAGGGTGTGGGGAGGTTACTCTGCTGGTTCAGGCTGACTTCACCTCCGTCTTTGAATAAACAAGAAATGCAAAAAAAAAGAAAGAAATCTGCTTTTATTTGGATCAGTTTGCTTCTAGATTTGACCAAACCAACCACATGCGGTTCCAACAGCTGCTCACACTGTAGGTGGCATTTCCCATGGACTGTAAATGAGAACTGGACCGAGTGAATGTGACATCATCGTCATAAGCTAAATGTTAAAATATTTATTTTGACAAATAGAATGACTGAGTAAAGGGTGCGTATTTCTCTAAAGAAGTCTTAGGGTTTTGGCCTCTTAGAAACGGTGGGTACTTCCTGTTAAAGTGTGTGTGTGTGGGGGGGGTCACTAACTCCAGTTATCATATACAGTCAATGGTATTTACTAATGGAAACTCTGACCAGGGAGAAAGACAAAAAAGAAAATGATGAAGAACAGCTAGCTTGTATCAATTATTGTTTAATTAAAATATATTTATTATTACCGTGAACATTTCCAAACCTTTTTAGGATTGGAGATTTTTCCCTTTTGCCTCCTTAACTCAACAATACTTTGATTCACTTTTTCTCTTTTGTCTGTTGGAGAATCTGAATTGACAGTAATGAAAAAAATCAAAGTTTGCTTGCAAAGAAACCACAAGTCCCTTGTTTTGTCTGCACCAAGGTTTAAAAAACGTCCAAGTAAACAAGCTTCATGTCACCTGAAACCTGAAACCAGACACGTGTGAAAAGGTTTTCAACATATGGTTTGCTGTTCACTATTGCAACTCAAAACCTAAAAACTCATGATAGTACATGTGACACAAAAAAAGATTCTTAAAAAGAAGAAAAAGCTTCAATTGTAACAAAATTTGAAAGAATAGGGGACCAGAGATACTGGAACTAGAGCGAATTAGATCAGTAATAAAAATATTTTTAAATGTACCCTTTGGCATCGCTTTTGAAACTAATACAGCCACCAAACGTGCAACCCTCCCCTCCCCTAGAGTCTGCGGGTGGTAGATGTGGTAGATCTTTATCAAAACAAGAAAATATGTAATAACTTCATTTAAAATATGGATATTAAAGAGAGGATGAGGGTGATATGCTGGAAAACTGTGAACAAGACTGTTAAATATTTTTTTTTTTTGGAAAATAAGTTATTTTTAAGTCTCTTTCCTCAGACACAAACACATGCAGGCAACAATTTAACGCAATATGCAATACTTGATAACTTTTATATTTTCATACAATAAAAAATTGACAGAAATATCTCAAATAAATCTGTTTTCATTATATGTACCAGTACATAATTTTGACATTTTTCCTTTCTTGAAACTATATTCTTTTGTAGCACAGCACTGAACAAACAAGTGTTATATTTGAAATTTCTGAGACCCAAGAAACATTAAAAAACAAAGAAAGTTGAGGAAGGAGTATGTAGTTTTATTAACTTTATGATGAACAGGCTCTTTACAATGAAAATTGTTATATGCTGACAAACATAAAACATTCTATTAATGCATTATTGCAAAACAGTTCAGGTCTTTTTCTACCTGGAAACAACCACACAGGCATCCTTAAGGTAAACACTTATTCAAATTCCTCAACCCATCTCTGTGCCTCAGAAGTGCTCAGATCCATACTATTGATAAATGCAAACCAGGGCTATTCATAAAACCAACAGCTTTTTGCGCACAGTGGAGCCAATCTCCTCCTGCTGTAGGCGTAGCCCGAGCAGAGCATCAATCACACCTAAATGGTCCAAATATGAATTAACCATCAAGAGCTTCACTGAGACGACAGACTGTGCAAAGAATTTCAAATGGAGCCCGGTGTCCACGGCAAAAATCACGTCTGGACAAACTTTACAACAGCACAAAGCTCCTCAACGGCCTCAACCGTCATCATTATCTCAGAAGTGTTTGTGCTAGCAGCATACATCAGAAACATAATATCATCTCCGTCTCAGCCTTAAAGGCACTGAGGCATGTGTCAGCACTAAAAGGTCTATTTCACATAGGTGCACCCCCAGAGACCCAAAGTCCAGGAGATAGAGCCATAAGTCTTCTTTATGGGCTTTTCCTCTGGCTCACTGCAGCCAGAGTCCACACATATATACTGTATATATCCCCATGTCACTACCACTGCAGATGAGGACAAAATCATTTCTACCTTCCTACAAGTAAAGCACAAAAAAGTAAAATTACAGGCATTAGAAATATGTAACATTATTAGAAGTTTAACTATAATGCCTTGTTTCCACTGAGCAGTCCGGTCCGGTTTAGAATGGTCCAAGTAATTCAGGTGTGTATTTCCTCTCCAAGTTGGACCGTCATGATGTATGTTGGATGAAGCTAACGGTGGAGGTCATCCGACAGCTTTTTTTTCCGCTTGGCTTTTGGTACTTTGTATAAACAAAGCATTTAATGTCACATGAGAGAATATTGCGGGCGCCAAGGAGGAATACGGCCACTTTCTTGGCGCTTTATGTTGTCGTAATGAGCTTGAGCCAATTGATGGGCCATTCCATTTTTTCTAAGGGCCTTTTCAAAAAACACTGTCCAAAAGGAGATAGTGTAACCTCCATTTCTAAAGTAACAGTGTGATAATATTAAAACAAACTGCTGTCATAGCAAAATAAAAGTTAATTGCCTGACGCTGCGTTCAGGCCTTGAAGATGATGCTCATTCATTTAGCCTTAAATTCTGTTCTTTATACGTCTTGTTTTTCCGTGTGAATGTTTGTATGCAGCATACAGGCTGTAAAAACTGAACTTCCCTTAGGAATGAATTAAATTTATTGAAGGGAACTCTTCTTTTACAGCTCTTTCCAAGATTTTTCCTCTCTGACCAATACTTCCACCCCCCCCCCGCTTTGTTTGAGACACTCCCTCTACACGATTCACCGCCTGCTCTTATGGAAACCTCTTCAATTGAATTCCTTCAAAATTGTCAAGTAGATGGATGTCTGATTTGCTATCACCACTTCCTTCTCCTCTTGTCTCTTCATCGTGAAATCACTGACCTGTGGCCAGATAAATCTAACATCACCCTGAAGCTACAGATTCACTGGGCATGTGACGTGCATTCAAAAAAGAGCTAAACGCAGGTTCTTGAATGGGCATTTAGCACATGGTGTTCACACTAGACAAGCAGGGAAGGGCTTTTCCTTTCTATTTTTTTCAACAGTTGGAAGAGGCTTGGTGCGAAATGTCAAAGCGTTCCAAAATTAAAAAACTTGCTCCAGGCTTCTGCTTTCACAGTTCTGGTCCGATAAATAACAGACTTGGTGTCGTATCATTCTTTCCGGGTAAAAAATATAATTATACATTTTTCCTTCATGAACAATTTTCAAATGGTTGGCACTTCAGTGACTTAAATGGGACACCATTCATACGTCACTATCAAATCCGAGTCCGCTTAACTAGCAACCCACAATCAATGGCCGCTCGTTTACGTGTCGCTATGCTTGAACGCAAGAGTTTTGAACGCCGAAGCCCAAAAATGTTTATTTTTGTGCGTTTACATAGACTTTTCATTGGAAGTGATTGCTTAAATGAGTGTTGCTGAGGGCGTTTTTGAACCTAGCTTTAGGATTCTGAACAACAAAAATGAACCCTGAAGTGGGTCAGGCACACAGTTAGGTGGGACAAAGTAAATTCTGTTAAACCCATATAGGGGCTCCCACATGCCTATCAAAATAACAAGCTCCTATAATAATTTTAATCAAATCAAAACAGCTAATCGAAAAGTAACTCTTTTAAAACCTTTTATTTAGCTCTGGTAAACCAGAAATTTTAACCAGAAATGACACCTGTCCCCCGCGCCAAATAGAGGAACTGCAACATTTGGGACATCGGGGTGTTGTGCAACCTGGAATTTGGAAACAGAAGGTCTGGCTTAGTTTAATTTTGCCTTGTGTCTTAGCCCAGATTGTGTCTTTTAAATTGCATTGTCAGTAGCTTAGTTGTCAAACAATAATTTGCTTTAGGAACACAAGTCCTCTAATTATTTCAGTGTCACTCTTAGTAATGCTTTGTTGGAATATTGACACTATTCTTCAAGTTCATTCACTTTAATACCTTTTTTTGATTCAGTACCGCATTTACAATTGAAAAAATGCATTGGATTTTCATTTTTTCTTAATATTTTAGGTTTAAACTCAATTGTTCCATAACTTCAATCCAACTTTTGTGCTGTCTTTGTCTATTTTGTAACAGCAACATTTTTAAGGAAAGAAAAATACATATATTCTTCAGTTCTTCGCAGCTTTTAGCAAAATGCCTACCAAAGTATATTCCACCTAACTACTGGTAAAAAAGCTAAATCATCAGCAAACAGCTACAATAAAAATCAAACCAAAAGCCTTGTCACTGTACCATGCTGCTAATTTTTTTACACAGTTTGGTGAAAAAAAAACAATTTTAGAAGAGCCATTACTTATGAAACTGTGCAACAAAGCCATGTAGCTGTTAGCTTTGTAAACAGTGGCTTTGTGTCAAAGCGGCTTAAAGGGAGACTCTTAAAGTTAAGAGCTGAAGCAAACTCGCACACACTTCTACGGGGCACCAGAATATGCATCTAAACGTGATGTAAATGCAGCTGCACGAATATTTCTCCGAGAACATACTGGCACACATAAAAGGAAGATCCACTTACACAAACAAATCCCATAAATAACTTCACTGTATCTTGCACTCTACTGAGTAAGGCTGTCAGAGAAAGCTGCGCTGTATCAGCTGCTTCATGCTCAAAGAAATGGAAGGAGTTAGAGCAGATAAACAGTATATTTTTTTTCCTCCAACCAAAAGTCATCTGTTAGGCTCACATAAAGACTTCTGAGTCCTTATGATGGTTACTTTCACTCGTGTGCTAATACTCAAGAGATATGTGCACAGACAAACTGCGGCATTTGCAGAGGACTACATTCTGGTCCCACCTCTGTCAACACAAACCCATTCTTTGTATATACTAATCTTTGTTTTCTCCATTCCTTCCTGCCCTGCTCCCAATTTGATGGCAACACTGCCACCAGGTTCCCCAGGTAGATGACCATTGAGACAGCTAATAGATGAAAGCAGCAGTAAGACGCTGGCAGTAAAGGGGTTTCCAGCTTCAGCTATAGCTCATTTTTTCACTGATGGCTGCGCTGCTCTACCTCTTGACACCTGCAGGAGGAGCTTCTTGAAGAACAGAATAAAAGGAATATTATAGTCAGATATTCACTGTCATAGATGTTTGTGAACGCCATGATTTCACACAAAAAGATGTGTTTTGGTCAAAAATATGAAAATACATATAGTGTTTAAGGAAGAATTTTTTTTTAAGTTTGAATTTGTAAAAATGTGAAAGATGCCTATCAGGAATAAGTCACCAGAATAATCTAGCATCATTTTAGTGTTATTCTGTGTTTGTTTTCCAGAATTGATCAAATCTAATGAATGAAAACAAAAACTATCAGGCCGTGTGAAGTCCTTTTTAAGACACATTGCTATGAAATGGCCCGTCCAAAACAGCACAAAAACATGACAACAAAGTAGTAGTAATATGACAATACAAAGTAACAAAGAAGCAGACTGTAACCCTTTAACTCCGGAGTTTTAGCTCCAGTGTTAATGGTCTTTGAATTATCATACAGCGGGAAAAATAAGTATTGAACACGCCAACATTTCAAAAAACATACTTAATCGAGCTTATTGACATGAAATTTTCACCGATGTCGGTATCAACCTAAGAAATGCACACACACATAGAAATATTAAACTAAACATTTATGTCCATAAATGAAGTTATGTAATAAAGTGAAATGGCACAGGAATAAGTATTGAACATATGAAGAAAAAGGAGCTACAATGGGTTCAGTCAATCACCAGACTTGAATCCAATCTGAAAATCTTTTGAAAGAATCCGAAGATCCGGTTCACAGAAGAATTTCGAACCTTGAAGATTTGAGCAATGTATTCCACTGGTTTTCTCCCATACAGGAGGCGTCTTTGAGGCTGTAATCACCAACAAAGGTTTTTCTTTTGCACTAAGTATTAAATAAATTTCAGTAAGTGTGTTCAATACTTATTCTTTGTGACATTTCACTTTATTACACATAACTTCATTTATTGACATTATCGTTTGGATTTCTTTCTATGTGTGCATTACTTGGGTTGATGCCGATGATTCGTTGAACATTTCACGTCAATAGCTCGATTAGAAATATGTTTTTGAGAGAAATGTTGACGTGTTCAATACTTATTTTCCCCGCTGTAACTCTTCAAGGATTTACACATAATTCCAAAGAAGTCTGGAGCTGAGAAAAACAGCTTTGCACGGATATACAACACTTTACAGTCAGTGGCCACATTTAACGAAAAGTCGATGTAAATGCACGTTGTGGGCTTTCCCGTTCAAGATTTTCGGGCTTAAAACCATTGAAGGTGTGTTGCCAGCAAAACCAGGTCACCTTGACCAATCAGGGGACTTGGAACTCACCAAACTTCCAGGGTTGCTTTTTTTTTTTGGGTGAACCCAGACACATTGATGAGTCTACAATTTTCTTACATTTGTTTTATAAATAGTGATGAACCAAGACTACACACCTAACACTTCAAAATCCATATTCGCCAATAAGTAGGATGCTAACAATGAACTGAACCATTTCCATTTCTCGCCTGGGGTCTTTAGAGATTTGCACTCTTCAACATTTCAAACCAAGCCTCTCTTCTGCTGCATGTATGGGATATGCCCTAATATACAGTAAGTAGAAAAAGAAAAAGAAGCCCCTCCCCACTTGTTTAGTGTGAACACTGTGGGGTGAACATGCATGTAGTGCCTTCTTGAACGTGCACCAAATACTCTTTTGTATATATTTTTAAACAATTTTTAGGGTAAAGCCTGAAATGTTTTCCTTTCACATCAGATGGGAAATTGTTACTCAGAAGGTAATGGTTCAGTGGGAAACAGGTTAAGACATGGAGTGCACCTCCAGAAAACTCCTGACACCTGGGATTAACCACTCCATATCTGATGTTTGCTTTATGTAAACGTGTTTTAGATTAATACATGGACATGGCCTTACTCATCTGTTTAAGCCCTAAAGATATTTTTTAGATGGCATTGGACAAGACTACTTTCATCTTTTTTAACAGTGCTGCTAAACATTACAGGTCAAAAACAATTTCAGGATACTTCCTTTCTTTTATATTTTTTTTTCAGTGCTTGCATATTTCCAGGAGCATACAAAAGCAGTCATTAACCTAGAAAAGTAATAAATCCTCATTCATAATCCTCCTGCACTTCTGCTTTTTTTAGGCTTGTTTGTCTAATGATTAAACTCTTACTAATCACTTCCAGCAGTGGTTAAGCTGTTTAACTACCACTGTGTGCAAGTTAAAAAGGTTATTTTTATATGTCAAAAGATAAATTTTGTGGTCATGTTCTAGACAAAATTTTTGATGTACAGAATAACAATGGTAAGATCTGAAGTACTCTGGGAAATAATTATAAGTTCAACTCAATTTCAATCGATTTTATTTGTATAGCCCAAATTAACAACAACAGTCGTCTCAATGGGCTTCTCTTGCAATTGGTTCTATATTTTTTCATTTGTTTTCTTCGCTGCCTTAAATAACATCAAGTTGGACTTTTATTGAAAGGTCAATGAATAATTTACTTGGTTTTTGTACAGTTTCTGTTGTAGAAATGTCACAAATAATGTTATTGTACATAAAGAAAACCATTTCATTTTTACTGGAATCTTTGAAATAGCTTATTACCTGCCAAATTTATTTTTTATTTTAATGCATTTTTCTCCCTGCTTTTACTTTTTTTTTAACAAAAATGGAAAATGATGGAATATATTTAACAATGGCTATTTTATTTTAACATCTATGTTCAAATGTTTGCAGATCAATGGAGCAGATGTTTTTTTTCTTCCTCAGCCTCGCAGAAGTAGCTTCCCTTTTCTTGCTGCTGTTTTCACATCTGCTCTTTGTGAGAGACCGATGGACTGACTTTACTCAGAACAACAGAAGCGCGAGAAAGCAAAAAATAAATCCTCTAAAACAACAAATTCGAATAATTTGATTAAATCGATTTATCATGCAGCCCCTCCTGGAATCTGCAAAGAAAGAAAACAAATATGACATTTAACCTTCACAAATAAGCCTTTACCAAATATATGGTGGTGAAATAAATACATCTATATGTGCGCATGTGCTAACTGAGGCTCCTCAGCCAGCAACCACAACAGGGTCTCCAACAGGATTCCATGTCTTAATGTTGTCTATGTTCCCATTATTTGTAATTGTAATTATCCATGTGGGACGTGTGGCCTGCAGGGATTTTTATATATAAAAGAAAAAAAATAGATCATCCCTCACAGCAGGACATAACATGCTCGAGGATTAAAAGACAAATTGATATTTAAATAATCTCAACACACAGTATCCTTCCATATTTTTCTGCCAACATCCCACATTATGTCCTTTTGTAGAGAAACTTGGTATATAAAGAGTAAATACTCAGCAAGTGATGAACATTAAGAAATACTAACATGTTATGTCAGACTTATATTAAGATTTTTTCCCTCTAAAACTATAGAAACTCCAGTTGAATGCCTTTCCTTGACCTAAATCTATCAAAAACCAAATGATTCTGCAATGTCAGTTGACACAAACATATGCTAACAAGTAGGCTACATTTCTAGACTAGTCAAATCACGACCAACAACCCATTAAAAGGACATGAAATATTCACTTAGAACCACCAAGCTACTTGACATTTAAAGCAGCAGTTAAAGGCCGACTGTCCCTGGTTCTCTTGCAGTTTGTCAGTCAGTGGCTCCTTTGGGTTTGTGTCAGATCAAGATCCTCTCTAATGAGCTCTGACCAGCGCACATAGTATTCCATTCTGTAGTTCAAAGACACAGCACATAGATATGCCTGATATTTCCTTTCAGTTTTCTGGAAGCTCTGATCTCTTAATTATCTCCCTCATCAAATATGCCTCCCTCATAATGGCAGCAGAAGAAAGCCATAAGGCCATTGAAGAGTTTTTAAGATGACAGACCACTTGGGTCTGTCATCTTAAATAATAATATCTTATATCTAGTGTAGAATTTTAGCATCGATATGAATAACAAAAATGGTAGCAAAGAATCAAAAGAATAATTAAAGATGTGCCAAAGGAAAATATTTGAAAAATGAAATGCCACAACATAACACAGATAGTTCAATGTTATATTGCCAACAGTTGCGAATAGGCCCCAATCGGATCAATGAGCATGATCACACCAGTCATGTCTGTTTGTAAGGCAGCCCAGTTAATTGTGTTAAATTAACTTTGGTCCCTCCAAATAAACTGGCAATATAATTTATTTCTATAAAATATGAGCCAATAATAGACAATCATCTTTAATTTTTTAATGTTTTTTTGTTTTTTTACAGTTTTAGGAGTTCTTTAATTAACTTTTCTCTGTAACACCCCTGATGTTTATATACAATTGAAAGCTTTAACCAGTTGAACTAAGAGAAGGGTAAATTCAGCAGGAGTTTCTGAGAGGGATTATAAACAACTGGTGTTCCTGCTGAAGCACAGAGCTTAAATGATATTGTAGATGGGATCTCTGTTCATTAAGGTTGGATGAAAGCCAGCTACACAAAGGAAATGGTTTTTGCAATGATCCTCATTAGATGTTGTCTCTTGTTTGGTCTAATAAATATAATAATAACAAAAAGCTGTTTCTCCGCTTGGATACATTTTTCATCACTGGAGGACCCCGTGGATGGTGATAGCAGCACAGCGTTGGTTCTATTTTATTTAAAGCATAGTGCACTTCTGGTCTATCAAAGCTCATAGGATTGTATGGTTGTGTGGATCCTTTAGGGCTTATTATCATTTGGGACAATGTCATGCAAAAACAACCAAATGTTACAGAAAGGTATTTTCAGGTTTGTAACTTTTTCCCTCAGTAAATATGCTTTTGTAAAACATTTGGTTCCACAACTACCTTGAAGATTCCTACATGTTGTTTCAAGCAAGAAAAAGCACTTTTAGATCATTCTGATAGCTGAGATTTGGATCTCAGCAGTCACAGATTTGCATCCCAAATTCTGATTTTGAATTTCATAACTATATATTATTGCTAAAATACCCTGTAAATTACAATGGAACTTAGAAGTGAGGGCTTCGATATTAAATATGAACTGCAAGCACGGTTGACAGGAACAGAAAATACTTGAATCACAAACGTTTTTTACAATTCACCAGAAGACGGCAGCTCTGCGGTCACACTCAAATACCCCAAACCTGCTAAATCCGGAATGCATGCATGAAAATATGATTAGCGTTGTTAGCAAATCAGCAATGAAATGATGCAGCAATTTCCAAACTAAAATTGAAAGTTTTTTAAAGCAAAACTAGAATATTTCCACAACGTGAGTATGTGTGTATCAGTGAGACTTTGAGGCACCTTGGGCCTTAGATAGATAAGCACTATTTAAAGACCCATTTCAATCATCTTTTGATCTATTGTAAAAATGTTCCCAACAATTTTTAAGTATGATTATGCAATTTTTAGCCAAAATCCAAAAACAAGTGTCGTTTTCTATGACGTTTCTGCAGAGCGCAAATTCCCCTCTGAGTAGTATGCATCGAGCAACCCTGTTCTCCTTCTCCTCCCCCTAGCTCAGCTTAAGGGAGAGAGCTAGTGAAACGACCCGGCGGGATTTCTACATCACAAGTACGATCTTTTCTAAACAGCTTTTATTTCATTTGAATAAACAAATAACTCAGAAATTGAGTTTTTAGCTTAAATTTCTTTATATAGATGTCCTCCATCATTGTAAAAATGCCACAAGAACATGTTAAAAACATAGTTCTCATCATGGGTCTTTAAGTATGCCAGTTTAGGAAAAAGTTACATTTAAACTTGACCTTTTAAAATCATTTCAGAGGCACAAAAACTACTCCGTACATTTAGCTGTTTGACATACTTTGAAGATCTCTTGATGAATTCTGTTGTCCCAAAACAGCAACAAATATTTAAAATGAGTCAAAGCCTTTAAGCCACAAAGGTTATTTGAAAATCCCACAGATCGTGCACTTTAAAGAGCGTATCCCATGCAAAATCAGCTTTTTCAGCTTTTAAGTGTGTTATAAGGTTCATTCCTCACTATAAGCAACCCCAAAGTGGTATTTTGATCCATTCAAACGTTTCTGAACAAAAACCTGCACTTCCAGCCCCACCCCCACGTGAACACAAAACACCCACTTTCTTTACGGAGCTAGCGGTGATCGGTGCAATGCTTTCCTTTTACATGCACATTCATGTTTGCAAAAGCATGGATGTAGTTTGTTTTCTTGGGCGAAACGCAGACACGCTGCCTACAGACGTCATGAAATGGGCGGGACCCACACAGAGCGAAAGGCGGTGCCTCAGAGATCACATCGTGCTACTAATATTAAACGATTCGATTTTTATGCGCTTTTCTAGACGCTCAAAGCGCTTCCAGTGTGTCCATTATTTATTCACTCCTCATGTACACTTGGTGATGGTGGAGGCGTGGCTGCCAGCTGCCCTTCTGACCATCACCGGGACATTCATACACATCCACACACCAGTGGAGCCACACTGGAGGCAGGGAGGGTGAAGTGTCTTGCTTTACCAAATCTGGCTGTACTTGCAAAAAGTTTGGACTTCCTCAGTCAAGAAGGTCAATCTGTTCCCACAACTCTGGTTTTCACTGACTTGGTCTCTTTAGAAGAGATTATATGGCGTAAAATTTCTTTCATCAATTTGTCCAATGGCAGAAATTTAACACCATAAGATTAACACCACATTTCCAGATCTTTATTTGGCTCCTACTATACAATAATTGTATAGAAGATACAGTATGTTAAAATTAAGGGTTTCATTCAATTTTAACGCTATATCAGCCTCTTAAAAGTGTAAAAATTCTGATTCTGATCCCGATTCTAAAAGTAGACTTAAGCTGGAGGAAAATACAGCACACAAACAAAAAAAAAGATTCAACATATTGCAGTTATGTTGGATCTTTATACAAAAGCATGAATAAAGCTGGTGACTATTCAAACTCAAATTTTTTATTTATTTATTTTCTCCACCAACCATTCACCGAATTAGTTTTATTACCAGTTTAAAAATTGACTGAACTGTAAACCAGTGATTTTCAACCAGTGTGCCGCGGCACACTAGTGTGCCGTGGGAGATGGTCAAGTGTGCCGTGGAGAAATTGCCCTCATTCACTGATCTAAAAACA
The DNA here is from genome assembly GCA_037389245.1 of Oryzias sinensis. Taxonomy (NCBI): domain Eukaryota; kingdom Metazoa; phylum Chordata; class Actinopteri; order Beloniformes; family Adrianichthyidae; genus Oryzias; species Oryzias sinensis. Next base: position 26,571,138 of record CM074497.1, read on the forward strand.
TTTTCCATCTCCAGGAAATCAGCTCTTTGTTCATCCAAACAGGTCCTGATAAAACACTGAGTAGTTAGGAATATGAAAGATCATAAAATACTTTTTTCTTTGTGTTTAATTGATTCTATTAAAGACATTTTGATAAGAATGACGGCACCGCGATTTACCTGCAGCTATAACTGTTTTCTGAAAAGTCCCGCAGCTTTTACTGTCTCCACGACTCCACCAATCATTCTTGAAGGCTTAATCACATGTCATCAGTCTGACCAATCAGAAGTTTTTAAAGTCTTCACTCCCTTGTTCCAATTTAGCTCACTCAGTTCCAACAAAAATACCAGCTAAAGCTCGTCTTTAGCAGTGTAGCTTTCCACAGAATCCGGTATCAGACTGTGGAACAAAGTGAACAAAATCATGAAGCTCAGAGACGCGAGTCTTTCTGCCGTTTTCTAGCAGTATTTTAACTACATCTCTCATGATGTAAAGGGACAGCGCCTCAGCGTACAATGAGTCATCCTTGTTACGTCTTGAAACCACAACGAACATACAGTTTGTATGTAACTTAACTTTTATTACATCTTTTAGAAAAAACATCTGCAACTTCCTGCTTTTTCTGCCACAATTATCACAAAAATGCATGTCAGATTGCCGGTGGGGGGGGTGTAGATCAAAACAGACTATGAGTTTCTGCTTCTTTCTTTTTTTTTGGGATGCTGGTGTGCCGCGGGATTTTGTTTAAGGTTAAAGTGTGCCGTGGCTCAAAAAAGGTTGAAAAACACTGCTGTAAACAACTCAGGTGAGACAGAAAAAAAATCCCCATAAACAGCTCACCTGTTAATTGGGAAGTTCAAGATAAACTTTTTGTTTTTCCATTATAACGACAAAGAGAATGTAATATGTAAATGCAATCTTCATACTACACAGGCTGATCACACATTCATGTGCAGCTGATGATTTAATAGGAGAGGATTACAATATTCAACACTTCTCCAAATATTACTACAGCTTTTCTATTTGGGCTAATTGTGATTTTTGTATTTCCACATGAACAGACTCTCCGACTCTCTGGATCTGGTGGGAAAACCATTTTAACTTTTTGATAAACAGCGATCAATGGCTGAATCACATTTAAATAATCTTTAACACTAGAACGTCCGTAGGGCAGCCATTTGGCTTTTCTACCTACAATGTCCAAGGGACAGCCAAGTGGCTGGATTAGTTAAAATTTACATGCCCAAAGAGCAGCCTTCAACATAGTTTGCACATGAACAGCACAGCCATTAGGTTGTTCTTTTGGCATGCAAAAAGGAGAAGCCAAGTGGCAGAGCAAGTTTTCACTATTGACCCTCACCTCTGTCTTTTCTAGTAAGAGGTCACCACAGTTTGGTTTTTCTTTTTTGGCTGAGATTTATCGTTCATGCACAAAAGACACTTCTTTACCGACATAATACTGAAATATTGAAGCAAAGAAATCATGTGGTCAAAGTCATATCTTCAACCCACTACTTGTCTGCGCATACTTGGTACTGCCCCAAAATCTCCTTTCTGCATTTGCCACATGGTATACTTGTAGCAATCAACAAAGCGCACTCTGGCATTATTGTTCTTGTACTGACTATTCACCTGGCATATTGCCCGTTTCCCTTTGCCAGGTATGGGAGCTTGTCACCAAACACGTTATTCCTTTTTCGCCTTCTCAGCTCCCGCATGTACCTGTGCAAGGTTTTTTACTGATTCTGGAAGCTCCCAGTGAATGTTGCCTGGGTTGAAAGTTTGATGCAGTTGGCAACAACAAACCCACAAACATTGGAGATTGCAGGAAACCTGTCAGTCCCAACTTGTTCCATGCGCGTGCCCTTGACATCAAAGTGTAAATGCCGCATGATATCTTTGAAGTGGTTTCTGACCATAGTTTTTTTTAGATCAGTGGATTTCACATTTTTGCCAACCATTTTGCATCTTGCGTTTTGCATGGATGAAAGTTTTATCCCCCCCTCACAAGGAGGATGGCAATTAACCCCATTAGTTCAGGGAGGGCCATGAACCAGCTGTCATCTTCTGTCTGACGTTCATGCTGAACAAAACAGTCTGAAGCATGTTCAGAGTGAGGAAACACAGGAAACTCTGTAAGCGAGTCGACACCGTACTTCTGACCAAAGCAGTAGGCTCTTCCTCAGCAGTGTAACATTCAATTGTGCTGTGATGGAGAGGCCTCCCAACCTTTTCTGAATGCCACATCGTGCCATCTTTTTCTTTTTCTGTTGGCACAGTGTGTCTCTCTGTCGTCCTCTCTTTTCTGATGGCAATGAAATCTCCTTATCTGTGATCTGATTTCTGAGATCTGAGCAATGAAAACCTTCAGCAATGTAAAGATAAATGTTGTTTCACTTGTTTATTTAAAATTTTTTTTGTTGAATTCTAGTTGAAACTATAAATTCCAAAACATGTCAAATAGGCCTCCTTTGCCTCCCCAGTCCAAGAAACACGTGGTTAAATTAAATGACTAAATTTCTCATAGGTGTGTATGTGAGTGTGCCCTGTTATTTATCTATGTGGCCCTGCAATGGATTGGTAACCCATCCAGGGTGTACCCCTCCCCAGTTGCTTGTGACTAGCTGGGATGTGCTCCAGCAGACCCCTGTGATCCTGACCAGGATGAGCAAGCACAGAAAATAAATGGATAGACAACTGCTAAAATCAGCAAATGAGAACAAGATGTTCATGAAATCTTATCAAAAGAAATATCAGTCTGAGTCCAGCTAAAGGACTATCTCTTCTCCCTCAGAGTCAAATGGGTTGACTTGCTCCAGGATCATTTTCAATGTCTGCTCAGGGTAGTAAAAATAAGGCATCTTGTTTTTTCAGTTGACACACTGGGACTCAAAGTTTGTCAGAGCTTGGAGGCTCTTTTGAAGCAGAAAAACCTCTCCCACCCTGATCTGAGTAAAGAATGTGGTTAGCTAAGACATGTCTTCATCCAGATGATCAGGTAGTTGGTGCTGCATTTACAAATGAAAGGTGGCTAATTGAAGGCTGTTGAATTAGTCATTTCGAGCCACCCAGCCATTTGGCTGTGCTCTGGACGCCGCAGGGGGAGTGAAAAATCCTGGGCGTTCTAGTGTTAAATGATGCCGTTGCATAAACATGGATGTTCAGAAAATGTTGCATTGCATTTGCAACTTTGTTCACAAATGTGTTGACAAGCCCAGAACAGGAGCATTTGGCTTTTGTTCTAATATTGATCATTGTTTTGAGTAAACGATTAAATACCAATTCGCAAAATGGGCAAATCTCTACAAAGCACGCAGGTGGGCCGTTTACATTTTCAAAGGCCCTATTTTACAAAAAAATCCACTTTTTGAGCTTTTTAGTGTATTATAATGGTCATTCTTTACTATAAACAACCCTGAAGCTGTGTTTTGATCCGTTCACTGATCTCTGAGTATTTCCCTAATAGCCTGCTCTCTGCTCACTTTCCCGCTTTCTCTGCGAAGCTAGCGGTGATCGGCAAATATGCTTTCATTTTATATGCACAGCATGCATCTTTGCAAAAGTTTGGATGTTGTTTGTTTTCATGGGCGAAACACCAAGGTTGACGAAATAGGTTGATGAAATGTCAGGACCCATGAAGCAAAAGCTGGTACTTCAAAGAGCGATTTGTCCCATTTCTGGGTAGGAAAATGAGCGGTAAAAATACCTTGTATTTCATTAAAAAATTGTTTTTTAGTGTGAGAAAAGAAATATATCATATACAGTATATGGATGTAGTTTATTCTGAAAGTCTCAAGAAAAGCATGATATAGGCCCGTTAAGATAGTACAACACTCAGGTAACTGTTAATCAAAAGTGTTCATAAACAGTTCTCCCTACGAGCATGCTGCAAGCGTCAGGTCGTTGTGAACACTTAAACAATACATAAAGGTGAGTAAGGGTGAAGTAGGTGAGATGCACTTAGTAAGGAGTGAAGGCAAAAGAAATCTGTCGCTTTGAGATTTCTTCCATGCGTGTTCTTAAAGTCGGAAGAATGACCAGAAAATGCAAATGGAATAAAATTAAGAGTTTTTATTGTTCCTAACAAAGAGCACTAAAAAAAATAAAACACATCGATCTGGGTTCCCAAATCCAAGGCCTGCAATACGTAAGAAAACTACATGCGAATTTACATGCAGCTTGTCTGGGAACCAAGCTTCCTCCAAAGCATGGCCTTTTTAAGATGTGGTCCGAGTCCCTCCTCCTTAAAACATCATGGCAGCCGAATCTCCGCCTCTGGTTGCTAGAGATTGGCTGACAGAGGAGTCTGCCGACGTCCTCCAGTCCATACTTGGAATCACAGCATCCGATTCCCGCTCCAAACGTCCGGGGAGTTACTTCACAGACGGACATTGTCCGGCCACCAAATGAATCCCCAGGTGGCAGGAACTCCCCAGCAGGTAGTAGATCATGAAGCCTTGTTCTCCACATGTGAGTTGGCTCCTTCAGAGGTTCCCACACATTGAATCAGTCAGAGAAGATTCATTTATGATCTTTGACACCATCACAGCCCAGGTCTCCAAATGGCATAAAATAAATCAAAGTGTCCCTGCAGGGGGGTGAGCTCGGAGCTGCAGTCAAAACCTTCTCACATATGCAAATGCAGGATGTCCCTTCAAAGTTCAAAGAACGTTAAAGCACACACTTCAGCACAAGACTAAGATTCTGTGTAATAAAAAGTAAGAATGACAACCCTAATAAAAAGAGGACAAAAAATATAATAAAATTCCTTCAGGAGCCAGTATGTGCGAGTCCCTAAATGCTTAAGTTCTTCAATGGAGAACCGTACCACGGTATCCCCCGTATTATTGGAAGCGATTAAAAATAAAAGTCAATACCCAAAATGCTTTTTCAATTTCAAAATTAGGCTGCATTTCTTGATTCAAAATTAAAAAGAAAAAGCAATTCGCCAAACCGCTGTTTCTTTTTCTACTTCAACACTGCTCATTTTGTCACTTAATTAAAATGATAAAGAAAATGGTATTTGACATTTCATTTTCAAAAAGTTGTTTAGTAAATGTGAAGCAAAATTCACGTAGAAATATCTAATTAGACTATTAAAATGGATTAACAGAAATGCTTTTTCATTTTCAAAACGAAGCTGCATTTGTTGACTCAAAATTAAAAAGAAAAAGATTGCTATCTCCGTGTGTCCAGCTGCTAAGAGACACATGCTAGTAGTAGTAGCTTTGTGTTAGCGGCAGAGAGAAGGGCTTTGTGTTGGTTGTGAACTTCTGATGATTTCACACAGCTTCTCAGGATTACGTAGCAGCTTTTCCGCCTTCTGCGCACCGCAATTCATCCAAGCTACCCCTGGGCTAGCTTTGTCAGCCGCCTCGGCCTCACAAATCCCCGCGATCCAAAACTCATGTTTGCCGAAGGAGGAAGTGTTGCTACGCAGACCTGAGAAACTGTAAACCATCATATGAATTTGTATTTCCAGTGGTGATAAGACAAAATAAAGGCTGATGTTGTTCCCAAATATTTACATCCAAGATGCTCATTGCAGCATTTTGGAGTTCCTCACGGCTTATGTTTTCAGCAAGTAATAGCCTCATGCTAACCCTTCTTTCGGGTCCTCCTTGCGTGGAGGAACTCCAAAATGCTGCAATGAGCATCTTGGATGTAAATATTTGGGAATAACATCTGCCTTTATTTTGTCTAAACACCATTGGAAATACAAATTCATTTGATGGTTTAGAGTTTCTCTGGTCTGCGTGGCAGAATTTCCTCCTTTGATGCTTCCCAGGACTAGCTTGTTTCCGGGCTAGCGGGCTGGGTTTAGCTCCGTTAGCTCCGTCCTGTCATGATTTGAATTTGTTGTCTTTGTTCTGTCTTGTTTCTGTTTCCTGTTTTATTTTGAAAGTCTCCTGTCTTGTCTGTTTTCTTGAGTTTACTTCCTTTGGTCCCCATCAGCCCTGATCGTGTCCACCTGTGTCTTGTCTGCCCTGTCTGTATTTAAGTCTTGTCTCTGCCTTCCTCCTGTGTTGGTCCATTAGTGTTCCTGTCTTGGTGTTCATGTCATGCCATGCCTTGTTTCTTGTCCCTCGCCACGTCTCGTCACAGTGAGTTTTAGTTTTCTTTTTGTCATCCTGCTCTGCAGCGCCCTTTGTTTCGCATTAAACCCCTTTGCCCCTGATTCTCATGCCTCCGCCTCTGCGTCTGGGTCCAACCGGCTCTCGAGCCACCCCACACCTTGACACGTCCGAAGCTTTGCTGCCGGTCTGAAGACAAAGCTAGTCCAGGGAGAAGTTTTGACGAACTGCAGTGCGTCCGAAAGAGGACCGCGGAAGGCGGAAATGCTGCTACGTAGTCCTGAGAAGCTGTGTACAATCATCAGGAGTGCACAACCGTCACAAAGCCCTCTCCTCTGACGCTAACGCAAAGCTACAAGCCTAGCTGCACTGCTTCTAATATGTCTGTGTCTGTTAGCAGCCGGACACACGGAGATAGCACTGACGTCAGCGCCCCGCCTCCCCCTCTGGAAATGCTAATTTGAATTGAATTATGCGACAATTTTCGCAGGGTGGATGTGAAAATGAAAATACAATCCCCTCTTTGCATTTTCGTTTTAATGAAACAGAATAAGCGGTTTTCAAGTAGAAAATGAAAAAGCATTTTACAGTATTGATTTTTCTTTTTTTAATTTTGATTCATTTGATGAAGTTAACATTGTGAAAATGAAAAAGCATTTCTCTTGATCCATTTTAATTTTTAAATTAGACATTTGTAACTTAATTTTGCTACACATTTACCAGATAACTTTTTGAACATGAAATGTCAAATACCTTTTTCTTAATCATTTTAATTAAGTGACAGAATAAGCGGTGTTGAAGTAGAAAATGAAAAAGCATTTTGAAGGAATGCTTTTTCATTTTAATTTTGAGTCAACAAATGCCGCTTCATTTTGAAAATGAAAAAGCATTTTGGATATTGACTTTTATTTTTAATTATGCTACAGAATCACTTCCATACAGTATCGCATAAGTGCATTCAGTTTCCATTATTCTTAAAAATACTCCACGATACACTTACCATGTGCAGAGCAATAGTACGTTCACTTTTTATGACATCCCTTGAGGTGGCCGCACACCAACAGGAGAACTGAATTCCTTTTAAGATGTTTTGCCTGTACCTGCCTACAACCCTCTACGGCCCCAGACTGTCAAAAAACCTGCAGCACCCGTACGGGTCAACCCCCTATGCGGTTGACCAAGGCATACAGTTGTGTTATTGAGGCTTTATCGCCAAAGACTTACTGTAAGGTAAGTTTTAGTATTTCTTTGTCAAGCCTGCATATTCATTTATATTAATTTCGAAAAGTTTTATATAAACCCATTTTCAGAGGAATCTACCCCCTCCTCTCTTACATTTACACACAAAAACTCACTTCGAATCTAATTTTTCCTTCATTTATATTTCTCCCTCAATTAATGAAGCACATTTAATAGGTTAACTTCCTACAAGATCAGCACTTCCACTTGCACTGTAGTAGTCTGTCACTGATGGGGAAGGAGCAAATGTGCAGGCACTGTATTATTCACTGTGTTGTAAAACGAGAGATTTCTTCGAACATTGCTGATTGGTCATTCTTTCTAAATGACCCTCTGTCCTGTAAGGTTGGCTGGGTGTCTCCATCACTGAAAAATACTAACAAGCACAGTTTTTGGTTCTTCTTTTGTTTTAGGGCTTTGATAATGCCCCTTTTTCCTTGCTGTTGTTAAGATTCTGAGAGATTGGGTCTACACAAAGATCCATCCTCTGACTACACAGCGGGCAAAACAAACAGAGGCAGACTGAAGCACCTTCAAAAGCTTAGAGACGGAAGAGGAGCTCCCCTTTTCTTTGTGTCGTCCTCCATTATTGAAAGTGTACAATTCAATCAAGAGGTGGGGGTAGCAAGTTCATAATGCACCACAAGAAGGGACAGTGTCTGCGTTTCAGCTGCATGTCCTCATCCTTTCCTCTGAGGGGGGAAAAAACACCAGAGGACAACAGCAGAGGAAGCTCTTTAAATCTAACACTAGTTACTTGGGGTTTATTGGAATTTGGACAAAAGGCTGTCTGAAAGGTTATTTGACCACCTATCGTGCCCTCACCCAAGCGCCGTCTGCTCAAAATCAGGCCTGTGTGCGGTGTCATATAAAAAGAAATCCTTGGAGTTGGAGGAAATTGGTGGTTTAACTAGAATTGGAACTCACACATTTTGTGAGGACAGTGATATTCACACCGGCCACAAAAATTTCAAATAAAAAAAAAAAAGACAGCCGTTCGTCCTCTTGCCAGAAGGATTCATGAACTACAGAGGCAATCAACTTGGACAGCCTCTCCACTTTCCCAAACCACCCAGAGAAAGTCTATTTTCTGGAGAAGAAAAACATGACAGACAGGTGATTTCTTATTCACAACATACTTTGAAAAACACAAGTTGCCTGCTGCACCTTTTAATTAGTGGTACAAATCAATCGATCAAACGATTACTTGAACAAGATAAGTATGCAATTGCATTGGATAGAAAATTGTTAAATTAATTTATTTTATTTTATTTTCTCTTCAAACATATCAAACAGGGGGCTGTTTCTAATATTTAATGTTATATTAGAATTTTACCTAACTTGGCCTTTGACATTCCTTAATTTTATAAATGTTAGTATAATCCTATAAGCTGGCGTGGTTTTCAACTTTCAGCAGCTCTCACCCAATGATTTGCTAATGCAATTTGAGCCTCAGTTTTATTGTTTTGCCCGTCCTGACTAGACTTTCTACAATTGCTTGGTGTTGTGTATTTGTGCCATTAAAATGTGAACGAAAGCCATGGTTTCAAAACCTAAATTTCCTGATCTGCAATCAAAATGTGCAGTTTTAAAGTAATATGTTCTCACGTGTGAAGGAGTAATTTAAATGTTTGCAAAACCATACTTTATAAGTTCAAAGTATTTCTTTTTTTTATTACAAAAGGTCTTTTTTGCATTTGCAACCATCATAAACCTGGTTTATATTGTTTCATTTCACACAACTGTTTTATCAATCTCATTTTTGTGTTTTAAACTTAGTGTTACAAATGTGCCACCAAACCAGCCAATCACAGTCCAAGTAGATTCAAGGTGATTGGTCTGATTTCCTCCAGACCAATTTAAAGGTTCCAACTTCCAGCAAATAGCAGTGAACTGGTCTAATTTCAGTTTAGACAGCATCTGCTGAAATATGTATTAAGGGGAAACAAGACTACTTTTAACAAACTCTATAAGATATTCATTAATCATGATTGCTTTATACAAAATTATATGACAGCAGTCAATGCCACTTTACTGAGTAAAAGAGGAAACTCATCTCTAGAAAGCAATAACATTAAGTCGTTTAGTTGTGATAAATGGTGAGACGCACAGGATGGCGTTCATGTGCCAGCTCCCCATCTCTCTCACTCACTCTCAGCTGAATTTGGGTTTATTTGTGGCGTAAAGTGGCCAGCTGGCTCTCTTGATACCAGACTACACCTGTGTCAGCTGCAGGGCTGAAACACATCTGTGTGGCCACTTTACAAGGCAACAGGAGGCGGCAATAAGTCAAGCAGGTGAAACAGAGAGATAATGATCCCAGCAAACACTGACATACAGAGAGTGAAAAGAGAAAAGATAAACAGCCCTCCTGACTCAAGAACAGTAAAAGAAGACTGAATGTGAATAAAATAAGTTTGGAGAGGTTTGTTAAGATTGAAAAGGCACAACGTCTTTGGAAATGTGCTTTTTTTATTGAAATAGATTTTTTTGAGGAGAATGTGTACATTTTATTGTAACTTTATAACAAAAAAAGAGGAGTGGACGTTAAAGTCCCACTTTAATCATCTTTTGATTTATTTTAGAATGATTGCCAGTGGTCTTTTAGTTATGATTATATGTTTTTTAGCCAAACTAGAAAGAACCTGTGTCATCTTCTAATACATAGTTTCTGCAGAGTGGTAGTATTTGAAATTTGCCTCTGAGTTGTGGGCCAGACTTCCATCTGTAAACTTTCCCAATTCGCGACTGGATTGAATAAATACTTAGAAAGTGAGTTTTAAGCTTAATTTTCTTAATACATGTCCTTCGCCATCAGAAAAACGCCACAAGTACATATAAAAACACACAAAAACTTCAGAGTGGGTCTTTAGGAGGAATTGTTTGTACTTCATGTTTTATTGTTTAAAGCTACCATAATCTATACAACCTACTCCAATACAAATATAATCCCTTGCAAAAAGAAAAGTAACATTTAATTCAGTACAATTTGTGATGATGACATGGCAAATAGAATTATGAAGCTTTCAGCTCTCATATTCCGTGGGTCTAAAACACTGCAGTTTGAAACCTATTTCTAATAATACATGTAAAATAGGTTTTTATTTTATGTTATTTAAAATCAAATAAATCTCATGTAAAACTATCAAATAAAATATCCAATATATAATCTGACAAAATAAAACAGAATAGTTTTTTATTATGTAGATAAAATATTTTTTTTCATTGTATAGTGTATAAAAATACACAAACCTTAAAAACTTTTTTTTTAAGGTTTGCACTAAAAAAAATCATTTTGTAGGTTTTTGCTCTTGACGGTCAGAATTGTCTTTGAAAAAGTAAAAAACAGTTTTTTCATGATCAGTAAATAATTGTGAAATAAAATGATTTCTTAATACAATCTGTAATTTTTTCAAACCTGTTTAACCCAAATTTGGGATCACGGGGATCCTTGAGTACACTGTCCCAGCCACTGTTGGGGGATGGTAGGTGATACCCTGGTTGGTTTAAATCCTTGACGCCTATTGATGCAAACACCCATCAAACCACTTCTGCTCCAAAACAGTTCATTTTGAAAGCAAAAACGTGTGAATTTTACTCCTGTTTGGAAATGAAAATAGGCATCAAGGGGTTAAAGTCAAATCTTTTTCTTAATCTTCAAATGAGTAAAATTAGACCTCAGAAGTGTTATAATACATCTCAAGCTGTATTATGAACCGGATCTCTGCTGAACTCTCCTGCTTGTCCATCAATTTTCAAACGGTTGGCACTTTATTGAATTAAAAGGGATGCCATCCCTACATTACCATCAAATTTAAGTCTCTGGTTTAACGAGCCACGAGTGTTCAACGGCCATGTTTTTTGTGTGTGAGCCCCAGAAATGGTCGTAGAAACTTGGAAAGCCAAGCCTGAATGCAATACAGAGAACCCGTAAAAATGCATTTATGCAAGTGTACATAGACTTTTCACACTCACAGAATTCCAGTTCCGCAAAGCTCCAATAAAAACAGCTGAACAAGATTCTTTTCTGGAAAGATCACCAGGTAGGAGCAACGAACATGCGATGGTACGGGCAGTTCTAAATGGCTGACAAAATGGAACGCTTCAGAACGCCAGCTGAGCTTAGGTGGGTACCATGCAGCTCATCGGTGCAAAAGAAATGATGCAATTCTTCCTTTCCCAAGGTCATCCCATGCTACAATGATTTCCACAAACAGTTTCCAGCATTGCTGCATTGAGAATCAAAAAGCCGGATGGGTTCAGAGCCAGGCAGTGACCATCTCACACTTTCATTCCATCATTTTGTGGTTGGAGAAATCATCTGTGGTAATATGTTTGGATGTTGGAAAAATCACTCCACACACTCTGGGTATTACTTTCCGTTTTTGTTCTATTTATTTAGTGTCTGCATCTCCCTTTAACTCTTTACTTGGTTGTCTTAGCCTTAGTCCTCATGATTCCCTTCATTTTTTTGACAAAAGAACTGTGAACATTTGCTTAAAAGATTCTGAATAATGCACATTTTTGCAAATCTAACTTGCAAAACAGGATTAAGACAGTTAATCTTTTACTTAGGACTGAGGTAAAGCACAGATTTTTAATAATTCGCCAAAGACATTTGCACAATTATAATTGCAGTTGTTAGCAGTTACCTTTTTTTTCTTCAAACCAACACTGTACTTGCAAGGATGCACATAGAATACAAGATGCAAAACAGAACAGTAGAACCTGAAAATAAATGCGGTCGTATTTTCATTTCCACAAGGACCTCGGTTACACAGCTGCACAATTAAACGACAATAAGAGAAGTGTAGTATGACAGACCAGCACACAGGAGCACCATAAAGATCACTTCTGGAGGATTTAACGGGGATCTTACGCATCAAACAGGCAATAGGAATGTTGGATTATCAGACTGCTTGCAGGCAGGAAGGCAGCAAGTTGAGCTGTTTACTATCAATTTTAAAGGATGTAAAGATTATGAGGACATAACGTGCATGACAGCCGAGTGAATGAGAAATCAGATTCCAGCTCCTTTTTATGTGAGCTCCTACGTGTCATCGTTTCACTGAGCGTGTCCAGAAGTCATAGCTAAATTATTATTCCATTGGCTTTTACTGGACCGTGGAAGCTGGACTACATCAAGCAGAAAAGCCATAAACTCCTCTCTTTTCTTTACATTCTTTGAAGTGGGAGATTTAGTGCTTCAAAGTCATCTCCGTTATACCTTTCCGGTATCTATTTTCTCATAATTTAAAAGTTTTTGTCACGAAATTCATCATAAAAACATTTTATTGGGATCAGGAAGCTAAGAATTTGTTTAAAATAAATGTATTTTGTTTATTTTTAATTCATATTCTGAACATCTCAAATTAGTAAATGTTTAAACAAATAAACTACATATTCTTGCATTCCAAGATGAATTAGTTTGGAAACTAGTTACTTCCATATAAATAAATCTATCTGTACTTTTTTTTTTTATTATTAAAAGTGGAGTAGAGAAAACCAAAATCTCAAGTCTGCTTCAAACCAAATAGAGCAAAAGGTTAATAAAAATTCACACAACCTGGATCCAGCTGAAAAATTACTCATAGGACCCAGCAGGACATCAGCTGCAAAACACACAGAAATTCTCCAATAGCCATCCAGTGCCTCAGAGCATTGCCTTAAGGTTTGCTTCTCCATAGAAATGAAACATCTCTCTTTCCCAGGAATATTAAAGTACAGTTTTGTTTTGCCACACAAATAACATTATAGGCTTCATTGTCTCAACTGACAATGACGTGTCAAAGTAAAGTTTCATTTCTGGGTCCAAAGAACTGAGTTGAGGCCACATTTTAATTCTTGGACTCTCAAACTCCTCTTCCCCCATTCTCCATGTGTTTATTAGGTATAAAAAATATATATTTGTATGGTATAATTCAAGTCTTTGCTTAGTGTCATTTCATTTCTGATAAAGCCTGTCTTTTATTTTATTTTTTTACCACGTGGGCTTTGTCCATTAGAACCGTTATAACCCTTAAAATATTTGAATGATGAAAAGTTCATACATTGAAAGCAGTTTTTTTTTTCGATGAAAAAAAAAACAGGATGTCTCCCTTTGTTTATTTACAAGCTGTTCCTGTTCTCAAAGCTAAAATGTCATCATTTTGACTCAACTTTAATCTGAAACTTGAATCTAAGACAGCGAACAGTCATTTTTTAAACATAGATCTGATGATTAAATTAGCCAGATTTGTATTATCAACTAAGATATCAGTTAAATTCACGTCAATTATATTGACAGACAGATAATGTGGAAGTCATTTAGTTGTTCATTTTGATTACAGTGACGAAAGTAGTGTAATAGGTGGAATTGACTCATTTTAAAACAAAACGAGACCAAAATGAGGATATGACTTCTTTAAATCTACAAAAAGAAAAAAGATTTTTAGAACATAAAACTAATTGTCAATAAATGCCACTCTCAACTTGAATTCATCCTTAACATCAAACCCAAAATACGTCAGTACTTCTTATTACCTTCAGAAATGTAGATGTCTTATGAACATTTCTATAATCAAGCAATTTGAGATTTATTTATTGATTTATTTTTAATCAAGTTTTTCTACTGTCAAACGTATGGAGCAAAAGGATTTTGACTCATTTCAAAAATATTTCTTTTATTTTATTTCTAAGTATGCGTGTGAACACTATCTGTTTTGTGTACATGTTGACATGTGGACATTTTTGCAGCTAGCAGGTAGGTTTGTAACATTTGAGTGTGGACAGGCCCCGCCCCTTCTAGATTTGTTTGCATCTGTACCTTACCGTAAGTATAAACATCCAGCAACTTGTTGCTTTATGCTGCTTCATGGTTTTACCCCCCCCTTATAATCACCCTTCTACCCCCCCCTCTCTAACATCCCTCTCTTCTTCCCTCCTTTCCGTTTCCGTCCGGTCCAACACAAAAAATCTTCAAATACGATTAAAATGAATAAAGTTTGGCCTCGATTACAAAAGGGGTTTATTCAGACATACCTCTGGTTTGTGTGAAGATTCATCAACTCTGTTGTTAAAGTAAAATATGTCCAACACAAGAGGCCTTCAGCTCTCATCTGTCTGTTCAGCTGTTGGACAGGACAAGTTAAAAAAATAAAAAATAAAAAAATAAAAACATTTCTTGCTCTGAACAAACCAGAAGTTCAGGACCATGTTTATTTAAAAAAATAAATAAATAAATAAACTTGGACAGTTGTAGAGATATGACAAGCTAATATAACTTGAATGTCTACACATGTTTTAAATCTTTTCAAGGATCAAAAGTCTGCAGTGTAACTTTAACAGAAGCGCCAACTAAGTAATTTCTTATTGGAGAGAATTTCCCTTCTCAGCATAATGAACTTATATTTCAAATGTAAAGGATCATGTTAATTTGTTCATCTTCTGTGTAATAAAAAAGAAAGAAAGTATGGCCCAAAATGTTCTTTAATATATTGGGGGGGGGGAGCTCAATCTCATGAATTATTGTCTTATGAGTTGGAAAAGATGAGGACTCCTACTGAATTCATAATTCAAAGCTTTTAAAAAAATACAGCTACGTTTGTATTTCCTTGCATCGAGGATCGATATGTGAATCAGATGAAGGATGACTTTGTTAACAGACAGCGGGGAAGCCGCCTGGATTTGTCTTGGTAAAGTCAGGATGGGAACACTGTGAAGCCTGGATCTATACATAAATATGTATAGACAAAGAAGGTTTGAGACCACTTTCCAAGATTAGGTGCAGATAAAACACACGGTGTTCAATCCTCTACATGCTGCTAAAAATGTAACCTGAATTTTAGCAGAGTTAAACAATAATCATAAAGCTATTGAAAATCTGAGGACATAAACATTGCAACGTAAAACCAGCAGTTACTGACTTAGGGACTTGGACTCTTTCCTTGCAGAGAGCCCTCCTATTACTACAGTTGGTCTCAAGGCCGCTTAACTCTAATTACTGCACCTCTCATGGCAGGGCCAATCACTGGCAGGTTAATTGTTTGATCTCTGCCATATGTACAGTCTGCCGTCATGTTAATCCACTTCTGCACAAATGCAGGGGCAGAGTCCCATGCAGTGCAGCTGCTCCTGTCAGAGGAGCAGACTGTCCTGGAACGAGCCTTGGAAGGGGTCAAGGAGAGTTTAGATGATGGAACTAATCCAACTTAAGAATGTGCTCCATTTAAAAAAAAAAATCTATTTAGAAGTTTCATTTGTTGGGGATTGCATGAAAAACGTGTCTCGTCAATCCTTCAATGGAATAACAATCTTTTTTTTAATATCCCTCTGACAAAGACGGTAAACTTTTAACAAAATTACCAGAATATGTCATCAGTTACAACTGCAGTGCAAACATCTGCTCCAAAGCACATTTGTCTGCCTCCTGCTTTCTGCTGACTGCTTAAATTTATTAGAGTCTTTAATTAGAACAGCTTCCTGGTGTGTCTAAAAGGACTGATAAGAGCAGCGAATGTGAACAAGAAGAATAAAAGTTGCAGACGTTGAAGGTGAATCGATGAGTTGAAACCGGTTGAACTTCAGCAAATTGATAATGTGGATTTGTCATTGCGAGTGACCTCTTTCACTAACAGACAATTGATAAACTGTCAGAGTTCTCATTCCAAACGATACTACAACTATTCAGAGCAGCTATATTTTTATTTGATCAAGAGTTTTTTTTTTTTTTTTTTTAAAAAGCCCCATTTTCTGCTTGAAGGGTTTCAGCTCTGTTTGCTGATGTTTGAGTTGCCTCTCTGGATGTAAATGATTCCACTGATTCTATCACACTAAAAAAAAAAAAAGATAAAAAATATTAACTGCAAGTAGTAGCCTGTTTGAAACCAAAGCAGGAATGAACATTAAAATCAACTATGGTTACTACTATCTCCGATTTAAGTTTGTGTGTTTTTTAAAGTTTTTCAGTTTTTCAACTGAAAAAAATGTCACATTTGTTCTGGCTACTGTCAAAGCTTCTCATTATTCAGGTTCTATGTTACAATAGTTGTAGTTATACAAATGGCCTTCACATGTGAATGGGAAAAACAAGATTGAATTGTAAATAATATTTGGACTGGATGAGGTGAGTGGGGTTGCTGGTTATGTTCAATTTTAATAATAGGAAGAAGAATTACTGGAACACTTAAATACAATTCCGGATTTTTGGCAGCTTCCTTAATGGACTTGGGATAATCTTTGGTAATTTAAAAAAATACTGCAATCACCTCTTTTTTGAATAGAATTTTTCTATCAAATCAAAAAAGATATTACAAAGTGAGGAATGATATATAAATATATTTTGTCTAATCGGAGGGGAAAAAAACAAACTAGAAGTAGGTCTTTAACCCTTTAAGACCCAAACTAAAATCTGAACTAACCCTCTAGACACGTCATCACAGGACCCCAGTACAGAAGAATTACCCACTATAGTAATCAAACCAAAAATGTGATGTCCAGGCATGTGGACGCCGAGTCTGAAGAGGTTTTGGATTTGGAAATGGTTTATTGCAAGCAATCAAAACAAAAGAAGACAAACATCAGAGACACATTTCTATCCAGAGTTATATCAAACTTAAATTGGTCATGAAATGATTGAATAATGATTACCCTAAATCATAAAGAGACCTATTAGCTTTTATGCACACAGAACATGAAACATAAAAACCATGAAATATTAAGTTTGTCAAAAGGAGGTCAAAGGACATTATAGAAACAGACACAAAGGGAGGAGATAGCTGGTAGGGGATTGTTTGAAATGTCCACCAGACTCTTAACATCTTAGGAAGAATCGAATCCTACAGTAAAATTGATTTTAAAAAGTTTGTCCAATAGAAATGACCTTCACTTTTTCCTTCTGCTAACACATTCTTTCCATGTCAGATTGTGCTACAGTATTGCGTAAAAATATCTGACAGCAGGCATGCAGTATTGTATTCTGCCTGAGCTTGTGCTGCAGGGAGATGAACATTTTCAGAGAATCCTTTATTTAAGGGTTCATACTTTTACTATGAGTCAGGGTGAATTGTAAGGTGATTGTGTCCCTGGCAGTATACTGTGGGCTACAAGAGAGGCTTTCTCAAAACATACAGTTGCTCATTTGACCTCGGCTTTGACCTTTACATTTTCTGCATCATCAGATCTGGCTGTCCTATTTATCTAATTAGCATTTTGGAACGCATTCATTACTCTGTTAGAATGAGAGAACAAAAAAAAGCATGTCATGCAAAAGTATGATCATCTCTTCAAATGTCACATGATCATCCACTAAATAAACAAAGATGTCTTTAGAGCTTACATATACAAACCTACATTACATCACAATTGCATCTAAGCTACTTGGATGCAGAATCTGCATCAGTACAAGACAGGCGTAAAGATTATGAGATAAAGAGTAAAGATTTGCACAATTTTATTTGTTGGGCTTTTTTTTTTGGGGGGGGGGGGGGTCCTACAGCATGTTGATATGTCTGAGAGTCATTCATTTTTTGAGCAGTAAGTTGCACACAATATTCCAAATAGCACTGACATGATGGAAAACAGCGCATCCTAGGGAAAAGGACAGATATTACACGGATCATTAGTCTCAAATATAAAAAGGGAGCCTCACAGCAGCCTAATGACGCTTTAATAAACCCTGTTCTGGAAGGGAGACATAATCTGCTGACTTTCAATTCTTTTGCTACACCACCAATGATAGTTTAGGCAGGAGGTAGCACGCTGCTTTAAATAGGATGCCGTCATGTAAAGCAAGAAAATGTGGGTCTTTCTTTAAGAGATGAGAGAAGCTGGTAAAAGACGTGCATCTCATATAAACAGAAAAGGTCTGAAGTTGCTTCTGTTTAGCTTTGTCAAAGGCCTGCTGCTTGTCAGTGTGACTCATTATGACTTTTGAAAAGAACAGAAGTTTTCTTCTGTCAGAGTTACGGAGCACAGATACATGTTTGAACTCAGGCATGAAAAATACTGAATACCTTTCAACAGAAGACCCTTTGAAAAGAAAAGACAAAAAGAAAGATCCATGATTTCAATTAAATTTCTGTACTTTTACGTGTTTGTACTGCTGTATCTCACCAAGTGCTATTTTAAAATAAACTATTAGGTTTATTAAAAAGAAAGAAATACTTGTGGTTGATTGCTATTTGGAGATTTAACATGAAACTAGAAAATACTACTTTTTGTAGGAAAGAAGTTTTTTTACTTTTTCAAAAAGAATCATAGAAATTAGCATCAGTGAAAAATATTATTTTTTGCATATTGAAGAGTTGTAGATACTATAAACAGATAAGCTGTTCATAAAGGTGAAAAAAAAAGAAAACCATCTGTTCACACCATGTAAGAGTTTCATCCCAAAGGTTTGTTGGACACGGTCGCACAAAAACAAAACCACAGGGAACGAGATGGGCAGATTATACGCTCATGTAAAAAAGAAAAAGACTTCTAATTAACCCATCAAACCAAAACTACTTTAGCTTGAGTTTCCACAAGGTCTTGAAGAATTTTCCGTCTGGCCAAGGATATTTTTAATGGTTAAATTGAGAATTTCCATGTACCAAAACAAATTATTTTCATCACATTTTCTAATTTTCTTGTTTTGTTTTTTTCCTATTACAATTTTGCTGGTGGGCTAAGATATATATTGACTAAATGTTTTCAATATTCTTTGTGTGTTGGAAAAGATGGGGAAAAGGAGAAGTTTGCTGTCCGTTGTGTTTTGATGACACAAAGATCAGTCTGGGCCACAGACTGCTGGATGCATCAGGGAGGAGTTTTATGGGAACGCCTCCTTCAGCTTTCAACAAACTAAAATCATTATGGGATCAAATGAATATAAAAAAAAGTAAACTCTAGCTTTGTGTTTAGATGGCTCTTTAGAAATATCCTTCCTTAACAGAAAAGAAAGACATTTACACATTATATTAACACATTTATTTGATCGTCGCATTTTTCAGACATGGACACAAACTTGTGACTGTCTTGAGTGATTCCTTTTTTGAATGAACTAAGTGGAGAATGATAGACTTGGGCTTTTGGAAATAGCCCAAAACCTTCACAAATTGATGGATGACTGCTAATGCATTTGCTCTTTAGCATTTATCCCTGTTCAGATGTGTTAAGTGCATTCAGACACCCACACTCTGGACCAGCACACTGCCAAAAAACGAAAACCTTTTAAAGAAGGTCAGGCATGCAGAAATCCAATTGGGCAGAACGATTGTGGATGGAAAGTTTGGGTTTTGCTTTATAAACACAGATTTTATGTTTTAGCCTGACTTTAGTTTTATTATTATTTCACAGTGGAACATGACATGGGTTCATTTGAAATGTTCTCAAGTTCATTCAAAAACATATTTGTCGTCTGTTAGAATGGGAAAATGTTTTCTTTCACACAACAGCCTCAAACAAAAACTGGCTCACATTGCTCCAAAAGCTAACTTGTAGAGCAGATTGATTCCTGGATACATCATCTAAAAAATTATATATCAAAAGTGGCTCCCAGACAATGTCACTTTTGTGGTTTCCATGTTCTTTCATCTATCCTCACTTCACCTCATGATTCATCTTGAAAATTATCATAAAGTAATTTGGATGTACCTTGCCTTGTGGTGATGAGACTGTTGGGGTAATAGGGGGTCAACCAAGGCATCTATGTTTTTCCATTTTCATTTTCTCTCTAATCACTCAAACTCTTAACAGCGTTTAAGGTCTCACGTTGCTTAGAATAGTATTCAGGTGTGAAAAATGTTGATATTCATGCTCATATTGGGGTAACGTGCAACTGTGGAGGGCAGTCACAAATAGCAAGCCTTGAGAGGGCATAATTATATGCACTTCAGGTGAAAAGAGTTTGTTTGTGATTTATCAGCATTGTATGTATTTGTCCAACAGCTCATAGAGTACTACGCATGTTCATTAAAACCATGTATTGTGGGTTTCCTCTCTACAGTGTTTATTTCAACACACATACTTTAATGATGACACACAGAAGTGTTAGGTGAGCCACAGCAAGCATAATAATGATTCACCTTCACTGCTTTGATGACTGTATGGTTTCCAATCCTGCATAATGTGCTTAAAAGATCCAGTATGCAAATATTTTGGGTATTTTTGCACCAATACTTCAGAGGGATTAACACTATGCAAGCAAATTTAATAGAAAAGCATTAGGGATGCAACAATTACTTTTTATGTCACTTTGATTCGTATTGTAATTTGTGGTTGGTGATATGATTCATGATCGATTTTGGTTCATTTTGAACGATCCGATTCACTCAGGGATGAATACCTGGGTACTGATCAGTGCAGGTGAAGTTTTCCAGACTCCTAGTAGTTTGTGCAAAAATAAATGAGTGTTAATTAAATATGTATACAAAAAAAAAAAAAAAAAAGTGGCAAATCCATCCACATTTTAAGTACATAAACTTCAGCCTGCTATTGTTTTTCCACATCAAAATAATACAAACAGAAAAACTATTATAGCATTCTTCCACAGTGTCTTTGCAAAATTCAAAATGTTTTGATCATTGCTTGATGCTTGATCATTTTTAACTGCCATCACATTTATGCTGTGTGTTGTGATGGCACTTGGTCGTTTTTACATTATAGTAAATTAAATCTACCATTTCTCAATCCAAAGGGTATTTTCCAATATTGATTATAATCAACTTATTTCATTTTAAAATTATTTTAAAATGGTATAGGCCATTCAATTAACAACTTGCCTCAGACAGATTGACCTGGTAGGATTGTAATAACATAAATCATTTCATCAATTACGTCGATTATCTGTTACTCCCCTAGGAAACATTGAAAAAAGAAAGTAAAACACCACTTCTTCTTTGCTAATTAAAGAAAAGAACATCACATTTTGCAGTGACTATGTGTCATTTGGTTGCCAAATTGAGTTTTTCTACGTGTTAATGTTGGCACCTGGTAAGATATGTTGGATATTAGTTAGCTAAAGGTCTTGGACTGACCCTAGTTCAAGTTAAGACACAATAAAACACTAATTTAAGTGTTTGCATGTTAGTGTATTGTTTTTCCTCCAACTTATAGACTTGCATTGCTTGAGCTATTGATTTATTTTCCATAACACTAAGATACCAATCTAGAACAAAAACTGTAGACTGACAGTGCATTGGCAAGGGATTTGTTTTCTTTCTGAATGAAGAGTGACAATCTGAACTGAAGAACAAGTTGTGAAGTAAAACAAGACATTGCATTCTCAACACCGTTGTCCAAAGTCAAAGCAGCCGCTTCGGAACACAGCGTGTGCTTCAGTTAACCTGCACTATGTTGTACACGCCCTGAGGCCAGCTGTCAAAAAACCCTGCCTGATGACAACCTGACAACTTCATCCATCTTATTTACCCACTGGACAGCACAGATCTGCTGTGGCAATCAATAACACTCACAATTAGTTTCCCTCATGGGTGGGGGCAGAGGGCTGTGCACGTCGGAGGGGTTAATAGGTTGGCCGGTGGTCCCAGGCACAGCTGGACAGAGTGTACATGCAGCCCTAGTCTATGCTCGCCACACGTCTTGGCATTAGTGGCCGTCTCCTGGGAGGTGCTGACATTTCCATATGTCTACGAAAAAAGATGGAGAGGTGTACAACACAGTTTCTCTCAGAGAGTGCGAGCATGCATTCTGTAGCTATGTGGAAGCAGTCAAGCGTTGGTTTGTTTTTCACCTTGGCTTGGTGACCTGGAAAATCTCGTCCAGAGGTGCTAAGGAGACTCTCCAGAGGTAGTTGGTAGATCTATACGAAGCCATGAAAATAGATAAGCATCATTTGTCATTGGGGCATCTGGAAGTTAGCCCTGACCAACAGGGCTTAACCACACAGCCACAAGGCATACAAATCCCAGCATGCCCGAGTGTCATTTGGATGCCCTTAGCAACCTGCCAAGGCTGCAGGAATGTGATTGATAACAGGTTTCCTCATCGTGATTTTACCTTTGGATGATAAAGTCAAGTAGATCAGAAGCAATATAATGAGAAAAAAGATTTTATGAGAAAGATGTGTTCCCTGAATTTAGCTAATTGGATATTTTGTGATCTACTTCAACCTGAACCGGTGATGAAACAAAAAAATCAGGTAAGAGGTCAGCTCTTTTAACAGAACCAAAACATGAAGTAACTCAAAATTAAACAGGAAGGCATGGGTTTTAATTCAAGAGCTGGCATGAAATCTGACAACAATGTTTTCAAATATCAAAATAACCTGGAAAGCCAATGGGGCTGAGAGGGTCAGGAGAGAGTCAGGAGAGGAACAGAAGGCTTTGGAAGGGTGGCAAATAACTGGAAGGCCACATGAGAGGACCAAAAACATTTACTTCAAAAAGTTTTATTATTGTTTTTCTAATTAATATTAATAAAACAGTTCTTTTAGCTAAGGTGCCATTACAAGTATTGCATTTGTTCTTTTTGGCATGCTTGGGCAAGCTTGTTTGGAGAATTTCTTAATGTTGTTAATAATGATGATAATGATTGAAAAATTGGGGCGCAAGTTGGAGGGAAATAATGTTGCGGGGGGGGGGGGGGGGGCTGGCCCCATGTAGCTCCGCCCCTGGGTTTACAACATTCTCCATGTTTTGCTTCACTTCACATGGGTGTATTTTTGTTAAAGAATGGGTGAGTCTTACTTTTCCCATGAAGCCTTTGTCATGATGACCCCTTCTGAAAACCAAAAAAATTGTATCCATTCTAAGCGAGACATGTCCTGCACTCGTGCCAATACTTGTCTGGCAAAGGCACTTGTGACACCAACAATAATTCCTTCCTTTTAAAAGTTATTGGTGTTGCTTCTCCTCTTTAAATCCAAAGGGAATGCTGGATACATATTCGATTTCCCTCGGGAGCAGTGAGGAAAGTCTGCACAAGTATCTTATTCAGCAGGAATACTACACAGTGGAGAAATATTCGTTAACTCAGCATAACACAAACGCTAAACAAATAGAAGATGTGCCATGCTTAAATAAATTAGGCTTCAGCAATTAAGGAGGGAAAAGGTTTCAAGACAGACCAACACTTCAGGCGAAAATTATAGTGCTGCTTCGCAGTACTTAAGACAGCATAATTTATATGCAATGTCTATTAATGTCTTTTAATTCCTCCTAAAAATATTCTGTATTTTCTTTATCCTCATGAAATAAGTGAATCCAAAATTCAGCTAAAACGACTCTGTACACTAAGTTAGTGTAACTTGTATACTTTTCCAGATGTCTGAGAAGGTTAAATACAGGAGTTCCAGCAGCCTGTGGTGCCATTAAATCACTTTGTGTCAGTGTTAAACTTTGATCATGACAAATAATGGTGTTTTCATGAGAGCACACGTATTGGACATCAATAAAGCCTAATGGCATGTCAGACCTATTAATGGATTACTGCACAGAGCTCATAAAAACACAATATCCCATCAAGTCTAAAGACTCTAATGATCCTGCAGTGTCTAGTAAAGTCACTGTAGGTCCCATTCCCTGATGGATATCTACTTGTGCTCCATTCCATCTTACTGCTGGTTAAAGTAAAAGAGAAGGTTGAAAGGAGCACAAGCTAGTACGATTAACTACTTTAGCATGCGAATTAATTCCTACTACCAGTGTAGACTTAAGTATAGTTTGTGAGAGCAAGGCACAAGAGAAATGAAAACGTTTTGTGGAGATTTGCTTTAAAAGCTTTGCATTTGGGTTTTTTGTGTAGAATATATCAAAGCCTATCACTAGGAATTTTAATTTTCTCAGACTCTGTGTCCTGCTCCAGTTTGACGCAAGTACATCAATCTCTGCCCCACCGAGTGAGACGGTAGAGGGATGTTTATATAAAGGACAATGCATTTTTTTATTTCAACTTTTCATCCTTGTTTTCACTGTCAGGCAAAAAAAATCCAGAGCAAGAACAGCTGCATCCTTTAACTCTATCCATCCATCTTCAGAACCCACTAAATCCCTTTCATGGTCACAGCTGCTGGAGCCAACCCAGCTACTGTTGGGTGAAGGCAGGGCACCGGCAGGACACATCTTCCCAGTCTATTGCACGGCCACACAATCCCACTGACATGAACACCTAGAGACAATTTGGAGTCATCAATTTACCTATAAAGCATGTTTTGGGACTGTGGGAGGAAGCCGAACTGCCTGGAGAAAACCCACACATACACGGGTAGAGAGGTAACTCCACACAGAAAGGTTCCAGTCAGGAATCGAACCAATGCCTTCTTGCAGTGGGGCCAGATCGTAAACCACTCCACCACTGTGAAGTTCTGCATTCTTTCAAATGTAGTTGATTTGCAACTGACCTGTTCAATTCCCTACAAAAGCATATATTCTTCTGGAATTTCTTAATTGGAAAACTACCAAAGCCAACATCCAGAGGTAACAAATTCAATGGTTCAAGTCTCCCAAAGGATGAGCTGCAGCCATTATTTTGTATCTGTATGAGGTCAGTTGATCACACTGACTTTTGGTGTTCATTCATGGTTTATACCATCAGTCATGGCACTCACATTTTCAGAAGTGACAATCAGCCTCATTTGAAAAAAGGAAAAAATCAATAAATAAAAGAAAAATCATTTCCAATGATGTTTTAGAACTCAAACTGTGAATAATGTATACATTTTACCCATTGGCTCTCAAAACCACAGGTTCAAAAGAAAAGCAAAAGTGAAAATAAATGCAGAGGAGCAGACTGAGGAGGTTTGGACGCATTGAGGAGAGGGACGGTGATTGTGTTTGCGCTGAGGTTGGAGATACCAGGAAAACCCCTGCAGAAAGACAGAAGGAGGAGGTAAATTATGTGTTTAGGGAGGATACGAGGGTGATTGGTGTGATGGAGGGTACCAAGTGGATGACTTTTTGTGGTTAAGGGAGCAGTCGAAAGACAAAAAGCTTTGTTTTTCTTTCCCGTTTTTTTCTTTTTTTAAAATCTTCAGCACAGAACACCTTTAGCATTTTAATATTAGAGTTTTCCCCTCTTAATCATGATCCCAACTAATAGTTTACATGTATAGTTTCCAGTTCCGGGTTACGGCAGGACGCGTGCGTGACTCTCTGCGGATACAACTATCTTTAAATGACTCGATTTTCTCCAAAAAAGAGAGCCGACCATGCCCCCCAAGAAAAGCCAGGACTACGAAGACCTTAAAAAGATTCTTGATGATATCAAAGCTAGGCTGTTTTCCATTATGGAGCAAGTGTCCGCTAAGCTAACGGCACTTACGGAGACGATGGAAGAGTTCCGAAGATTTCGGTCTCAAAACGAGCAACGAGTAAATCGGGTCGACATTCTGGAGAAAAGACTGGACGGTGTGGAACAACAAGTAAGGATGAATAATGTCATTCTCACTGGAGTAAAAATCAAACCTCGAGCAAAGCTGAATGAAGCAGGAGCTAGCACTGCTACCTGAAGCGGCGAGCGGTGGAGAATCTCTGGAACAGCAAATACATTCATTTCTCACATCTAAAGGGATTTCCCTTTCTCAATACCATCGAGACCTGCCACCCGCTCCCCAGGAGAAAGGAGACGGATAAACCAGCGATCCTCATCAGGTTTGTGAATCAAAAACACAAGCTAGCTCTGATGAATCAAAGGAGGAATCTGAAAGGATCTACTGTTTATCTGAACGACCATCTGACCAGGAGGAATGCTGAAATCTCAAAACATGCACGGCTTCTCAGGAAGCGTAAGCAGATTGAGAACACTTAGGTTAAAGGCTGCAGGATTTACGTCAAACCACTCGGTCCACCGGACCGGTCCAAGGTTCTGGTTGTGAACACCATGAAGGACTTTGAGAAGTGTCTTAGCACGGTCGTCTGAAACAACATGGAGTAATAAACCAAAGAGCCAAATAATTTCAAGAAATATGACACCTGGTTTCCTCACTTTCTCCATACGTCTGACGTCACCTGAATAACAGCAGAGTTTTGACATACAGACAACTTGACCTCAACTTTCACCGAGCTGATATCAGCTGAAGAAGGATATGGACCTGAATCTAATGTCTGCAGACATAACATCGAAGAGATCTATAATCTGTTTAAACCCAGAAAAACGGCTGTTATCAGTAAAAGAAATGGACAATCGACAGATTATGGACCCTTTTTATTTTCCCTTACAGCATTATTTTATAATAAAAATAAAAAATAAAAAAGAGAGAAAAAAATACAAAAAAAGTAAAACAAATGATTATTTACTTATTGAAAATGGTTAAATTGATTGACGTTAATGATATTACTTCACTTGCTCCAAAAATTGTTAAATTGATTCAGAAATCTTTCCTAATGTAACATAATTTTGCACATGTTTTTTTAACTTTTGATACTTGACGAAATTTTGCTTTGAAAATTCCTGAAACAGTGTTGTGTCTATTTTACTGATATAGTATTATGTTTTAATCATGTGAATGACTTTTATAAGTAACATAATCTGCATATGTTTTAGATGACTGATCTGCATTTGCCATGTTGATTTCTGAAATAGTCTGAAATACATAATAATTAAGTAATTCATCTTTGGCATGTGCTTTATTGATTCTTAATTCTGTCTGATAAAAGCTAGGAACCCGATATTGATAAATCATGTAATAAAATGGTTATATAGTATAACGGGGTGGGATTATATAAATTTGCTTCCTTCCAAGCAATATTTATTGATATTTCTAATTATCCTAAGTTTGATTAGTTACTGTATGAATGTATAACTGATGATTATATTGCTTTTGTGTATTATTTCTACTTAATTGCTTAAAATAAACCATTTCAAATCAAATCAAAATTATAATTTAACACCTTATTACACTTCCAACCTGCTGCTTTATTATTAGCTATTTTTTTTAGCTTATGCTATAATGGTGGACGGCATCATTTTAGATGCATTTCTGACTGTTGGATCCTTGTCAAAGTGGGTAAAAAAGAACAAGTTATCTTTGCTGATTTATTGATTTTCTGTCCATTTCTACAATTTTTTAATATATACAACAATAGTAATCACAAATTAAAATCAGTAACAGTAGTAACGATAGCGAAATATAATTTTAATTGCTTAGCAGCCTTTTATGTCAGCTCTGTTAGTCTTTTATTTCTGTTTATTTAAAATGGGTTCTTAAAACTCACCTAAACAACTTTTTGTTGCAATTACTGTTGCTGCATTTGGACCCCCCCCCCATCTAACAAGTTAGTTGGTCAGTCCAAACTACATAAGAGGAAATATACATGTCTTTATTTTTATATAGATCTATACATAAATATTTTAAATAATCTCAACAACAAATTGTTCGAATAAATTCAACTTTATGACAGACTTCTAAGGACTTTTTGGGTGTTTAGCATGTAACAGTCAGTGGTGTGAATGTTTTCAGGTGCCTGTGACAACAAATACTGTAAATAGTATCCGTTTTTCCCTTTTTTTTAAGTGCGTTTCTTAGATGCTGACCAAGAATCGGTCAGAGGTGTCTTCCTGTTAAAAGGGAATGTTTTCCACTCTCCCTGTCACCAATAGCTTTCTCAGGAGGGATTGTTTGGTCTATTTATGTGAAGTGCCTGGAGAAAGCTTTTTTAAGTAATTGGGTGCACATTCACATCTTTCCACTGTAATTGAAGTGTGTTGATGGTGGGAAGAAAAAACTGTCAGATTTGTAAATAATTCAGCATAACGCATTATCATAGAAATTGTGGGGGGAAAAAAAAAGAATTGTCACTCTGTTTCCTTCTGCATCTGTTTTACTGTTTTCACAAATGTATATATGGGTCTGTGCAGAATTGGTGTGAAGAAACATTGTGACCTTGTGTTAGCATTGGGCCCTATTTTTGTAAATTCATCACCTTTCCTCAAATAAAAGCAATAAATAACAAACAGGCTGCTAGTATAATTTGAGATACCCAGTCTTAAATGACTGTCAACTTATTAGTTCATTGAAATATTTTTTAATTATTTTTTTTAAATAATGGAATAAAAAAGTAATAAGATCATATTTTTTAGTGATGATCACCTTTTTGCAATAATGACCCCAATCTTTAAAATATATCACAGTGTCACTTTAAGTAGCTGCTTAACTAGTCCAACTGAATGTTTACCGACAAGCAGAATATTAACATTGCTAACAACCTACTAGATAGCAAGCAAGGAGTTGCTTCAGCTGTGCAAACAGCAATCAATGCTCAGCATCAGGGATAAAAATGAAACTATCAGGAGAGGCTTAAGCCTTAGTTTCCTCGACGTTTGCCACCATGCTTATCACCCGTCTTTGCCTCTCATGTTCAGGTACAGTCTAATAATGCAGCTCGCCCAGCATGGCTGACATCAATCAGCTTAATCTCAAGATGGAGCTGTTCTGTAATTGAAAAAGCAAAACAAAAATAGAAAAAAAATAACACCATGCACTTTTTTACAGAATTTCTGTGCCGCAGTTCCATTATAAAAAAAAGAAATCTGACCATTTTAGCTTTAAAAATGCTTAAAATCAACATCTGTTTAGAAACATTAAGTTCTGTTGAGTTTATTCCCTGTTTAAAATGGGATAAAAGTAATGAGAATGGATTTAAGGTCATTGCAAAGCTACAGATAGCAAAGAGAAAAAAAAATTATGAAAAGGTAGAGCAAAAGCTGTTTCATTTACAGTGAGAAAAAAACTCTCAGTGGGCTTAAAAAAACATATTGTGCCCTTTAGAAACCAGGAGTGATGATTTTTCAAGAGTATAAACACAGAAGATGGATTAAAAAACATGAATCAATATAAGCTAGAAAGATGAGATTACAAAGTAAAGCCAGTTCTGTAAAACCTTATAGTTAACCTTTTGAATTTTTTTTTCCCACTCGTGCCCTTTTATGTGCCTAAAAAATAATTTGGTAGGAAACATGTAATGTAGGGGTGGGTTCAATGTGCTTTTTCAGGAGGATGCATCAGTGTTTATGAGTCTTTGGCTGATTTTTCTGAAGGTCAGTTGTACAATTATGAAATTAAAATTTGATTTGGAGGGCTTTTTCTAAGACCCAGTCCTCTTAGAATTGTGTTTTTTGAGTTAGCATCTTCTTCTGGCCTTTTCTGATAATGGAGGACATAAGGGAAAATAAGCTACTGTATATCATTAGTAAAATGGTTGTGAACCAGGAGCAGGTAAAAAAATGCAACATGGACAACAGCTTATTTGTGATGTAGAAAATACACTAGGCGGGCCACAAGCTCCCTGCTCTGAGCTCTCAGTAAAGGGGAAGGGAAGGGGTGGTGGGGTTACCCTCCAGCAATGGTCTCTCCCACAATTCAGAGACGGATTTCCACCGTTCTGCAGAAACTATGGTATGCCCTAAAACAACACAGATTTTTACATTTTGGATTAAAATAATAATAATAATGTATCCCATAGTGGGGAAATTGTTCTCCGCATTTGACCTATCCCCTGGGGGAGCGGTTAGCTGCAGACAAGCTGCTCGCGGTAGCTTGCTGGGGAGAGCGGGGATCGAACTGCCAACCCTGCAGTTATTGGATGACCTGCTCTACCGCCTGGAAGGTGTAATCATTAATTTAAACATCACTGGGAACGCTTTGAACATACAGTACAGACCAAAAGTTTGGACACACCCTTTCATTCAAATGACTGGGAAGGTGTGTCCAAACTTTTGGTCTGTACTGTAGACAAAAAGATGTTCAGAGTGGGACTTTAAATTTTAGGACCACACTAATTATTTGTTTTTTGATAGCACTGTACAGATGCAAATGTTACGACAAAGCAGAGCATCTGTTTGAGATTGCTATGTAAGTGCGAAGACTGAATTCTGAAATACAAGAAAATGTTTGCACTTAAAGTATTTCTAAGGAAAAAAGATAGAACGGAAAATTGAATTTTTAATCAAAGCTAGAAATGTTAGATGGTCTCCTTTTTTCTAAGTCCTGGATTCATTTTGTTGAACGCATTTGGTGAAGATGACACGGTCGTACAATATTTTTCTGTACGACCCCATTCTTTTTCTGTAAGATAAACTACGCAGAGGTTCATCAAAGGGAATATCACTGTGTATTACTTACCATTGAAAGCATAGTAAAACTCTTAAGACTGTTGCTGGAGCCATCATTTCAGAGTTAAAATGTACCAAATGAAACGCTAGTATTTGACCGAGCCAGGGAGCAGGCAACCACTACAGTCAGACAAACATGGACACATCCTCTTCACTGCAGAAGACTGGCAGTTCTCGATTGTATCTTAGTGATCCCAGCTCATTTTTCTGCTGCCACACTGTAACACCCCATTTTTGCTCAAGGGGTATCTATAGGGGCATAACATAAAAGTAATTGTTTTAGCCACCACATTTAAATGAACAAAAACACCAAACGAATGTCTCCATAAAAACATAACAAATGTATTTACAAATTAATGAATAACAAATACCAATAACTAAAAGTGAAGCAAAAAGGCTTCATGGTGAACCAAGGCCAAAATAACAAACAAAACTCCAACATATCTAAGCCCAGAAAACAATATTACCGGAACCAGAAGAAAAGGGAAAACAAAAAACCAACACTAACCTCCCTGAACAGGAGACAACAACTACTAACGAAAATGGCAGTTCACCCTTACAGATTCTCTTAAAAAAAAATTAGACCAAACAAAACTACAGAGTGGGCCTAAACACAAAACTACAACTAAGTGCAACACACAAAAAAACAGGTGGCGAACTACAAAACAAAATGGAAAAGAGCGCCAAGCTGTAGTGGAGCCAGTTGCAAGCTCCCTGCTCCCAGACTGGAGGTCCACACTGTGTTTTTGAAGGCTGCCTCCATCAGTTTGGGTCCAATAGGAGTCACGCTTTCATGCACCACACCTGAAAATGATCAGACACATACAAAGATCTACAAAAACATAGAAGTCCAACTCTGATATAAAAAAATACACAAAAGACAGAACAAACAGAATGAACAAAACAGAATTCGGCCACAGCTGTAACACACAGCCTCCAGATATCGTGTTCGGGTCTACGAAGACAATGGAGCTGCCCATCACATGGGAAGTGCACCTAATAGAAGTCTTTGAAAGGACGTTTTCAAAGCAAACAGAGCTGGTTGGTGACTTTCAGATGATGTGACAAGTGAAGCTGCTTCCCATGGAGGTGGGATGCATAGGTTTTCAGCCCCTTATTTAACTATCGTCATCAGATATTTGGGAATGGAGGGAGAAAGGACAATAGCAACCATTTGCAATACAGTTGTCCTTTTTTTATCTCAGGAAATACATTTTAAAAATAACCCACGTAGCAAAACATGAACATGAGAGGATTTAATGCGGGAGCCCAAAACGCACATAAATCTTTGTTTGCATAGACTTTTTATTGCAAATGGCCGCTTGAATGTACGTTGCAGATGTCGGTAAGTAAGTAAGTAAGTAAGTTTTATTTATATAGCGCCTTTCACAGATAAAATCACAAAGCGCTGAACAATAAACAATATACAACCCAGTAAAAGCAGAAAAACAATCAATTAAATATAATGTGAGCAAAACTAAATTGAAGAAAAATAAACATATAATAAAGTAACAATAAAACCAGTCAGCTAAAAGCATTTTTGAATAAAAGTGTCTTGAGTTGACTTTTAAAAGAATCGACGGTGTCGGCCACACGAAGGGACAGAGGGAGGGCATTCCAGAGTCTGGGGGCTATTCCCTGGAATGACTGGTCACCTCTGGTTTTGTACTTTGTCTTAAAAATCTTTAAAAGATTTTGATCGGAGGATCGGAGGGCACGGCTGGAAGCGTAGGGACAGAGCAAGTCTGATAAGTATTTTGGGGTCTGTCCATTTAACGCTCTATAGGTTAAAACTAGAATTTTAAAATCAATACGCCACTTGATTGGGAGCCAGTGCAAGGAGGATAAAATGGGGGTGATATGTGCCCTTTTGTCAGATCCTGTTAAAAGCCTTGCAGCAGTGTTTTGAACTAACTGAAGACGGTTAAGAACAGATTTATTAAAACAAGTAAAAAGAGAATTACAATAATCTAAACGAGAAGAAATAAAAGCATGGATAACCATCTCTAAGACTGAGTTAGATAAGAACGCCCGCAATTTTGCTATGTTACTTAAATGATAAAAACAGTTTCTAATTAAAAGGCTGGAATGATGGTCCAAAGACATTGACTGGTCAAACCATACACCAAGATTTCTGATACAGGGCTGTACAGAGGAGCTCAAAGAACCAAGATGCCGGGAAATGTCGGTGTGAAGGTAGCATCAAAATTGTGGGCGGCAGTGGCTCAGGTGGTTGAGCAGGTCGTCCAATGATTGAAGGGTTGGCGGTTCGATCCCTGCTCCCACCAGCCAAAATGTCGTTGTGTCCTTGGGCAAGACACTTCACCCTCCTTGCCTCCAGTGTGGCTCCACTGGTGTGTGAATGTGCATGAATGATCCCGGTGATGGTCAGAGGGGCCGTATGCGGGAAATGGCAGCAACGCCTCTGTCAGTCTGCCCCAGGGCAGCTGTGGCTACATCAGTAGCTTACCATCACCAAGTATGAATGAGGAGTGAATGAATAATGGACACAATGTAAGAGCTTTGGGTGTCTTGAAAAGCGCAGATAAATCCAATTCCTTATTAAAATGAAAACAAAGATCGGATCGCTATCAAAGATTTATATACTGTAGATTTAGTAAACTAAACACAATCTGCACAGAAGATATGGCACAAAGGAGATTAATCGACAATGCCCTACAGCCAATCAGGAAGCAGAACACAGTGCACTGAAAGAATTCTCAGAAACAGGGAGACGGTAAACGGTGAACCGTGTTATAGCAAAGGGAACTCTGTACCATTACACATGGCAGAAGGGCCTTAAAATGTCTGTGGCTAAAAGGAAAAAGCTTAGAGTCATGAAAGCTAGTTAGCTATTAGGGCTCAAGCAGAGGTCTTATCAACCTCTGCTAAGTAACATGAAGGAGGGTGGAGGATGTACAGAAACCCAAAACACCCATGGATTCCAGGACCATCCCTGATGATATGTTCAGTGTCATCAGCAGATGTGAAGATATCAGCAGATGTGTGCTCTTACAATAAATCAAAGTGCTGATTAGCCAACAAAAACTCAAATTCCAAATTGTATTGTCTTAGTATAACTAATACAACCTATTTTAACATTTTAAATGCAACCAAGTGCCTTGCACTGTCCCGGATGCGCTTCTGCAGCAACTGCTGTTGACTCCCATGTGAAAATCTCATTTGTGGATTTGAACCTATGTCTATACATGTTACTCTAAATGACAATCAGCACTACTGAGGGTGAATCTGTTGGCTTTACACAAAGGCCTCGAACCACAGTGGTGAACATGTGTTATGATAACTTCCCATGAGCTTGTCTCTCAGTGAGAGAAACAGGGCAGGCTGTTTTGCTCAGCCACCACTGTCAGCTAATTATTTCTGGCCCCCTGCTGTTCAACACGCTCACTTTTTCCACGTCAAGGCCCCCCGCCGCGTAACACTCCAAGTCGTTACCAGACTCACTTTGATATAAGACCGTGGCTATGTATCGCTGTGTTTGTACAATGTCTTTCTCCTGACGTTTTTAAAACTCCCCTTGTTACTCTTTATGTCATATTAAGTGCCTCTTTGAACAATTCCTTCCCCGTCTTTTCAGAACAAGTTGTGAATTCAGTCTGGCATGTCGACACATGCTCAAGTAATGCCTGAAAGGAAGTAGAGAAATTATTTTTCATGAATGTATTTGTAAACAGAGCCACCTGCTGTGGCTTTTTTAAAGAAAGCCCAAGTTCACAGTGTTGTTTTTACTAAAGACACATCATAATGTAACAATCTGTCATTTTCTGCAGATGAACATTTTGCATTTTGTTGCTTTGCCTAAACTCTAATATTTCCCTTTCGCACTAACAAACAAAAGACTAATGTCTTAACAACATGAAATGACTTTTTCCTAAATAAAATTCTTTTGTATTTTTGGCAATGTTAAAAAGAATTTGGAAAAATTTAAAGCTTTCTTTTTTTTTAAACAAACGGAAAATTGTGGGTGTGGGTTTTAAGTCTGAGGGAACGACCGTGTCACCTTTTTATTACACTGACAATAGTAATCTCACAACCCATTTTCCACATGATGTGGGGCACTTTATTAAAGGAAGATTAAAGGCAGAATGCAATGATTTTACAAATCCCTTCAGCCCTCAATTTAATTGAAAACCATATAAAACATTGAGACCATGTGAAACAGCAACTGAAAATGAAAGTAAAGAAAAGCTTTGCATCCTCTGATTGATGCTGAGTTGGAACATCAGTCGCTCACAGGCATCACAACTGAGCCTCATGGGTAAATAATATTTCAATCTTCACTCTAAACTATTGAGTGTAAATAAGAACAACAAAGGCCACTTTTCCGACACGCAAACATGTGAAAGAAGCCGCAGAAATGAGGAGCGGCTTGATTGAAAGTTGGCCTTTCCTACGTTGAAATATGCTTCCAGAAATATTATCCAATGCTGTTAGAGTTTGATATTATCACTTAGTTTCAGTTACTACAAGTACATCATTTTAAACGGTTTACTTTTGAATAAAATGAGTACAGAGGTACACTGAAACAACATAAAGACTGAAAATTGGATTTATTTAATTTGATCAACAGAGTTAAACACATTCTGTTATTTAAATTATTGTTTGTTTTCTTTTGTTGTGAACAAAATACTTGGAAGTGTAGGTTTTTTATTTGCCCAGTTCTCTCAGGTTTGATTTGTTTATAGAGTTAAACACATTTTATGATTTTGAACTATTTACTTTTGTTATGAAGATAATAAATGAATGAATCTTTTGCTGTCCATTTGCAATAAATATTGAAAATAAGTACAAGTACACATTTGTTTGACCTATTTCGACTGACTTGTGAAGCAATAAGGAAAATTCACATCAAGACATAAAGCTGTTTTTAAACACTTCATGCTTTTCCAGGTAACTAGTTACTTTTAATCAAAGACTAGTAATTTAATAGTTACTTTGAGTCTTTTTTGATTAAGTGTGCATAAGTATAACCAATTAATTTATAAAGTAATGTTTCCTAAACCACCTTTTAGCAGGTAGCAGTTCATCATGTGGTATTACTAAGTAGAAAGACTTAAGTTCAATTACATTTAAGAAAAATGGAACCTCTGTTGTTTAAGCTAAAGACACATGGGAAAATATTTCTTTAAAAAATCAGAAGTTTAAATAGAATATTCTTAACATGACTAAATACAATTTAATACAAGTTAACCATGAATTTGAGCGAGTAGTTACTTTTGTCAAGAAGGATAAACCTTCTCTTAATAAGAATGGTGGTCTCAGGTTTATTCTTCCATCCATCTACTGCAGTGTTCTGAAACCCAAACAAAATGAACCAGTTCCACCTGGGTCGTTACCTGCGGGAAGAGATGACCAGGTTGGGGAGGGTAGCCACTGTCTCCCCAACCCCAGGTGAGGACTAAGGACTCCTATCAACCTGAAATCATGTAGTCTAATTAGACAACACTATCCAGTTTCAGGTCTGACTCCTCCCCCATGAGCGCATATAAACCAGCTCTTTTACCAGCTATTTCAGAATTGACAAAGCCTTTTGGATAAGAGGTAAAACATCTTCAACTTTAAAAACCAAGTCCAGATGACAACTTTTAAACCTACTACTATGATGGAATCAACCTGGATGAATGCGAGTCTGCATAGACATGATTAAATACAATGATTAAATAAAATAGGCATTATTTTCATCAAATGTTTAACTGAAAGGCTGTCAGTCACCGTTTCCAAGGTGATTGTAAATGTAAGAACAGACTGAAAGATGATGATAACATACAAAATGTCAGCCATCAGCTGGTCTGTTAAAGGTGTGTGGGACGATTAGCATTTATATCTACCAGCTGTGAGATCTCTAATGCTTAACTTCCATCCATCCAGCAGAATTTCTTACAAACGTCAGTGGTAACTGAAAAACAATGTTATGCATAAGAACACCTGTCCATCAAGTACTGTGGTATTTAAGCATATCAGATGTCAATCATGCTCTTATTCTCACAGTCGTCTGAGCCGTTTCCTGAACCAGTGTTTCACAATCCTGGTTCTACAGATCCACTTGCCCTGCATGTTTTCTGTGTTTCCCATTCTAACACATTGAATCCGCTCATTTGGTCAGCAGACGCCTGATGATGATTCAGTTATTCGAATCACATGCGTCAGCAGGTAAACCAATAAAACCTGCAGGGCATTGCATCCTGAGAACTACAGAAACACTGCTTTTCCTACAATGACACAAAATTCCTCACACTTTGCAGACAGATTCATGTAGAAAGATAAATTATTATTAGGTAATATAAGGTGACAAATAATTTTAGTTAAACATCACAAACGTTCAAAAATGTGTAAAAAAATTATCTTTTAGTGAGATGGAACTCTTCTGAAAGAAAACATTGACAGAATTATATTTTACCTATTTTAGAAAGTTTGGTTACTTTTTTGCACTCTATCTTTGGCATCAAATATGACTACTGTTGATTTATTTCTTATTTTCTACCTACTCTTCACATTCTGGGGTTTTTGTGCCATGGCTTATTGCCTATTATGGCAGCTCTATGAATCCCTCTAGTTCTATTTCCTTTATCTGGCAGAACTTTTTGTCCTTTTTAAGAAATAAACTTTCAGGACTGCTCGGACTTCAAAAAAGCATTGATTGTTTTTGACTTATAAAAATAGCACTTATTTTCTCACATTGTAGAATAAAAAAAACAGAACACCATTTACGGTTTGTTTGGGTTCCAAGAACAAATGTCCTTCTTATTTTTATAGATAAAAAGGCAAACTTCTCAGTTTGTCCAAATTGTACCAGGAGCTCATAATTATACAGATTAGAAGAACAGAAAAGATTCCATAATAAATCTGTATATTTCTTCTGAGGATTCTTTAGGTACTGGTACATGTCCAGTAATTAATGAAATCTCTTGTTTACCTTTTATCAGCACCTAAGGAGTATTTGTTGTAACATATGTGATAAAAACTAAGTGTCTACATGATGTATGATTGCATTGCTACAAATACAGACTTTCAGCAGAACAAATATGGCCAAAGTTGAAGCAAATAAAGGGCAGAATTTGCTAATATTCCTGACAAAGAGTTCACATTGTGTGTGCATCAACCAAGCTGTTAATTTACAAATTTGCTGCTGAGCCACGAAGAGTAATTGCACAATGAGTAACGAGGGAAATGACAGTATAGAAATAAACATTTAGTGTGCGTTGTGGTGTGTGCATGTTCAATCAATGTAAAGGTGATCAGAGTGCATGGAAGTTTACCTCTGAAACAAATGAAACAGCCTGCAGCTCTCAAAGATGTTAACATTTGTTACAAGAAACATGCAGGTTTCTGTGATAAGTAGGAATGGCCCGTTTGACACGGATGCTCTGACGCTTGTTTCACCTTCACGAAGCAGAGTGGCTCGGCACAGTGTTTTGGGGCGTGTGTCAATTAGCGTTGATTACGTGGTTAATGATGTACGAAGCGCTAAATGCATTGTTTGGTCGAACACGGTTCAGATGTCACTTGTGTTTGAACATTTGGGCACGCTATTCTCTATAAATACAAAGGTATCCTGAACGTTTCCCAACCAGTTCTATTGTTTCCCCTGTATTGGAATCAGCATCAGTTCTTTGCCCTTTACCAGGAGTCCTGTAAAAAATTTACTGTGGCTCAGGATCGTATCAACTAGGGTTGTGCCGATCGTCCATCGTGATGGGTGACTGACATCCCGATGGAGAGACCACCATCGTGATACCACGCCCCATGCGTTGCGATCGGCGTATAAGCGGCAGTTATGTATGCAAAATATCTTGATGGGATCAATGGTGGGATTAGAATCAACCGTGTAGATGGGCCAGAAAAATGTTTTAAGAATATAAGAAGAAACGTTCACTAAGGTCACACTTTCGTCGAATAAATCATTCGCTTTATGCGCAGTATTACTTGTCATGGTTGAAAAACGGAAGGATACAACTTCGCCCGGCGGCTTTTTCCAAACTTTATTGAATGTAACAATTCAATACAACAATATGGCGCCCGGCGGCTATGTACACATTGACATGTCAGCTCAAAGGTAAAATACAGATGATCTTGAAACGTGCTTTTAATAATGTTACGGTTCTTATGAAACACCTGTTCGCTCATCATTTGAATTTTAATCCGTGTGGTCAGTGCTTTTTCTGAACAAAGCCAGGATTAGCAGTATGCTAACACGGGCTAACAACATTAGCTTAGGTGGCCCTGCGCGTGGCGTGTAGAGTAACATCAGCCTTTTGTTGGTCGGGACTTGACTGGAAACACAAATCCGTGATTGTTTGAATGTTTTCTAAGGACTGGCCCGAAATTTCTGCTTTGACTCAAGCCGCTGTGTGTCTGCTGGCCGATCGAGCTTCGGTCGAGTTGATTGCTTGTACCTAAGAGCTGCGGGGCGGATCGCAGTCTTAAATCTCCACATATACCGCTCATGTACCCTTCCCATCGAAGCACAAAGTTTGTAAATCCGCCTCCGCCGGTCCACTTTGCTAGTTAAGTGCAGGAGCGGACTACTTCTTTTCTGTTTTGTTTGTTACATTTTTGTTAAAGTCACTTCCCTCAGTTTATAGTGGATCATCGCGGATTAGTCATTAGTTGGGAAATAAAATAAAAAAAAAAAGTAAAATAACGAATAGCAGTTATATAAGAACGAAAAATGTAAAAATACCCCCACGATGACATCGTCCATCCCGATGGTTGACTGCATACATAAATCAGCGGCCAATTTAAGGGACATCGCCCAACCCTAGTTTCAACTCGGATTCTCCTAATAAGAGAGAATACACTATGAATGTTATCTATAAGGAAAATACTTCTTTCAATGTATAATGGCAAGTCATCACAGCAATAGTAGAGATAGCTCAGTGGAAAAATCAATGGTGTAAGGAGCCAGAGGTTCTGGATTCAAGACCACTGTTTGACAATTTTTTTGCTTTGCATTTATTTTCTTCTTGTGATGTGTTTTGCTTCAACACGTCATATTTTTTGTTTTTTTATGTTGTTTTTTCTATCATCATTAACAACATTGTTTTGTTTTACATTTTTTCATCATCATTTCCACATTGAAGTGTCACAAGGTGTTACGGGGAATGGTAGGGGACGTACTCAGACGCAGAGATGGGAGGAGGCAGGAGGTTGCAGGGGAAACAAGGACTTTAATAAACAAAAGACTATAAATCAAAATCACTGCATACGGCAGGCTGGAAACTCGAAACTTGAAACACACTAAACTTGGGAAACAGGGAACGACACAATATGGACCAGCCCAGGAGGAAGGGAATGACAAGACTTAAATACATGCAGAGCAACAAGACACAGGTTGAAACACTCAGGACTGATGGGGACTCAACGTAAAACTCACTACAACAACGAAACAGGAAATACTACAAAATAAAAATAAAAAAAGTCAGGGAGGAGGGGGGCCCAAAAAGTTAACCCAAGGGGAGGCCGCTCTGTCCGGCGCGGGTCAGAGGCGACGGGTAAGCGGCGCCGTCTGGCATTGAAGTCGACCAATCGTAGCGAGCGGCTTTCGGGTTCAGGGTCGCGGCGAGCGGCTCGAGGTCGCGGCGAAGCGTCGGGTTCAAAGGAGTCGCGGCCAGGGAGCTCAGGCTCAGGAGTCTCGCGGCAGGGCTCAGGCTCAGGAGTCCGCGGCAGAGTTAGGCCAGGCGTCCGGTGCAGGGGCTCGGGCCAGGCGTCCGGTGAAGGGGGCTCGGGCCAGGCGTCCGGTGCAGGGGGCTCGGGCCAGGCGTCCGGTGCAGGAAGGGGTTGAGGTGGTTCCGGCTCCACCGGTCTGCCATCCCTCTATCCGGACCCTCCTGGGAGCAGAGACAGGACGGGATGCGTCCGGCACCCTCAGCGGAGCCGGAGCGGGTAGTGGTGGGTCCAGCACCCTCCTTGGAGCAGGAACGGGTCGTGGTGGGTCGGCACCTCACCGGGCGGTGGTCGTGGTGCGTCCCGCACCCTACTGTCCAGCTTCCCCCCATCTAGGACCCTCCTGGGAGCAGGGATGGGTCGGGATGTCTCGGGGACCACCTCCGGAGCTGAAACAGGATGTCGAGTAGGGCGGCGGCGATGGTGTCCCCCCCTCACAGCCACGGCAGGCTAGAAACTCGAAACTTGAAACACACTAAACTTTGAACCAGGGAACGACCCATAATGGACCAGCCCAGGAGGAAGGGAATGACAAGACTTAAATATATGCAGAGCAACAAGACACAGGTGGAAACATTCAGGACTGATGGGGACTCAAAGTAAAACTCACTACAACAACGAAACAGGAAATACTACTAAATAAAACAGGAAATCAAAGAACCAAACACAAAAAGACTGAAACCGTTACACAAGGAGCTTAGTTGAAGCACATGTTGATATACGTCCAGTCCACCACCAGATGCCGCTGTTCTCTGTGGATTCAAAGCCCTGAATGGTTGGTTCATTTTTTCGGCACAATTACATGAACCCTGTGAGAGCTTCATGGGGCTTTTATTCCTATCGCTAGTGATAAGCTTTAAACTGGATACTAAAGCTATTGCAGTGCAGCTAGCTGGCCCGGCATCAGTGCTAATGATGGGCCATAATACTTTCAAAATCGATCAAAGATGGGGTTTAGGTACCGTGTTTTCACAACTATAATGCACACTTAAAAGTCTTAAATTTTCTCCTACCTGCAGGGCGGCCCACGTGAGATGGTGAGCCATTCATAGTGCGGCTGCGAGACCAGATCTGCCATCTAGTTGTCTGCAGTAGTCCCTTACAGTTTTAGTAAGGGAGGGATTAGCAGAAGAGTAGCTTACTGGATTTGGTTAACAGCATTACAGCCCATTTAGGTAGAGTAACAACGTGACCCTCACTTCTCTTCCCAGCTCCCTAACTTATGGTGTGGGATTCAACACTTCCCAGGAGTCTTAGTGGCCATAGGTGGGGCTAAGCCCTGGGTCCCCAAACTTGTTTACAAGATGGCTGAAGCACAGTTTGAACTGTAGCTATCAGCTACGCGGAGGAACACTGGAACAGCTGCAGAGAATGAAATGAAAAGCTGTTCATCTTCCGCTCATACTGCAGCAAAAAGACTCCTGGCAAACACCTCTGGCACAGCCATATCACCAATTTGGACCAGGGCCCCTGACTTTTAACATCCCTGTGAGTCACAATGTCGGGAAATGGGAGTGGCGCAGTAGAGAAACGCAATTTGTGAATGTATTGTAGAAGCTTGGGCTAACGTGTTTGCTTGGAGCTGCGCAATAACGAGACAGACTCTGGCGTGTTTGATAGAAATTTAGTCGGGCTGTTCATTTCAGATACGGAAGATGAGGACTATGATGGATTTTTTGGATGCCGTTTTATGACTTAAAAATGAAAAATAAATCACAATCAACTCAGATTTTTAAACACACACTCGGTGTGTGTTTGTGTGTTCTGAAGCCGGTGTCTGCTCGTGCATGTGCAGGAGAGAGGGAGACACTCGCGCAAGTGG
This sequence comes from Oryzias sinensis, assembly GCA_037389245.1. NCBI lineage: Eukaryota > Metazoa > Chordata > Actinopteri > Beloniformes > Adrianichthyidae > Oryzias > Oryzias sinensis. Next base: position 26,612,961 of record CM074497.1, read on the forward strand.
GTATGTGAGCATTCAGCTTGTGTTACTCAGTTAGGGAGAACAGTAATAAAAAAAAAGGTTTCCTCTTAAAGAACGGAGACTAATTCTTGTATTAACCCGATCTGGAGGCTCTAAGGGTCCGAACGTCTGTTAGCGTGCCCCCGCCTTAATACTCGGTGTGCCTTTCGTAGGTGTCAAAGACTGAAAAATACCCCATTACTAAGACCGCGCCCTATAATACAGTGTGCCCTTTACTAATGAAAAAATACGGTGCTAATGAGGGTTGTACATGCAGCAAGAAGAGGAGGACGAACATAATAAAATAAAAGGAGTAGACTGTGCACCAGAAGTACATTTAAGGTAAAAATGTGACTTTGGCTGATAGAAGTCAGAGTGATGGTACAATAATGTAATTTTTTTATCATGACTTATTCCATATCAGCTGTCTCGAGTCAGAACTCTGTCTCCCCCTCTGGTAATCGCCGGGAGTGTTCCCCAGAGTTCTAGCCAAACTACAACTCCCAGGAACCCCCATTGCACACTTTCTGGATGCCACACACCTGACTCTCATTCATTTATTAACTACAGCATACTTAAGCTCTGCACTGGGTGAAGCACAGTGTGGTGAGATGGGGCGACCCCATGAAACCGAATAATGTTCAAAGTGTATTGTCTTATTAGAAGAAAACCGAGTTGAAACAATCATGAGCCACAGTAAATTTTTTACCAGGAGTCATGGTAAAGTGCAATGAACTAGCCTTGATTCAATACAGGGGAAACAATAGAACTTGTTCCTTTGTATTAACAGAGAATAGAGAATAGGGGGCCAACTGTTCAAACACAAGTGACATCTGAACCGTGGTTGGACCAAACAATGCATTTAGCGCTTCATACGTCATCAACCTCGTGATCTGTGCTAGTTGACACACGCCTTGAAACATTGTGCTGACCACTCGGTTTCATGAAGGTGAAACAAGTGGCGGAGCGTCCGTGTCAAACGGGCCATCCTTAGTGTGAAGTATTGTTTGTGCCACTCGGCCTTCCATAGATTTGGACCTGTTCTTCTGTTTCCTAACCCTGTTTCTAACTCAGTCTGCCTGCGGCCTGCCCCGACTCTCGCCTGGATCCTGACTACCCCGTCTCTCCTCTGATGATCTTATGCCTGCTATTGACCCCAGCCTGCCTGACCCTAATTTGGCTTTGTGGACTTTTAGCTGAACTAATAAACCTGCTGCAATTGGAACCAGCCGCCTGCTTGTTCTTGTGACATCAGTCCTTTATCATCCAGAAGCACAAACATTGCACAGCTGGACATGTTTCAATAATCTTTGCCACTGGCACACCAATGCATTTATATAAGTAGACACAATGATTTCGGTCATTAGTGCACAAAGTTGAGTCAGTTTCCACCTCTCATTTAGATGTGCAAAAATATATAGATGTAATATCTTGTTTTATATTTGAAAAATTCTTTTTTGTGTGCCTAATTGATGTATTTACAGTTATTTCTCAGTTGCTTACATATTCTGCCAGAAATGGCCGTGTTGCATATTCATTAGCGTTACTCCCACAAGGAATTGTATATATATATATATATATATATATATATATTACAAGATGAAACCTGACTTGGAAATCAAGGAGATGTATGTGTGCATGCTGTCAAGTTTGCCAACACTCCACATAAAACCAGACGGTCCGAGGTGTCTCTTTCAAACTTCACTATTACGCTGACATTCACCTCCAAAACTACAGAAGTGTTGACCCATCCTGATCAAAAAATAAAAGATAAATTGGTAAACACATTCTTAACTCACACATGCTTTCATTTTCTTTTTAGGGTAAAGTGGGGCATTCTCTAAAACAGGGGTGTCAAACTCATTTTCACCCAGGGCCACATCAGCATAGTAGTTGTCCTCAAAGGGCCAGATATAACTTATATATGTGACTAAATGTAAGGAAACTAAATGTAACTAGTTAATGTGAAATAACACATTATTTGTTTATTATAATTTTTTAAAGTGACAATTACAGTTGCATAGAAAAACATGTTTGCTTGTTACTCTAGTATAAATCCTTTTAAATTTCAGTTTAGGTTTTATGGACAGTGTTTAAGTCCTAATGTATAGTTGCCCAATTCAATATTTCAAGTCTGATTCCCCCTAGATATGAATAAATACACATCAATTTTTGATTTTTATTTCAAGAAATTAAAAATGTTTATGCTCTCGCGGGCCACATAAAATGACATGGCGGGCCAGGTTTGGCCCGCGGGCCTTGAGTTTGACACATGTGCTCTATAAGGTGTAAAAATCAATGATATCCAGCTCTGGAAGGGGACTGTGCTGTTTGTAGAATGTTTAATGGTTTTGTAGCTGCTGTAAATGGCTCACAATGACACTAAACTCCTTTTTTTTAAACACAAATCTGAACACAATGTCGAAATGTACTATTTGATGTAGAATATAAATAACCCAAAGAGGAATTCTGTAGAATAGAACGAGTCAGACAAAGTAACAAAGTGAAAAAGCCTTTAAAAGCCTTTGATGAGAAAAGTGATACAGCAAATCCATTGGGGTCTAGAATGACATGCATCTCTAGCTCTGATTCCTGCCATCAGGGTGTTTGCTGCTAACAGACTGAAACAAACACAAACAGAAGAGCACAAAAACAGTAACAACTTCAGACAGGCTGAAACGAATCACACTCACAGGACAAGTGCACATGCATGCACAAAGACAAAAGTCAGGCCCGGATTATTTTGATCAGAGTGCACACACACACACACATTTTCATGCACACACACACTCAGTCACTCTGTAAGCGCTAACTCACTCAGACAGTCTGTTTAACAGCCTGCCTTCTCTCAGCCAGGGCTCATATCGCCCAAGCTGCTTGCTCACCTCTAAATGAGGGCTGTCAAGCAAAGCCATAGTGACGCCTGCCACCTCTAATTGGCACAGCATTAACAATCAAATCAGGCTAATTAGCCAAAGCAGTCAGAGAAGAATAATATTCTCAGAATACTTGATTGTGGCACATGGCTACTATGCTGCCACCATTCTACTTAGCATATTCTAATTTCCTTGGGACAATAGGGGGAAATTAGAAACTAGAAGAGGGGAACTGATCTCAGACAACGATAGAAAGATGAAGCAAGGTTGCTGTTGATTTTTTTTTTTTTTTTGGGGGGGGGGGGGGGGCAATTAGCCAATACAGTGGGAGTACTACAACATCTGCAAAGTTTTAATTCAACTAAAACATTGACCAAAAGCTTTTATGAGCTGCAGGTTCTGAGATGCTTCTGCTTTAATCTTAAAATAGGTGCTTTGATGTCAGTAAGTTTACTTTATCAGAGTCCTTTTAAAATGTTTTCTTGTCGTGTTTCCAGCTTTCTCTTCATTTTTCCATAATTTGGACTTGTTAGTGATGGACAATATTTCATTTGAGTGTTCTTCACTTGTTGCTCAAACATTAAAAAGACCCACTCCAATATTCTATTGATGATGGAGGACATCAGAAGCAGACAAAAAAATGCAGTTGGAAAAAGTTTGCAGTTGTGATGTAGAAAATATGCTGAGCGAGCCACAAGCTCAGCTCCCTGCTTTGCTCCCTTCTGATGCATTCACTTGTAGACAAATATATCCATGTGCATCTTTGTTTTCTTTATCCGAGCTGGAATGTGGTCCAAAACGGTACGGCTGGATAGCTCCAATATCACTCCCCATTTTTGCTTTACTGATAATGTTAGGTAGGATTTGTGAGGGTCTGTAATCAAGCAGGAGACCGTGTAAACATTTGGGTAAGGGAAGTGGAGGCGGGCTTACTTCACGCCAACAACTGAGACGCAAATTTCAGATGAACTCCAGCTGCTCCTCAGAAACTAAGCTTTTAGGAAGCGTCGCAGGTTTTTTGATTTTGTCAAAAAAAAAAGGCATGATTATAATCAAAAGACCAGTGGGAATACATTTAGAATTGATCAAAAGGTGACTGGATTGGGACTTTAAAACCATTGTTCAAATATTAACAGTAACAACTACCAAACAAAATACTCTTACAAATATTTTAAGTAGGAACTCTTAGAAGAATAAATAAAGGGGTGGGGTTATAGTCAGTGAGAAATATGTAGACTTTTATGGCCTCATCAAAAGATAATATAACAGGAAAAAAATAAATAAAAGATAATATAACAGCATATAGATGTTCTACCGGGTTGCCAAACCACGAAAGTACGCCTGACCAAATTAGCAAACTATTGCATTTGCAGTAATGATGAATGATCTTATCCTGATATTTTGTTTAAATTTGCAAATGTATGTCAATCCAAATCCTCATTGGGTTTCCCAAGACTCTAAGATGTTAAAAGAAAAATCCATTAATTGAGTTTCTACTGAACACAAACATATTTCTATATATTGCAACAGCAACAAGTTCCATGACTGGGGTTTGGGCGGCTGAGGCACTCGCCTTTGACTGCCACTCAAACCACATTGCACCTGCCCCTTTTGAGCTATCCTACAGGTAGTGGGCCCATGGGAGAGTGGTCCTACGTCGTTCCTTCAGGCTGGGCCTGACTAGGGCTCGTGGGGAAAGCTCCAGGTGGCTCCACGTGGGGCCAAAATGACGCCAATCTTGGCGATGTAACTGGGTTCTTGTATTTTTTCTCATAAGGGGCTTCGGAACCACTCTTTGTCTGACTCGTCACCAAGCTTCCAATGGTAGACCCTACCACAGGCTTATGCCCCAGACAGCTTAGGTCCTGGGATCACTCAAGCTCTTTGCAGATAATGTTGTCATGTTGGCTTAATTAAGCCCAGACCTCTAGCATGCATTGGAGAGGTTTGCAGCCGAGTGTGAAGCGGCTAGGATGATGATCAGCACCGTTAAATCTGAGGTCACAGTTCTTGAACAGAGACTGGTAAATGGCGTATACTTATACAGTGCTTTCATAACCTTCCTCAAAGGGCCAAAGCGCTTTACAGTCCCAGTCTCTTTCACCTATTCACACACACATTCAAACACTGATGGCGGCTCCGCTGCCGAACACTGGCGCCAACCTCCCACGAGAGGCAAGGTGCGGTTCAGTGTCTTGCCCAAGGACACTTCGACACATGGAAACCCTCAATCTTCCGATCAGTCGACCACCCTACCACTGCACCAAGGCCTCCCAAGAAGAAAGGTAGTGAGAAGGCAGTGAGAAGTTTGGTGACCCGTGGAGAGCACGAAGTAGAAACAGTTGAAACTCCTCCACATCGAGAGAAGCCAGATGAGGTGGCTCGGGCATCTACTCCGGATGCCTCCTGGACGCCTCCTTGGGGTGGTGTTCCGGGCATGTCCCACTAGGCGGAGACCCCAGAAAAGACCCAGAACATGCTGGAGAGACTACGTCTCTCGGCTGGCCTGGGAACATCTCGGGGTCCCTCCAAGGGAGCTGGAGGAAGTGACTGGGGCAAGGGAAGTCTGGACATCTTTGATTAGAGTGCTGCCCCTGCGACCCAGTCCCGGATGAGCAGAAGAAGATGGATGGATGGATGGATGGATGGATGGATGGATGGATGGATGGATGGATGGATGGCGCAACATGCACTTTTCATTTAGTATTTATTTTTAACCTTTCTGTCTTGTGCTGTGATGTTGGTTGAAGTGATTTGAATGTATGCTAACAGGATAATTATATTAGTCAGTTCCAAACTACTTGTTACCTCAGTATTGAGTAAATTCAACATTCTACACTTGCTCAACTGCAATTTGGATCTTGTTTAAATGTGTTTTTCTTTTAAAACTTTTTGTTACATTTTAGATCAAACTAATTGAGATGTTTTTCTGGGTATCTTCTCTGTTTAAAAACCTAAAGACACTTAGATCTGATGTCTATTCTTCCCCGTACAATCAAATGAATGACTTTGCAGTCCATTAGATGACAAAAAACAGAAGTCACTTCAAATATAATTGAAATGTTGGCCATATGAGAAAGGAGCACAGACTAGGGTTGCTGCTGCGGTCACGTTGCTGAACCAGTTATGTAGCCAAAACAAAAGTGAAGTCTAGAGGAGAATTATAAACAGCTGCAGGAAAAGAACGACATGAATGTACCAAATAATAACAGGGGGGAAAAAACAGAAGTTAATTTACTGGACAAAGAGATCAAAAGCAAAATGCAGGTGTACCCATTAGCAAAAGAAGTCAGGCATGAAATATTGACAGGAAATAAACACAAAAGAAAGAAAAAAAAACTCAAGTAAGAATTTAAACTAAACAAAGCAGGGATTTAAACCAGGAAAAAAAACATTAAAAATGTTTACTGAACACAGATTTTTGCAAATGTAATTTTTTCGGCTGAAATAGTGATAGCAATTCATCAAGTTGATCATTCAAGAAGAGAAGCTGTCATGATTTGAATGTGTTGTCTTGTTTTTGGTCCTTGTTCTGTCTAGTTTCTGTTTCCTGTTTTATTTTGAAAGTCTCCTGTCTTGTCTGGAAGTTTTACTTCCTTTGGTCCCCATCAGCCCTGATCGTGTCCACCTGTGTCTTGTCTGCCCTGTCTGTATTTAAGTCTTGTCTCTGCCTTCCTCCTGTGTTGGTCCATTATTCCTGTTCTGGTGTTCATGCCATGCCATGCCATGCCATGCCATGCCATGCCATGCCATGCCATGCCATGCCATGTTCCTCGATCCTCGTTCCTCGTCTCATGCCACGTCACAGTGAGTTTTTGTTTTTTGGTTTTGTCATCCTGCTCGGCAGCGCCTTTTGTTTGTGTTTGTAATTAAACCCCTTTCCCCGGAACTTTGTGCCTCCTGCCTCTGCATCTGGGTCCAACCGGCTCTCGAGCCACCCACCACCGTGACAGAAGCTGAGCTATTGTAACGAAGTAGCTTCACAGGTTGCAGGACACCCCCTCATCAACAGCCTCAATTGTTTGTTTTGTCTCTTTTCTTTCAGCCCAGTAGCAGTTTAGTTTCAACGGACACATGCACACAGCCAGGCAAACAAATCATTCATATTTCATATTTGCTTTAATTCTAAGGGTGCACACTTGGTTTTTATAATTGATTTTGTTACAAAACTATTTCTGTATTTCAACTATTACTATCTATTTTGTTAAATATTTGTAATTTTGGAGTTATGTTTAAGAATTGTCCAGGTTGCAAGGCAGGAATTTGTTTTAAGGATGTGTTTGGACAATTAACCTGTGGGAGGGGCTAAGCCTTTATGAGGGGTGAACTTTCCCCAGTTGAGAGAGAGCAGTCTTGGTTGCAGTGGTGGCAACAGGCTCTCCCAAAATTAGTTGAATTCTTTCTTTAAATGTTGTTTTGGGATCAATAAAATCCAAAAAATTGTTTGAAATTTGGAGTCTGCTGGCTTGGTCATCTTGTTTTAGAGTGATTTATTTCTTCATTCCTAAGAAGAACCCCGTCACAGCTATGCCTTAATCTTCCAGGGCTCTTAATTTCTCACTGTTACTCAAGTCAACAATTAAGTCAGAATTCCAGTTCATCCACATCTTTAGCCTCAACCTTCATCACTGATTGAATACACTATCATCTGTAGCTTAATTGCACTCAGTGTGTTTATTTTTCTGCATCTAAGCAATCAGTGTCCGTCATCAATTGATGTGGCCATGTTGATGTTTCACTGCTTCTTGAGCTTTTTAGTTAAGCCACAATGCACTGAATGTCCCGGACAATGTCCCCTCAAGTTGTGCTTTCAACACCAGGCTTAAGGAAGACCTGGACAGATACAAAGAAGTACACATGCTTTAGAGAGAACTTTTACATGAAATTAAAAAAATTCATAAATGGAACAAAAATCTACAAACTTAAAAAACTAATAATAACTTATAAATATGGAAAATACCAACAAGTCTTAGATAAATGAAAATACTAAAGAAACAAAAGACATTACATTTAGTTCTAGATAGAAATCTCTAGACTAATAACTAAATGTGCTGTGGCCAGCAGACCTACAGTCTTACAGATACAGCACAATATGCTTTGCTGTAGTGAAGAAAATCAGCAGGGGACACGAAAACACACTGGTGCCTTTGAATAAATCTTCCAAAGGTTTAACTGAGCATTCCACTTGTAGTTTAACAGCATATTCAAAGAAACAAGACTACATTATTTCTGTTAAATACACCTTTAAATTAAGGCGCTTCTGAAATATTGTGAAATCATATTATCAGCCAGGACAAGCACAACAAACGTGTTAAAAGACACATCTTTTCTTTTATTAACTAATTCCAATGTTAATTCTATTCCATTTATTTTTTTAGCGTGTTCCAGTTCCTGCCATTATCCAGCAACTTCGCACAGCCATTGAAGAAGAGTGGACCAACATTCCACAGGCCACAATAGACAACCTGATCAACTCTATGCAAAGGAAATGTGTGGCACTTCATGAGGCAAATGGTGGTCACACCAGATACTGACTGGTTGTCTGAGTCCCCTGACCCCCTCAATAAGATAAAACTGAAGATTTCAGAGTGGCCTTTTCTTGTGGCCAGTCTGAGGCACACCTGTGCAATAATCATGCTGTCTAATCAGCATCTTGATATGGCACACCTGTGAGGTGGGATGGATTGTCTTGGCAAAGGAGAAGTGCTCACTATCACAGATTTAGACAGATTTGTGAACAATATTTCAGAGAACTGGTTATTTTATATATGTTGAAAATGTTTCACATCTTTGAGTTCATACCATAAAAAATGGGAGCAATAACAAAAATGTTGCGTTTATATTTTTGGTCAGTGTATGACACTTTACACTTTTTGCCAATAAAACACATTTTCTGAAACATAAGACCAATTTAACTTAGCAACAAACTTGTTGCTTGGTTATTTTGAATTTTGAAACAATTTTTAAAATAGAAGCTAAATGTACAAAAGACTTGACTCTTCAGTCAAAAGCTCAGTTTAAGGTCACAATGAAAAACATTGTCAAGATAAACAAACACACAGCAAACTCAACACACTACACAACAAAACATTTGACACTGTTCACAATAAGGTTAATGAATAATAGTAACCCCCCCCCCACACACACACACACAAACACAAAAAAAGAAAAATGGAGCAAAATATTTTTCCTGTTAATCCAGGTTAACATTTATTGAAATTCACCATTTTGTCTCTGTGCGGGTCAGACCAGAAGACTTCCTCCACATCAGAGGCAGTGTTCACCTCAACCAGACAACAGGAAACAAATGATCTTGTGTGCCTGATCCAAGTTTGACAAGAATTAATTGAAATGTCATCACAAGCCATGTCCATGGCTTGCAACAGGTTTTCTCTCGTAACATTCCAATACCAATTTGAGAACACTATTTAATTGGGTTAAAGAATGTAGACCGAAGTGGAAGAAAACTTTTAGAAATGTTGGACTTGTGTTGAACCACTGTCTGATGAGCAAACTTCTGTGAAAACTGACATTGTCCCAGACAAAAACAAAATCTTCTGTCATTTTCTTGTTGAATATCCAAATAAATGATGCATGTGGGTCAGCATGCTGAGTTGAGAGTTGGTCTTTTTATCCACTTCGCACTGGGTCATTCCATAAACCAACATATGGCCAGTAACTATGGCCTGGATCTCATCAGAAATTCTCTTCTTTTGTCTGGGTTCAGGTCTTACTGTGGGTCTTGCTCTGTTATCCATCTTTGAAAAGCTGCTCAGTTGTTCTAAAACTGTCCGTATATTCACTGCAGTTGTTTTGGAACAAGTGTCAGTTTTGATCAGTTGTGTGTTAATGATGACTGTTGGAACTGAGTTTGACTTTTCCCTCTTTGTGTTAACCTTTTGCAACTTATGTGTTTTGAATCCCAACTGTGTTTTAAAAGCGAGAATGTGTCCAGTGTTCTGCAAAGATTAGAATAGAGTTTAGCAAATTATGCTTTAACTGCCAATTGTGCTTTAAGGTTTAGACCAGATATTGATGTTTTTGAGAAAAGCATTAAAGCAGTTGATCAGCTGGGTTGATCAGAGAATGGCACTTAGTGTTTTAGCATTAGGGAAAAACTGTCATAGTGTTGACACTAAAAAAGGCTTTCATCTTACTCATCCATAAAAAAATAGACGTGGAATTACCCATATTTGAGCTGCCTATGCTTTGAGTCTACAGCTAAAACATCTCTGCTAGACGAACAAGGGCTAAATAGAGCATCTACAGACAGGGAATTGTAACAACAACATGTGAAATGTAGATATTACTTAAGGCATCATTAATAAATAAAAAGCAAACTTAAATTTGACTTTTTAAACCTGTTACACACTTATCCCAGTTTTCTTAAGGTGCTAAATGCAGATGCAGTTTTTAAACTGGTGGCTCATATAATTCGGGATGGGTTCTGCTTTGTTTTGTTTTTGGCTTGTAAATGGTGAGCACTGATGCTTCAAAAGAAGTAATTAAGAAGCCATAATGTGCTTTTATTTGTTTCCCCTGATAAGCAAAGTGCGGAAAAATAGAAGAAAGAGAATAATAAAGAAGGAGTCAAAAGTAACAAAGTATCTGGTGCAGATCTTGTCTAGAGCAAATAGCTAAAGATAAAATAAAAATAAGGGAGTCTTTTGCAACTGAAGAGGCAGGTGCTTCCTCTAGGAAGAGAATAATTGTTTTCAATTGATGACAAGCTTTCAAGAATACTAATGCAGCCCTTCACCTATTTACTCAAATGTTTAATATTTTACCATAAAAACTCTACTTAACAGATGTTTGATGGTTGTTTTGTTTCTGCATTTTATAGTTTAATGATAATTAACATTCAACAGTGAAAACTCAAGGGAACTTTGATATGTGACTGCAGTAGTCGCAAATCGACCCACCAACCCTTCAACTGGGAGGCAATATTTGATCCACAGCTGTCCAAAAAAGATACAAGATTTCAAGATTTGGCTCAGTTGGTTATTTGTTGAAAGATACCATTTTTTTCTAGTCCAGTCTTTTAAAGTAAAATAAATTTAAGATTAAAACAGTGTACCTCTAAAGGTGGACTTTGTTACAACTACAAGGCCCATCATAACTTTTACTGGCACCTCTTGTAAGAAAGAAAAGGAAAAAACTGGGCAAACTAGTCAGTCAATCTCAAAAAGCACACAAGTAAAAAGACCTAAGTCAGTTTTCCCTCAACTACAAGGCAATCCTATGCCACTTTGGTTCTAACTGTTGACAATTCAGTGTCTTAGTGGAAGAGTTTCTTCCTTGAATCTAAGAGACTGGGGTTTATTTCAAGGCTGGATCATACAAAAAGCTCAAAAAGTGGGACCCAGGGCCTCCCTGATTGCCACTCAGCATCAAGGGTTGGCTCATAAAACACCAAACTCAAGCATAGCTGCAAAACAGGACTTACTGGATTGTCCTCTGCAGGTTTGGCAATGATTGCTGGTCCAATCTGAAGGGTTTAGGGATTCCAAGGTAGTTTTCTCAAGTGCGAGTCAAACAAAGCAGATTGACAGATGGACAGGAGTGAGGTCTGCATCAGAGTCGTTCTGTGGTGAAGAAAACTGAGCTGAAAATTGTCAGGCTCAGTGGGAGGTCTATTTTTGTTGAAAGAGGTTTTTTCCTTCCATTGTAGTAGTGATGCCAAAGATTGGCTTTGATTTTAGGTTTCTGATTGTAAGTGTCCTTAACTTGGGTCTTTTAGGATTAAATTATTGAAATTAAAAGTCCACATCTGAGTGTAGAAAAATTTCTTTCCATATTTACATTATCCCTAATTGCAGCAGTGGGCAGAACTGATTTTCTGTCTAAATTGATCAAGCCTTTTAGCTGTCTAGTGAACACCTGCAGGTGCAGCTGAGGCTGAGTCAATTATGCCCTACATTTTTGAGTTTTTAATACAAAATGTCAACATTTTGCATATTAACTTAATTTAAACCGTCATTTGTTCTTTTTAAGTTTATCACAGCATTTGCTGAGTAGCCTTAGGACCAAGAACCATGCTGAAAAAAAAGTTCACCAAGATATTCTGTTTTGGAATATCAAATGTCCACAAATTATGGTTATAAATGCTGAAAGTAGTACAATAACAAATAATGAAAAATGCAAACATATCAACGGTTTTCTTTTGTTATCACCGACTGACCTGTTCATTTACACATAACAGAATACACACAAACACTCATCTTATCCTCCATTCATCTGCTCACGCCTTACACCGACATACAAATTTGTTTACCATCATTACCAAAGCTCGCCTGTGCCTCTGTGTGCTTGTCAGTACAATTACCAACAGGAGAGTAATCACAGCTCTTTACCCCACCCCACACAGCTCTGAGCCTCAAAAACACCAAATGCAATTAACACTTCTCATACCCGATCAGTTAAAAATGAAAGCTGTTGCAACTTGATGGTGCTGGTTAACCATATAGGGAGCTTTCTCCTGATGGCATGTCAGCGCCGATGTAGGAACACTTTGGTTGTTTATTATTCTATGTGAAAATCCATTAAAAATGCTAAAAGAATAAAATACAATGATGATGTTTTTGCTGATAATTTGAAGAGCCTTCTAAAGATAAAAAGCAACAAAGAAACATAGAATAATACATTTTGTATACATACTGCATACAGTACATACTTTTGTTAGCTGGCAGGTGGATGGAGTCGTCAAAACTTTTATTTTTCCCAATTTGCCATTAAACTCCAGTCTATGGATGCACCACTATAAAGCTGTTTGCAATCCTTCCAGGGATAGAGATTTCAGGTCCAGAGTTTTCTGTGTATTTCTTTATTATTTTCTTCGAAAATTCCAATTCAAACTTCTATGCATTAGTCTATAACATCACATCTGCCTTTTTTTTAAATACATCTCAATTGAACATTAAGTTGCCAAACTATTTGTTTCTTTGTATAATTTTTTTAGGTGTAATTTTTTTTTCTCAAAAAAGTTATTTTTTGTGTTTTTGAATTATACAGTACATTTTTAAATTAATACTTATAAACATATTAACATTTGATATGTAATAAAACTATCAAGTGACTAAACAGACAACTTGCTGATGAACTTATGTTCCATTTAAATGTCACAAAGGCTACGTTCACACTGCAGGCTGAAACGACCTAATTCCCATTTTTTTGCCCCTATGCGACCCGTATCTGATCTTTTCATGACAGTCTGAACGACACAGATCCGATCTTTTCAAATGTGACCCAGCCCACTTGAGTATGTGGTCCTGAATACGATACGTAGCCGATCTTTTCAAATGTGACCTCCAGGCCACATGTATCCGACCCGTACGTCATTGATATGCTACAAACGTCATAATTCTGCGTTGAAGTAGGCGGGAACGAGAACATAAATGTAAACCATGGCGGACGATGCTGCTGAGACCAGTCAGGGGAAGGGAAGCGAGGTCACTGATTTGATTCATATTTGGGGTGACAGCTCTATTCAGGCCAAACTCGAGGGCTCTTGTCGCAACCGGGTGGTTTTAAACTTTCCAGTGAAATGGCCGAGCGTGGGGACAGACGATCCAACGTGTTCCTGCACTGTTATGGGCTGCCGCAGACATGTCTCTTCTCGTGACAGAGTCAATCAAAGGCGCTCACAAACATAATTGAAGGTGGATCTGGTCATTCGAACGTTAATTTAAAAATTCTGCATCAGTGAAGCCACTCACATCAGTGTCCCTCCACTCCTGGCTGCGACTCCGTACCCACACGTTTCTCTGTACCAACTTGGCTAACACTGCTCCACAAACGCCATGGCCAAAAACCTTGCTATATCCTCATTTTTAATTTTCTTCTTCAAATGAGACGATTCTTGTTGTGCTGGCTCCTTTGTGAAAATAAATTCAAAAATGATCAAAGAGCTCCGCTGTTAACAACACGGTTGTTGACTTCCAAACAACGACTGACGTTGTTCTCCGTTGAGTACTCTTCTGCGCCTGCGGGTCACTTCTGGGTCACATTTACACAGGAGATCACAAAAGTTTGATTTAATTAGAAGTGTGAACGGCCTTTCAAAAATATTGATGATACAAGGAGCAAGTATGAAAAACGAGATACACTGAAACTATTTACTACATATACCATGTTATTTTCTGCATGCTCCAAGGGTAAAGGCGAGGTTAAAGTCCCACTTCAATCATTTTTTTGATCTATTACAAAAGCTTTCCAGTGTTTTTTTATGATTATGCTGTTTTTAGGCAAAATTTAAAAATAAAAAAGGGCTGCACGGTGGCACAGTGGTTAGTGCTCTTGCCTCACAGCAAGAAGGCCCCCGGTTCAAGTCCCGGCTGGGGGACATGAAAAACACAACATCAGTGGGGGACCTTTCTGTGTGGAGTTTGCATGTTCTCCCCGTGCATGCGTGGGTTTTCTCCAGGATCTCCGGCTTCCTCCCACTGTCCAAAAACATGCTTCATGGGTTAATTGGCAACTCTAAATTGTCCATAGGTGAGAGTGAATGGATGTCAATGGATGTGTGATTGAGGATATTCTACCCTGCGACAGACTGGCGACCAGTCCAGGGCATGATTTGCCTTCGCCCAAGTGGCCGGGATAGGCTCGGCAACCCCCGTGACCCCAAAAGGGAATCAACGGTTAAGAAGATGAATGGAAAAAAAAATGAAAAAAAAAAAAATAACTGTCATTTTCTAAGACATAGCGGCAAGAGTTCATCAGAAATTCACCTCTGAGTTGTAGGTGCAACTGTAAGCTCCCACTGACATACCATTACAGCCCCTCACAACCTCAAGTTAACATTAGCGGTGCAACAAAAATGATAAGCAATATTGGAGCTATCTAGTTGTGGAGTTTTTAATCAGATGCGGCTCAAATGAAAAGAATTAAGATGTTCATTATATTTGTCTGCAAGTGGATGTATCAGAATAAAGCAGAGCAGGGAGACTTTTAGCCGTCCCATTTCAGTTTCTGCGTCACAAAAGAGAGCTTTTTTAAATGTCATTTTATTCATCTGCTCCTGATTCGGTGTGATTTCAATAAAGAAATACCGGTACTCAGAAACTTATTTTAAAACATGTCCTCAACCACAGGAAAAATTCTAGAAGAACACATTAAAACAGAGGTTCCCAAACTGGGGGGGGGGCGCGGTGGAGTTTTTTTTTTCATACTTTATTGACAAACAACATAATACAATAACAATGTGAATGTCTCAGGGGGAATTGAAATGTGTACATATTGCAGAAAAATATAGGAAATAAAACAAAAACTATATACATATACATATACAACATAAGAGAAAAAAGAAGAATTCCTTCAAAAATCTTTGGGGTTTAATAAATTTTAAATCTTTCTAAAATTAAATTAGTTGGAATTGCTTTTTGGTTTCACAGGTGTTTGATAATGGTACATTACTGATTGATTTCACTCAAAAACTGCTGGAATTTAGGTTTGGAGTTTGACCGTTTGGCTTTACCCATAGCAAAGCAAAACTGAAGAAGAGATCTCGTTTCTGTCACATTTACGTCTCCTAGACATAAATGAGAACTGTTTGAGACTAAACTGCTTTTCTCATTCTTCTCAAACATTTCTCCTGAGAAATAAGTCTCACAGTGAGCACTGTTTGAGATCTCAAAATTCTCTCACAACCGTCTCTTCTCCAGATCTCAATTAAGAGAAAAATGAGCCATATTATGTTGCGCTCAAGTATGTCTCAATTTGATATCCTTACTTCAAATCCCTATCTCAGTTACGTCTCAGTGAAAGACATAAAGGGTTTTCTCTCGTTGCTCAATAATTTAGATCTTGTTTTAGCCTCTTTTTTTTTGTCTCAGCAAAAAGAAAAATGAGAATAGTACAAGCCCTAAAATGAGTCTCATGATGACAGCATTACAGTTCATCTCTGGAAAATAATATTTTTTTATTTATTTTATTTATGTTCAACTTAAAAAAGTTGTATATTGCTTACATTTATATAACTTAATTACAATTTCAAGAGAAAAAAGTTAAATCATTAAGACGGTCATGTCCTCAAAAGACATATTTTTGAAACATTTTAAAAAACATGAAATTTCAAGACAACGTTGCAGTGTCGATTTAAAAAACTCTTTTTTGACTGCTTAGATAAACATAAATGAACAAGAATGTATGTTGGGTTAATGATGCCAGGTTTGGTTAAACACAAACACACGCATGCACTGGCACACATGCATACATGCACAAGTGCATATACGCACACTTATATGTTGGTGGGTATAAAACATTTAACACATTAATGTCTGAACTAAACAACTAAAGGACATTTGGGATCAAATTTGGATCACCTTAAAGTGAAAAAAATAGATTTTACATTTGAAACAAACAAATAAAATACATAAATAAAAATACCGGTAATCAAATAAATAAATCAACTTTAGGGTGGTACAGATTTATGGGGTTCAGTTTGAGTTACTTTATCTCCCCCTTCATGCAGCCTTACAAGCTGAAAATATTTCCTTTTTTCTTGGTTTTAGTCTGCATCATATTGAACAAACAGAAGCCTGGATAAACCCGATTTGAATTTTAAACTGTATCACAGCCTCACGTGACACAGATTTCTGATTGGTTGATCACAGTGGGAGGGAAAACTCAGTGGGTGACGTCACCAACGGGCCGGAATCTGCAAGCGGGAGAAGTGCAGAGAACGAGAGACTTTTGACGAGCATTTGTCGTAGTTTTTCTGCGTTTTAACAATCCGTGGGATGAATCTCCAACATTTTTTTGCATGTCTGGAAAAGATTCAAGTAAAATCTTTGAAGTTTGCACGGTAAGTTTGCGATTTCTTTCCTCCAACTCTGAACTCAGTTGAATGCTAAAGGTGTTTTAAGCTAGCTCCGGTAGTACTGCAGACGTCTGGGCCACTCGCGGTGGCTTTGGCTGTATAAGTAATTATTACATTTTAAAAAGGTTAACGTGTGCTTTTTGTAGTGAAAAATAGACACATTGTAGAGTTATTTGCAGTGCAGAGTTTACAGAATGAGCCTCGATATTTTTCCAAAGGCGTGCCGTGAGTGCTAAGTAACTGGAAGACATTTTGCTCTTCAGTGAAGAAGCGGGTCTGCAGGGTTCATCCCATTCACAGTGTGACGACACCACAAACCATTTCCATTATTGCAGACTTCAAAATGTGCAGTTTCACTGTATGTTCAATTTTTACGCTGTAAAAAGTAACCTTTTATCTTGTTTAAAAGATCATCTTCTTGCAGACGTTTGGCCTGGCATGTCATCTTTTGAAACTGTTTATGGACATGTGTTTTAAGTAAAGTCATCATTAACTGCTCACATGTCTAGAAAGCATAATCTGAAAATTTAAGTATGCATATTAGGAAACCATATTCTCAGCCCTCTGTCAGTGGTGGAGATTTAGAGAGCAGAGATGTAGCTAAGCCAACAATGTCAACACTGATATGTAGGAGGATTTTAGTGAATCATATAAATCATATTTAAAAACCTTTCCAGATCTTACTTTGTGCTGTATAAAATGTGTTTACACGTTTTTTTCCCCTCTCTGATTCAAGGTGATCTAAATTCTACACGTGAAAATGAGTGAGTCAGAACCCATGTTCTTCCACACTGCCATTATGGAAGTCCTACCAGAGCCACAGAAGACATCCTGGAAGAACAATTGCAGTCCATTGGAATAAATGGAGTTGTATGAGGATCTACGATTCATAGAAGAGGCTGACTTGCTGCCAGCTTTGAGACCTGTTCAAGCCCGGAAACGTCTTGCTTTCTGGAAATTGAAATGTGAGTCTCAAACATTACAAATGAGTTTTTGTAATGCACGGATGTGGATATGAATATGAATGGGTAACACACTGACAGTACAGTGTAAACTTAATACACTTATACTGTTTGTTTGTTTTTTGTTGCAGACCAAACGCCAAAGAACAGCGCATCATCATCTGTTGAGACACCAGCACAAGCATCATCCACATCTTCCAGAAGCCGAGGACTGTACATACATTGACTGGGAGGACAGCTTTGAAATTCCATGGAGTAAGTTTTCTGAGGAATTTGTGCAGTCTTTGGAGAGGGGAAAGGGACCTGGCCCAAGACTAAGGAAGGAAATGGTTTGCACTCTTGTTGCAGAAATGATGAAAGCAAGACGTTTTTCCAGACTCTAAAAGGCTGCAGATGATGCGGGGAGAGCAGAAGCTGCTCAGAAGAGATGAGATGTTAAAGAAACGCTCTTTCTTCTGCTCTGCTACTTTAATGAGGAGGATGCCATGTTCTTGTAGAAGATGCAGACGAGGTCCAGCTGCAGCAGGTGCCATTGACTCCAACTGTAACTCCAATTGTATGTGGTAAGTAAAGTTTCAAATGTTAAATGATTCTAGAGGTTTTGTCTTTGTACACTGTACATGAGTGACATGTTTTCTTTATCCATTGTTCTGTCTTTAGGACAGTCTTGCTTTTCCCCAAGGAGGTTCATGCTGAGTTTGGACCGCTCCATCGTACACAACAACATTGCAGTACTGTGCCTGATGTTCAGAAGCTACTTCTGCTTTAACAGTCATTATCCAACTGAGCTGGCTTCAACCCTGGAGTTTCTGCAAAGGTACATATTTATGAGGGCTGTCATGCGATTCATTTTTGGGTGTGTTAGTTAATCATGACCTGAAGTTAATTATTATAATTAATCTTGTATTAATCTAACTCAGGGCTGCTCATCCCTGGTCCTTGAGATCTAGCAGCCTGCCTGTTTTCCAACTCTCCATGAATTGCTTGCTGCTGATTAGCTGGACCAGGTGTGTTCATCCAGTCAGAATGTGGAGACGTCTGGTTGAACTGATCAACAGCTAGCAGGGCTTGGAGATCTGGAAAACAGACAGGGTGATGGATCCCAAGGACCAGGAATGAGCAGCCCTGGCTAACCTAAAATTTAGCTTTGAAAATCTTTATTTTGGGGTAATTTGATTTAAATAGCAAGATTTTGTCACATTAAAAGAAATAAAATACAATTTAAAGGGTGGCTTTATAAAGTTTTCTAAGTAAAACAGACTTTTTTCCAACCTTTACTTTTGTACCATTAAGGGGTAATTCTTCAGTCTCAAACAGAACAAAGACGTAAGCCAAAGTGCTCTACTTTAAAAAACTAATGGAAATATTCTGAACAATCCAAAAAATATTGACCACAAAATTCTTAATCATACCATAATATATTTTCGTTGAAATATCTTATTCTACAGTTTGAAGGGTATTATTTTTCCCTTGTTAAGAGCCAACCATGCAAAATGTGACTTTTGATAATTTCTTAAATGTTTGATCTGGACTGTATCATGAAAAATGAAATGAAACAGATTTGAACCTTATTTGTTAAATAGGTAATGCCCATAGTATGCTGCATTTCAATTCTTTTAACTGAAACAGATGTCCTCTCAAGCAACGTGTGGCTGCTTTTAGGGATGACAGAAACTTAATCTCATGGTAGCATTATGCAGCTGCTTTTATAAAACTACAGTTTGCTTCTAGCTTGAGGTGTTATTGATTGTTATGTGCTGTCTATTATCAGTTTACTCATGCCAGATTTTAATGTTCTTGTCTTACAGCTTATGTCCTGAGATGTGCCACTCTACCTGGTTGGGAACAAATTGAAGAGGCCAAGCTCAAGAAAGCCTTTGTCAACAAATGTAGGGCAGAACAGGTTCTAAGGCCACTGCTATGATCTACAGTATGCGGACTGGTTTCTCTTCCATCTTTTTTCTTATTATTTGTCTTAATTTGGTTCTCAAATTGGTTCATGGATTTGATAGTCTGTAAGTTTCAGAGAATGTTTTTATCAGGTACTTTTTTATGTGGTTACATAATCTTGTTTTTTTCCTTGTACCTCAGCAGTGCTGTCAGTTTTTGTTGTTTAAAATCTGGAAGTATTCATGACCAGCATGTCAGCCACATTGAGTACGCCACGCTTCATGTACTTAATGCATTTAATATTTTAAAAAGTGTCTAATACTGCTACCACAATTCAAATGCTGTACTGATGATGGTGCTGCCCAAATAAAGTGTAAAGCATTTACATTTCTAGTATTGTTTTTACTGTTACTGTATATCAATGGTCTCCCATCCTGGTCCTTGAATGTCACTGTTCTGGATGTTTTAGCTGTTTTCCTGCTCCAACAGATCTGCTGCAGTGGTTGAATTTCCTCCTCAAGTTCTGCAGGAGGTGGTTAATCACCTGTTGATTCACATCTGGGGAGCAAAGAAACATCTAAACCCTATGGGATGGTGGCCCTTGAGGACCAGGATTGGCGACCACTGCTATAAAACTAAATTCTCTTTTCTTTCTCAAATATATCTCAAATATCCTTCTCATTAACGGCTTTGGTAAGACATTTAAGAGAAATGATTTAGACATGAAAGAGACATCAGACAGACAACAATGAGATCTCTTTTAGGACTCATTCTTCTCAGATTTGTCTCATGAGCGTCTTAGGGTCGTCTCTCCCACTTCTTAATTATTGCTCAAACAGTTGTCTCAACTCAAGCTCATTTGTCTCAGTGATGTCTTTTCTCATTCTTGCTTAACTCTTGCTCCTAAGGGACCCTTAGGAGCAAGAGTTCAGAAGCAAATGATCACAGAATGATACAAATATGAGACGCTCAAACTGATCTCAAGAGACGAGATCAAGCAACATTTGAGCAACAGATTTTTCCTATGGGTATGGATATGGAATTTTGCCAATAATAAAAACAATCGTGTAATGAAGATACAATCTTTGTTTACTTTGACATTAAGGTAACCCAGAATAATGTCTTTATCTAAAAATGTAACAGTTTGTTTAGTTATATTTCCAATATAGTTTCCCACTTCAATCCAAAACTTATTAGTATGTCTGCAGTCCACAAACAGATGATAAATAGTTTCCTCCTGAGTTCCACAGAATGAACAAAACAGGTCCACAACAAATCTACTCAAAGTTTTTTTGGTAGGATATATACAATGCAATATTTTGAAGGACACCTCTTTTATTTTGTTATTTAGACAGTATTTATTACTAATAGTCCAAGCATAAGTCCATTTTATGTCCACAAATTTGGATTCCTAATAAAACCTCCCAGCAGGTAAAGTTGTGGTCTGTAAAAGATTTATTATTTGTTTATTGGAAACTGAATTAACACAAATATCCACATTGTCCAAAAAATTGTCTGGGTCTTAATTGACTTGTGTTCTAAATCCCTTTAAACAGTTGAAGTAGACTGGTTGGAACGGCATCTAACACTATTGCATATTCTCTGGGTGGAACAGGAATACCGAATTTTAAAAGAAATTCTTCAGACGTCAGAAGATGTCCATGAGAATTGAAAAGTTGTCTGATTAAAACAATATCATTATCATACCATCTAGGAAAAAAGTGATTTATTCTTGTATTGTACATTACTGTTATTCCAAATAAAACAAGTTGTTGGAGAAAAATTATGTTTATAAAGGAGTTTCCAGGCCAGCAGGGCTTCTTTGTTAAAGTTTTAAAGTTTTGTGGGTAATTTTTCAATTTATAATTACATTTTAGCAAGAATTTAAGGCCTCCCATTGTGTCAAATATATATTTGGGAAATGCATTCCAGATATTGTCTTCCCCTTTCAATAAATTACTTTACCACTTTATTTTGAAAGAGTTTTTTAAAGTTTCAAAGGTTAATACATCCATGCCCCCATGTTTTCTGGTGTTACACAAAACATTTTTCCTTAAGTAATGACATTTTTTCCTCCAAAATCAAATAGTGTTTTGCTTAATAGGTTACAGATGTGTTTTGGCATTTCTAAAGACAGAGACACATAGACAGATCTAGAGATTCCTTCAGCTTTAGATAACAGAATTCTACCGTTCAGAGAGAGATTTCTCATTAACCACATGTTATAAGGCACGGTGGAGTTTAGAAACAAAGGATTTGTATGTTTGTCTCAGTGTGGGGGGGCTCGAAAATATTCTAATCTTTAGAAAGGGGGGCCCTGCAGAAAAAGTTTGGGAACCACTGCATTAAAAACACACATTTCATTGGAGTGGGTCTTTAAGGGGTTGCAACATTCAAGCATGATTTCCATCTGCAGATCAGTCCAGTGGTGAGGTGTTGAACAAGAGAAAGCTAGAATGGAGAATAAGAGGAAAGAAAAAAGTTTTAACTTTATAGCAGAAGAAAGAGCCACTGTTCAGGAAGATAATTAAGGCCCTGAAAAAGAATAGGAACTAAGAGAATGAAATGACATGATAAAGGTGAGATGGGGGTGCAAATACAGGAGACAAATCTGAGCTGGCATTGGCTCAGAAGGGGTGGGCAGTTAATTAGCTCAAAAAAGTAAAAATCTGAGATTCAATAAAGAAGGAAAAAGAGGAGAAAAAGGAACTTAAATGGTTTAGAGTAATGATGCGTGAATGCAAGAGTAGTTCTTTAGAGTGCCTTACCTTACAAAGGTCAGTGAATTATGTTCTAGCTGTATATTGCCAGTAAAGGAATGTTACGGCTGTGGCCGTATTTGGTTTAGTTTGTTCTGTGTTTTGTGTATTTGATTTGTATCAGAGTGGGACTTCTGTGTTTGCTTGTTTTTGTGGATCTTTGTGTGTCTGTCTATGTCTGATTATTTTCAGGTATGCTGGGAAGGGTGTGGCCTCCATTTGGAGCCAAGCTGATGGAGGCAGCCTTTAAAAGCAAGAAGGGAGTTTGGCTGAAACCAGTCTCCATTGCAGCTTGGCCCTCTTCTCCATTTTTTTTTTTACTTCACTACCTGTTTAGTTTGTTTTGCACTTTGTAGTTCTTCGTAGTTTTGTCCATGCCCACTCTGTTTAGGCTTTTGGTTTGTAGTTATGTTATGTGAAGCTGTAGGGGTGAACTGCCATTTTCTTTAGAACTTGTTTTCTCCTGGTTTTGTTAGTTCAGGGAGGTTAGAGGTCGTCATTGATTTTACCTGATGTTTATTAATTTGCAAATAAATTTGTTATATTTTGTATGGAGACATTTGTTTGCTGTTTGTGTTACAGTCAATGTAGTAGCCAAAACAATTTCTGTTTATGTGATGCCCCTCGATGTACCCCTGGACATTAAAAGGGGCATAACAAGGAAAACTGACATTTCATTAGAAAATCTTTGCATATAGACATTTAAAAAAAACTGCCAGATTGATTGTAAAAGCAACGTCATTTGCTTTTACAACAAACAATCACCTCATATTTTTGTCTGGACCTGAAAATCGAACTCAACAAAATAGCTTCTAAAGAACAGTAGGAACTTTAGACATCTTGGTATATAAAGGGAGCATGACAACACACACAAACACAAATGATGTCCCCTCTAGAAGATAAAGAGGTTTAAAATTAAAAATGTCACGAAGAATTCACTTAAAAAAATGTTTAGAATCTGTATTAAAGTTGTATCCACTGCCAAAGATTTTTTTTTCATACCTCAGGTTGAAGACTAAGAAAACAGAATTTCTATAAGCAAGGAGTTCCAGAAACTTAAGAGAATGTAACATGAAAGGGTACTTCTGTTTAAAAAAAATCCTCTTAAACAAGCAGTCGAAAAATATTTATGACAAAAAGTGGGATGAAGAAAACAAAACAAAAAACTTTTTTTTTTTTTTTAATCGGGGAGAGTGTAGGATCTGCAGTGTAGAGTGTGAAGCATGAATAATCCTCCAGTGATTTAAGACCACATTGTAATGAATGCTTGTCACTGGGATTTGGTATCTGCAGCAAAGTGCAAAGAGAAAATGACATCAGAAGTACTTAAGGCGGCAGCTCTCTGCTGATCCACGGACACATGGGTTGGTGATTTACGTAGTTTAGCTTGGGGCGCGATTTTGTAAGCATCTTAGGCCATGCACAAGAATATCTTTGAATGCCAAATAAGATTGTACAGTTCTTTGGGTCATTTGTGAAAAATGAAAGGGTCTTGGGGAACATGTTGCAAAGGACAGTATCTCACCAAACTTAAATAGCTTGCAGCAAACTGCGAACGGTTGCTGAAATTTCAATCAGAAAATAAGAAAAGTAAATCCAAATTTCTCTAAGGTGTCTTCAATAAATGTAAAAAAAACAAAAAACTTTTGTTATATTGCAGGTAAAAAGTGACCCATTACCACATTTAATTATAATGAGAAAAACCTTGATCCATCCTTTTCCAACTTGAAACTTAAGGACTTTTACTATAGGGGCAGCACTATTGTTTTTGTTCACATGTGGGCTGCACACCACTATGGTACAAATATAAACTCATGTGAATTACGGACACACACACCAGATCCACTCGAAGCTGCAGCTGGGTCGGTCAAAAGACAAAGGTTCCAGTTCTGCCCCTAAAAGTAAAACTGCAGGATAAAAGCTGTGAGCTGCAGACGTGAGAAATGCATCTACAAAGCCCATTCTCAGGTTTGTGCATACATGTTTGTCACCGGCTGGCCTTTGAGCAGTGAGAGTGTAGGAAGTTTCCATAGGTCAAGGTAAGTGAGCAAAGATCTTTCTTCTTCCATAGGTATTTTTTCTTTGACGTGGCACCAACACATACACAATCAAAAGAGAACTCGCCACTAAAATTACAGGTGGTTTAAATACTAATTAAACACACCATCTCTTCCTTCCTGGAGGGAGGTTTACTTTTCCTGAAATCTACAATTCACATAAAAATGCTAAATTCTTTATTCTAAATTCCTTAAATCAATTCTAAAATCTAATTCATCTTTATTACTCTAATTTAAAAAATCAAGCAGAAACATTAAAACAACAAATATTTCCCAAATACAATGACTTCCCCCATTCAGGCCTCTGAATAGATTCTCCCGGAACCTTAAATATAGCTCTGTTCCTAAGGTGGGACCTCGGACCATCTGTCCCCTACCCCGTCCCCGGTAGAGGGGGTACTGGGCCCCTGGCATCGACGGCCGTGTCCCCTGGGTGCTGGCTTCCTGGGCCCGGCAGTCCTCTCTCCACGCAGGGAGAGGAATCCCTGAGTTCTCTGACAAGACCGGGAGCCCCCGTGGCGGTCCTGCTGGCCCTGGCCTGGAGGGCGGATGTGATCACCCGGGGGTTGTTCTCTATCTGCTACCGTGCGGGTGTTGGGGGGCTCTGGCTACCGCTGCTGATGGGGCGGGGGTCTTGGTGTGGGGATGGCTGGGCACTCCCCCTCCTTCTTTTTTACATTCCATCATCCATTTTAGAAGAACATAAACACTCACTTGAGCACAGGTGTGAGCTCACCTTTGCACTAGTAGTTTGTGTGATTGAATGAAATGTTTCACACTATTTGGTTTGAATGCATAAGTATGTGTGTGTGAACAATATTGGTATTGTGTCCATGTGAACATTTTAACAGCGAACAGAAAATCTGTTGGCAAAGAAATTCCAGATTAATTTTTTGTTTTTGTTTTTTCATTTCAAATTAATTAATTGAGAAGTAAGTACTTCACCTTTATGTAATACCTGTCATGATCAGTAGGCGGGACAGACCCAGACGCTGAAACCCAGAATGATCACAAGAGTGGCTAGCTTGGTAATTGAGTTTTAATGTCAATATTGTTTTGACTGTAAGATGATCCTTGGCGAGAGCGTGGCTCGTGACGTGGCTGGAGGCAGAGTAACGGCAGAGCGTCTCCGGAATTCGTCGTGGCAGCAGGTAAGCAGCTGAGGTTTTCCACACAGGTGACCTTCGTCGTGATGAATCCTGAGACAGGGATGCATAGAGTTAGAACGTGGCAAGACAAGAGTATAAAAGGCATGAGCAGGCAGACCAGGCGTAGTCACCATTAGGGGTAACGATCTGGCGTCGAATGAATGGACTGGATCTCCTTAAGAGCAGACGGGTTGATGAGGGTGAAGTGGTCACAGCTTCTGGAATCAGGAACAGAGCAGGAGGAGGCAGGGCTGACAGGGGCACCGTGACCGTTGTACGCAGGAGCGTCATCAATGAGCCAGGCGGGTGGCGGGGAAGCGGAAGGCGGGCACAAACTGCTGTCCAGAACAGGCTTGATTTGAGAAATGTGAAACGATGGGTGTACCTTAAGGGCTGCCGGAAGATGGAGATGGACACAGGTGGGATTGATGATGCGGCCGATGGGGTAAGGACCAATAAATCGGGGAGCCAACTTGCGTGATGTGGCCTGAATAGGGATGTTCTTGGAGGAAAGCCACACTTTTTGGCCAGGTTGGTATGTGGGGCCGTCAACAAGATGGCGGTTGGCTGCACGACAGTTAGTCTCCTGGGTGCGGAGGAGGGCTGTTTTAGTTTGATGCCAGATGCGTTGGCATCGCTGAAGGTGGTCTTGCATGGAGGGGACGGACAAATCAAGTTCCTGAGAGGGAAACAGAGGAGGCAAGTAACCGAGTGAGGCTTCAAAGGGGGACAAACCTGTGGCCGAGGAAGGATGGGAATTGTGGGCGTATTCGACCCAGACCAAGTATTTGGCCCAATCTGTGGTATTCTGGGTGGCAATGCAACGGAGGGAAGTCTCCAGCTCCTGGTTGGCTCGCTCGGCCTGCCCGTTGGATTGGGGATGGTAACCCGAAGTGAGGCTGACGGTGGCACCTGGGGCAGAACAGAAGGCTCTCCAGACTTGAGATATAAATTGAGGTCTGCGGTCGGACACAATGTCGGAGGGGATGCCGTGGTTTCTGAAGACATGATTGACCAACACGTCAGCGGTTTGGGTGGCCGAGGGTAGCTGAGGGAGAGGAACAAAGTGGACAAACTTAGAGAACCGGTCAATGATGGCGAGTACAACCGAGCTACCCTGTGACGGGGGCAGGCCGGTGATGAAGTCTAGT
This sequence comes from Oryzias sinensis, assembly GCA_037389245.1. NCBI lineage: Eukaryota > Metazoa > Chordata > Actinopteri > Beloniformes > Adrianichthyidae > Oryzias > Oryzias sinensis. Next base: position 26,639,620 of record CM074497.1, read on the forward strand.
GCGATATGGGACCAAGGGCGGTTGGGCGTGGGCAGAGGATGTAACAACCCTGCTGGAGGAGAGTTCGAGGACTTGGTGCGCGCACTGGTGGAACAGCCGGCTATGTAGTCCCGAACGTCTCGATTCATGGATGGCCAGAAAAACCGTCGACGCAGAGTGCGTGTAACTCCACCGTGACAGGCGATACAGGAGGTGTGAGCCCAAGTGATGACGTCTGACCTTAGTGAGAGGGGAACATAGAGTGTGCTGTTAGGAGGCGTGGGATGGTTAGGTTCCTCACCTTGCGCCTGAATGACCTTTGTCTCTATGTCCCAGGTCAGGTTGCCAATGATGCAGGTCTCCAGAATGATGCTGGTGGTGATTATAGGGAGTTCAGAGTCGGAGAATTGGCGAGATAAGGCATCAGGCTTGATATTACGGCTGCCAGGTCTGTATGTGATAGAAAAATTGAACCGATCGAAGAATAAACACCAACTGGCTTGACGTGAGTTGAGGCGTTTAACAGAGCGCAGATATGCAAGATTTTTATGGTCAGACCAAACTATGAATGGGTGTGTCAAGACCCCCAGCCAATGTCCCCACTCTTCAAGAGCCAGTTTGATAGCAAGGAGTTCTCTATTTCCCACATCGTAATTTCGTTCTGCTGGGGATAGCTTCTTGGAAAAGTAGGCGCAGGGCTTGAGTTTTCCTGATGATTCTTCACGCTGGGATAGGACAGCCCCTACTCCGGAGTCAGAAGCGTCCACCTCGACAACAAACTGTCTGGAGGTGTCTGGCTGTATGAGGATGGGGGCGGAGACGAATAGCTTCTTGAGCGTATCAAAAGCGTTTTGAGCTGAGTGACCCCAGTGGAACGGCTTGGATGTGGAAGTGAGCTGGGTGAGAGGTGTGGCAATAGCGCTATAGTTTCTAATGAAACGATGATAAAAATTGGCAAAACCTAGAAATTGTTGAAGTTTTTTGCGAGAAGAAGGGGGTTCCCACTGGGAGACTGCAGTGATCTTGGCGGGATCAGGACGTATGCTGCCGGCTTCAAAGATGTAGCCCAGGAACGGGATGCTGGTGGCATGGAACTGGCATTTTTCATCTTTCACAAATAACTGATTTTCGACTGATCTCTGTAGGACCAGACGAACATGGTTCTGGTGGACGACAGGATGTCTTGAATAGATTAGGATGTCGTCTAAGTATACGAAAACGAACTGATTCAAAAAGTCCCTAAGGACGTCGTTAACGAGAAGTTGAAAAATAGCGGGAGCATTAGTGAGACCGAAGGGCATTACGAGGTATTTGTAATGGCCGATGGGGGTGTTAAAAGGGGTCTTCCACTCATCCCCCTCTTTCATGCGCACGAGATGATAAGCGTTGCGGAGGTCGAGCTTGGAAAAGATGCGCGCCTCCTGAATAGAATCAAACACAGAACTGATCAGGGGCAGCAAATATTTGTCTTTTACCGTAATCTGATTGAGTTCACGGAAGTCGATATAAGGCCTGAGGGTTTTGTCTTTTTTCTGAACAAAAAAAAACCCGGCTCCGGCAGGAGACGAGGAGGGGCGAATATGACCAAGGGCGAGAGCTTCCTTTTTTTTTTTCTTCTTTTTTAACTTGTCCTGTCCAACAGCTGGGAGGTCAGATGAGAGCTGAGGGCCTCTTGGGTTGGACAAATTTTACTTTAACAAGAGGGGTTATCAATCTTCAGACAAACCAAAGGCACGTCTGAACAAACCCCTTTTGTAATTGAGGCCAAACTTTATTAATTTCAAACATGTCTGAAAATCTTTGGTGTTGGACCGGACGGAAAAGGAAAGAGGGGAAGAAGAGAGAGGGACGTTAGAGAGAGGGGGGGTAGGGGGTGATAATAGGAGGGGAAGGGGGATAAGACCATGAAGCAGCATAAAGCAACAAGTTTACTAGTTGTTAATCATTATGGTAAGGTTTAAATGTAAAAAAAAAAAAAAAAAAGGGCGGAGCCTGTCCACACACACACTCAAATGTTATAAACACACCTGCTAGTTGCAAAAATGTCCACCTGTCAACATGTACACAAAACAGATAGTGTTCACACTCATACTTATGCCTTAAAACCAACTAGTGTGAAATATTTCAGTCATTCAGTCTGTTGAGCTAACACCTGTGCTCAGGTGAGTGTTTATGTTCTTCTAAAATGGATGGTGGAACGTGAAAAGAAGGAGGGAGAGTGCCCAGCCATCCCCACCCCAAGACCCCCACCGCAGCAGCAGCGGCAGCCGGAATCCCCCCAACGCCACACGGGAACCGGCAGGGAACAACCGCCGCCCGGGCGACCAAGCCCGCCACCCAGGCCAGGGCCAGCAGGGCCGCCGCAAGGCCCCCAGAGCCAGAGAGCAGGGAGGCACGGAGGGAAAGAGAGCGCCGCCCCAGCCCAACCAGGAGAGCAGCCGCGCCGGGAGAACCCAACGCAGGGCCCCACCGGAGAAGGACGCCCACAGCCCCAGACGAGCACCCCACCACCACCCAGGAGTTCGAAAGCTTCCTGAATGCAGCGTTCCATAGCCTCTTTTTTCAGGGCCTGACAAATTAAACAATCTCCCTTTAGGAAGGGGGGCGCCCTCTAAGAGATTGATGGCACAATCATAGGGCCTATTAGGTGTTATGGAGACGGCCTTGGCTTTACTGAACACCAGTTTCAAATCATGATAACATTTAGGGATGTTAGATAGATCGATAATGTCAGATTCAACGCTAACAGGAGTGGTGATAGAAGGAACCGCAGATTTGAGACAATTACTCAAGCAGTAATCACTCCAACCTATGATATTGTCGTTACTCCAATTGAGATGGGGATTATGGAGCTTAAGTCAGGAAAACACCAAGACCACAGGTGTTTGGGGAGTGTGCGTGACGAAAAATTGCAAGAATTCGTGATGATTGCCCGAGGTAACTAGCATGACAGGTTTAGTGCGGTGCGTAATGAGCGAGAGGTGTTGACCACCGAGGCCGGCCGCCTTAACAGGGGATGAAAGGCGTTCGGTGGGTAGAGATAACCGATTGACTAAATTTTGATCTATTAAACTCTGGTCAGCGCCAGAATCGATGAGCGCCTGAAAATTCTCTATTTTAGACTGATGACATAATTTGACAGGTACAAAAAAAAATTTATTAGCTGAATTAGCATTATTCCCCCGCGACCCGTCATCTAACCAGGGGTTCTGGAGTTTAAACGGCGATTGCACTGATTGACCTGGTGACCTAGTTCCCCGCAGTAAAAACACGCACCTTCGTTGCGTCGTCTCATCCGCTCTTCCGCGGTGATGGGGTAATGCGCGGGTTCTCTGATTGATAAACTGGATCGGGACTGACTACCAGGTTTGGAGATGTCCGTACTGGAACAATACAGGGCACATGACTTCGATCAAGATTGGGCTCTCGGGCTGATATCGGAACGAAAGGCCGCAGCAACCAACTCCTTGAATGAATTAGCTTCCGGCTCGGTGCATAGATGGTCTTTCACAGAGATGGTTCACAGAGATTGATAAAACACGCCCTGGAGTGCCGGGTCAGTCCAACCAGCCTCTACCGCTAGAATGCGGAAATCAATGATGTGTTCACTGACGGGGCGGTTACGTTGCCTGAGGGCTAACAGTTTGCGGGCGGCTTCCTCCTGTGTCCGGGGTTGGTCAAAAACTAATCTGAATTCGTCAATGAAACGCTCAAAAGTTAGGTGAGTTATGGGGTTAGCTGTCAGAAAGGTTTGTGCACACTGCAGGGCTTTACTGCGTAATGAATTTATGATCAGTGTAATCTTACTGTGGTCGAAGAAGTAATAACGTGGAGCTTGTTGGAAAAGAAGCTGACATTGGAGGAGGAAGCCTCCACACGCCTTCACATCTCCATGAAATGGTTCGGGCTGGAGGCGGAAATTCTCTGACGTCAGGACTGGGGCGGAAGCAGGATTGTTACCGGAAGCGGTGACAGGAACTGTGGGAATAGAAGCGGAGGCTTGACCAGTGATTTCCAGTAACGTTTGCGACATACTGTCAAGGCCGCAGCAAAGCTCTTGTTGGGCTAAGGCGATTTGCGAGAGAGCATCGGCTTGACGTCCCAGGGTGATCCCTTGCTGACTCACAGTGTAGCGTAGACCATCAGGGTCAGCTGGGTCTGGATTTTGGCCAGATCGTTCTGTCATGATCGGTAGGCGGGAAAGACCCAGACGCTGAAACCCAGAATGATCACAAGAGTGGCTGGGTTGGTAATTGAGTTTTAATGTCAATATTGTTTTGGCTGTAAGATGATCCTTGGCGAGAGCGTGGCTCGTGACGTGGCTGGAGGCAGAGCAGCGGCAGAGCGTCTCCGGAATTCGTCGTGGCAGCAGGTAAGTAGCTGAGGTTTTCCACACAGGTGACCTTCGTCGTGATGAATCCTGAGACAGGGATGCATAGAGTTAGAACGTGGCAAGACGAGAGTATACAAGGCATGAGCAGGCAGACCAGGCGTAGTCACCATTAGGGGTAACGATCTGGCGTCGAATGAATGGACTGGATCTCCTTAAGAGCAGACGGGTTGATAAGGGTGAAGTGGTCACAGCTGGTGGAATCAGGAACAGAGCAAGAGGAGGCAGGGCTGACAGGGGCACCGTGACAATACCAACAATAAACAATTAATGTGTTAACTCAACTCTTATGACAGTTGCTTTGTGTTGAAAAAAACTTGTAATGAACCCTTCATGCCTTTATTTCCAGCATGTTTTTGCTTCATGTAGATGCTAAATTTGGGTAATTTCGCAGCCGAAGTGGTTTGATGTGCATTTGCATCAATGGGCGCCAAAGGAAAAATATTTACTGGTGATTGTATTTTGGTATTGTGTAAAAAAAAGATATGCTTAAAAAATGAATAAATTGAGTTGAGTTTATAAGTAAAATGATATTTTACCATGCACAATAGATTTTAGATGTAAAATTCAGGGATGCTGCTTTGATTTATGGCTTTGGTAGGGGAGTTTATTCTTGATCCATATAGAGGGGAATAAAGATTGCAAAAGGGTTTAGATTCAGTAAATGCAAAGAATCAAAAACAAAAACTCTGAACTTTTTTGTAACTGGTAGCAAAGTAATAAATACTACAATTGTAAAAGATATTTTTTCTGTGACTCAAAGTCAGTATCTGATGCGACATAAATGTTTAGGCCTGAAAGTGATTCAACTTTTGTGTGGACTAATATAATGATCAAGCTAACGTTTCCAGATGCTGCAAAATCACAGTAAGGTTGTTTAAATATGATTACTTGTAAAGACTGCTTCAGTTGCATCTCTTAAAAATTATTAGCAAAGTCATGGACCATAATCAGCTCATCACTATTAATAAATTACTCTAACGTTTCTATCAAACTACAGTCATGCAGCCTCTGTAAAGACGCTTAGCGATGAAACAGCAGCTTGAGACGCTCATATACAAAGGAATTGCTCAGTCAACACACCATGTCACGCTGGTTCTTCATCTTTTCATGCTCTAAAAGCATCACTGTGGCTCCTGCTGTGCAGACACAAAACCTCATCCAAACCCTTTTGCTTTCAATACAGTCTATCTGATGTTTTCTATTTTCATAGAAATACAAGCTGTGAACAGCCAATACATCAACACACAAACACACTGTCCACGCTCTGCCTTCAACTCTGCTCTCTAATCACATCTCCAAAGTAAAGAGGCTGGAACTCAAGGTGCGATAATCTGCAGCAGGTGTCTGATGAATGCTGCAGTCTGTTCCCGCATTAGGAGGGTGAGGATCTGAATATGGAGGCTTTGAGGGTATTACAAAGCTAGCAAAACATTTCAGTCTGGGCGTTTCTGAGGAGTTTAATTGTTAATGGGGCCAGATTGTTTTTATCTACGTGGATTTTGCTTTTAGCTTCTGCAGAATAATAAAATCTGTTTAGCTATGAATTTAAATTTACACAAAAATCAGTAGTTATCATTTTTTATGAGACACATTTTAGAAAAAAATGCGGCAACACTTTATATTAAGATTCCTTAACAAGCTTTGTTAACACATTCACAAGCATTATAATAGAAGTTTTAGGGTCTTAGTAAAATATTTATTAGTACAATAAGTCTAATAAGGTTTATTAAATGTTTTGCAGCACCTCATCTAAAGTGTGGACGGTTTTTACCACAAACAACCACAAAGCATAAGGCTTGTAAAAATAACTTTATAACATTAAAACAGACTAAACATGTTTTGTTTTTGCTTTTGAAAATGTGTCTAAATTAATTATTTATATTTCTTTTACAGAAAGAGTTTTGTATGTTTAGTCTGTTTTAATGTTATAAAGTTCTTTTTACAATCTTTATGCTTTGTGGTTGTTTGTGATAAAAACCATCCACACTTCAGATGAGGTGGAAGGGAATATAAAAGTGTTGAGAAGATAGACTGCAGCATTGGGACAGTTATAATTGTCGGTATAATGTGGTGAGTAGGGGCATAAACAATTGGGTATGCAAATTATTTCTGTTTTAAACCACCAAAAATTGCACATTAACAACTTGAAAAAGCTAAAAATGTTGTAATTTGCATGCCACAAAGGAATTTTTTGACTGAATTTTACATTTCTTAATAAATTACTTATGTGTAAGTGATTTTAATATGCATGTGGCAAGAGTCTGGGACAAAACCATTAATTATTAACCGTGCATGTTGTGCATGACAATATGGAAAAATCAAACATTTCATTTGTTAGTTACAGTTGCCCTATTTCTTTTTAAAATTCCACTTGAATTTACTGTGATTAGGAAAATTGTGTAAATATAAAGATTACGTATCAAAGAAGCCTCTTAGCTACATTATGGTTTAAAAAAAAAGATATTTAGGAAAATGTTTTAGTTTAAATCTTCTCCTTTACCGTGAAATAAATGAATGCCTATTGAATTACATTTCTCTCCTCACAAACAGCAACACATTGCCCAAAAAAGAGAAGGGAAAATGGAATTCTTGGGGAACATTTAGCATTTTTCTTGGAGGAAAAACCGCCTCGGCACCAGACCTGCATTATCTTCTATTATAAGTCTGTGTGCTCCAGCTGGGCCAGGCATGCAGGACTTTGCAGGAAAGGATCTACTGTATCAGGTTTTTGTCAAACAAATGGACTATGTGTTCCATGAGATACAGCAGAAAACAATTTTATATTCCATCTATTTAAGAAATGTTTTTTTAATAAAATAAAAAATATTACACCTCCATTCAGTGTTTACCATACTTGTATTTATCTCGGTAGTCACTTATTGTTAGTTTTCTTCTCATCGAAAACCATCTACTTAAAGTGTTACATTGACAATGTCCTGCCCTTATTGCTCCACATAAGTCTTTTTGAGTCATTACTATTTCCTGTTTTCTTTGCAATTTTCTCTTGATAGATATCTTCATGCCATACCTTTACATCAACTTGTTTGTTACGATTGATATTTATAAAAATAACACATCAAACAGGTAGTAACAATATGATGCATGAAAATGCATTTAGCCCCATATTATGTAATCTATCTCATTCTTTTCTGTGGTTTATTTCAGTCTGTCTCTACGACAATTTAGCTGGAACTCATTAAAACTTTTATTCATCTTAATACTTTTTAATCTGGGTACATGTCTGAATAATGCTGTTGCAGCACAAGTCTCACATATATTTTATTCATCCTGACGCAGTCTCATCAAAAATTAAGTTGCAGTACAGCTGGTCAGATTTTTAAGTTGCTATTATTTTGCTAAGATTTCATGGCCCTCTTGGGGACTTCTTGTAAGAAGAATACATAACGTTTAACAATTGTGCAGGTAAAAATATCTATGATCTGCTCACATCTTTATTTATATTTTTGCTTTATTTCCAAAAGTTCAATGCCTGCATGTTCTCCTTCACAGCTTCAACCCTTTACAATGTGACCTTATGTAGGTTGTGTATGCATGTGCACATCCATCAGGTCTGGTTGCCTTCAAGTACTCTTAGAAATAGGACTACACCCCTGACCTCAGGCAACTACTGGCTCAATACTGAGCCGCAGCAGCTCAGACTTAAACAAGGCGGTAAAGTGAAAATCAAGGTGCAGCTACAAGTTTTTTTAATCTTTAGATCCGTTTTTTTCAACAAAGTGTGCTGTGAGAAATTGTCAGGTCTGCCATGGCTCAAAACTGTGCAGCTGTATAGCTCTGATATTGGTCACCATTTTTGTTGCACCGGTAATGTTAGGGTAAGGATGGGGGGGTGTAAGGTAGCGGGAAAGAATGTAAACAAAGTGATGATGTGATGTCAGCGGAGTCTTACTTCTGCACCAACAGTCTCTCCCAGAAAGAATTTTTGATGAACTTCTGCTTCTCTGCAAAGAAAAATGTTGTAACACTTGTGCTATTCTAGTCACTTTACCAATGGGAGTTGGGTCATCTAGACCCACTAGACAGTGCTCTGAACCTTCTTTCTTCAATGATTTGTGATCTTCACTGGTGTCCATGGATTACATGAAATCTTTCCACCTTTATCCACCTTTGTCATGGTAGGGAGAACTTCAAAATATGATTGAAGTGGGACTTTAAGGTACATATTATACACTATAAATGAATAATAGTTTCCAAACCCAAAAGTGTCCATCTGCTGGTTAGCAGATTTTCAGACTTTTTCACCAGTTTCAAATCTCCATGATAATCAGCAACACTTAATGTGCCAATTTTATCTTTGGCAGAAAAACTAACTAAAAAAATGACTTCATGCCAAGATATTAAATGATCCTAACAGCTAAAAAGTGTTCATGATGATCAGAATATGATAAGTATGTGTTTTTGTATTTATTTGAGTTTTTTATTAGACTTCAGCCAAGATCCCAAAAAGAAACTATCCTTAATACTGTTCAGTCTGATGTAGTCAAAAAGGCTGTCTAAGAAGATCAGTTTTTGTTGTATTTAACCCTACAGGCCAGCACAGGCATTTAACATGAGAACACTATAATCAAACTTTAAGGATTATCTCACCCATACGTGAAAGGATAAAACCTTTTGTCCTCATACAGCAGGACACGGAGGGCAATGAAAACCCATTCATGAAATTCCTTGACAGCATCTGCAGAGGTTAAATCTCATTTGTCTGTTTATCCTGTTGTTTCTCAGACAGTCCTGGGAGCTGCACTGAGCTGCGTGTTGTGAGGCATGGAAAGACGTCTGCAGAGGTGAGACATAACAGAGATTAAGATTAAAATCACACTTCCCTCTGAGATAAAAAAAAAAGAGCATGACATTTGTGCTACGATGTTTGCATTCATGCTGCACGCATTTGGGAAAAAAAACTAAAATGAGCATGTTGTAGTTGATTGAATGTTGGCGGCTCAACAGGACAACAGTTAAAATAGACAGGTTTCAGCAAATATGAACTAATCAAAGTATGAAAACAATTGTTGGGCATTAGGGCAAGGAGCTGTTTGCATTAAAAGTAATTGTGAAGGATCCTCACAGGAATTTATGTCATTGTATTTTACAAAAAAAAATTATCTCCAGTGCAAGGTAAGTGGCAGAATTACAAATGACTACCAACATAACTGGTTTAAATAATTGAAAAGGTGGCAGACCATTTCTGTGCACCTCCTTTTCTTCTCCAGATCTAAACTTCATGAAAGTGTATTATTATGCATGTTGTTCACTTTTCTGCAAAGCCCATCAGGGGTCTGACAAATAAAGTAGTTTACAGAAGCTTATAGATTAGAACAGAAAAGGAATGAATGAATGAATGAATGAATGAATGAATGAATGAATGAATGAATGAATGAATGAATGAAAAGCAAGCGTGTAATAGGAATTACATTTATTATCCGCACAAATATATGGTTAAAAAAAGAGATTCCAGTTCAAAGGACATTTTTGCAGTAAGAATCCCTTTTTTTAAAGATCAAAGATAAATAACCGGTGAGAATCTAAACGCATCTCTCTGTTTCATCTATAAATTAAGTGCATTGAGTCTACAAGTAAGTTAAGCACTAATGTAGATCATTATCTAGCTTTCCATTGAGCTGTGTCACAGTCTTATTTAAACAAATGGATTTCACTGAGGCTTGAGCTTTGCTGTAAAGAGACAGCATTTAAGCAGCCAGTTTTACTGTATTATAGAATTATGCTAAGTTTATGATTTCCAAGTAAAGGTCAGAACTAATAAAGATAACAGAAAACATTTTTAATGATCATCAGAAAGGTTTCTATGGTAAAAAATGTACGTATGTAAGTAGAAATAGGAAATGTCAACAAGTCAAATAATTTGTACCCCAGGAAACCTTGACTTAAAGTTACTCTTATTAAACCAGCAAGTTTCTTATTGATTGGAAGCATTCCTTGGGAGATAATAAGACGATTAAAAACGCTTCAAAGTGACATGTCCAACATTTCTTTTAATTTAATTTATAAATAATTTCAAGCTAAACAGTAGTTTTTGCATTCTACTCTTTTAATAATAATAATAATAACAGATTGGATTTTTCTGCGCTTTTTCCAGACGCTCAAAGCGCTTACAGTGTGTCCATTATTCATTCACTCCTCATTCATACTTGGTGACGGTAAGCTATGGTTGTAGCCACAGCTGCCCTGGAGCAGACTGACAGAGGCGTAGCTGCCAGTTCGCGCCAACGGCCCTCTGACCATCACCGGGAGCATTCATACACATTCCCTCACCAGTGGAGCCACACTGGAGGCAAGGAGGGTGAAGTGTCTTGCCCAAGGACACAACGACATTTGGCTGGTGGCAGCAGGGAATCGAACCAACCCTTTGATCATTGGACGACCCGCTCAACCGCCTGAGCCACTGTCGCTCTCTTCTCTAAATCACTATCTGATATCATAAACATACACATAAACAAATTTTTCAAGCACTCTGGGATAATATAAATGAGTAAAAATGGTTTTCGGTAGATTAAATCTACCATGTCTGTACCCCAGACATGGTAGTACAGACAAGTATTAAGAAAGGAGAGCTGTTCAAGAATGAACACATAATATACTATATTTGTCACCTGCTCATTTGTGAATGCACCTCCATAAATGTGTGTGTACGTGTATCTTGTGAGTTTTGGATGGGCTTTCTTCCACCATGCAAATGCCAACTAACAAAACCAGAGGACCGTTGAGGGGGGCTGGAGGTGCTGGTTTTTGAAGGTTACAGAAAAGTTTCTGTTCAAAACGTTAGTGTAAACTTGAGGCTCGACTTCTAAGTTGCTTTGAACCATGCATTCCTTCTTTTCTGATGGGAAATCTAAACAACAAGACGAACGAATTGATGGTACTCATTAAAAACCAATGATGGTACAGGTAAAGCAGTCTGCTCATCTTCACATAGACGTAGCTGAGCAGTCACAGGCCAGATGCTAACATGGATCTACCCAACGTTACCAATATGAAACCCAACCAGGACTCTGTTGCAAGACCAAAGATGGAGCTTTTATTTTTCACGTCTACAACACATGGTGCAATCCTGGTTCATCTGACCGTGTAATCTATGATGTGCTTCAGCAACCGGTACTGTTATAAGCAGTTAGTATTAGACCATATTGTCATGATGCATTCTTTAATGCTCGTTTACTGTATTTTATCTTTTCAAATATGTGTTGTTACTGTTTTTATGCTTTCATTGCGTTGTCTTTCTAATGTGATGTTTTTTTAAGGACACAATTTTACCATCAGTCCAGGGACAGCAGTTGAAAAACAGCTTTGTAGCCAACTCTGGTGAATTGGCAGCAATGCTTTTTAATGTGCACTGCTCCTATCAAATAAATAAATAATAATATATTCCAAAACACGGGCTTTCATACCTCATCACTGTATTGTTTTCCACCCAGGACTGACATTACATACAATAATCTACAACATCCCAGCATCCCTACAAACCTGGCACCCTGGGGCATTTATTGTCTTCTCTGGAGACTTTAATAATGTAATCATGGACTCCACTCATGCTGCTTCCCACCAATTAGTAGTCAATGGACCTGGTACTGCATGGTACAATGGGGGGGACATACTCTGTTACAAATGGAAACCCACTCATCAGATCTGATCACAACTCAATACATCTTCTATGGCCTCTATACAGGCCTTTTGTTAAAATGCAAAGTGGAACAACAGCAGTTTAGGCAGCTGGAGGAGGAGATGCTCTCACAGAATGTTCTGCTTTGACAGACTGGGGAAATACTATTTGAACTTTTGTATGGACACAGTGGTTCCTGTCAGGGCTTTTAAGTTCTTCGCTAACAATAAACCCTGGATTTCCAAGTGAAGTATTGGCTGTTCTGAACAAGCAAAAAAGTCATCAGAAGCAGGGACCTTGTTGTGATTAGAGAGGTGCAGAGAGAACTGAATATCTGCCTCAAGAATCCTAAAGAGGAATAAAGCAGAAGGCTGGAGAGGAAACTTGGGGAGAATAATATGCTTTATGTGTGGAATTGAATGAAAACCATAGCTAGCTGCACCAGGAGAGTGAATGATGTCAGAGATGAGGAGTGAACTGAATACAATTTTTAACTGATTCCTACCCCTTGCACCTCCTCCCTCACCTTTGTCTTTCTCCCTTGCTCCTGGACTTTCTACTTCCACCTCTGCTCCCATCATTCCACCCACTTCAATCACAACTGACCATGTGAGGCATATTGGAAGAAAAATACACACAGCTGGTCCAGATCAGGGATCCCTTATCTATGTAAGGGCTGTGCAGCGATACAGAATGACCTTCTGCAATCAGTTCATAACCCAAGTCTTGATCTGGAAAAGTCCCTTCACCATGGAAATCATCTTGTATGGCTCCTATACCTAAAAAGGCACAGATGAGGGGAGTTCAACGATTTCAGGCCGATTGTCCTAATTTCCATTGCAACAAAACGCTGGAGGGGCTTGTTCTATGGTTCATGCAGCCGCAGGTGGAGACTCTTTCCAATTGGAGTATCAGGCAAACTTGGCTACCCTATCTCCTCCACCATGCCCTCTTCCATCTGAATTTGGTGGGCTGCCCAATGAGGACCATGTCTTTTTACTTTCTTTTGCTTTTAATTCTATACAACCCCACCAACACCAGGAGAAGTTGACCTCCATTGCTGTGGATTATCTGCTGTGTTAGGTACCGGGGGCCAGGGCGGCTTTGTTTTGTTTCTGTTCACTTCTGGTTTTATTTTGACACTTCCGGTTACTGGTTCCTTATTACACTTGTTGTCTTTACGTTCATTAATTGTTCACACCTGGTTACGCACCTGTTTCCCATTCACTGTTGTGTATATATTCTATGTGTTGTCCGGTACATGTCACCGGATCGTTTTGATCACTTGCTTCTTGTTTGAATCATTCACGATTAAATCCTTGGTAACCTACCTTCTGGCGTCCTGCGCTTGTGTCCACACACCTCGCCTGACGTGCTGGTAAAGTGGTGGATGGCAGATTACAGACCTGTTTATTTTAAGTTATATATAGTTTATCTTCTATGATCACCAGCAGCACTGGTCAAATAGGTTGCATCTAAAAATTTTCACCACTAAAGAAGTGGTGTTGGACCTCGTTTAACCATCTCTCTCCTCCCAGCCTCTGACCACAAGACAGAAGGGAGGTGGAGGTAGTCACCTGGATGCTGAGCAGGACTGGTCTGTGGATACAGACTATGTTTACAGTAAAAGACAGTGCAGGATGGACTTCTTGAGAAGACTGGCATCAACATCTATGTCTAGCTCCTGGACATATTCTATAAGTTCATTGATTCAGTGTCCTTTTCTGTAAAGTAGTGTGCTGGAAGAAGAAATGTGACGAAAAGGGACACAAAAAGAGTGAGTAGACTGATAAAAAAAGCAGAGCCGGTGGTTAGATGGAGTCAGGACTCTGGAAAGAGTGGTGCAGAATATAACTATGTCCAGGTACAGAGCAGTAGCAACCAATATCAGCTGCTGACTGCACACATTATCCAACCTAACGAAACTCTCTTAGTGACATCAGAAGAGCCTTCAGAGCTAATTTGTTCCTGATTCTATTAGGCTCTTCAACACTGCAGGAGAGGAAGATGGAGGGTCTGACTGAACTTAACTTTCTCTACTTGTGTATTTTTTCAATCACTTTTTTTAACTGAGTGGTTTTAATTATTTATTTATAGTGTGTCTACATTTAAGAGGAAATAGAAAAAACACCCAAGTCTCACTACCGGTCCCCAATGACTTAACAACTTGTACCATGAGTCTTTGTCACAGCACTCTGATTACATTCCCTTGATAAGCCCTTGAGGAGAGCACCATGGGAAGGTTCTGTCAAAATTCTGACAGAGAATGAGGGAAGAACTGTAGAGAAATGCAGACAGAAAACCAAAAGGATGCTCTTCTAAGGACTTATTGAAAGATGAAATCAGTAAATAACATAGGAAGGACAAAAACGTAGTATGTAATCTTATAAAAAACCTAATATTTGGACCTGTGTTGGATGACAATTAGTGTGTACTGAGAAAATTATTTGGAGGACGATAATTCTACTATAGGAAATAAGAAGTGTAGATTATTTGTCAAAACAAATGTTAATAAAAAAAACATTTGTAACTGAAGGAAGGTTCTGAATTTGAAGCCAAAGGTGATGGTAAATATCAATAAGTGTTAAATATTGGACTCCAAAGCAAAGACAGGAGACTAGAGAAGATTGAAGCAAAAGTTCAAGAAACAGATTTTCTTATCTTGTACAAACCAAATATTTTTGGAAGCAGGCAAATAAATTCAAAGTTTTCCAAACTCCTTAATGTCTACAGGATCAAAGCCTGAAACCCTTGTGCTATCTTAGGCACTTTAACATTGGGAGTTGGGTCATCTAGACCCACTAGACAGTGCTCTGAACCTTTTTTCTTCAATGATTTGTGATCTTCACTGGTGTCCATGGATTACATGAAATCTTTCCACCTTTATCCACCTTTGTCATGGTAGGGAGAACACGTCAGTGTGAGGGTGGGGTCATCTAAGATAGCACAAGGGTTAAAGGATTCCCAAACTATGAAGAAAAACAAATTACTCAATCTGAGTTATAAAAGAAAGCACTGCAATGTCAGTCCGATTGTTACCTAGCTGGTAGTGCATCATGGCTTCTGAATCTGTGGGCTGATGAGGTGATTACATTCTTACAGAACTCACAATGCACACAAACAGACAGCGAGAAAGCACGGATAAGGGAGAAAAAGGAAAACCCTGTGTAACAAGGACTTTTTTTTTCTTTGCTTCCTTTTATTCAACTTTTTTTATTTGCTTTGTGGTCTGCATGCACTCTCTTTAGAAGGGTATTGGCATTTTGTTGACTTACCTACAGTATATAGCTGTGTCAGGCATCTCCTCTGGTATTCTTTATTTCAGTTGGGAAACTGTGAGAGCCATGACGGGAAGAAGAAAAAGCTTTTCAAATAAGAGGTGGATTCCGAACCCTCCACCTTCTCCATTTTCAGTTTATTTACGGTTTGTGTTGTGTTTGCCCTCAGAATTGATCAATATTCAGCTGAGCTAACTGTATTTCTGTCTCCACTCCATTCCTGCCTCTGGCATTAGCAAAAGCCTGAAGCATGATTGATATTTCTGCAGTATGTAAATGACAATTTTTTCGCCCTTAATTTTAAATGGGATGCAGGAAATCGTTTAAAAAATCCTCAATATGTAAAGAACTGATGCATATGCATTTAGATTTTGAAAAAAATTTCTGAGGGTTAGATTAATGCTTTGTTACCTGCACTTTCTGCTCCCCTGATGTGCAGCTGGATGATGTGGTAACTATAAAACTGTAAAAATACAGAAATGAGGCCCAAAGACCAATGGACTGATAAATACAGAGAGTAAAAATGTGATTCTATTTCATGTTTTTTGAAATTAGGTTTTTTACAGGGCTATATGTGCGTGGTACGTTTGAATGATCTGGCTTCTCTGAAAACTTTCTGTAGAAACAGAATAAAAAAAGTCTTTTGATGTGCTTAAACCTCATCTGTGTGAATAAATAATTAAAAAGCGGAATGATTAGACGTTATTCTCCAACTGACAAATATCTGTTTTGAATTTAGTTTGTCCTTTTTAGAGAAAAATGACAAAAATTACCATAGTAACATTTTGATCCCATTATTATGTACTATGTCTTAAATAGATGATTCTTTTACATTTCAAAGATACATTACCAGTAAGATTTGAAATAAAATACCCCCCCCCCCAAAAAAAAAGGTGATAAAGCATTTCTATGTTCACGCTCATTTTCTAAATGTTATAGATCTATATACATTGTACTGACTTTAAAGCAAACAGTCAAGTATTCATAAGTATTCATTTAAATTCATGACCTCTACTATACCATTTTAAGAGTGCAGACTTCTATAGGTGCTCAATACCTGCATGGACACAGATTTAATTGGAAGACTTGAAATAGGAAATAAACATGAAACTAATCAGACTCGAGACTCAAGCAATCACACCAGCAAGACCTGAATCTCATTCATCTGTCCACAAGTGTTTCTCCATCTCACAGAAAAAAAACTTGTTCAGCCACTTGTTCTCTCTGCATCACACACTCATAATAGAAAGGACAGCTTTGTCTGTTTGTTTGCTCAGCTCCTGCACACCCTTCATTATTACAGCCTTTTGCTCAAGTGCCTGTGCAGACACTCTGGATTGGCTCCAGCTTTAAACCTTACAGGCCCAATCTCCTCTGCATGATTGGATGGGCCAAGTCTTATCTCCCCCAGGTCAATATCATATACCTGCCGGTGCTAAGCGATTGCCTCTCTCCCCATGTAGATGCTTGTCAAATTGAATGCAGGCGTGAGTTTATTGATTGGGTGATAACAGAGGTGGCAGTTGAAGGATTAGCTGAATTTTAATTCATCAGGTTGGTCCTGAGGGTTTGGCTGTTTTTTTTGGAATCTCAGTTTACGTTTATCCTTGACATTTGGAAACTAAGTGTCTGGATGTGCTTGCAAAAAGAAATAATCCTACTGTGAGATTGCATTGTACAAGAAAGTTGGCTAAATGTCAGAGCATGCTTTAATGGCTGCTGCCTCGTGTTTCAAGTTGTCTCATCAGTTCCATCATTTCATTAGCTCTTGATTCTCATGGTTTCTATGTTGTAGTGCTTTTGTTGTGCCTTTGTCACAACTGCCCTTTTGGGTGGATAAGGGATGTCTGCGGGCAAAATTGAGGAAAACCTTTTCGGGCACAAAGGTGGGCCCACTGGAAATTTTAAGATCCACTTGATGAGTCCGTAGAGAGAAAATGTCCCTCCACATTTTGTCAACTGGCATGCTGCTGGACCGGTGACAGGTCATGGCGAAGGCGCCTCATATGAATTTCTCAAGTTTTTAACCCCACCACCGCACAGCACTGTGCAAAGGGCCTGTTAGTGCTATTCAAGTGAGAAGTGTGAGCTCCATGCGTGCAGCCTTATGGGTAGAACTGAGGAAATTAAAAAATCAGAGTGTAGTGTGTGTGGACATCCCATCCTATGGGAATTTACGTATCACCTGCACACCTCGTGCATGGGGGTGGGTATCGTTAAGGTTTTAACGGTACCTCTACTCTTATTAATACTGCTTATAGATCCGGTATTTTAACGATACTCTTATCGATACTTTAAGGACGAAAAATAAATAAATAACAAATTAAGAACATAAAGTGTTTTATTTCCATATTACCATTTTGTTTTTTAGTAAAACAATATTATAACTAGGGGTCGGCAACCTGAACCTCTCAAAGAAACATTTGGATCAGTTTCCCACTTAGATGAAAGCACAGGGAGCCGCAACACTATAGATGATCAATAGAAAAAAGTTTTTCTGCCGATATATATAGAAATAGTTCATTTAATTCAAAATGCTGTCAGGATATATATTTAATTATTTATTAAAATTATTTTTATTCTTTATGAGCGTTTATGAGGACTTGATGTGCTGCGGGGCAGAGAGCAACTTTCTGATGACAGAGTTTGCGCTCAGTGAATTTAAACACGTGTCTGCAGTGACGTATGTGTCAGAGGATGTCCGATTGGCCGTTCTGCATGTCAATTAAGTGACATACTTTTTTTGATTTGAGATTTACGATTGGCTGGTTGGATTTTTAGAAGTACTTTTTTTTAATCTTCTACCAATCGCGATCTACCTTCCATGTCATGAAGATCGATCGGTCGATCATGATCGTCGTAATGGAAACACCCCTGCTCTGGAAACATACATCTGCACATGCATGTTTAAAAAGCACTAGCATAAACTCCTGTCATCGAAAGTTGCTCTCTGCTCCACTTGTGCGTAAAAGGTCGACGAAGACCCTCAGGTCAGGAAAAATTTATTGAAGCCCCACTGGCGTGAAGCCTCCTGCCTACCGGCTCTCGGTTCTAGCCCCGTCATCTGACTCATTAGGAAGCTGTTATTACGTGGCTGCATAACCGTACAGAGCCAGCAAGCAGCCTTTGAAATATGAAGCAAATGAACAAACTAAAATAAATTTGAATTTTTTTAAATACTCATTATTTTCCAAAGTCTGAGAATACAACAAGAAGGATAAGAAAAGAGCCACATGTGGCTGCAGAGCCATGGGTTACTTGACCCTGAGCTGAACAGACCTCTCCTCTTCAGAGAATATAAAAAATAATATAATCATTAATTAATTTTGACTTGGTGAGTTAAATATGGCAGATCGCGTTTATATTTGGCCAGGACACAAAAAAATGTGACTTCTCCAGTACGATAGCAGAACCGTTGAGGTCAGATCTTAACGATACTGCGGTCTTGAAGAATGTTGCCCCGGGGCTGGTTCAATACTGGGGCTCGGTACCCATCCCTACTCGTGCATACGCATTTGCACACGGTCAGAAAGGAGCCAGTATGCACACCTTACTAATAAAGAAAAAAAGCGTATCGGGGCACAGTACGACAGCATCACACCTGCACCATAAGCACATTTAACTTCCTTCTTACAAATACTTCACAATACATTTACCACACACACCATAATTTTCGTTCCATTTTCGCGTCTCTTAGGATGGCAACGCAGGCCTAAGATTACCTGCACTCCCTTTTTTTACAGATGTGGAATGCATCGGTTACAATTTTCTAATTTTGTCTATACGCAGTTGATGGGAAATTTTAGAGACTCACATCTTTTTATGTAGAACTTGCACAATTGTTGGCTGACTTAATACCCCACTGTTTAGCAATTTACAGGTTCCAGTGCCTGAGACTGGTGGAAAGCTATCCTTTCAGGAGCAAAATGAGGTTTAGTGTCTTGTCGGGACACTTCAACTATCGTTACAGTATAAAATAAATAAATTAAAAATAAAAGCTGTAGGCTTCTTTTCCTACCAGCACTTCTGCTTGAAAGCTAATATTATTTCATAACTTGAAGAAACCCCCAAAATCTGCAATCAATGCAACTGAAATGAAAAGAGCTCTTAGCAAAAGATTTACCTGAAATGTAGTATTTCCTTACCCCGTTAAAGCTTCTTTATAGAAACTGTTCCTGTTCAGAAGAACATGTTTGGGTCAGAAATGTTCTTAAAAACTTGAGCGTTCTCTTGAGATCCATCCCCAAATGTTAGCATGCAAAGAGCAGACTGATCAACTTGAATGCCAACTTTGGGAAGATTTATATTTGATTAACCACAACTTTTCCTACATCTGCATTTAAGAGACTTCACTTTTCTGTTCATGTTTTCTAATATTTAGAGTGGTTTTTAGACCCGGATGGTGCACTGCAAGTCTCTCCTTTATGTCCAATGGTTTGAAGTTTAAAAATATAAACTTATTTCCCTAAAGGCAATGCCCGACAAAGAGCCCCAAAAGTAACTTGGGCTGCAAATACTGGAACAGTACATGTTTTTGGAATTAAGCTATTCTGCGGCTTTGGTTTATGAGGTAACTGCAAAAGGATACCATTACGTCGCCGGAACCCAACTGGGAATGTTTTATAAAACAGACAATTTGACTGGTTTCTGCAATTTAACAAATTGTTTTAAGAAGTAGTCTTAGCACAAGCAATCAATTTGTTTCCCATCATAATTGACTTTTTATTATTAGTGATCCAAGATAGGCAAGCCTGAATAAACCTAGTGAAAAAACAATTCACTTTCCATTAATAGATTAATCAAAATGCATTCGATGCTGAATTTGGTCTTAATAAAATATGATCAAAACAGATTCATTTTAAGAATTGCTTTTTATAAAAATATGGACGCCAAGTTGCTTTGGATTTTTTTCTTTACATTTAAATATAAAGGATTTTATTTACTTTAAGTACTTGCAGGATCTGACATTAGTGCAGATTCAGGCTCAAATAAAAGAAATATGATGCATTTGATTATGGAAATAATGGATCTTTTTCATTCCAAATATTATCTTGATGATAAAAGGCTTTGAAGCATCTGGTTTTGCTCACCATGGCAGTCAAAGAAAAATAAACCTTTTAAATGTTTTAAATCTTTAGGAGTCTACATTTTGTGCTGGTGTTTTTTTTTCATGCACAGTGGGGAACCAGCCTGGCTTCAGGTCCCCCTGTGGAAAAATTTTAAGCAAAAACAAAAATAACTCCAGCAGACATTGACAAAAAATAATATGTTAAAGCTTAGTTAAGACAGAAAACCTCTGGGGATAACAAGGTTTTATGCACCATATATTTTTTGAATTATAAGTGCGTGTATTTTTGCATATGGTACATGCAAGAGTCAAATTACAAGATTTCAAATGAGCACCTGTAGCAAAGAAAAAAAACGGGTTTCTTCACTGATGGTAGAAAGAAAACATGAGGATGAAAAGAATGATGGGTATAATTATAGTCTGTGGAAGGGAGACAGGAATGAGGTGCATTCACTGCAACTCCCATGCAACTACAGGAGGGTGCAAAACTGCTTTGGAGGATCATCGTCCAACATGGGAAGAGGGAGCAAGGAGTCTGGCAAGTCGTTATGAAGAAGCAAATGAGAGTAATTGTGGGTTATATATGTTTTAACCATGTGCTATAACAGATATTACACATTGGCATTAATTCCTCCCTACCATGACAAAAAGGTGGATAAAAGGTGGAATTTCATATATAATCCATGGACACCAGTGAAGATCACAAATCATTTGAAAAAAGGTTCAAGCACTGTCTAGTGGGTCCTAGATGACCCAACTCCCAATATTCAAAATTTTGGGATAGCACAAGGTTACATAAATGACAACAATTTATTTTCTGTTGTTATTTGACAAAATATTTAATAAAGAGGTTTTTCATGGAAATTATTTGACACGAGGCACAGATGAGGACAAAATAGGTACAATATGTTTAAGTGGTTCTCCTGGCTGCTGATTAGTTCACATGACAAAGATGGCTCAGAAACAGATTGTGTAGTCATAATTAGGTTTTAATTTCCTCCTTGGCAAAACATGTCAGTGTGATAAGAGCACTGGGACATTTTACTCTCATTTCTGCATCAATTTCTCTGGTATAAGTAGCAAAAATGATAGAGAATCTTGACACAGGTTCAAACAACTAGCCATGTTCCTGCCATTACCAAATTAAAATATTGGGGGAAATTATCTGCCTGTCAAGAAAGTACGATTTCTGCATCACAGGATCAGTGCACATTGTCCTTTGCATATTATTCTGGAGAAAGCCAGCATTTTCTTCCTCTGCTGCGTGACTGTTTCCTTGTTGCAAGTCAATTTCACTTTACATCCAAAACACTGCCTGCCTGCATTTTTGCAGATTAGGGGATATTAGAAGTATTTATTACCAAAGCAATATAGTTTTGATTTTCTTGTCAGAACAAAAGTAACATCTTGTTCTTGTTAGTATTCTCTCTTAAAGCAATGATTGATTAAAACATTACGTTACAAGCTCTGTTGAAACACAGTCTTATCACCTCTTCTTGGAAATTCACACTCATGGCTTAAGGCTCATTTTGTCTTATTTGATCACATCTATATCATTCGTTGTCCCACAGCTCAAAAACCACATAGACAGGAGTGCTAATATATGGAAAAGCTTAAGATATGGAATTGAAGCCAAGGGGTTATTTTGGAAATAAATGAAGGAGATTTAGAACAGGCAAAAACAAACGAAAAATTTAAAGGCAACTCAACAAGATTGAAAAGGATAAAAAGCACAAAATAGGAAAACAAAAGGATAAAAAAAATATTCCCAGGGCCAATAAGAAGACTTGTGTGTAACAGAACTGGGGCAGCTTTACCTGAAAAAGATACATGTGGTAGAAGAGACAAAAAAAAGGTGAGTAAATTAGCCGACAAACAGAGGGTGAAAGAGGCAATGAACTGTGTGAGAACTCATTCTGCTGATGGAGGGACACAATATAAAGGTCAGTGAATTACCAGACTGGGCTGGTTTGGGGTGGAAATACACTAGAACACTGATGAGCATACAGCATCAGTGGGAACATTATTAGACTAGCCCTGGGCTTATTCAAAATTAGCAAAGTCAAGAAATGAGTTTGGGAGGAAGACAGGCCTGGAAGGGTGAAAGAAGATGAAGCAGGGGCAAATCGGGACAATTCATCCAAAACCTATTATAAACTGGCCAAAACGCCGGAAGGATTATGTGAGATACATAAATAGATAGATTGAGTAAAATAGCTATTTTGTCGTAGTTACAAAATTAGAGGAAATACAATTCTGGAAAGAATTAGTAAACTTGTACTTGTGTACAGTCTCCAAGTTATTTCAGAGTCACGGACCGGTTTAATTTCTGACAATATTGTCACTGACTGGTCTGAACAACTTCCACAAATAAACAACCAACATAAACAGCCGTTTATTTCTTTGAGCATGTATGTTGAGGACGTGTTATTGTCTTGGCCTTCGTGCTTGCGTGTGTATGTAAGAGAGAGAGGGGGGGTGTGAGCGCGGAGCGGGGGACTGTCGGAGAACCGTAAATTAAAAAATAAGGTGTCTCCCCAAAAGTTTTGGAGTCTTTCTTAGCACTGAGGCTGAGGGTTCAGAACAGAAAAACAGAGACCCGAGAAATCTCCCGTGTGTTTCTGACCACGGTCGAAAAAGAAAGAGATCATCACGCAGGAAAGGTTCAACACTTGGATCAAACTGTTAGTACAGCCCGTCTGCAAACACTTCCTCATTCAAAACTCAGAGAGAGCACATAAGACGGCCGACCAGCCCCCCTTTTTCCTCACCCGTGCATCCCCTCTGGAGCAGCCAGGGCAACGCCTCCTTCTGTCGCTGCCTTGCCTCCATGAAAACCGCAGTCACAAAAAAGTCCGAAAGAAGTCTGCGGAATGCGGAAATACTGCTACGTAGTCCTCCAGAACGTCTCGTTGATAGTTTCCAGCATTAGCCCATAGTGTAAATGCAAAAAAATCGGATACGGGTCACTTTTAAAAGATGATGTAAGCGGGTCGTCAAAAACATCGGATATAGTCAGAAAAATCGGATATGGGCATCAAGACCTGCACTGTAAAGGCAGCCATCTTGACCATGTCTACGTGCCTAAATCCATTGAGTTGCTGCCATGTGATTGGCTGATTTGAAATTGAATTAACGAGCGGTTGGACAGGTGTGGCTATTAAAGTGGCCTCATGATGGACGATACAAGTGCCAACATACTGGAACAAAATCACAGTCAAAAAGCAATAAAACTACTTCAGGACCTGGGTCCTGCTTTTGGAAAACAAAAGACAAAAAGGTTCAAGCACCCGATCAGTCAAGAACTGTCCTGGTTCATGCAAGCATATGGTGGTTTATGAAAAATCAATACAGAGGCTGACAGGTGACCACAGAAAAACTGAAGATAATAGAATAAATGTGTTTTCTTCCTCTGGTTTTTGTCAGCACTCAGACAGCAAACTTCTGAATCAATGTTAACTGATTTATGTACTTTTTGGTTTGACCATAGGAGCATAACAGCAGAGGTGGCTGTTATCAAAATAGACAGTCTGTCAAATGAAAGAATGATTAGATTCTTATTTTTTCAAAAGATAGAACATGGCACAAAAATCCATTAATTAAAAACAATAAAGATTTAAAGTAAAGAATTTAGAATTTGAAATCAAGTCAATATCTTGAACCACAATTACATAGTTTGCTGTGGTAATGTATTTCTACTAAAGCAAATACTAGGTACTCTTTCCAAACGCTACCAACTAGTTTAAATATTTATGTACTTTTTCACTCTATAGTTATGTGTGAAAT
The DNA here is from genome assembly GCA_037389245.1 of Oryzias sinensis. Taxonomy (NCBI): domain Eukaryota; kingdom Metazoa; phylum Chordata; class Actinopteri; order Beloniformes; family Adrianichthyidae; genus Oryzias; species Oryzias sinensis. The sequence goes on from CM074497.1 coordinate 26,663,757, forward strand.
TTTATTTCAACAAAAAAGGTAAACATTTACTGCCATGAAATAGAACCAAATGTATATTATAGAACTTTTACCCAAAAACAAGACAATCAGTTTGGTGTGTCAATACCTTCATATCCTCTCTATCATACTGAAAACCATTCAAATAAATATTTTGTTTCATGTGATGGTTTATAGATTTCTCTTTCTTCTCTCACTTTGTAATTTTTCTTTTTAAGAATCAAGTGGCAATCAAATGTTAAAGCAGTCATTGAAGGTGATCCATAGGTGCTTTAAAATTTACTTTTATCCAGAATAATGACGAGAGTTTCTACTTAATTCCAAGCCCAGGGAGGGGAAAGAGTCTTGCCTGAGGACATATAGATCATCAAGTCTGGAATTTGAACTTCTGACCCACTGACAAGCTGCCCGGTCCCTTTGGGCCTCAGCCATCAAGTCCTGGCTTTAAAGGTAAGCTCAGAGTGTGGAAGGAATGTTTTATGTCTTTTTATATATATATATTTCTTTGTTATTGAAATTATATATTTTTTTATATATATATATATATCTGATTGTATCTGATAATGATAAAGTGAAAAAAGATGGTGATGGTAAAGTGCAGCAATATATGAGAAAAGGTGCATTAATTAGTTGTTCTTCAAAAATTTAAACTCCACCTTTAAAAAAAAAAAGACCTTCATATTACAAATGAGTTGCATTTTGAAGACCCTTTGATCATCTTTTGATCTTTTTCGCGTTCCCAGTTTTTTATTATGATTATGTTTTTTGCCTAAATAAAATAAAAAACTGGCCGACATAGTTTCTGCAGACGGGTAAATAGTTTGTAAATAGTAAATTTGAACCTGAGTTGTAGGCAGGACTGTAGGTGCAAAGCAACTCCAGCATCCTTCCATCACCATAACTGGTCATCTGTTTACATGCTCTCCCGCTAACTTCCACTGCCTCACATCCCCAACCCTAACGTGCTTGGGGCTTAAGCAAGAATCATGAGCAATATTGTAGCCATTCAGCGCTCCCTCCTCCAGGCTAAAGTGGCGCTGCCTTCCAGGTCCGGGGGACCAGGAGCCCTGCTCTGAATGCTGCGAGCTGACTTGAAAGAGAATTAAAAGCATGCAGGCAGCCACAGGATGCGCATAGAGGCTCACATTTCCAGTCGGCCCCAGCACACCCCCACTCACTGCTAGGAGCACCACGTCAGACGGGTGCTCCTAGCAGTGAACCCCAAGAAGGCTGCTGGCCCCAATGGAGTACCTGGCAAAGTGCTCAGGGCGTGCGCCCACCAGCTCGCCCCCACCTTTACCAACATCTTTAACCTCTCCCTGGCCCAGGCAGTAATCCCATCCTGCCTGAAATCGGCAACCATAATCCCTGTGCCAAAGACGTCTCCTACCACCAGCCTCAATGACTATCGCCCAGTGGCCCTCACGCCGGTCATAATGAAGTGCTTTGAAAGGCTGATACTCCCGCACATCAGAGACCACCTCCCCACTGACTTGGACACCAACCAGTTCACATACCGCAAGAACAGATCCACAGAGGACGCCGTAGCCGTGGCTCTCCACTCCGAGCTGAACCACCTGGAGCAGCAGCAGAGTTTCGTCCGGATGCTCTTTGTGGATTACAGTTCTGCTTTCAACACAATAATCCCGGACAGACTCTGCAATAAACTGCTCACTCTCTGCCTCCCACCCCTCGCATGCAACTGGACTAACAACTTCCTCACAAACCGAACACAGACTGTGAGACTTGGCCCCCACCGCTCCTCCACCCGCACACTGAACATCGGCGCCCCACAGGGCTGTGTGCTTAGCCCCCTGCTGTACTGCCTCTACACTTATGACTGCAGTCCAGCCCACAACAACAATTGCATCATCAAGTTTGCCGACGACACCACGGTGGTCGGACTCATTCCCAGGGGGGAGGAGTCTGCCTACAGAGAGGAAGTCCTGAAGTTGACAACCTGGTCCTCGGAGAACAACCTCACCCTGAATACCAGCAAAACCAGGAAAATGGCGCGGACCCAACCGCCTTCCTTATTAATGGGGAGCACGTGGAGAGGGTCCACACCTTTAAGTTCCTCGGCATCACCATCTCTGCCGACCTCTCCTGGACAGCCAACACCACTGCCATCATCAAGAAGGCTCAGCAGCGTCTGCACTTCCTGAGGGTCCTCAGAAAGAACAAAATTAATACTGCTGACCTTCTACCAGTCATCCATCCAGAGCCTGCTCACATACTGCATAACTGTTTGGTTTGGCAGCTGCACGGCCGCAGATAAAAAGAGACTGCAAAGAGTCGTAGAGATGGGTCAGAAAATCATTGGGTGCCTTCTCCCCACCCTGACGGACATCTACTCCGCGCGCTGTCTCACTAGGGCCCAGAACATCATCAAGGACAGTTCACACCCTGGCTCTGACCTGTTCAACCTGATGCCCTCTGGGAGGCGCTACAGAGGCATCAGAAGCAAAACAAACAGACTAAAAAACAGCTTCTTTCCAAAGGCAATAACAATCCTCAATTCCCAAATGCACAGATAAAATCCATATCCCTGTTTACTTCTCTGTCTACAGTGTCAACCCTCTACCTCATTACCACCTCTTGCACTTTTGACATGTTAACACACAGTTTTCATACGCAATTTTGCACAATTATTTCGGCACTCTTCATTACAGTTTACAGTTTATATTTGCACACTTGTATATACTGTTTGTTTGATTTTATTGTATTACAATGTTTTCCCTTCCTTGCTGTACTTGCACTGATAGCGATGCTCAAATCTCATTGTACTATGCACAATGACAATAAAGCTAATCTAATCTAATCTAACAAAGTTTTGACCCAGATTCCAGCTAAAAGAAGGGAGCTTGAGGCCCGTTCAGCATATTTTCTGCATCACGAATAAGCTCTTTTTCAGATGGCTTTTTTTTCTGCTTCTGATTCTCAATGATTTGTATCAAAGAAATACTCAGAAATGCCCTTTTAAGATGAAATTTTCTTATGTCCTCCGTCATGAGAAAACTGCTACAAGAACATGTTAATAACTACGGAGTCCGTGTCCTGACATGGATAAAATAAAAAATATCTTGTTCCAACAAATTAATATCTTGTTCCCACAAAATAATATTCCGTTCCCTAGAAATGATATTTGTTTCCATGAAATAATTAATTTGTGCGAACGAAATATTCATTCAAGTGATTAGTCATTCACAAACACGGATGTTAGTGATACTTGGATTCACAGCAGATACTATTTACATTTCTGTCTGTGTGTGTCTCATTACATTGGATGGAAGACATGGATGATGTTTAGAGATCAGATTTATTTATTTTAAAAACTCTACAAAAGCATCGGTAATCATGTCTCCTTTTCTGCGTTTATTCATTTCCTGGTACGGTCTCCGTCCTGCCGCAAAAGCCGCTTTCTGCCGCTGCTTCCGTGTGCCTGAGACCCACATTCATTCAAGAAGGGAAAAATAAAAACAAGAATGATCGATTTATTATTGTCTCAATAATGGCCACGGCGCAGTACTTGATGAAAAAATAAAAAATAAAACTGCGACTGCGCCACCATGTAGCGAATTTGCGCCCCTGGCTGCAGCTGCATGCGCTCCTGCTAGAAATGTGGCCAGGTGGGGGATGGGCGGGGGTGGAATCTTCTTTATAAAACTTTTTTAAAAGTCAGTCACACGGTGACATTCTATAACCTAAATTATAATGAAGGTATAAAATATTTGTGCTTTTTTGGGTTAGTTTTTGTGTGAAATGCCCAAATAAAAAATGGGAACACAAAACAATGTGGATGGACTTGATCCCTCCGTGAGGACATTTATGCTAAATGCCAAAAACATTTGAAATATGCAGAAAAAAGGTCAAAGCCATCTGGTGCCCAATTTAGAAAGAAAAGAAAAGAAGAAGAGGAGAAAAGAGATAAAGAAAAGGGTATGTCCTCATAGCCACTATTTCTTATGCTACCTGGCCCTGCAACAATGTTTTCGATGAAAACTTTTCTTTTGGTCGATGACCAAAACTGAAGTAGGCCCAAATGTTGCAAATAACGTCATTTTTAAGATTTTATTCTTAAACGTTTGGTCTGCCTTAACTTGTAACATTAGTTATGATTCATGTGTCTGTCCGCTCTGCTGTAACACAAATGTTTTGTTGTTGTATAGTTAGTTCATAATCGTTAAATGAGCTGTGATGGTAGCATGCTGCTGCTGCTTTTTAACACTTAACTGTGGATTTAGGGGTTAATTTTGAGCCTGCATGTATGAAGTTTATTTTTTATCTATTAACAAATGTTGGGTTATATTTTTAGTCAATAGAATTTTCGTAAATCTGTTGGTAGTTTCAAACGTGAATATTTACCATTTACTACAACTCTATGGTGACAAAACATAATTTAACAGGTCATAACTAAAAATGTGCCAATCAAAGGATTGAATACAGCAAACATGGGCTAATTTTTCTTTTCTGAAGTACAAATTGATATAGAGCATGACAATTTAAATCTCCAATTCATAAATGTTTTTTTATAAGGCCTATATAGCAGATGAGGAGCTAACGGAGCAATGCGAGGCACAAGACGACATACTGCATTCTAAAGGGAACTGGAATTTGGACAGGAGAAAGCTTGTTCAGGCTTGGCCAGCTTGCCATCAATGACTCTAAGTCTCCTTGAGCTTATCACGTTCATGTCTGATGAGGATCTATCAGAAATATATCCCAACTTTTGGACTGCTCTCAGGATTGCACTCACCTTGGCAGTCACTGTGGCTCAAGTAGAGAGGAGCTTTTCAAAACTCAAGTTGATCAAGTCATACCTAAGGTCAACAATGTCTCAGGAGTGACTCACTAACCTTGCTGTTGTTGGTATCAATCATTCAGTAGGAGAGCAGATTTCATATGATGACGTTATTGACGAGTTTGCATCAAGGAAGGCTAGAAAGGTTAGGTTTTAGTCAGTGTTTTCTGTTATAAGTGCAATGGTGCTGCAGTTATATTTATTTTAGTGTGTTATTTGTGTGATAAAGGATTTGTGCTTTATAATATTTATTTTATGTTATTTATTCCATATTGTGTTTGATTTAATATTTTCCTTGCTAACTGTATTTTTGCCATGCACATGGTCTTTTATTTTTATGTTCTGATAACTGTTATAATGCGGTGCAGAATTCTGATAAACGTCTTCTGTATCAATTTCTTAATTTCAATGACAATAAAACATGTCAGTTGATACGGACAAAGCTCTGTTATGACTCCAAGGAGGGGGGGGGGGGTCTCGCCCGGGAAGTAATTCAGGGTAGAACCGCCACTGCGTGGGAACGAGATATTAATTTGTGGGAACAAGATGTTTTTTATTTTATCCATGTCAGGACACAGGCTCTGTAAAACACACATGATTTTTATTAAAATGCATCTTTGAAACAAAAAACAACCAAATATATCTGAGGGGATATATCCTTGGTCTGAAGGAGGTTGTTCATATTTGGTTACGCTATTTTATTCTTTCAAAATCAGAGTTTTGTCAATTAAGCTTTTCTGTGACGGCCTAAGTCAGTTTTCCTTTGCCCTTAGTCTCCTTGCCACTGGTTAGAGAGCAGAGACTTCTGATGACAAGGCTTTTTAAATAGATCCCTGAGATATGGTCAGGGAAGAATTGAAAGGATTATACTGGGATATCTAGCCCTCTTTTGAGTGATGAAAATGGAACAGAGAGAAAAGGCACAAATGATCCAGATTCCTTGAAAGCAGAGATAGAAGAATGAGTGACAGTATGATGCTGCAGGACCCATGAAAAAATTAAATTATGTGCTTATCTCATCGGTGGCGAGTTAAATGACTAGCACTGAATGGGAACTTCTGTTTTCAGGCCAACAGAGAAAGGAAGCTTTTAAGACCATATTATCTCTTACAATAGATCCACTCAGGGCGATGGGTGATACATGGGAGGCATTGCACAGACTTGAAAGATCTTACAGCCATTCTCTATGTGGATAAAATGTAAAGAAATGTCATAGAAATTCTCTTCTCACAGTCCTCATATTCAATAAGAACCCTTCTGGTGAATGAGATGTGAAATTGCCTGCTATCAATATAGGGCCCCTTGATAAAAGGTATTTTCTGATCTCTCCGAATTGTATTATTTCACAATTCATTTTTTTGGTACCAAAGTTAATGACCATCATGAATGCAAAGCTAGTCAGGCATTGCCTATTACTCCAGACGTGTACTTTAGGCCTGTAGGGAGAACCGGGTGAGTAATCAAGGCCTAGCCAAGTGAAAGAAAGCCCATAGTTTGATAATCTGAGAGACTTGCACATAGAAGGAGGAAAAGAGTGAAAGATGAGGCAGAAGAAGCAGGAACACCTACTTTTCTTAACTTTAAAATGGAATTAGTTACAAAGAAGTTTTTTTCAGATATTTAAAAAAGGGTTTAGCTGAGCGTCAAAGTTATAACGGTGACTTTGGCCAAAAAACCTCACATTAAATAAAAAATAAAAGCATTATTTTTCCAAGTCTAAGCTCTTAGCTGGAGTACTGAAGCATGCAAAAACATTTAAAATAAAAGAGAAATCAATGTGGATCACATAAAATATGTGCAACAAGTTTGAGGCAATTGTTAAGAAACAGGGCATTTAATAGAAATCCAAGACATATCATAGTGTTTTTCTTCCTGCTTTTATCTGAAATTATAATTATTAAGTGAATTCATTTAGATTTTTACTTTGTTTAAAAAGGAAATTAATAAAAAAAAACAATAACAATAATAATAAGGAGTGAATATTTCAAGCATGCAGTTGTTTGGAAAAAAGTCTGCTTCTCCTCATTAGCCAGACAAACTCTTCATATTGGAACCATGTTTGGTAGTAACAAGGATTTAAGTGTCTGTTTGAAATCCTACAGGTGCTTCAGACCTTAATCTATTATATTGTGTTGTCAGTATGTCATATGAAGCAGTAAGCAGTACTACATAGAGAAAAAAAACATTTGCTGATAACATTTTTTGTGTAAACTTGAGTAAGTAAAAGTGTTGAGCTTTTTTTGGATGATAATATTTCACACAGGAACCTGAATTATTCTTCTTATTTATCCTCATGTCTTCCAAGTTATGGAGCTATGGATTCTATTTTCAGATGCTGCTGATCAGACTTATTTTAATCGGAGTGAGTTAAAATTCCACCAATGGCAGCAAAATGTATTTGCCAGTCTGAACAGACAGTATTCTTGAATTCTCCACACTGATCTGCAGATTGATTTGCCTCAGTTCTGCTTGTCTTAAGCAGATTCTTGAATGAATTGATTAAGGTAGGAAAATACATTTTTACACATTAAGCAACAGTCGATTCAGGTGGGTTATTAAAATACAGAGAAAACTGCCATCAGTTCAAATCTGCCAAAGTTTGCCGATCAGTTTCTGTTTATAAGATTTTAAGCTATTTATATCCTTTAGAGCAGGGGTGGCGAGCAAGCGGCTCTCGGCCAATAAGCATGGGGATGTTTAAGTCTATCTTGTACCACATTTCATATTTGTTTCCTTCTTAAACCACACTCAAATCCATCAGAGGTTATTAAAAATAAATAATAAAAGTAATTTGGCAGTGTGTGTGTTTTAATGCTGCTCCCGAAGTGACGACCAATCAGTTGCGTGGGTTACGCCCAATGCCGGAAAGATAAGACAAAAGATTTGATGAGCGTGCAGACCTTTACCCTCGTGGTCAAAATGGCAAAATTCAGAAAATAAAGATGAACACAGGAGGTTTCTTGAAGAATGGGAAGATTCTTATTTTTATACTTAACTCTGTTAACTGGCTTAGCTGCATTTGATTTGTGTATTGAGGGTGGACACTTTCCTTGAAATAAACACAAGTACAATACTTGCTGTTGTACTGTAGGGAGAGGAGTGTGTTATGGAAAATAATACGGCTTTAATTGCGTGTTTGTGTGTGTACGTCTTGGCAGGTCAGTGCGTGGTGTGGCTCTTTGACTATCACAGAGAAAAAATGCGGCTCTTGGAGTCGAACTTGTTCGCCACCCCTGCTTTAGAGGCTGTTCCTTTGAAATGACCAGGATGATACACTTTGTGTCGCATGGTGAATGTTTATAAAAAAGTACCACTGTTCATATTTGCAGTGGCCATTCAAGAGTTAGTGGCTCCTTGGATGAACCACCCCACATGACCCAACCCCACCCCCACTCCCAAAAAGTTTCCTTGGAAAAACATCGTTAGCTGGTACCTTATTTCCTTATTTGGTCACTGTGCAAACAAGCTGTCAGTAAGAATTCTGTCAGAGCGAAAACAAATCAACAAAAAACGTAATATTCTAAAGCAAAAACAACTTAACATGATTTTGCTCATGTATGTGTATTTTTCCTTCCTTATACAATGTTTTGTGAATTTTGATTTGATTTAAAATGGTTTATTTCAAGCAATCAAATAAGAATAGTACACAAAATGCATTATCAGTTATACATTCATACAAAGAAAAAATGGGGAGCAAATGAATAACAGGCAAAGAGTACAATTAAAGCATTGAAGAAAATAAACAAAAGAGCACAACACATTGACCACAAGAATCATCAATGAACAACTGGTAAGGACAAAACAGGATTAGAAACAACAGGGATGAAACAATCTAGCAAAGGAGAATGGAAAAGAGGAGGAGAAGAGTCTGTACATCAAGACAGATGATGACTGGTGAGGGCTACAAGAAAAGGGGAAGGCAAAAGTGGAAAGCCTACAGGGAAAAAAGATGGGAACAACAGCAGTGAAAGCCTGGCAGAGAACAGAAAGAACAGGAAAGAGTGACCACAGCACAAGAGGGAGTGTGGTACTGGGGTCACCATTCTTCCCAGTTTGAAAGAACCATTAGCAGTGTGTGCCTCAGATTTCTGTCTACTCCTGTTACCGTCAGTGTGGGAACCATCCAAGTGTGAGACCAGAGTTACTGCGTGCAGTTCCTGCTCCTCTTATGTATGCCAACACAATTCCACACTTTATAGAAAGCCTGTCTTTCATGCTTATGCACTGTTGATATTTTCTACAGGTCGAAACGCATTTCCTTCCTTCAGTCTCAGATTTGATGCTGACTCACAACGTCTTGCTCTGTCAAGCACAATGTCTTAAGACTCGATGGAGAAAACAAATGATAACTTGAAAAAAAAACAGAGGTTAGGAGGTCCGAGTTCTGCTGTGCCATTGTTGTTGTGATGCTTTGGCAAATGCTTCATGAATGATTTGTGAGTGCTCAATTATTGATGAAGCTTTAGAGATCTGATGAGGTTCTCTGGGCCACTTAGTAGGACAGTCAGCTAGTGGGTGGGATGGTTTTCAGCAACCAAACAGAAACATTTGAGAGTGAGATTCCAGTAAATGTGCAAATCCTCCTCCTGGTATAGCTAAAGCACGAATTTAAATCTTTTAGGATGTGATAAATACGTGAGTGTCTTCCTTTGAGTGTGAACTATAACCCACGAATTTGGCTCAAGTCAAAGAAAAAAGTTCACTTTACTACACATCATTAAGAATTTTTGTTACATAACGTTAGCATCAAATCATGAGTTTGTGAATTTGAATTTGCCCGCATTTTGATACAACAGCTTTCCATCTGGATCTGTGGTCTTAGACTATGCCCTGTTTATCTAACTTCTTCTGACTGAATTCAATTACGTGATTTAGTTCAATATCTTTGGGGCTTCAAACCAGTCGAAAAGTTGAAAAACTTTTTGAAAGAGATTCAGATTGGGCAGCAAGAAGTCAAATGGTAAATTAGTTATGCAAGTCATCTTCCACCCTTTGTTTGGTCTTTGGCACCTCCACCTTGTGCTGTATCTCTTTACTTCAGTCCACCAAATGTCCTTTGCTTTACCCAACAAGTTGATCCTCCTGATTTCCTTGATCACTTTAGCTGTGCCTCCTGCTCTCCCAAAGCAATAATTCTACTCCTCCCTAAAAGCAACACAGCATTCTTTCTATTTTAACTTTCACCTCATGATCTTCCTCACCACCAAAGTCATTCTACCACCACCATCCAATGCTGTCTGGCTACACTAGCACTAACCACAACTTCAAAACCTCCTTCAGATTTCCTATGTGTTCTTTTCCTCCACTCCATCCATTTCCTCCATCCTTTGCCCCTCTCCTTTGTAAAATTAACCATTGTCATTAACATTCTTTTAGAAAAGTCCACCATCGTCTGTCTTTCTGCATCCCTGCAGCCTAACATTGTTCTCGTTTGGGTACATCCCCTCAAGGGTTGTCACAGTGAATTAGCTCTCACTGATTCACACATTTGTTTTGGGAGAGATTGGGAGTTACACCAGATGCCATTCCTACCACAAACCTGTAGTTTAACCGGGCTGGGGACCAGCACAGGGGGGACCCAGACCCAGGCTCCCTTGTGGGACACATAGTTAGGCTGTAGCGTGAAGGGCCTTGCCAAAGGACCCACACTGGATTCAGCCCATTGCGCCCCCTGGGAAACACCCTGGTTTCCCATGCACCAGTCCTACATGCAACCACCTGAGCCATCCAGCTGCTGCCTCCCCACAGAAACCAGCGTTCTGTAAACTGACATCTTTAAAACAGCTTTCACAGATTACCATTCAGGTTTGGTACACAATGCATGATTTTCAAGCTGAGCAAGCTGATCTGTTTGTCTTTACCTAAAAGTACGACAAACAGATTTACCCTGGAAAAACATGAACAATGAAAAAAGTAGCTTGAGAAAAGCTGACGCAGCAGGAAAACAAACCAGACATCATCTGAAAAGAATTGTTACCGTTTTCTAAACAAGGCCCAGTTGGGGCAAAACCTTCCTGCTGGATGAGCTGCTGTTCAAATTTTCACCTCAGCAGACCTGCAGACAGCCATGCAAAACTCATTTAGAGTTCACAATCCTGCCTGTGATAAATAAACCTCATGATGAAACTACCCTCCTCCAACAGTGAAGATTAAGTCTTATAATTGTGGCTTCATCTGTCCCCACATGCACCATGTCCACAGAAGCAGACCAATAGAGGGGTTAAGATGTTTAAGAACAGGCCCAGAAATAGCAGTGATAGAGGACTCTCTAAAGTGGACCATTAGCTATGGAGAGCTGGCTCAGCTCTCAAAAAGACTTTTCTCCTTTAAAGCTGCTTCCAACCCCAAAGGTAATATTCGTCTTAATCACAGGACAGTGAAACATAATTCAGTTTTTTTTTTGTCGGGCAGATGGTACCTGTGTTGAAGAGATTAATTATTATGTTCCACAACATTAATGAAGGCCAATATCTGAAGGGAAAAGGCAATTTGCCCTGAGTGCAAGGTTAGTGTAAACAGGTGAGTGAGAGCCAGAGAAGGTTGATCGCCCGTGGTTTCATAATCTATTCTCTGTGTGTGCTGTTGAGCCTGAAGCTGGCATCCCAAAGCAGACAGTGGGAGTAATGGGCATTCAACCACCTGGCAGCAAACCCTGGATCACACATAAAGAAGATGCACTCAGTTCTGCTGCACATTCTTTTACTATTTTCTCAATTGACTGTCGTTTAAAATATGAAAGACCGAAGCCGGAATATTAAGATTTAGCACAATTGGATCTTGGGTGATTGTTTCATAGAATATTTTCCATATGTATGGCACTTTGGGCCACAGAGCATTCCTTTTTGTGTCCAAATACTAGGTGTGTACTTATTAATCCGATTACTTGATTTTTCTTACAACACTAACCAATAATTTGCATTTCAGAAAAGGTAACGAAGGATTCCGATGGCATTTTTGGAGCTCAAACATCTTTATTGCAAAGAAGAATAATATTTACTGAATTTTGCCATTTTTATTTGTATATTCTTAAATGTGTGCAAAAAGAACACTTGAGTATAAACAAAAGCCATTTTATAAAGCTTTAACAGATGGAGTAAGCTTTCCCTCAGACCAGCACTTACAGATGAATGACATGATTTTCCATCAAAATCCTTTTTCTTTTTTTTTTTTTTAAGTCGGCAGTCTGTGGATTACAAACCTAAACATCAGGACCCAAAGTATGAATGTCAGGCCAGACAAATTGCAGTTGGGAGCTCGGTTGGTAATGAAAGGAAATGAAAGGTGAAAAGCAGCTGAGCGGCCCCAAAGTCACGACACGCCGAAGATGAGTGTGTTCGCATCAGGACAAATAGAGAGATTGAAAACAAGGCAGAAGTGGTTTTCACCATTATGACTTAAAGTCATAGAAATTGAACAAATGCACAGCTGAACTCTATTTACCCTGAACACATTTGATTTTGGTAGAGCTCGTTTGAGTGAAATACTTTGTTTTCACCTGTTGAACTGGGAACAGGAGGCAGATCCTTGTTGTTCTTCAGTCTAACGTTCTTACTTGTTGAATTGGCCAGAAGAAATCTTAGCGGTTATTTTATTTTTGATGCTATTGACCCAGACTTCTTAGGCTTATCCTGAGGCTCTCTGGAACCCTTTCCTTAAGCTTCCACTGGTCTAGATGTTGTTTTTCTACAGTTTCATGCATGAGGACTGCAAGTACAAAAGTGGAAAAAGTTTGATAAAACTGAACAAAATCCCAATCTACAAAAAAGCATAGTTCATGAAACATAATAAGACATTTAATTTCAGCATTTCAGAAAAACACAAGTGTTTTAGCATTTAGTATGCAGTCATTAGTTAGGGGAAAAATAATTTTAATGGTAATAGTCGGGTGCCTGGAATGAAATTTTTTTTTAATAATAATCCCTATTATTCAGAGTTTCAGGGCCACCAAAAAAAAAAAGAAAAGTAAAATTACGAACCTAAACTTATCCGCAAATAAAGCTTCACAAAAGGATCCACATATTTCATCTTCAAGCTAGGCAACTTTGTTGTTTTTTCCTGGTTAGTCTAGTTTTTTCTCGTAAATTTACGAGATTTTAAGTCGTAAATTTATGAGTTTTATCTTGTAAATTAACGAGGTAAAAACTCGTAAATGTACGACAAAAGATCTCGTAAATTAACAGTTATGACTTTCTGTCTCGAAAAATTTACGACTTTAAAAGTCGTAATTAAAAAAAAAAAATTCTTGTTAACTGGCCCTAAAACTCTGTTGTAACTTAGAAAAACATGTAGTAGAAATCAATTCAAAAATGCTGTTTTATTTTATTTCTACCTCACAACGTATTCAGCTGAAAATATTTGCAAATTTTTGTTAAAGAATAAGAACGATGTAATAAGCAAAAATACTTCATTTGAAACAATTAAAAAATCTGAAGGTAAGGTTTTATTATTCAACTTTTCTCTACTAAACATGTTCACTTTTTTTTTGGGACAATTTTAGAATTTACTACACCGACATGTGTAAGAACATTTTAAGTACATCTTCTTATAAAATAAAATAATTCTGGTTTTAAATCCTTTTCCCTTCTAAAATATAACTATTTTTTTTCCTATTTTATACATTGAATGTTTCTTTTTTTTAGGCCTTCCTAGAACTCCTGATTTTTCGTGTTTTGGGTCTTCAGCTGCATGTTCTTTAAATTTGCCTTTTTTGTTTTTGCGAATATGAAACAACCACCCCAGAGTTGAGCTTGTACGAAGACATTTTCTCCGTTGAAGACATCCATCAGCGGTTTTCTTGTCCCCCACACAGGACTTCTCAGGACACTTTGGTGTCATATCTTTTTGAGAACCTGCAGCTCCTGCAGCAGGTTTGCACTTCGACAGCTCGGGGGCCTCTCTTGACACTTTCATTGCATTATTCCTCTTATGTAAAGTTTTGTCACTCTGGATCTGTCTAAACATCTCCTGAATGTCCTGGGGAAGCGGTGGCATCAGGAGGTTACCAGGTCACTTACCAATGAGACAGCTGTTAGTTTGGTCCCTGGATTCTTCACTTCACAGGTCAAAGTGCAGCTTAAGCAGGACACCAAACATCATTTTGCCCTCTGCAGTATGAAGGGGTCACAGGAGTCTGTACAGCAAACACTCATGGGTACCTGCATGTAAAGAATGAAGGAATACACTCTGTTGTAGAAATTGGGAATTGACAGCCATCTTCAGTCCTGCATTCACATCATTACAATGTTAAACACCAAAGATCAACAATCTATTCTGAAAATATCTTGAGAGAACACAAAATATAACTAAACAGCAGTTTGACACTGATGTGACCTTTTTAATTAGACAACAGATTATTTTTTCTTTTACTCTAAGTACTTTTCTTTATAGACTCAATAGAGGCAATGTCGCATCTAAATGTTTCCTCAAACAGTGATGAGACCAGAATTTATGTAAAAAATAAATTATTTACATTTTGGGCTACTTATTTGTACCCAGTTGCTCCCATTAACATCAGATGTTAATATACCAGCAGCTATTGGTGAAAATGTATGCCTCATAGTTTATAAATTACACTTCTTAAGTCAATACAGCATGAATTTCTTTTGTAAATATCTTAAACAACAATGTTACATAATTTAAAGGTTTTATTTTACTCTTGGGTGGTATCAATACTTTTTAGTTCCTCGTAGAGGCACTGAGTATATGTATAATTTATGGTGAGGCAGTTGACAGAAGCACAATATTGATAGACTTTCATAAAAATAGTCATTACTCTGAAATATGGAGATGCTCCTGTGATGTTTAAGTTCAAACAAACCTATGATCCTCTTCAGCTTCCATGTAACGGCTTGGCTCACAATGTATGCCTTAAGCTAGGGTCAAAGGGGGCATTTGACACGCATTCAAAAACTGGCTAAACGCGCAACATTAAATGCACATTTCACACTGGACAAGCTGGGAGGGGCTTCTTCTTTTGGTCCAGGCTTTATCTTTTACAGCTCTTTCCCAATATATGAAAGACTTGGTCTGATTTGATTCTGACTGGACACAAACATGTGAGCATAGCTTTGAAGATACACTATTATACAAAAATGATTGTCTCACCCATTCAAATGATCCGGATCAGGTGTCCTATTGACTTGGCCTGGCCACAGCTGTATCAAATCAAGCAGTCAGGCATGCAGACTGTTTTTACAAACATTTGTGGAAGAATGGGCCGCCTTTAGGAGTTCAGTGAATTCCAGCATACAACTGTCATAGGATATGGAAGTTTTTCTGGAGCATAATTAAAAATAAAAGTCAATACCAGAATTTTTTTTTTTTCATTTTCACAATGTAACTGCATCAAATGTCACTCCTTTAAAATGTTTTCTCGAGTTCTACTTTAACATCGCTCATTCTGTGACATAATTAAAACGAAAATGCAAAGAGGGGATTGCCTCTTCGTCTTCAAATTTACCCCGCAAAAAGTGTAGCAAAAGCGTAGCAAAACTCGGGGCGATGACATCAGTGCTCACTGTTCTTCGGCGCTCTTCGCCCTCCCGACAGTGTTACCAGATTGGGGGGTTTTGGTTCTAAATTTGCGGGTAAAAATGGCTTTAGGGGAGTAGGCATGAATGTGAAAACGCAAATGCAATCCCCTCTTTGTATTTTCACTTTAATTATGTCACAGAATGACTGATGTTAAAGAAGAACATGAAAAAACATTTTAAAGGAGTGACATTTAATTTAATTTTGAGTCATTTGATGCAGTTACATTTTGAAAATGAAAAAGTATTTCTGTTAATCCACTTTAATTGTCAAATTAGACATTTCTAAATTAATTTTGCTACACATTTACTAAAGAACTTTTAGAAAATGAAATGTCAAATACCATTTTCTTTATCATTTTAATCAAGTCACAGAATAAGCGGTGTTGAAGAAGAAAAGGAAAAAGCAGTTTGGCGGATTGCTTTTTCTTCTTAATTTTGAGTCAACAAATGCAGCTTTATTTAGAAAATGAAAAAGCATTTCTGGTTTTGACTTTTCTTTTTAATTATGCTACAGGTAAACTTCCATGATTGGATACCACCTATGCAAGAAATCCAGTCATGAAATTTCCTCACACCTACAGTATATATTCCACAGTCAACATCTGATTCTTTATCACAACAAAATGGAAGGGTTTGAGAACCACAGCAACTCAACCACGAAGTGATAGGCCCCTAAACCGATGCAGAGAAGTCAGCGGATGCTGAAGTGCAAAGAGGTCGCTAACTTTCTGTACAGTCAATGGCTACAGAGCTCCAAACTTCATGTGACCTTCACATTAGCCTAAGTGCAGCACGCAGAGAGCTTCATAGAATGGGTTTCCACGGCCGAGCAGCTGCATCCAAACCACACATCACTAAGTGAGATGCAAAGCGTCGGATGCAGTGGTGGAAAGCACGCCACCACTGGACACTAGAGCAGTGGAGACGCCTTCTCTGGAGTGATGAATCATGCTTTTCCATCTGCTAAACTGATGGACGAGTTTGGGTTTGGAGGTTTCAAGAGAACTGCACATTTCAGACTGCATTGTGCCTACTGTGAAATTTGGTGGAGGAGGAATTATGGTGTTGTGTTGTTTTTCAAGATTTAGGCTTGGCCCCTTGGTTTCACGGAAAGGAACTCTGAATGCTTCAGGATACCAAAACACTTTGGACAATTCCATATTCCCAACCTTGTAGGAACAGTTTGGAGCAGCTCCTTCCTCTTCCAACATGACTGTACACCAGAGCACAAAGCAAGGTCCATAAAGACATGGATGACAGAGTCTGGTGTGGATGAACTTGACTGGCCTGTTCAGAGTCCTGACCTGAACCCCACAGAACACCTTTGGGATGAATTACAGTGGAGACTCAGAGTCAGGCCTTCTCCACCAACATCAGTGTGTGACCTCACCAATGACCTTTTGGAAGAATGGGCACAAATTCCCATAAACACACGTCTCAACCTTGTGGACAGCTTTCCCAGAAGAGTTGAAAGCTTTATTAGCTGCAATAGGTGGAGCAACATCATCATGAAAATTAATCATGGAGAAGAAATTAATATATTGGAATAGAGCTTTGAAAGAAAAAGTCTGAAGCTAGAGTCTGGAGCTAGATTTGCACTGCTATGGCATTTCACACCTAGCCTATTTCAACTGTAGGTGGTAGCAACCGTCCAGTGTGAAAATCATATGCTAATTACGTGTTCAAAATGCTCTTTTGGTGCATTCTCAAGAACAACAGCTTTATGACAATTTAAATGATTTTTTAGTTATGTTCAAGCTAAACCTGAGAAAACAGGCAAACGTCTTTTGTGTTTTCCTTAGTCTCCAAACAACATTAAATACTGTGGCTCAGTGAGTAATATCCAACTTGGACAGATGTTATTAATCTTCCCATCAAAGATGCCAGCGCTACACTCGATAGCCTCTTCTCCACTTTATAAGCAGCAACAGTCTCATTAATTTTCCTGGCAGAGGCAGCTTCAGCTGGTTTCACAGTAAAAGAGTTGTGAAGGCAGTTCTGTTCAGGGCTGCGTGATTTCAGAGACGCCCAAGTAGACAAATTCACTCTTCAGAGCAACTGTGTAATTTAGAGGCCCCAGTACAAAGTTTACATATGCTTTGGGCTGTAGGAGGCCAGATAGCTACATAAACCCCCTACATGCATGTGAACAACTAGTAACTTTCACATAGAAGAAAAATAAAATTGCTGTGATATATTAAAAAAGTTAAACAAAATTGTAGGACATTAAGTCAAGTTTGTTCAGTAAATGCCTCCATCTTTCTTCCCATCAGCTCCTCTGATGGTAAAGTATGACCTGCTGTATTTTTGGATCATGTTATCCACAACCAGAGGAACAATTATTGAGAGTTTCGTAATATGAAAATCAAAAACACATTTTCAGGAACTTGAATTTTAATTTATTAAAGATGACGTTAGGTTGAACTTTTACGTATAATTTCCTCATCTATGGAGGAAATTATCCTTATTATCCTGTTAAGGAGATTCAACTTTCACATGATTGATGCAGAAGCACCTGAACCTTCAGTTACAAGTTCTGAAGTCCATATTTGGAAGTTTCTCTGTAATGCTGACTCCATATTCATGCAGTAACTTTATTTCTTTAAGTCTTTCAAGTTTCTTGAATAATCATATTATAAATAATGAATACTATCACAAATTTATCTTCAAGAAGGTGGGCGTTATCCACACTAAATGCTTCTGTCATATTAAAAATTACATTATGAATCTTTAACAGTCATGTATTAAACTTGCTTGGTATACACGTGTTGTGTTTGTGATGGTATCCAAAAAAGATTTCTTCAAAGTAGATTGATTATGTTATATACAAATGATCAATAGTGCTGTGAAATGTTCTTAATTTAATTTAACTAAGAGTTGCCATGAGTGGTTTTAGATTTGTCTCCTCACGTCTTTGAGCAGACAGCATCCTCTCATCCTCATTGATTAACTCGTCAGGCTGGCCAGCTGTGTTTTGCCGGAGATAATGTTTTAATTAACGAACTTCAATATCTAATTAAGATTAGATGTAGATGCTGTGTAGAGGCCATTTCAATGAAGGAAGGAGGACCTGTAGTGGAAGTTCTTGGAGTATGATGGGATTTGATATGTTGCCAATGGGAAATACCAGGCTTTGAAGAGACAGGATGAAGGGAACAGTTCATTATTATGTCTCATGTAGCAACACATCTTAGGGTAAGCCAACAAGAAACCCAATCAAATCAAATTGGAAAACATTCCATTTATTTCAGATCTTAGAGATCACCAGCATCAAAATGTTAGTGGCTGGAGCACCAAATCACTGATTCCTAACTAAGCACTGCTAAAGTTACAAGTTGGTGTGACATCTTGGAGGAAGAACACTGTCATGCTCATACGGTTTCTGTATTTGTCAATGAGCCTTCTGCACCTGTTGACAGGTATTCTGGCCCACTCCTCATGAGCAAACTGCTCCAGTTGTCTCAGGTTTGATGGGTGTCTTCTCCAAATGGCATGTTTCAGCTCCTTCCACAGATGTTCAATGGGATTCAGATCTGGGCTCATAGAGGCCACTTCAGAATAGTCCAACGCTTTTCTCTGAGCCATTCTTGGGGGTTTATGGCTGTGTGTTTTGGATCGTTGGCCTGTTGGAAGACCCATGACCTGTGACTGAGACCAGGCTTTCTGACACTAGGCAGCACATTTCTATCCAGAATGCCTTGATAATCTGGAGATTTCATTTGACCTTGCACAACTTCAAGACACCCTGTGGCAGATGCAGCAAAGCAGCCCCAAAACAGAACTGAGCCTCCTCCATGTTTCACAGTAGGGACAGTGTTCTATCGGTTGGATGCTTCATTTTTGAGTCTACTAACATAGAGCTGATGTGCCTTCTCAAAACGCTCCAGTTTTGTCTCATCTGTCCAAAGGACATTTTCCCAGAAGCCCTGTGGCTTGTCAACATGCATTTTTGCAAATTCCAGTCTGGCTTTTAAATAATTTCTTTTCAACAGTGGTGTCCTCCTTGGTCATCTCCCATGAAGTCCACTCTGGCTCAAACAACAAGGAATGGTGCGATCTGACACTGATGTACCTTGATCTAGGAGTTCACCTTTAATGTCTCTGGAGGTTGTTCTGGGCTCTTTGGATACAGTTCCAACTATCCGTCTCCTCAATTTGTCATCAATTTTCCTCTTCAGGCCTCGTCCAGGGAGGTTGGCTACTGTCCCGTGGGTCTTAAACTTCTGAATATTATGTGCCACTGTGGTCACAGGAACTTCAAGCTGCTTAGAGATGGTTTTATAGCCTTTACCTTTACAATGTTTGTCTATAATTTTGTTTCTAATGTCCTGGGACAATTCTCTCCTT
This sequence comes from Oryzias sinensis, assembly GCA_037389245.1. NCBI lineage: Eukaryota > Metazoa > Chordata > Actinopteri > Beloniformes > Adrianichthyidae > Oryzias > Oryzias sinensis. The sequence continues at coordinate 26,683,434 of CM074497.1, forward strand.
CACTTTCTGTTGTCCATGTTCAGTGTGGTTCACACTTTTTCACCAAACAGCAACGTGACTATTTGTCTCCCTTTAAATAGGCAGACTGACTGATTACTGGTTTGAAAACAGCTGTGATGTCAATTAAAGGACATACCTGAGTCCATCATGACCCTCTTGGCAATTAGTTCTCAGTCTTTTATGGAGGTCCCATCATTTTTGTCCAGCCCTATTTCATTAGTTTATTTTTTTAAATACTTCTGTTAATCAACAACTCAAGAGTAATGGCTGATTTTGATTATTAAATTTTCAATACATTTTAATTTATTGTTACTTTTGAACGTTTCAAGTCATTTCAGTGAGCATTGACTTTCTTTCTTTAACTGAGGGGTACCAACAATTTTGTCCACCACTGTATTAGAAGCAACTGATGCGTTACTTTTCTGCACTGTAGCATATGCTTTGAGGATTTTTGTTTGGATCTTTTATTTTTAACTTTATACCATGCATATATCAGCTCCCTCCTTCAGCATTTCTAATGGGAGTAAAGAATACTTAATTGTCTTTCAATACAGAACCCTTTTACTTTTATAGCTTATGTAAAAAACTATTCTAATCAGATTTGTTACCAAATGACAATGAGCTCTTTCTCCTTTTCCTGCAGGTATTATTTATTTTTATCCAGGGTTAAAACAGGAGGGAATAAGAAATTGCAGTGAAGTGAAGAAACATAATTTAAAAGACTAACAGAGTGTTTTATTAATGTCTGAGACAAGAAACAACCAATAAAGGCCAATATGCTCTTGTTTTTTTCTAGAATATTAGAGTATATAGGTCGATTTGATTCATCTCAAAACCTTCTACTTTTCCCTCCTCTCCTCAATTGTTTTTTTTTCCAAATTTTTCTTGCTAGAAATACTTGGATTCCTCCTCAAACATGCAAATCTCTGAATTAAAACCACAGTTTGAGTAGTTTCAAGTGATTGGACGAAATTTTAAAGGCATCCTTTGTCAATGGCAGCAGTCAAATTTTTAGTCTGTTTGTTTACTTGACTGGAAATACAATTTTGTAGATGGCTGATAAATATAGGTAATGTTTTCTATCTAAAAATGTCTGTAATCTTAGCCTTAAAATCGTCTCTGGTAAAGGACTATGATGTTTTTGTTGTGTGCACTTACTGAACATTTGCAAACCCATAAGTGAAAGAAAACAGCACTCCGGGACACAAATACACGTCATAGTTAGTGTAAGGGCCTTTTCTCGCATATAAAGAAAAGGGTTCTTTTATTGCTTCCTAGAACGAACAAGAACATTTCATCTTTTGTAAACAGCGCTATTTGAGAGAGCTATTCCTTAAATATCCCTACTGAGTGTTCTCCCACATGCATGGTGTGGCTCTTTGACTCTCACAGTTAAAAATTCGGCTCTTGGTGTCAAACGTGTTCGCCACCCATGATATAGAGGTTGTTGTGTTGTTTATCTGAGTAGTTTCTTCATTTCTAACTGGTGCTGGGATATTTGGCGTATTTATATGTTGAAAACTTCAAAGGTATCTGTGTTTTGGCCTTGGAAAACCAGTTTTTGTCTTTGTGTACTGTTGGCTTTGAACAAAAAAATTCAGGATGTTTCATGTGATGGCTTCTTAGAACTGAAATGTTAATGCACTAGAACAATCTCACCATCCTCCCTTATGTGTCAGGAAACTCAAAGTTCCACAGTTAGCCCTGTAATTCAAGAGCTTTAGATACAGAGTCTACATTCTTTTTACAACCATAACTCCTCAACCATTTGTGCAATTAACTAGATTCCAGCAGATTCGGAAGCAAAGAAATCCAACTTTGTGCTGATATGCAACACTTTACAGGGGTGAAGTGCTTGCGCAATCACCCTAAATAAGCTCATTCTTTTGCTTTATGTCATTATGCAACTCTTAACGTTAGTAATATGTTGCATATCAGTACAAAGCCGACATGAAAAGCTTTTCTCCATGTCAGAATCAACTGATTCACGTTGTTCTTGCAGTCAAAGAGTGTGTTATTAAGGTGTTGCCAGCGTGTTATCTCCGATGTTAAAGGGTTAAAGAAAGAAAAAACAAAAAGATAGAAGCAGAACAATGTGGTCTTTGGTTTCCAGTACATCAGGATTGCTCTGATCTGTACTTTGGGGAAACTCAACAATCCTTCCGCAAAATGTTGGCACAGCAAAGAAGAACCACATCAGATCAAGACTCAGCAGCTTGCCTGCATCTGGAGGACAACTCCCCCTTGAAGACAAAGTGCACATACTGGACAGAGAGGACAGACTGCGAGATGAATCCAAAAAAGCATTTTGGTAAAAATTTTGACATTCTGTCCTTAACAGAGTTGGAGGTCTAAGACTTTTGGTGTCTCACATGTACAGTCTAGTTTAGGGTCTCATTTACAGCCAACACACAAACAAGAAACCCTTTATGAGTGTCGCAACCTCTGTGCCCCAATAGCCAATTCTAGCAATTTTTGACATTTGCATCCACTCATATTGTACATGATCATTTACCTTTTTTTGTCTTACATCCGCCTCTGGATTAGTTACAACGTAAATACCCAGAATTTTGCCATCTGCAGTGAAAAGATCCTTTGCCCTTGTGATATCCTTGGCATTATAACATTGGGAGTTGAGTCATCTAGACCCCACAAGACAGTGCACTGAACTTTTTTCTTCAATGATTTGTTATCATCACTGGTTTCCATGGATTACATGAAATCCTCTCCACCTTTATCCACCTTTGTCATGGTAGGGATAACCTGTCAATGGTCATCTTGACCCCATAGGATGGCACAAGGGTTAAATGAGAATTAAAGCATCTTCTTGATCAATCTTTAAAGTCCAGAATCTTGTGATTGAACTAAAATCCTTCAATCAAGCATTACATCCGTTGCCCTTGGGCCCAAAGTCAACATGTTCTCTTTACAGCCATTTCTAATCCAGAGTTGAAGATAATAGAACAAGTTCTGTGCCAGGAATGTCATGCGGCCCCAATCTCGCCTCCAGCTTTCATTCCATTTTTCCCCACACGTGTTCTGCAACACTTTCTTTGCTTGTATTCTTCTAGGTTTTTCTGTCCCCCATCCCCTTGAACTTTTTCGTCTTCCTACACCACATTGTAAAGGGGTCTTTTGTAGCCCTGATGGGAAAAAAAACCTCTCAAACAAAGACGGTTCACACTGTGGAACAGGGACAACAAATAGGATCCTTTGTGCTCAGTCTGAAGGTGCTCTTTCATCACCGATAGACAAAGGAGTGAAAGGAGAAAAAAAACGGATTTAAACAAGGTGAGTCTGACTGAGATTTATTTATTGGAAAAACCTTCTCACATAACTTCCAAAGGAAAGTTGGACATTTGTAGCAAAGAATTTATGCAGGGTTATATAAGTATTTGCATTGACTTAGCATTGACTTAAACTGCATCTATAACAGACAATCCAATAGACATCGTTTATCACACTTTTTCTCTAAATAAAGCATGAATTATAATTAATTAAACAAATAAAAAATAACCTCACAATGCCAAAGATTTTAAAACTCACAGATGAAAATCGTTATAGTGTAACGTGTAAACAGATGGATGTTGGGAAGCAGGGTCAGACTTACTTTGCAACCAACAATCTCACCCACAATTCAGAGACAAATTTCTGATGAACCGCTTAGTTGAAACTATGTCCTAGAAAACAACACAGGTTTTAAAAGAGCATTGGGATAGCTTTAAAATAGCTCAAAACATCATCAGAGTGATACTTTGAAGTTTCTTCTACACTATTTTGTCTCTATTTAGAATGGATTCACCCATGAAAGATGAAAGACAGAGATGATACAGTAATAAGTGCATTTTAACCATCCTATCATATGTATGTGAAAATAATCTTTAAATAAATCAAAGTTAACCTTTTATTTTATTTTTTTCTGGCCATATGAGATAAAATCATTTGGCTCTGTCTTTTATTGGACAGATGTGGGTTTTGCTCGGGGCTCTCAAGAGCTGAGAGTCCTCAGAAGGATGCCTCTTAAGAGGAAAACCATTATTGAAAACATTGATCATCCTCTGTATAACACAGTAACAACCATGGTGTCTTCAGTCAAAGGCTTCCTCAGATCTGTAGTAATGACCGCAACAGGACATCCTGCTCACAGCTGTAATCGCTTAAAAAACTGTGGAATGTCAATTATTTTATTGCAACTTCTTCTCTTTGGGAATTATCAAAGAGTTTTTTTTATCACATTATACATAGGTATTTTAAATTCACCTCCTAATATAATTATAAACTGACAAGCAGAAATCTGTCCCTAAATTTTAAACATATAATCTCAGCAGACTCAGTTAGTTTGTAAACCATTTACTAGGACTAAATTTAAATAAATAAAAGAATTAAATAAAAAGACATTAAAATAACAACTTTTAACCCTTAAATGTTGCCAAGGTCACACAAAATCAAAGTTTTGAATTAAAAGCCAATGTACAGTTTTCTGAGTTCTTGTCAAAAAAGAAAAACAACAGCAACAACAAAATAAAAACACTTTTTAAAGTTGAGTAACTTAGGTTTTCTGGGGAGTCTTTTGTCATTTTGAGTGATTTTGTGCTTAAAGTGCAGAGGTCTAACTCCAACCGTTTAAATCTTAACTCTAACCACAGTGCCATAAATCATGTGGACAGGTTTTTTGTTGATAATTGCAGATTTTTTTTCCCCACTCTGCCCTTTAGTTTGTGGACCTTCAGCTGACTAGCAGCTCCATACTTTCCTGGGTTGTTAACCATTTGGGATATTCTTCCTGAAAATGTTTACAATGGTGCAACGAACAAAACACAAAACAGCATCATGTTTGAATGCTTTTATCAAAATAGCCGTGGAAATTGTTCTTTAAAGTTTGTCTAAATTAAAATTAAAAACATTCCATAAATTAAGTGTTTCTTAACTTTTTCGTATTGTTGGTTAAAACTAAACATTTTAATCCCAAAATCTTTGTCAAATATCGTCGGTTTTAACTTAACGACTGACAGAAATGGATGCAAATTATTTTAAATATATATATATTTTTAAATATAATGGTAGATTCCATTTAACTGCTGTGAACTATGTTATCTGCAAATGGGCAAGAAAACACTCCATTTCCTGTAAAATAAACAGCGAAGGCACTACTAAAAAAATAAATTAATTCAAATAAAAGAAATCAGAATACGGTACACTAACTGATTAGAGGGTGTGCAGCACCGTTGATGCCTTCCTGGTTTGAGGCTCTCAGGTTTCTGTTAAAATGATGCCAAGGAGTAAAAATAATAATAGAAAGGCAATTAGGTCACATGGTAACACAGTAATGAAAAGCAAAGTGAAATCTCTAACATGCGTGTACTAACTGTCAAAGGAATTTGAAGTCAACTCTGGAGTTTGACCGGAAAACAAAATTAAATTCTTTAGACCCCCCATGAGATCATATCTGTCTAAATTACTATGCAACAGATGGTCAAGTAACTGTAGCTAAATGGTGACCACACGGGTCTTTTGGGGTTACTCAAAACTAAGACCATTCTGGAAAACATCGAAAAGAAGATAGCACATATATTAAGAATAGATCTCTCAATGGATCCTCTGATACTCCTCATAGATTTATACACCAAATATTCACTAACTTAAGATCAGTGTTATAATATACTCGTTTTATCATTGGTTGTAAGAAAAACCATCATCCTAAATTGGTTGAGTCCCACCCACCAACTACAGCTCAGTGGGCACAAAGGTGAAGACAGGTCTATTTGATGGAGTGTCTGCTGACTCCCCAACTACAGCTGAAAGTAGTTTTTTTTTTTTTTTTCAAAAAGATAGTCAAGTGTGCCTACTCTTTTAGACTGATTTTTGTTTGATCCCTGAAGACACACCGTTATACTGCTCCCAATCTACATTTGGATCTAGATTTGATTTTATTTTATACTTGCTAGGTTGAGCCCAATTTCAACACGTGTTATATTTATTGCCTGTAATTTAGCATCTTATAGCAATAATTATAGCAATAATAGAAAAAAAAATCTCTTAGTGACAAGGCTGTCGGTGTCCTGTTGATACACCGCAATGTGACCCGGAACGTTTTTGCTTCAAAGTGTAAACTCCTCAGGACTTGTGGTTGCTCTGCAGGTGATTTACTCCGTGGTGAAGGGAAGCAAAGCAAGTTACCTGTCTGTGCTGGTGAGCATGTGAGGACAGTAAAATAATTCTCTGTAGTTTTGTTGCTGTCAATTTGTGCTTAATTGAAAACTGAATAGATTTTTTTTAGTTTCAAAGAAGCATTTTTAAAGCCATACAAGAAGAAAGTGGTCTTTTTGCTTTTTAATGCCCAGGAATTATTTTACATATTATTACATTTGCTTTTGACCAGCGATTCTGAAAAATAACTTTGTTTTTGGAGGATTTTATGACCTTCTGGACACTATGTAGAATCAAAAGGAGGACAGTCTCATCAGATCAGCATTGAGAGAGACTCCCAGCCGCGTCTGTTGTTCCAAGTAAAGCTCATGTTCTTCTGAGAGCTCGAAAGCCGTGGTGCAGGCACTCCTAAAATGTTAGATCTATTAAACATTATTTGTCAGTCTGTGGCCTGTTATGGTCAGATTTCTGAAAAATAAAAAAATGAAAAAAGGCGATGAGAAAGGGGTCCTTCAAGATCTTGTTATGACCACGATGCCTTAAGCTTGAAGATGTAAAAATAAGCTGATGTCCTGAGTGGAGCTCGCTAATGAGAGAGTAGCAACACAGTCATGTGAGATGCAAAACCTGCCTGTGGATTTTCAAACCAACTTATTTTCTGGTGCCAAGAATCTACCACTGGACTTCTTTAAAGAACCTATATAATGATCTTTTGACACTACCTGATCTCATTCACTTTCGGGCCATTATTACTATTTTGCAATTGCTCAAAAGATGCACGTATCGTGTAGCCTCATCACATCACTTCATTCTGAAGGAATTTTGCCATGCACAGTCTATTTGGGGATACGTCACTCCCCTTTGGATTCAAGGTTTTTTTTCCTAATTGGTCCATATCTTGTAGGTTAGACCAAATCAACAGCCAGAAATCGACTTTGCTCTGTCTGTCTCTAAATTTGAGTTTTCAATAACACATTGAAACATTTTATTTTAATAACAGCCCAAACGGTAGCGGCATGTTCTATCCTTATGGCTTATTTTAATGGTTCCGTTCAACCCCTAAAACCATTTAACGTTATTTTTTCCTCCTTTCAGCCTCAGTAATCTAGTTGGGTCTGCCAGCACTCCAAAGAATAGAGAAACCCAACGCATGCAATGATTAGGTGCTGCCGGAGCAAGCAGAGGTTTAAAAAAGAAAAAGAAAAGGGGCTTTAAAATTGCTCTCTTTTACAAGCAAGTAAATTATGAAACGTCGTAACCCTGCTTAAATCCACATCCATAACCACAAAATAACACGGTTGATTGCTTGTACAGAAACACTGAATAAGCTCCAAACAGAACAAGAATGACGAACGCATCGGCTCTCTCGGTTGCAGGAGAACCGGATTTTTAAGTCTCCGACTGATCCTCCGCATCCATAAACCAATAAACAAGAAAGCATCACAGATATTTGGCTTAATTTTTCAAGATTCTTGGACAATCAGAAGACCACTTCAGGTGAAAAAAACAGTTTATTTAAAATATGTGCACAATTGCTCTTGGTACTTACTTTTTTGGGTTCTTTGTTCGACTTGGTTTTGCCATGCAGAAAGAAGGTTAGAAATATCCTTATTTTCCAGATAATCTTTTTCAGCAGCTCAAATGGAGAAATGTGTTTTCTAAACTGGGATATGTAGTATTAGAACGATACAATCTCCAAAGCCAATTAACACATTCCTGCCGTTACTGGGGCTGTTATTGCCTTCGGATTGTTTCCAGACAGAAAGACTATAAAAACCATTTACAGCTTCAACATTTGACAGGGAGGTTTCATGTTTCTAAACCATCCTAAAAAGTAAAAAGCAGAGAAAAATCCCATGAATACATCTGTGAATATCTTTGCTCTTAAGGCAGAAAATTAGTCAGTGTAAACTATAATCTAGTTCAATTTAATTTAGAAAAAGTCTTCAAAACAGACTGCACATGTTTCATTTGATTGAAGATATATATAACATGTATGTCAGATTTGTCAAGAGATGACAAAACAAGTATTTGCAGATGTTGGACTGCACACATTTCCTTCAAATTAATCATTACTAAGAGAAAAAGTAGGGGCAGAGCCAACCATTTCATCTGGAACCTAGCAGACACTTGCAATGGGGTTCTGAACCATCATTAGACCTTAACTGCATGCCCTTCATAGTCTGAGAGAACTCACTGTTGTTGTGGATGTGCAGGTTCATGAAAGTCACCAGTTTTCAGGGGCTCGCCATCTCAATAACTTGTGTTTTGCAGAGTTCGGTCTAAAATCACAAAACCCCAATGTGTTTCAGCCTCCCAAAATGAATATTTAATAGACCTGCCCTGGTCTATTACATAGCCCCAACTCTATTGTCAGAAGTTTCTTATCAGTAGCAAACAATAACAATACTAACATCGAACTAAGAAAGGCTTATTAAAGTAAAAAGTTGAAGATTTGTGCAAAATGTTAGACTAAAATCAATTGTGTGTATTTTTCCAATCAGTTCTTAGTTTTTCCTTTGGCAAGATATGAAATATCTGGCAAAACTTCTGCAAACGTCTTTGTTTATGACACCCAACAACGTTTTTTTTTTTTGTAATGTTAATAAAGCATGTAACTGGTAGTATTTAGTGTGAAAGTGGAAAACTATGGGGTTAGATAACTGCCTAAATGAAATGATGGTTACAGACTTAACTTATCCTGTTGCATTACTGTCAAAAATGCAACACAGGCGAGTCATGAAACATCATTCAACATCATTCGACAAAGTGTGATTGTGTACTAAGGCTGATTTACCTAAAATAGAAATAGAATTTCATTAATTTGCTGTCATTGCTCTATTGAAGTAAACAACAGATAAAAACAGCCTTCTCTGTTGCTTTTCCAGCAACGTTTTGTTGTTGGCAAGCAACAACAGCTGATGGTGTGAGCAATGCACCCACAAACCGTCTTTGGGCTCATTTTGACAGTAATCTTGCCACATAGCAAAGAACATAAGCAAGAACGAGTCAAACAATCAAGGAGAATATTAATGTTTTCACATTAAGATGAAGAAAACAGCAGAAAGTCTTTATAAGGGAAGTTTTTATTCAAAGTACCTGAAATTCAAGACTAAACCCCAGCTTCTGAGATGCCCTGCCATGATACAAATGAACAAACTCACAGGTAAAACACATTTTTCACTGGCATATACCAAACAATAGTTGCATTTGTCTGTCTTCTACCAATATCTTACGTAGACACTGCTTTTTGCCGTAACACACCCACACAAGTGAAGTTAATCTAGGAAGCTAGAGAATAGAGAGGTATGCAGACAGTCCTGTTCTCTGATCAAAGTCTGCCAGAAAAAAAAAGCTTTTGATTGCTGCCAATGTTGAGCACACACATTACCTGGTAATGGAAAAAAGAAAGCACACTCTGCACTCTCCAAAACTCTATCAAATTCTTCTTTTGTCTTTCTCTGCGCAATGTGTGACATGGTGACAGGCTTATCTCTGTGTACACCTGCGTGTGGTATGACACCAGATAGTTGTCGGAGCAGCTGCTGATTGCTGATAAAGTAATGCCTTGATTTGCAAACACAAACAGAATAAAGTGACTGACAATGGCTGTAATGGATTCATCTGCTTCCACGCCTTTTCCTTGTTCAGGAGTCCCCAAGGTCTGGCCCACTGGCCAACACTGGGCCCCAGTTAGACGTATTCCAAATGTATTCTCCCCCTTACTTTCGGTGCTCACTGTTAAATGCTTATGTCAGGGTAGGAATTACAGAACTGCATGTCATTTTTGCAGCAGTTTGAATTTATGTATGCATTTGTTTTACTTTACATTATTGCGTCTATATTTTCCATCCTTTAAAAAAAAAAGTCTTATCAACCTGTGTGGGTTCATGGGTTCTGATTTGATATGATTTGCCAGGAATGGCAGCTCATTTTTTAACACCTGCGTTTGGCCCCCCCAGACTTTCTAATCATTTCTGTTTTGGACCTTGGAGGCTAAAAGCTTGGGCACCCCTGTCCTACATTCTTAAAGGAAGCATTTATCTGTCAGAAGGAGTGAAATGACCCGTGTGCTGCAGCATTTCACACAAAATTACCTTCTCATCAAATCACTTATCTGCAGATCTTCACATCCAGTCATTTCGCTGCAACATGTTTCAAATGTAAGAGGTGAAAGAGTTCAGAGATTATTGTCTGAATTTGAGAGCAGTGACAATGTATAGTGGCAAGGTTTTTCTGAATGTCAATTTTTCCTTATTTCTATTGTTAAAATCGTTTTAAGTAGGTACATGATAATATCAAAGCAGCTGGAAGAAATGTGTACTGCTTAATGAAAAAAAAAATAATGCAAGGGATGCAGGTCAAAAGTATACAGTCGTTTCTGAGGATCAATTCCCTGATGTAATTCACTCATTTGATTCCAGCGGAATGATTTCAGATAAGCAGGTTGCACTAAAAATACAAAAAAATTGAAAGCTATAGAGAGTTATGTAGTCGTACAGTTGCAACACAAAATAAATAAATAACATAAAATTTAAGATGCAGTTCCACAATAGAGAAACTTGTTTAGGAGAAAAAAAGGGTTCTAAAGTTGTCAAATTTAATGACACCAATATCTTCACAAGGAGATCTATGCTGAACTAACGAAACATGTGTTTTGTGGGATGAAGACAGTGAAAAAGTCCACACAGAAAAGCAGAAGCCAAATATACTTGAATAATTTGAGCTGCAAGGTGATTGATATAGACCCATCCCACAATGCAGCCAAACATTAATAGACATGTTTACTGTAAAAAAAATAAAAAATAAATACAATCTGTACCATATTATAGTACAGGAATCAGTTCTGCAAAAGAAACCACTGAAATTCCTTTAAACTGTCAATTACTGAATAAAGATATGGAATAAAAAGAAAGTGCATTTCTCAAAATGATCCTTTTGCAACACAGAAGGTTCTTAAGCAACCTCAAGCAATGACGAAGTTTATATACAGAAGACTTTTTCAAAACAGATGTTTACAAATCTTAAATATTTAGGATGCTGGGATATTTCCTGCATCTGATGTTTGTGCTGTGTTTTAACAGAACAATGTGTGTGCTTGTTATTAGTGCCACAATCCCATGATCAGTGTGTGACAGGCAGAGAAACATTGTCATGAAAAAAAAAACAGCTCTTTGAGTCATGTGTTCAGCTGTGGGGATTGTTATGATTATAAAACCTTAAGAGACATCAACCTAACACCATTTGGCAAATTTGCAATGTGGCAACTTCCTGCAGGATGATGCAGGGAGAAGAAAATGTTGCTCAAATCAAAGTTATTAGTGCATTTCATGATGTTACCAAGAGAAAAACTGTAGTAAAAGTTTTTGCTTAACCTTTTTACCTAATTGACCTCACCTCACCTCGTCATACTACCTCTTTATATTCTCCAAAACAATTATTTGAGATGAGGTCATTAACACAAACTTACCAAACAAAAGGAAAAAAAAGTTAAATTGATGTTTTCTTCCACTTTCGAAAGACTTGTCCTTTTTTTATTCATCCTTAGAAGTGCAGTGCAGAAGAACACGGTAAGTTTTTCTGTCAAGCAGTATGCATTGACTTTATTGATAAAAAATGTTAACAAGCAAAAGTTGAGACTCAATATGATATATCACTACGTAGGATTTTTAACTGAGTTTTAATCTCCAAGAATGGCTGATAGGACACTAGAATAAATGAAGGTATCAGACCCATTTCATCTGTACCATCAAACCATCTTGCCATATTGAACTCAGTCTTGTTAGTGTGACTTAGAGAATAATCGGGGGTGGCAATGTCATTCTCTCAGCAGATAGTGGTTCTGTCAGTGTGAACACACTACTGGAGTACTCCTGACATTCATACTTGTTACTTTGTTGAGTTCTTTTAGCAGCTGCTGAAAAGTGATATACAATCATTATCTTCTCATTTCATCCCTTTCCTGCTGTGTGTGCGTGCATGTGCAGAAGTTTGTGTGTGTAAGCGTTGAGATGTCAGTGCTGGTGCTGGTGGGAGTATGTCTGTGTTTGAAGAATGTCTCAGAGTTGAAAGTGAGTGCCCAACAGAGGAAGAAAAAAAAACACATTAAGATGATGCAGAGATCTCTCGCTTCTCACCTGTCCTCCTCTGTCAGAAAACTGCACCTGTGCCATGACCCATCAGTCATGGCTGTCTATTCATCTCAGCATGAAGGGGAAGAGTGAGTGAGACATTAAAAAGGGAAACAAAGATCTTTCAGCAGACAGACAAGGAGCACAAATATGTGACAATTTTTTTTAGATCATTCTAAGTTTCATTACTTTTTAAAAATGTGATTTTAGTTAGTTCCTGGTGTAGCCCTTGCACTTTAAATTTTATCCAGTCATACAATGGTTTGGAGACTCAATTCTGTCAGTCTATTTTGTACCCACTCTTGTCCGTTCAATGTGTGAATCACAATTACAGGGACCATTGTTGTGACATATTTATAGTTTTAAATGACAATGTAAAAAAGTGTTTATATTATTCCAGTTTGAATGATTTAATTGGTTCAGTGAAATGTTTTTTTAAAAGTGCTAACACCAAGAATAACTTTATTGTGAAAAACCGGAAGTGTTTTGATTTTGAAGGTGCCTTTTAGGAACTGTACATTTTAGAGTAGTAACTTTCAGTTTGATTGTAGCAAGTTTACGCTCAATTTTCTGTTCAATAAAAGCTGAAAAGGAGTGGCCAGCAGACTGAATAGAGCCTCTTATCAATCAGAAACTTTCAGTAGTTAACAACCTTCCTTAAATCACGTATCATGCTCAAAATCTGAGGGGGACCTGGTAGCAGACAAGATGGCGGCAAGACATCAAAAGCCGGGAATAGGAACTCTACAAGTTTTCAGAATTGTGGCCCCCTTTATTACAATTTTTGAAAGTAAATAGACACTTCAGTGTGCAACATGATCTTAAAATGGAGCAAAACCCAACTTTTTATTGCTTTTTCAAAAGGATATGTAGAAAAGTGTTCAGATTTGTAAAACCGTTACATTTCTTCACAACCGTAACTTTTCAACCCTCAATGACATCAACGTTAATCAGCGTTTTTTTATGGATCAAAGCCAATATGTAAAACTTTGTATGCACATCGGAGTAAAGCGTTGATAGCGTAAGGAGTTACAGTCAGGGTAAAGCAGGCTTTGAGACTTCTCCTTTGTTAAAGTTTTTACGCTTAAACTTAAAAAAAAAAAAAACTAACTTTTAGGATTGCCAGTTAATTTAGTGTTTTTTGGACTGCAAAGACAGCTGCTCCATCCACCTCTTCCAGGTCCAGGATGAGGGAACAATCCACAAAAACATCCCAGATATCAAGTGGTGACACCGCCCCTGCCCACCAGAGGATCAAGCTCCTTCAGGATGCGGTGGCCAGGCGGTCTGTTGGCCTCCGGGACCAGCCACCATTGGTTCAGAACGGAACTGTCCCCCCAGTCCCAGGAGCAAAAGCAAAGGACCAGGATGGAGTGACTGTTCAGGCTGAGGCTCGTCCCTCTCACCCCCAACTTCCCTGATTGTTGGTGACTCTATAACCAGGAATATTAGGTACATCAACGCCATTACCAGATGCTTCCCTGGGGCCAAGATGAAGGATCTTCTTCAAAAGCTTCCTGAGGTTCACATTGAAACCAATGACACAACACTTCTGCAATCCAAAATCCCAAAAAGGGAATTTAGGGAACTTTTTACTCTTTTATCCAACACTGGGAAAAATTGTTTTTATTTCTGGACCTATTCCCACACTTACTAGAGGATCTACACGTTTCAGCAGGATCCTCTGCCTCCACACCTGGCTGCTGTCCACCTCCCACACGCACAGGTTTGGTTTTATTGACAACTTTAACCTTTTTTTACAGACCAGATGGACTTCACCCTAGTCTGCTTGGTAGCAGTATTTTAATAGCTAACATTCAACATACTGTTCATTGTTTTAAAGAGGACTGACTGCCAGTTCCCTTAACTTCTCCTGAACCTGAACCCAGATCACACCAAATCTGTGTCCTTCCCCTTATGGACCATCATCAAAACCCCCAACAAGACCTCCCATGTTTCCCATACAAACTATTATAACAAACCGATCCAGAACTCAATTTAAAACTTCTAACAGGAATAATAAAAACCTAAAAACCAATCTATATCCAAAATTTAAATACCCTTCATGAACCTGAAAACAATAATCTGTCTCAATTGAATCTGGCACTTTTAAATGTACGCTCACTATCAAACAAATCATTTCTTATCCACGACTTAATTTTAGATCATAACCGAAATGGCCTGTTTTTTTAATAGAGACTTGGAATTGTGGTTCAACTGGTTCACTGTCTGAAGCGACTACACCCCTTTTTTACTTTACAAGCAAAGACAGAAAACTAGGTAGGGCTGGGGGAACTGCTGCTATCCTGTCTGCTTTTATTAGTTCTGTGTTTCATGAATACACATCTTTTGAATACCAGGCCATTGTTTTTTAATAATCCCACTGTGTTGTGTTTGATAGTGTACAGACCCCCAAAGTGTAACTCATCTTTTAATTCTGACTTTGCAGAGCTGCTTTCAATTATACACCTATATTTTAGTAGAATAATTATTTTGGGTGATTTTAACCTACATGTGGACAACCCATTGGACTCATATGTCCAAGAGTTTTTAAACACTTTAACAACAATGGATTTTACTCAGCATGTCAGTGTTCCCACCCACAACAGGGGTCACACTCTGGATCGTTTAATCACTCGTGGCCTGATGGCCACTGTGACCTCTGTTGTGGACGTTGGTATCTCAGATCACCCGTGTGTGTTTTTTACTATCAATGGCTTTGTCACACAAAAACTTCCAAAGAGAACTGTTAGAAGGCGTTGTCTACACCCTGGAACACAACCAACCAAACACTCTAAGTTTGTCTGTTGATTTATCTGTCCAAAATTTCAATAACAAGCTCATATTAATAATGGACAAAGTCGCTCCTTTAAAAATAAAAACAGTCAAAGCCAACGGTCTGGAGAACAGAGGAAACCAAGAGACTTAAGAAAATCTGTAGGGTTGCAGAACGAAAATTGGCGCAAAAACTAAAAATTCATTACCAGATCTTTAAGGGAAAACTAACACAATACAACAAATTTATTAAACATGCAAAGTAGGAATACTATTCAAAATTAATAGCAGACAATTATTCTAATCCAAAGATTCTTTTTTCTACCATTGACCGACTAATCAATCCAATCTCTTCCAGTCCATGTTCTATTCTTAGCAGTTAAACATGTGAAGAGTTTGTAGTCCACTTCACTGATGAGATAAATAACATTAGATTTAATATCACCCAACGACCACTAACAGTTCAGTCTGATGCATTCTGTTTGCCTTCTGAGAACACACTAGAGAGTTTTGCTTTGATTGATGCTACAAAGCTACATAAAGTGATTTCCCAACTTAAAAGTAGAATGTTCTCTGGATCCCATCCCCACCTCTCTTTTTAAGTCTGTGTGTTCATCCTGTGAGGAGGAACTCCTGAACATCGTTAACCGCTCTCTTCAGACTGGGATCTTCCCCACATCCTCATTGACTGCTATAGTGACACCCACTCTGAAGAAGAGTGCTTAAGGCTACGTTCACACTGCAGGCTGAAACGACCCAATTCCGAATTTTTTCATGACAGTCTGAATTACACAGATCCGATCTTTTCAATTGCGACCCAGGCCCCGTGGGTTTGCCGTCCTGATTCCGAATTGTAGCCGTTCTTTTCAATTGCGACCGCCGTCTGACCGGCCAGGCGACTTGATTCCGGACCGCACGTCATCGACACGCAACAAACGTCATCATTTTGCGTTGAAGTAGGCGGGAACGAGAACGTAAACATCAACCATGGTGGACGATGCTGCTGAGACCAGTCAGTGGAAGGGAAGGGAGGTCACTGATTGGATTAATATTTGGGGTGATCGTTCTTTTCAGGCCAAACTCCAGGGCTCTTATCGCAACTGGGCGGTTTTTGAAAAAATTTCCAGCTAAATGGCAGAGCGTGGTGTTGAACCTTTCCCCCGATGACTTTTTTTTCTTTCTCCCCTTTCCGACCGTGCTCAAACGCGTGGGACCCGAGGCGATCCTCCTCCTCCTCCCTGTTCTGATCCTTAGATTCTCCAGAACGGGTTAATAAAGAGTCCATAGCATTTATTCTGGGGGAAACCTTCTTTTATTACCGTCATCCTTCCTCCGTAACACACAGCATGAATGCGCGCCCACACTGCCCCCCCTATTTTCTATCGCGGCACGCGCTTGCACACACACATCCGAATTGAGCATTAAGCCCTGCAGTGTGAACGTAGCCTTAGATGCTCTGAATAGATAATTAACGACCAGTGTCAAACCTGCCATTTTTAAGTAAGATTTTAGAAAAACTAGTTTTTATCCAACTGAATAATTTTATTAATAAAAATAATATTTTAGAAAAATTTCAGTCTGGTTTTAGATCACATCACAGACGGCGCTGGTCAAGGTTATATATGATCTCAGGTCTAAATTTGATGAAAAGAAAACATCTGTTTTAGTATTGCTGGACCAAGGTGCAGCCTTCAACACAGTTGACCACTCCATTCTTCTAAACAGACTGCATGACATGGTTGGAGTCACTGGAACTGTGTACAGCTGGTTTGAATCCTACCTCACAGGAAGAGATTTCATCGTCAGTGTTAATGATGCATCATCTGGGAGTCACGGACTGACGTGGTGTGCCACAAGGTTCAGTCCTTGGTCCCACACTTTTTAACCTTTACATGCTACTGCTTGGTGATGTCATCAGGAGACATTGCATAAACTTTCATAGTTACGCTGATGACACCCCTTTATATGTGGCTGTGTCTCCTGATGACATAGGACCCATTGATGACCTTCTAAGTTGTGTTTTAGATATTTACACATGGATGGGAGAGAACTTCTTAACAAAACTGATATTTTAATTGTTGGTCCTGAAGCTGAGAGAGAAACAGTCCAATCCTATTTATCAACTTTTAATCTGAATGTGTGCAGTAAAGTCAGAAACCTCGTGTGATTTTAGAAGCAGATCTTAACTTTGAAGCACACGCAAACCAAGTTACAAAAACTGCCTTTTATCACCTTGGAAATATTGCCAGAGTGAGACCCTTTCTCTCAAAAGTCAGTGTTGAAATATTAATCCATGCTTTTATAACATCTAGGATAGACTATTGTAATGCTCTTCTTTCTGGTGTTAAGAGAAATACTATCAACCGGCTGCACGCCTTTTAACTAGAACCAGAAAGAAGGAGCACATTACTCCAATTTTGAAGTCTTTGCACTGGCTCCCAGTCAGCTTTAGGATTGATTTTAAGGTTCTTTTATTAGTTTATAAGAGTTTACATGGAACTGGAACCTCATTTTTATCAGATTTACTTTTAGTCTATGACCCTCCCAGAGCCCTCAGGTCCACAGTTGCAGGTCTGCTGGTGGTCCCAAAGGTCAGAACTAAAACTCTAAAGCTTTTCATAGTTTTTACTTGTCCACATGTCTTTATTTGATTTTATAAAATTTTAAGAAGTAATTTTATTTGTTTTGATTTTAATGGTGGGGTGTGTATGTATTGGATTTTTGTGTGTTTTACTAATTTATTTATTTATTTTTTTATTATTTTTTACTATGTTTATTATTTTAACTACTATATTTTTTATCTTATTTTTATTTTTGTTCTCTCTGGGAAGCACTTTGAGGTGCTCTGTAGCATGAGAAGCACTATCTAAATACAGTTGAATTTGAATGTTGACTGCAACCAGGTGCACTTTTCAAATTTAGAAAATAAAAATTCTTTTTTGTTAATCCAGAGTTTTTTATGGCGTTCGTTTGTTTGCCTCGTCTTGCTTTGCTACCAACTCCCAGTGACAATCAGTAGGAATTGCAAGTTAGTCAGTTTCATGCAGAAATCTCCAAAATCTGGGGGGCTCTCCTCCTCTCTCCTCCCCTCTCCTGGTCTGGCTGGTCTGGCTGGGGAGGATCTGGTTCCCCTTATGAACACACGGTTCACATCGGCAGCATGCATGTATCCCCACCCCCACGTGCACGTGCACACTGCCACACTGCTCCCTGTCCGCTTCATCCCTCCTCCTTACCCACAGTGTATTGATGAACAGATTTTTTTTCGCTCCTCTTAGTGTCAGATTTTCACCTTTGATGTGAAAATAAAGTGTCACGTTTTAAAAAATGTAATTAAATAGTTCATTTGCATCTAAAAAAAAATTTTAAGAGTTCAAAGAATGCTGGCCAATTGGTTGTCCCTCACACATTTCCACCTCATATCGTCATATCTGGACCTCTTTGCTTAAAGTTTGGACAGCCCTAGTTTAGTCAAACCTTCGTGCTGCCATAACATTTAAAAATAATATTAGGATTTTTACTATTTCTGCCTTATAAGCGGTCATTTTGATTTTGTTTGTGATATTAAAGTCCCTCAGCTCTTTTTGCTCAGTCTTGCTTGGTGGTAGAAGCTCTTCTTTTCTCTGTTTCTAGAAGACATACTTGACCTGCAATAATGCTGAACAGCTACACCAAAACCTTACTCCCATGGAAGAAACTCAAATACCCTGCATTATAGAATATTATAGAATTTTAATATAATGCAGAGGTTAATGTTGAGCATTACTGAATGGCATCAGCAACCAAAAGTCGTATTAAATTAAAGTGCCGTGAAACTCTAATCTTTTGCCTGAACTAATACAAATTTGCTCCTAAGAGAGGGACAATGTGGGAAGTAACACTTTCTCCACTTGGAAAAAAAACAATCATCTTTCCTTTGTGAAAGAGCTGTTAATTAGCTCTCCACTGGCATTGTTTCCATGGAACCATCCTGTTAGCACAAGCTCAAGCCATGAAAGAGGTTATCGCTTTCGTGATTTTAAGTCAGATCCATTTGGATAAACATCACATATGTCAGCCTTGAAGGAAAAAGGAGGAAATTACCACGGTAATCAGTATTCATTGCCTGACAGCAACAAGAAGGGGCTTGCTTCAGTATATTAGGCAGACGTAGTTAGTCACTAAACTGAATAACAAGAAAAAAGTTTAGCATAGTTACATCATTATTACTAACTTTTTTACCATTTGGTCCTAAAGTAAGACCAAAAAAAAGCTCACAAAACAGCTCCACTTTTGATTGATGATTATGGATAATAGTTTGCAAGAAATGTAACCCAAAATATAATTATCAACAATCTCAAATAACCCTTTAAACTGGAGATGTCACAGGCAACGTCTTAATAACACACATAAGACCGCTAATGCGATCAATGTGAATCGGCTGATTCTCACGCAGAGAAAAGCAGCTTTTCGCACTTTTGCGAGCATAACTTTACAAACATAAAAGCACATAAAAGCCAGTTTTCCTTGCGTATAAACTGTTGGTTTAGGTCGATTGCATCAGCACTTCCCTACTGCTACTTGCGACTCAATGCTTCAGAGCTTCTTTGCTCTTGCATTAAATGCGTAAACTGTTGAGTTATGTGGTAGTCGTAAACTCTGCAGCTAAAGTGTCTGTGTCAAATGGCTAAAAAGCAGTGAATATTTTTGCATAACATAGTCCAGCTCAGGGGAGGGTAAATGTTCGAGTCGTGGGCCACAAAGGGTTCGAAAATATGGCAGAAGGGCAGATCAGTGGTGCATTTTGGCATTCCATTCAAGAAAACGATAACAAGAAATCAGAATAAAAATCTGCCTTAATTTTGATTGAAAATGTGTCCATCGTTGCTCTTCTAACCCGGTTTGTCCCTTTTCGGGGTCATTGGGCTGCTGGAGCCTATCCCGGCCACTCGTGGGCAAAGGCAGGCATTCTGAACCGCTCTGCAGTCTGTCGCAGGGCTGCAATCACACGCCCACTCACATTCACACCCAGGGACAATTAAGGGTAACCAGTTACCCTATGAAGCATGTTTTTGGACAGTGGGAGGAATGCATGCATGAGGAGAACATGCAAACTCCATACAGAAGGGTCCCCCATTTGATGTTCTGTTTCCGCTCCCCCAGCCAGGACTTAAACCGGGGCCCTTTTTGCTGTGAGGCAACATTACTATAGCCTCTGTGCCACTAACTGTGCATTGAAAAAGTATAATATTAAAACAAAAAAAATTTAGTTTTTTTTCTAAACTGGGGCTTTTGTTTAAATTTTGTGGTTTTGTTCGTTCTTTGTGTTCTGTGTTTTGTGTATCTTGTTTGCATCAGAGTGGGCCATCTGTGTGTCTGATTCTTTTACAGGTGTGATGGTAGGAAGGGTGTGGCTCCCATTGGACCCAAGCTGATGGAGGCAGCCTTTAAAAGCAAGTGGACCTCACAGCTCCCTAACTCAAGGTTTGGGAATCAACACTTCCCATGAGTCTTAGTTGCCTTGGGCGGGGCTAAGGCCAAGTTCCACAAAACGTTGTTTACAAAATGGCTGAAGCCCTGGGGGTTTTCCAGAAAGGAGGTTATGCTAGCTCCCACAATAAGTTTGAGGCTAAGGAAGTTGATTAATTCAATTAAGTCGGTGTAACTTTGATGCTGCTGTTAGATCGACACCGCAAGGAATTGTGGGATACAACGTACTTTATGTACTTGCTGTGCACGTGCATTAACCCAGGGTTACCAAGTCAAGCGTAATTACTCTAACTCATATCAGATCTTTAGGAACCAACATAGGATTTCAGCCAGAGTTCAGAGTTAAAGTCAGGGTAAACATTCTTCCTGGAATACCCCCTGGTTCGTGTCTGTAACACACACACAAACACACATATGTATAACTGATTCTAATACTTGTGTCATTAAATAAGAGTTAAAACTTCTCCACTTGACACTTCTTGACAAACCACTCAATCAGTGGACATTGCCAACTCCAAAAGTTGGCATTCCTGCATTTCACAATTAAAAAAGATAAGTTCACAGAACTTTATCACACTGTAATGAGCTGCAACTTAGATATATAAGTACAGACAACTCAACAAATAATGTTGAACTGTACAACTACCTTAACTTGCTGAACTGACTTAAATTGTTGGATTGATTAGTAGAACTTAGATTATAGAGTTATTACTACATAAAAGATTTTGTTAAGTCAAAAAATTTAAGTTGGATTTATTACAGTGTGTAAGAAGGGAGCTTTGCTGCAACCTGTCTCCACTGCAGCTTGGTGCTCTTCTCCACCTGTTTTGTAGTTGGTGTTGCACTGTGTAGTTTTTGTGTTCAGGCCCACTCTGAAGTATTTAGTTTGTAGTTATGTCTAAGTTTAGCTGTAGGGGTGAACTGCCATTTTCTTTCACATCCGTTTCCTCCTGTGTGTGTTAGTCTAGGGTTGGTTAGAGTTTTGCCATCGATTTCCCTTTTTCTTTCATTTACGGGTAAGATTTCAGATTTCAGTCATATGGGTGGGGGGGGGGGGGTTGTTTGCTGTTTTGGCCTTGGTTCGCCCTGAAGCCTTTTTGCTTCACCTTTACGTTCTTGTCGTTTGTTATTTATCAATTTGTAAATACATTTGTTGTTTTTGTACGGAGACAATTGTTTGGAGTTTTGTTATTAATTTTAAGTCAGGGCAAAACACTTTACTTTTATGTTATGCTCCTCTAGGTACCCCTAGACGCAAAAGGGGGGGGTAATGTATTTGTCATTGTATTTGTAGAGCACCATCTATGGGGACACACCAGAAAAAAGGCATTAATAATGATTATTAATATAATTTCTTGCTGTTCCGCTGCCATTTGAACGATTCGGCGGCCGTTAAATAGTTTGACGGGCCCCACGGGCTGTAATTTACCCAGGAGCAAACTATGGCCTCACTTTCTTCACCCTATTTTTGCAGCTGCACAACAGAATTAAATGAAAACAAGGCTCAGAAAAATAACTAAATCAAATTCTAGTGAGGTCTTGATGCCATGTAATCTCTAAAATCTGAGGCTCAAGAGCCCAATGCTAGAAAAGACACCACTGAGAGAAATAAAATCTAAAAAAACATGAGAGTTACTCTAAGTGACTTTAGATGACCCTCTTGTTTATAATGGAGCATGCAAGGAGTCACAGGCTGGGGGAAATGTGGCGCTGCGCATTACTCATGGTTTCATCCTTCACGCCTAATTTGACTAATCCACAACAAACCAGATGGGTATTCGGCAAGATATTTGTTAAAGTTCAATAGCTTTTCTTCATAGTGCTGAAAATCTAATTAGAGTAAAAATCAGCACATATCTGTGGTGTTTAGGCTTTAAGGTAATATCTTTAAAGAAATTAGCCACCTTGCCTTTGAAAACCAGCCAGCATCGATTAAAAATATGAATCTGATCGAGACTGTTCTTCTAACCTCAAACGCAGGAACTGTTGCTGATTTTGTGTCTCGTATAAGATTTCTTCACCAAGGATTCCACCAACAACTTGACTCACCTCTGTAATCTGTACTCGCCACGCAAGCAGGTTGCTTTCCTGATGAAACGCTCCGGTTGTGCCAGCTTTCTTCCCCCATGGGCAGACCTAAAAGAAGAAGTGAATGGTTGCACAGATGAGAAACTGAGAGGAGACAAAAAGGTTAATTGGTTTTGTTGACCATCTGTCTATGAAGGAGGAAGCGGATAATGATGGCACACTTAAGGTTGAGCAGAAAGAACTGGGATCTGCTGGCACTGATTGGCAGTGACCAGAGTGGCCACTCTTTCTATTAATAAACCAAGTTCATATCCCTGAATTGTTCCCTTTCCTTATTCCAATTTGAGTTTTGCACCACCTGCATTTTGGTTCTTTTTGTTCTTTGAAAAGGACCCTTCCGTCTAACTCTGCTTCCTATTTCTTCTGCCCCGTAATCTTTCTTCAGGTGAATGAACCACAGACACCCAGCTGAGAGGAGAAATAGTTGAACGGTGCATTCAGCAAGTTGAAAGGCACTGCTGTGGCTGATTCCCCCCGGGGGCCAGTTCAACCTGTGAAGGATTGGGAATCTCTTTCTGCACAGCCGAGTTAAAAGTGACCGTTTATATCAAACAAGTGGACTCACTCGCAGGGAGACTGATGCAGAGAGAAAATGAAAGACAACCATCTACCCCTAACTGACTGTGACTCTCATGTGAAAGCCAAGAAATGAAGTTTCTGCAAATGATTAAACTATGATTTTTTTTATTTATTTCTGTCAAGCAAGCAATAAGAGTGGCTGTCAAGGGCAGCGGGAACATAATTATAAATGGAAAGTGATTTATTGAACGGAATTTGCTTTTATGGTTTGAAAATAGTAGCTAAGAAAAATATTTTTTCATAATAATAATGAGTAAAAGCACATTTTTTGTAGAAATAACCTTAACATTACCCAAAGGACCTGCTTTGCAGTTAAGTGTAGCCTGGGTCTGATTGATCTTGATGGTTGAAATAAGGAAGACGTGTGTCTGTACCACTGAAATCCATCCTAAAATGATTTTCCAAAACAGCTCGTGTGTTTTTTAAAAGCTGAAAGAAGTCAAGCAAAGACTTATAGAAGACTTAAACTTAAATCATCTTGACATATATGAAGAAAAATCACAGAAAAATCCAAACAACATCTTCTCCTGATCACTGCCCTTTTGGTGACCTGAGGGAAACTGTTTTTCACATTCTTTTTTTTAACTGTGACAGGTTTTCAGGCCTCTTAGCTCTTTAACGTGTTTGCTCTTTTTATTGGATTCTTTTTCATTTGTCATTTTATCTATGGGACAGGGTACAAGAAGGGGGACAAATAACAGAGAAAAAAAATATCATACTTAAAAAACATTAAAAAAAAAAAAATCCAAAAGTAAATTTGATGCTTTAGAGATATTCTGTGACAGTGGTCATTTATGTCTGACTACTTTATTTGGGGACCAATTTTTTGTGTTCTTGTGATCCTAATGATGTTTTAAAAATAAAAAAATAATAAAAATTCTCCTTCTTCATGGCACAAAACTTTTAGGTTCATGTCTGCCACCTGCTGGTCTGGAGTGTGGATCCAGAGTCTAATTTGTACGTATTCACTCGTAGTGTTATTCCATTTTTTATTTTTATTTTTTGAGAGGGACCTGGCTGCAGAGAAAATGGCGCCTGACACCATCGGCCAGAAGCAGAAAATATTTTCAGAACTGCAGAAAAAAAGATTTTATCAAAGCTTAAAACAGGAAAACCTGTAACTGTCAGGATCACCAGTTAAAATAAAGTTTTTTTTAAGTGAAACAAGAGGACTCCCAGTTCTGGTCGTTGATGTCCTCTTGATGCCCCCATCAATTCATAATTTCTTCATCTCAAGCTTTTCTTTTCAGTTTTGTTTTTCTCAAAAATGAAACAAATTCATAACTATGGTACCCCCATTCCTCAACATGTGATTCATCTTTCATTTTATTTTCATCTAAAGGTTTTTTTCTTAAGTAATTGTCTTTGTTCAGTCTGCTTTTCTTCAGTTTAATAATACATGTTCTATTGTCTACTTGTTGCAAAATGTACATTTTCCTTTCATGTTTTCAAATGATGTAAAGACTAAGTCAGTTGAGTTTAAGCAAACCTCAGCCACAGCACTGCCCCACGTTTGAATCTATTTTCACCCTTGAAGCCCATTTTCCCAACGTGTCATTAAATCCAGTAATATACCACCTCCTCTACTAATTCAAATGACAAGGATACACAACCAAACACATACATACATGAAGATATGACAGATGAAGGCCATCAAGGATCTGGAAAGGTAAAACTGGATCCAGGAAAGAGTTTTTGACTGACCTTTGCAGGTGGAAACGATTACTTCTAGTAATCATTCTCACCTGGGAGCAGTAAAAAATAAAAACCTTACAAAGCATAAACCAGAGTTTCAATGCCATCTACTGAGATAAAGCCCAAAACCAAATAAATAAAAACATCATCAGGATTACACAGTTTCATTTGACAGATTTGGGATTTTTGTCATTGCATTAGAAGAAAAAGTGCTGGATTTATTCTAAAAGACTGTTTCTTTCTTATGAATAAATGATTTAAATATGACAATGTTCCAATACATTTCAAAATACTGTAGGTGCACAGGATCTCGGATAAGCTTCAAGGATGTTGGGTATAGAATGTGCTAAAATAAAAATAAAGAAGTCCTCATTGTATAAGTCAGAAAATGCCAGGATCGCTGGTGCAGTATTTCAGAAACATCTGATTGAATCCAAGCAGACAGTGTTTCCATACACACTTCAAAATTCATCGGGCCGTTTCTGTCTTTTGTCACATTGTCAATAAACACTTGTGACCCAGTTCCACTGGCAGCCATGCATGTCTGTGCCATCAGACTGCCTCCACCTGTTTCTCAGATGTTTAACATTTCATTTCTGTCATCCCTGTGCAGATTGATTTTTGTTTTTATCTCTAAGAAAAGTGCTTTCCTTCAGTTTCTCTGTGATTTTCATCTAAATTTAATCTGCAGGTATTCTTTAAGCTCATGAATAGTTTTATCTCATTCAATTTTTACTTTAAAGGAGCTATTTGTTTGTAGTGGACTTAGAAAAAGTTTGTCATGTTTGGCCTTTCTATCGGTTTATGCTAATCATTATTAAAGACAAGTGCACTTTTTGCTTGAAACAACTCTGCCCTGATTTTAGGTTCTAAGTAATATTACCGTATGCAATGGACATTAACTTATACTCCTTACTCACTAAACAATCTTCGTATTAAAGAAACAAAACTGAAAACTTTTTTTAAAAAGTCGAACAACTCTAACATAGTTCCTGTTTTTAAGATTGTTTTTTATGAATGTTTTTTTAGCCAGCAGGTTCATTGTCTGATTTAGAATCATCACTATACCAGGCAACTGAACAACCATAACAATAATACTCTAAATTCAGTTGATGATCTTTGATCGCTATGCTAGCACTTTTAGCCACATTAGCATAGCTAGCATAGTTAGCATAATTAGCAAATACTGCGTTTGACTAGCCCTTATCAACGTGGGCAGTGAGGCCGGTGAGGAAGCGGTGGTGCGTGGGGATTGGGCGTGGAAGGCGGGTTGCGTCTGTGGGCAATAAAACGCCGCTCGCGGCTTTAATTTTCATTACTTTTATTTTTGAGAGGGACCTGGCTGCACAGAAAATGGCGCCTGACACCATCGGCCAGAAGCAGAAAAAATGTTCAGAACTGTAGAAAAAAAAGTTTTATTAAAGCTTAAAATGGGAAAGCCTGTAACCTGTCAGGATCTGCCAGTTAATAAAGTTTTTTTAAGTGAAACAAGAGGGACTCCCAGTTCTGGTCGTTGATGTCCTCTTGATGCCCCCATCAATTCATAATTTCTTCATCTCAAGCTTTTCTTTTCAGTTTTGTTTTTCTCAAAAATGAAACAAATTCCTCAACTATGGTACCCCATTCCTCTTATGTGATTCATCTTTCATTTTATTTTCATCTAAGGTTTTTTTCTTAAGTAATTGTCTTTATTTCAGTCTGCTTTTCTTCAGTTTAATAATACATGTTCTTCTTGTCTCTTGTTTTAAAATGTACATTGCTTTCCTTTCATGTTTCAAATGATGTAAGACTAGGTCCAGTTGGTTTAAGCAAACCTGAGCCACCTTTACTGCCCGTTTGGTCTGTACCTTGAAGCCCATTTTTCCCCAATATAAATTAAATACAGTAATACAATACCACCTCCTCTACTAATTCAAATGACAGATACACAGCAAACATATACATACATGAAGATACTTGACAGATGAAAGGCCATCAAGGATCTGGGGCCTGTTTCACAAGAGGTTAAGGTATAAACTCTGAGTTCATAAGCCGAAATCAGGAAACCCTGGGTTTCCGTTTCAAGTCGGAGGTTTGTCAAACCAGAAAGCAAAGTAAGTCAAACCCGTTTTCTGAAGAGGTAACTTTTCAGTCAGTATTCATAGTTACTTATGCTGTGAACCTAACCTGAATTAAGAACTGGGTTTATTCTCCCAAACTTCGAAGTTTTGCGGTCCCCTCCTTTTTAAAAGGCAAGCCCGGTATATTTCGCTTCAACCTTCATTGCCCACATTTCCGTCCACACAATCTAAGTATTAAGAATGGCTTGTCCTTTTTGGGAGGACCCAATAGAGGCACATTAAATTCGTGGAAAGTACATTTAAATCGTCACCGAGATTTTTGAGACCTCGACTCGATGTTTTGTCATTCCCGTGCACGTTTTTGTTTGAGCGTTACCGTTTTTCGTTGCAGTCAGTCACATATATAAAATGACAACAACATTAGGTCTTGCTATGTAGATGTTTCATATGTCAAATATATTTATTATACTTCATTTTTAGCTGCTGCCCATGTTCTTTTATTCCTGCATGATTGCATCTACATGAAAATGAAATCAGGGACATTGAATTAGATTAATGTAACAATTACTTTTTGGAAACACAATTTGCTAGTACTGCTTTCCTTCTTAATCCCTTATACACCTATACCTGCATGATCCAATACAGGGGAGTAGTGTTTGGCGTGTGTGTGCTGGCGGGGTCACGATCCCGAGGGAACAGGGGAGGCGAGTGCAGGTGCAGATGGGGGAAGTGAAAACGCACGGATGAGGAGGGGAGCGGAGAAGGTGTCATTCCCAGAATAACTGTTTTTAGAGTCATTTCTTATTCGCTCTCTGGAGGATTGAGGTTTCGAGCAGGGAAGTGGGAAGCGAAGGAAGAAATTCGCCGGCCTGAAGGAAAGTATCTCCTGCGCTTTTGACCGCAATAGGAAAGGCGAGAAAGAAGGAGAGTCTTTGCGCAGCGAAAGGTTCAACAGTATACAAGTTCTTTTAAAAACACAATTGCATGTATTAATATTAAAATGACCAACGTTTGCTAGAGGTTAACAAAAAGTCCATAAACATTACACGACGTTAAAAGGCATTTTTTCCCCCAGATTGATTCTGAACACTTTCATCATATTTCCACCATCCATTTACACCGGGCAACATTTCAAAGAACACCTAAATATAATATTTTTTATTTCCTCCTTCGCTATTTTAAAAGTTATTACAGCCAATATTTATAACAATGATTTAAATGCAAACTTGGGCATTAATTTGAGCTATGTTTTTCCGCTAACTGTCTCATTTTTGGTCTGGCCAGTGTTGCTTTTCTTCTGGAATATGTGCTCATATTCACTGTAACTCTGAAGCAACCGCGTCAAGTTCAGCTGGCATCATGAATACTCTTTTTTCGGTTGCCATGGTGACTCGTGATATCTGCGCTCCATTGATAACAGGCCCTGCTTATAGAAAGGCAGCAGTTATGCGCTAACCTCGAATCAGTCCTCCAGAGTTGATTGATCTATGTGCGAGATCGCTGCTATGAAACTGAAAACTCAGGTTGTCAATCTCTCGATTATTAACTCAAAGTTCAGGATTTGACCTCAAGTTGGTTAGACCTCCTTTGTGAAACAGGCCCCAAGAAAGGTAAACTGGATCCAGAAGAGTTTGTGACTGACCTTTGCAGGTGAAGCGATTACTTCTAGTAATCATTCTCACCTAGAACAGTAAAATAGAAAACCTTACAAAGCATAAACCAGAGTTTCAATGCAATCTATTTCAATTAAACCAAAACCAAATAAATAAAAACATCATCAGGATTACACAAGTTTCATTTGACAGATTTGGGATTTTATACATTTGCATTAGAAGAAAAAATTAACTGGATTTATACTAAAAGACTGTTTCTTTCTTATGAATAAATAGTTAAATATAATAATGTTCCAATACATTTCAAAATACTGTGAGTACACAGGATCTTGGATAAGCTTCAAGGATGTTGGGTATAGAATGTGCTAAAAATAAACAAAACAAGTCCTCATTAGCATAAGTCAGAAAATGCCAGGATCGCTTTAGTGCGGTATTTCAGAAACATCTGATTGAATCAAGCGGGCAATGTTCCATACACTTCCATTCAGACGTTTCTGTCTTTGTCACATTGTCCAATAAACACTTGTGACCCAGTTCCACTGGCAGCCATGCATGTCTGTGCCATCAGACTGCCTCCACCTGTTTCTCAGATGTTTAACATTTCATTTCTGTCATCCCCTGTGCAGAATTAATTTTTTGTTTTTTATCTCTAGAAAAGTGCTTTCCTTCAGTTTCTCTGTGATTTTCATCTAAATTTAATCTGCAGGTATTCTTTAAGCTCTTGAACTGTTTTATCTGTTTTGTTTTTACTTTAAAGAGCTGTTGTTTTTTGTAGTGGACTTAGAAAAAGTTTGTCATGTTTGGCTTTCTATCGGTTTATGCTAATCATTATTAAAGACAAAGAGCACTTTTTGGCAGAAACAACTCTCTGCCTGATTTTTGGGTTCTACGTAATATTATGCAATGGACGATGAAATTATACTCCTTACTCACTAAACAATCTTCGTATTAAAGAAACAAAACGGAAAACTTTTTTTAAAAAGTCGAACAACTCTAACATAGTTCCTGTTTTTAAGATTGTTTTTTATGAATGTGTTTTAAGCCAACTTAGGTTCATTGTCTAGTTTAGAATCATCACTATACCTGGGGCCTGTTTCAGAAAAGGAGGTTAAGTGTAAACTCTGAGTGCATTAACCCTGAAATCAGGGAAACCCTGAGTTTTCCGTTTCAGAATGGGAGGTTTGTTAAACCAGAGAAAGCAGAGTAACTTTTACTCGGAGTCAGTGTCCATGGTTACATATGCTGATCCTGGACTTCAGGAGGTCCTCACCACCACAGTCACGGTGAACATCAGGTTCTCACATTGAGGTCATGGACACATTTAAATATCTGGGTGTTCACCTGATTAACAGACTGGACTGATCCAACAACACAGATGCTCTGTACAGGAGGATTAAATCGCCCTCCACCCTGCTGAGAGACTGGGGTGGATTCGTGTGCAGACACTGAGGACCTTCACACGACACTGTGGTAGCTCAGTGGTCCTTTATAGGGTTGTGTGTGTGCTGGGCGGGGCAGTGCAGAGACTTGAAGGCTTAACAAACTGGTTAAGAAGGCTCTGTCTCAAACACACACTAGAATCCACCGAGGGGTGGCGGACAGGAGGATGTTAGCTAAGCTGGCATCCATCATAGATAACCCCTCCCACACCCTGCACCAAACTGCAGAGTGGCTTGACCAGCTCCTTCAGCACCAGACTATTGCACCCTCAGTGTAGAAGGAGGCGCTACCGCCAGGTCATTCCTCCCACAGCCATCGGAGCTGTACAACACTGTGTTACAGTGACACTCCCACAGTCCCAGGGTGTTTTTTTCATTGACTCACTTATTTATTTTCTTTTTTTTTGTAGTTGTTGTTTTTCAATTTTAAATTGTTTTTTATTACTGAACAGTTGTTTGTTTTTGTTTTTGGTGTGAACTTCATTAGTTATTTCTGTATTTTTGAAAAAAAAAAAAAAAAATCTAATGTTTTTTTACAGTTTACATGTTTTGCAAACCGCATGTTTTTTACACCTTTGCAGCTGTATTTATTTAATATTTAATATTTATTTCTTTATTTAATAAGAATCTCGTTTTTGATAATAATTTTTCATAATAATTTTAGTAATATTTTTTAATTATTTAATATAAATGTCATTTGTGATGTCTTTTATTGATGTTATATTATATAGATTATTTCTGGATATTAGTGTTGCTGCCACAGACATGAAATTTCCCCCATTATTGGGATCAATAGAGTCATCTATCTATCTATCTGTCTATCTGTCTATCTGTCTATCTGTCTATCTGTACTTGTGAACCTAACCTGTGGTGGGCAGGTTTATTCTCTAAACCAGAATTACGGCAACCTTTTTACTCAAAAGAGCCATTTGGGACCGCCCTAATAAAAAAGCACCGGAGCCACAACCCGTTTGACATCATTATATATATTAACCATGTATATATATTATTCAAAAGTGCTCATGGCGTCAGTCTTCAATGACATGGTAGATCGCCCAGACCAGAAAAAGATAAAAAAAAGTACTTCTTAAAATCTACCAGCAAATCAATCCACACTGAGAAATGCAGGACATGTGGGTGTGTCCGGACATGCGTCTGAAACATCGTTGCTGCAAATGCACATCATGTTCTTTAAGAATGTGTGCAGCGATGCATGTGGGAAGGAGCTACTGGTTCCTGGTCCTGATACGCTGCATGGGCGATGTGTTTGTGTCAATTTGTCAATGCATGGTAAGACACTGAGAATGTAGAAGATCAGGTTTACTATTTTGAAGAGTGTCGTAAACTTGTGTCGATGTTTCCATGATTGGGTTCCTTAAAAATCATCCCAGAAAGTCTCTGCTTCACCTCCCGCAGAATGCGCTGCGTCTCAATCTAGCGCCTGTGTTTGCATCTCCTGACAGAGTTTGAAGCCAAAGCCTCTCACCCTGTTTTACCTGCTTTTCCTCTCTACCCGCTACTTTTGTTTGCATCCTCTGCAGCTGAGAGTTGTTTCCCCGGCACGCTCCCGGTGTATTATACACACGAGAGCAAAATGTAGTCATATGGATGACTCGATAGTGAAGATTAAACTCCAGCGCCTAAGGATGAAAAGAGCAGATACTGAGTTATAGGCGATAAATGGTTAAGCAAATAGATGGAAGGCGGCCAGCTTTAGAAATATTCAATATTGTACATTTTTATTATTGGTCAGAACTATCTTTTATTTTAGAAAAATCTTTTATTTTATCGATCCAGTACGAAAAAACATCAACAAAGCTGTGTTGGGCAGTTTTTTGCGACGTCTGGCGATTTTTCAGATGACTTTTGGGCTGGAAAACTGCTTTGACTCTATCTGCTTAGCAGCTGGCATAAACTCTCAGTCTGTCATCAGCGAGTTGCTCTCACTGCCCCGTGGTCACGTCAAGTTCGGCAGAAGGATGAGTGTTTATTAAAGCCGCCCCGCGTGTCTCCTCCTGCTATCAGCTCTGCAGGTCTGCGCCCGATAAATGCGAACTCATTCGGTAGCTGTTTTTTACGTGGCTCGCACTTCATGCGAGCCAGCAGCGCCTTTGAAATGCCATGAAAAATGAACAAACTAAAATAAAATTGAATTATTATAAAATACTCATTATTTTCCAAAGTCACAGGGAGCCACAACAGAGAAGGATAGAAAGAGCCACATGTGGCTCTGGAATATAGTTTACCGAGCCCTGCTCTAAACTCAGGTTTTCTGCGGTCCCTCCTTTTAAAGGCGAAGAAGCGGTATGTTCGCTTCAACCTTCATCCTTACATTTTCTGTCACACAGAGCGGTCTAAGGTGACAAGAATGAAGCGCGTCGCTTTTGGAGGACCCAATATGAGCGAGGAGGCTGCATTAATTAAGTGAAAATTATATTTACCTCGTCACGAGGTGCCAGAAAGACTTCGATTTTTTTTCCTTAGCTGCTGCTGTTCTTTTAATTCCTGCAGGATTGCATCTACATGATGAAATCAGGGACATTGAATTAGATTAATGTAACAATTACTTTTTTGGAAACAAATTTTCTGCTTTTCTTACTTTCTTAATCCCATATAAACCTATACCCACTTGATCAATACGAGGTAGTGTTGCGGTGTGTGTGTGCTGGCGGGTACGATCCTGAGAGAGAGAAGGGAGGGGCGAGTGCAGGTGCAGATGGGGGGGGGTGAAGAACGCGAGCGGGGTGTGTGCGTGGAATATATTATTGTGTTGGGAGGGCAGACACTTAGTTAAATAAAGAGAAGGTGTCATTCCCAGAATAGCTGTTTTGGGGTCATTCTTAATCCGCTCTGGAGGTTGAGGGTTTCCAACGGGAAGTGAACCCGAAGGAGAATTCCCTTCGGCCCTGAAGGAAATCTCCCCTGCGCTTCTGACCACAGTCGGAAGGCGAGAAAAGAAGAGAAGTCTTTGCGCGGCGAAAGGTTCAACAGTAGACAAAAGTTCACTTTTAAAAACACAATTGCATGTTAAGATTAAACTGACCAGCGTTTGCAAGAGGGAAGGTTAACAAAGAATCCTCTAAACATTCCCAGCGTTAAGGCATTTTTCCCCCAGATTGGTTCTGTACATTATGCGGCATTTCCTTGCATTTACACCAGAAATAACACTTCAAAACTTACCTAAATATAGCCATTTTTATTTCACACCTTCGCTATTTAAAAAGGGTGTACAGCCAATATTTTTATAACAATGATTTAAATGCAAGCGTCACGCTGATAACCCGAGCAGCTATTTTTCCTTCTTCCTTCTGTTTT
Source organism: Oryzias sinensis (assembly GCA_037389245.1). Classification (NCBI taxonomy): domain Eukaryota; kingdom Metazoa; phylum Chordata; class Actinopteri; order Beloniformes; family Adrianichthyidae; genus Oryzias; species Oryzias sinensis. Next base: position 26,716,745 of record CM074497.1, read on the forward strand.
GCAGATGCAAGCGGTGTTGCTTTTCTTCTGGAATATGTGCTCATATTCATAACTCTGCAGCATACGTCCAAGTTCAGCTGGCGAAAAATCGCCAGACCTCTTTTTTCCGCGGTTGCATGGTATTTCGTGATATCTCAAACTCCATTGATAATGGCTTCTTATAGTGGCAGTGCGCGCTCGCGAATCAGTCCACTCAGGTTGATTTGATCTGCTCGGATCAGCCAGAGCAGAAACTCAAGAGTTGTTAATCTCGATTGACCAACTCAGAGTTCAAGTTCAACAGAGTTGGTTGAACCTCCTTTCAGAAACAGGCCCAGGCAACTGAACAACCATAACAATAATACAATTCATTTTTTTATTTTAATCTACATAAAAAAATGTGTTTTATGTAATGTAATCCACAGTCCAGCTTTTAAATATAACTTATTGTGTCTTTTTCCCTTTATTTCAATTTTACCCTTTTAATTAAAAGCAAGTTCTGGGTCTCAATGCCTTTGCAGAAATCTAACAAGAAGCCTAAAGGTCAGGGCGTGTAAGCCTGGTTTTAATTTATTAAGCTGCCCTTAGGGAGTTAAGGACACGTTCAGTTGTGTGAACGTTCAATAATACTCTATTGACTGTCACTTTTTTCCATTTGAGACCAAACTGAAAATCAATGTTGATTTGCATGATCCTCTTAACCAAATGCATGAGGTATTAAAACAAGTATTATGCTATAATGGAAATCAAAGCACAATGTCAGAAATGTCTTCTCTGGTATGAATGACGTTGGACCTTCATGACACCAATCTGCTCTAAATGTCTTAAAATGCTCCATAATTAGTACACCTGGTTAAACAGAACTAGTGGTGTTACACGAAGGTTAGGATGGCATTAACCAAAGACTGGTGTTAAACATGCTTTAAACAAAATAATATTTAAATATAATATATTTTATGAATATACAAACAATATTTGCAAATAATATTAATCAAATGTATGGGTAATAATTATACGTGGCCCACACATATTTATAAAGGAACAAAAAGAATATATGTTTAAAAGCGTGTCATTTTAGAAATGTAGAAACCTGTTATTTTTTATTCCATTTTTTGCAGTGGTAAACACTGACCCCTGACCCATAAGATTACAGGTTCGATTCCTGACTTGCCGCCCATGTGTCTACAAAAGTGTCCTTGGGCAAGACACTGAACCCCACCTTGCCTCCTGGTGAGTTGGTGTGGCGTTTGGCATGGAGCCATACCAGATGTGTGGTGTGTGTGTGACTGTGGCGTTGGACCTTTGAAAGGTAAGCGCTTTACAATTATATGCCATTTACCAATGTCAACAACATTTCAGAGACACTTTATGTTCTGAAAAACTACTTTAAATGAACATATTTTTGGTGTTTGCTTTATGATTTACAGCTCTATTAAAGGGAGTGTCATTTATGTCATTTAAATCAAACCTCAGCAGCATTTATTATTATTCTTTTCATGATCCCCAACTGAACAACGTAATAAAGTAGGTGAGAATTTGATTTTCAACTCCAAACACAGGATTTAAAACTTTTTTAAAGCATGGATAAATAATGAGTTTCTCCCCATTAAAGTATTAGATGGATGTGGCTCTTTGAAACTAACTTAATCTAGTGTCTCTTTTTATTCTCAGCAAGTTCAGCAGTGAAATCCAATGAAGGTCTTCGTCTTCACAATGAATAATAGATGCATTTCCTTGCAGTTTTATCTTCATGAATCAAACCTGCTTTCAGTTGATCACAAAAGCTGCCAGAGGTCTGTGTTGAGTCGCACACCCTCATCCAGACAGTTTTCCTAAAACTATTGATGGATTGTTTCAAACAAACTCGGCAGAGTAGATTTATCGATGTTCCTGCAAGTGCCAAAACTCACTGCTGCACTAAATGAAAATGCTGTTGTCAGTGTTACTCTTAGTTTCTTGTCATGTGAGTGGTTGTTTTGATGAATGGGGAGTTTGATTCCTGTCAACTGAGAAATAGTTGTCAGGATTAACAGTTTGGAAAGGCCAGATGCTAAAATTGATCCAAGTAGACCAAAAGCAACACAAATAAAATGACAAATACATTTTAAACATCCTGCAACAATTGAGAACCACTTCTTAAATTTTGGGATTTTTGAAAAATTAACCTGACTGTGACTGAGAACTTACAACGGTCACAACTGGCCTCCGCAGATTAAGCCTGGAGCGAAAAATAGACAGGGTGCAGATAGGAAGATCCTTAGTCCACTCGGTGAGCCTGTAGTGCAAAAATATTCATGCACCTTTTTTCCAAACTTACCCTACAAGGAGGTAAGTAAGAGGCGAAGACAACATGGGTAGATACGAAACCAAGTTGGCAGATTTTCATTTTTCAACACTGCAAATCCGGCTACTGAAATGACAGTTCAAGTGATAATTGTACCTTCTTCGTGCAGCCTACTGAAATGGGGAGACAGACTGACTGTAGTTTTCTGGACATCCCCCTACAAGCGCCCGTGCACATTTGTGCGCAGTCCGGTAATAATTCACTTTATTTTCAGGCTACCAGTGCGGTCATAAAAAAGAAGATACAAATACAACATACATAATAAATAAAATAAAAAATAAAAAAAGTATAATCGCTGTATCCAGTGTTTCCTCAAGGCGGAAGTGTAGCGGCAGGAGCTTTTTTTGGGATCAGTCAGAGACATGATAATTAAATTCTTAGATTTGTCTAGGCGTTCCCATAAGGCTGTTTGTAAGCTACGTGGTGAGGCTTCTGGAGTGGGGATGGCGTCCACAGAGCAGCCTGACTGTTCTGTACCACCTGGGCACCTGTAGCAAAAGCCTAAAAAGAAAAACATTGTTGTAGGCCACCCCGCTAAAATTTGCATGGGAATGTCCCGTCATAGTTCCACCAAGAGGGCATTATCACGAGGAGTACAGTAAACTCTGAACAGGGAACACTTCACTTGAAGAGAACACATACTGAATTTTCTCATCAGCATTTTTGCCTGAGCATAGAGTTTACAGTACTATCTATCATCCCTCAATCATCAGTATTAGAGGTGTCAAGATATTTGATAGTTGAGAGTTTGTTCCAGATCGTTCCACAGAGCTTAAAAACAGGAACGTTTACATTTTTGTTGTCTTTGGTCTTTACAATGATTATTTTGCTTTTAGAAAGATTGTAGTTAATATCAAAGCCTCCACCATAGTCAGAGCAAACTGTAGAAGTGTTTGTATCAACACTGTACTGTAGGGGCTAAAGTACAAGATCATCAGCAGACATAAAGGGGCCCAGTCGTTCAAAAAGTTTTAATCTGGATCAAAATGATCCGGTTGGAAATCTATTTTTTCCCCATCCAGGATCAGGTAATCCGTCTTACTTTTATAATACGGTTTTTCAAAGCAACATTGGACTGGATCTCACTGATCCCAAGATACAGTTTCAAGATTACCAAATCAGGTGTGCTCTAAATGGACAACATGTCACAACACAGGCTACCAGCTATGTAAGGAGCAATTAGAGAAGAGCCAACATGGGGTCACTGTGAGGTTTGTTATTCTGAGACAAAACACAAAAATAACAAACATCACTTCATTCGCCAAGAATTCTTTTTTATGACCCCTCATCTGAGTCACAAAAAATAAAAAAACAAATATATATTAACAAATACATTGTGGATATTTTGAAAACGTCTTAGATAAAATGGCTACATGTCCAATAGTTAACAAAATAAAGAATGTTCAGGGAGTTTTTTAATCTGAGGAGGAGAGACCAGCATTTCCAAGCTCTGCTTTTAGGAGGCAGATCTGCAGTTCTGCTTTGGTTGTTTTTTACTTTACCAGACGGCAATTGGTAGCTGTGTCTACTGTATCTACTTCATCCTTTCTGTTAGCAGTTTACACAAGTCAAGTGCAAAATATAAATAAAGTAAAAAGCTTACTAAATGAAACAAATGTATTATTTGACCAATTTTAAGGTTTTTCTACATTTCCCTCCTGGAATCCACCTTTAAATCCTACCCCCTGTTGGGATCAGAGTTAATCCAGTTTTTTGGATCAAAGTTATCAAATCCTACTGACAAATTTGAACAACACAAACTGAAGGTTTGATCCGAATTAGAACTAGGATTGGATTCTGTGATCTAATCTGATTTCGAATTCACTTTTCCTTTTGAACAACCCATTTTCAAGATTTGATTCCAGTCCGATCACCAAAAATCCCATCAGCTTACCTTTTGAACAACTATTTAAGATGATTAAAAGTTTGACATCAACAACACACCCTAGTTTGCACAGATTCAACTTAGTAGATAGATCATCAATATATACTTTTGAATAAAAAATGGAGAGAGGATCCCTCCCTGTTGAACACCATTGCCTACATAAAAAGGCTCAGATAAAACATTTGACAACCATTGTTAGTGTACCCGAAAACCAGGAATGCGTACCAGATATTTTGGCACACCTCGATTAATTAGCTTCTGGAATGATTTGTTGGTGGTTCTACACCTTGTCAAAAGGCCTTGACAGCATCAATAAAACACAAAAATACAGATGTATTCAGATTCGGTATTTCCCCAACTATTTCCTGTAATCGTAAATACACATATCACCGAGTCTTTTTTGGCAAAACCAATAAATTCTCCTTGTTTAAAAAGATGTGCGCCGAGCCTGGTCAATACGTATTCTAAAGTTTCTGAGAGCGTTGCTGGCAAAGTGTCGTTCGGTAATTCAAGTGCTATTTAAACTGGCAGTCTTGTATTTAATGACAGGAACCAATATAACTTCAGAGAAGTGAATCAGGTAGAGGACTCCATGGAGCCAAAAAGCCAGTGAAACACATGGCTAACAGGGCATTAATTTAAAAAACTTGAATATTTTAAATGCTCAACTGTGTTGTTATCTAGACCACATGCTTTGCCTTCTTTTTGTCTTCTAGAAATTGCATCATAGTCTCACTTGCACGAATCACCATTGTGTCAGTGAGATCCACATTGTCAATAGAAACTGATTGACTTTTTACCGAATTAAGCAGGTCAGAATAAATACTTTATACATAAATCAGCATGTTATCAACACATACAGTACACCCCCAATGTTGGATGGCAATGAAGTTTTCGTTATTTATGAAAATGGTAATGTATTTGCAGACCTCTGGCCAAGAGAGTCTGCTCATCATGTTTTCTTGCACAATAAGCAAAATGAATATTTAGTCTAGCAGCTTAGTCACTTTCTTGCTCTTGAACAATTACTGCATGGCAGGTTTCTACTTCATGCCAGAGTGTGAAAGCATCCTGGCTGCAGCATGATGTTCAGCTACAAAGTCATTCCAGCCTGACGACGGTCAGCTTTTATGACTCCTGCTTAAGTAGGCAAGAAGCTACTATCTTTTATAGCAGCTTTGATTATATATTTTCATAGAGTTCCACACAATTCAATGAGTAACATTATTACAGTTTGGATCTGGCATGCCAGTGCATCTCTGGGTAATTTACGGCCTCAGCTGGTATCTGTGCTTGCTGTGTATTTATTGATGTCCTCATTTTGTAACTTTAGACCAATCAAGTTTGTTTCCTTAAGATCATCATTTTCTTTAGTCACAAGAGATGGTATGTTGCCTTACATTTAAAAGAGAGATACTGGTATGTGTGATCTAGAGTAACCAAATTATACAGGACATCTAAGGCCTGCTTTACACTGCATGGTTCAAGTGACCCAATTCCGATTTTTTCCTCTCATTTGGCACAGATCGGATATGATCGGTGAATGTGTAAGCAGGACAAAAGTGCATGGATTCCGTTTTTCTCAGATCGGATACAGGCCTCTCTCATATGTGGAAATAAATGGGAAAGCGAATGCCGGATAAATGGATTTGCATTGTGCCATGTAAGCAGACAAATCAGATATTCCCCAATGAAATCTTGAGTCGTCGTCGAGTGGCGAAAACCTTCGGGAGACCACCAACTGAGATCCACATGACTTATTAAGGTGCTTTATGTGCCTGGATTTTGCTGTCAGCATGTTGCCTTCAGCCTAAGGCTTAGGGCCGTAGTTAGAAACCACTGTTATGTCTGGTCCCGGGGCCTTAAAAGCGGTAACTAATCAAAGCGGGACACCGTTGCTGGGGAACAGGCTAGAAAGCCGTTTATTTCTTCAGGCGTGTATGATGGGGAACCGTGTGTGAGCATGTGGCGATGCTTGCGTGTGTTAAGAGAGGGGGGTGGTATGGGATGGGGACTGTGGGAGAGCAAGTAAATTAAAATAAGGTGTCTCCCCCACAAAAGTTTGGAGTCTTTCTTAACCCACTCTGGAGGCTGAGGTTCAGAGAGCGGAAAAAGAACCCCGAGAAATCTCCCGTGTGTTTCTATTCTGGTCAGAAAGAAGTCATCCTTTGTAGAGAAAGGTTCAACACTTGGATCAAACTGTTAGTACCTTGCGTCTGCAAACACTTCCTCATTCAAAACTCAGAGAGCACATAAAGGCGGCCCGACCAGGCCAGCCCCTCGTATTACTTCCCCATACATCCACGTCTGGGCGCCCAAAACCGCGCGCCTCCTTCCGTCACCCGCCTTGCCTCCTGACAACCGCAATCCTAAAAAGAAATCTGAAAAGAGGTCCGCAGAAAGGCGGAAATGCTGCTACGTGGTCTTCCGACGTCTACAATTAATAGTTTCAGCATTGTATAGTGTAAATGCAAAAATCGAATCTGGTCACTTTTTAAAAGAAAGATGATGTGGCCGTTAAGTCAAAAATGGGATATAGTCAGATATTCGGATATGAGCATCAAGACCTGCAGTGTAAATGCAGACGTTCCTGAAGCATGAGCATCCGTGGTACGAATGCAGTGGTCCGGCAATAGGTTGAGATACCAGGCATCACTAATATAAGTAAAAGCTTGCATCTGAAGAGGAATTTTGCTTGATAAAAGTGGGGATTATTTTTCTTCACAATAAGAGATTAAATGATAACCAATTATTGATGAGTTATCTGAGAAATCTGCATTAAAATCTCCTATTACAAACACACACACACACACAAAAGACCCGGGATATGAGTTAGATGTAATTAAAACCGACCTTGGTAACCCCTGGGTTAATGCATTACATGTCAAGTACATAAAAATAATTGTCAATAGATGCGCCCGATTTCATTCAGCAACTCTTGCAGTAATAAATATTTATTTACATATAATATTCATTCTTTAAGTTGGCATTCATCTTTCGTTTTGTATCAGGCTCCCGTTCAGATTCCATAATATAATTTTCCATAAAACTTTGAATTAACAAAACCCATAGGGTTTGAGCCCCACAGGTGGAGGCTTGGGGAGGAGGGAGGCGGCAGATAGGCGCTGAGAGTAGAAAAGGGCCAGACAACTCACGCACCTGGCTTACATAGGACGCTGAGCAGGTGAGTTAATTGTCTGAACCGCCGTATGAGTAACCTGTGAAACACTGCAGTGTGTGCCTTCCAGAAATTGCCACGAGTCGCTTATTTCCGGAGTCACCATGGAAACGCGTGGAGAAAAAAAGAAAGCGCTTATACTTCAGTGAGGCGAGTCTGAGATTAATGACACGAATGAAGATTATGTCCATCAAAAAAGTAACATGACTCCATCATAAAAGAAAAGTTTCTGTAGCGTGAAGAAGAACAGACAAAAGTAAGCTTTGATTCTGATCTGTTTCCCATTTCCTTGTGATGCATATATATATATATATATATATATATATATACGCCTATGCATATATATATATATATATATATATATATATATATATATATATATATATATATATATATATATATATATATATATATATATATATATATAAAAAACACCCTCACCCCTCATGGGTGGTTTCTCCTATCAAGCTCGGGTCCCTCTACCAGAGGCCTGGGAGCTTGAGGGTCTTGCGCAGTATCTTAGCTGTTCCTAGCACTAAGCTTTTCTGGACTGAGAGGTCTGAGGTCTTTCCAGGTATCTGTTGTAACCACTCCTCCAGCTTGGGGGTTACTGCCCCGAGTGCTCCAATTACCACAGGCACCACTGTCACAGCCTTCACTTTCAGGCTTTTCTCCAGTTCTTCTCTGAGTCCTAGTATTTCTCAGTTTACTCATGATTTCCTTCTTCCTGATGTTCCCATAAACGCTGCATCACCTATGACTTTCCTCTGTTCTTTATCCACCACTACAATGTCTGGTTGGTTCGCCATTACCATCCTATCAGTCTGGATCTGGAAGTCCCAGGATCTTTGCCCTCTCATTCTCTACCACCTTCAGAGGTGTTTCCCATTTTGACCTTGGGGTTTCCAGTCCATATTCTGCACACATGTTCTTGTATATTATTCCAGCCACTTGATTGGCTGGCGCTCCATGTGTCTTTACCTGCCAGCATCTTACACCCTGCAGTTATGTGCTGGATTGTTTCAGGGAGTGCCTCTTTGCACAGCCTACACCTTGGGTCTTGTCTGGTGTGGTAGATCTGAGCCTCTGCTCGATCTGGTGCTCCAGGGCTTGTTCCTGAGCTGCCAGGATGAAGCCTTCAGTGCTGTCCTGTAGGCCCAGCCCTTTCTAGCCATTGGTAGGACTTCTTGATATCAGCCACTTCAGTTATGGTCGGTGGTACATCCCATGCAGGGGTTTGTCCTCCCATGAGGATCTGTCCTCCAGCACTGTATCCTCTTCTCTCCATTGCCTGAGACATTCACTGAGCACACTGTCAGATTCAGGACCTTGAAGCAGTGTACACTCACTGCATCTTGGATGTTTCATCCTGGATAGTAGCTTCTCGCTCACCCTGGTCCTCGGCCTCCTTCCTTACGTGCTTATACAGTCTCAGGGTGCTGGATTTGGGGTGGAACCCTCCATGCATAGTGAGAACTTTCATGTTTTGCCCAACATCCGTGGTCTATATCCTCTTCCTTTGGCCATCTTATTATTCCTGCAGGGTATCCTTGTTAACTGGCAGTCACGTGGCATTTATTGCCGGGTCATATTTTTTGCCATTGAGCTGGCTTTTCAGGACCCGCACTCACTGCGTTGTGTTGGCTATTGCAGCTTTCCTTGTTGCCCTGCTCGGTTGCCATTGCCTCACGGAATTCGGTACTTGTAACTTCTTCCTCAATGTCTACTATTGTTGTTCGCTTCTGGAATGAAACCCCTCTATGTGTGGACAATCTTGCCTCTCTTTGTCACCATCCGGCTGCATTTCTCGAGCCAGATGACATCCCAATGTCAGTACTGAATCCTGGTGGTGTGGATCAGGAGTCAATGTCACGCTTTCGCTCATAGCATATAACTTGATGTCATCCATGTAGAGAGGGGGTGACTGATCTTGGCCCCATTTCTGAGTCTGTATCCATAGCCAGTCTTGATTATTTGTGGGGGGTTCAGACCTATGCAGAGAACAGCAGTGGGGACAGAGCATCACCTTGGTATCCATTGATGGACACTTGTGCAAGTGGCTTCCATTGGCTTCAAGGGTGGTTTCCACAGCTTCATTGAGTTTCTCACTGAAGGCTCTTAGAGTCCCTGTTGATGTTGTGCAGCTCAAGCATTCAGTGATCCATGTGTGTGGCATTGAGTCCTTAGGCCTTCTTGTAATCAATCAGGCTGTGCACAGGTTGGTATCGCCGTGACTTGCGGTGTGGCAGCCTGTTCTGTCGACCAGAGTGGTGTTTGGCTCTCAGTCTCTACCAATACCCTTCTGTGTGGCTCATGAATTGATCCATGTGCCCTATTTATCTTAGTTTGCAGTGCAGACATGAGCTTCCATGTTGTGGAGAGACAGGTTATTGTGTGGTTGGATGGGACTGCACCCTTTGAGGATCCTTCCTGGATCAAGTTATTAAGCCCTTCTGTTAGCCATTCGGGGTGAGTCCACATCTCTTAGCAGCTAGTTCATTTGTGCTGCCAGGCGCTGAAGTGAGTCTTGATAGCTTCTTTAGCCAGTAGTATGTCATGTCAGGGCCAGGTGCTGTCAGTTCTTCTACCTGAGACTCTTTCTTGGATGTCTGCCACTGTGATGGTTACTGGATTCTGTTCAGGGAGGTTGCTATATTCTTTTCTCAGAGAGATCAGACACTGGGCATTGGTGTTATATTAACTTGTCTCTTTCTCCCATACTTTTCAGTACTTTGTTCCAGTTTCAGCCTTGGGTAAGGTCTCCTTTCCGGCTGTTTTGACCCTGCCACTGAGCATACTACTTTTGCGGGTTAGTTCACCGAAAAGAGCCTGTTATATATATATATATATATATATATATATATATATATATATATATATATATATATATATATATAATTGCTGTAAATGAATTACTTCTGTGGTAACAAATGGTGGAGTTAAATTTATTCAACCTTCTAATTTCTTCGTCTATAAACTCAACAATTGTCAATACAACTCAAATTTATAATTCTTGAACTCTCATATGTCTAAGTTTGAGTGGCAGATGCTCATTTCTACTTGACAATAAAAAAAAGACAAAACAGTTTGTGCTCACTGATTTCATTCATTTTAGGAATTTTTCCAACATTGTCAATATATTTGATTGAAACAGCAGTGGTGCTATATAAACTGAAACAGGCGATAAAAGCGTTAAATTATAGATTATTTAGATACCTTTTTCAATAGTGAGAAATGGGTCTATTGCGATAAACTTTTACGTTTTAATGAACGGGAGCTTACCGGAGAAAGGCCAGCCCTCTTGCCAATCAGAAATTAAGTATCACAGGGCTAGACCAATCACTGAATAAACTGCTCCACGTCTAGTTAGAGTGAACAAAAAGTTGCAAATCCTAACACTTGCAGAAAATGAATGTTCCGTCTGAAGAGAAGTTGACAAACTCGAGCCAAGCGGCTGCAGATGAAGGTTCCAGAGCATTGTAAGAAACCTGGACCCGGTCGAAAAAGTTCCGCCCGATATTGAATTTTTAGGTTATCTAAAGTCGGATAAAAGTAACATCTACACCAAATTGTACTTAAGAATCGTTCCTAATAAATGTGGAAATACCACTAGCCTTTTTTCTCATAAAAGCAGCACCACCCCTAAAGGCATGCTCAATGTCAGACTTCAAAACAACTGGGTAGACCCTGCTGCAACATGATCTTTACATTGACGCATTTTCCAATATAGCATCACTCGACAAAAAGTCTTCCTTGCCCATAATCTGTAGGCTTTTTTTCATTTTTAGCAGAAATCACACCCAGCCATGGTGCCCTGTTGTTGCCTCCTGAATGGGAGGCCATTGCTGTTGATCTGACAGTCTTTTGGACTTATCTTTACAGAAAGCTATTACTTGGTTACTACGAAGTATTTAAATAGAACATTTTTGTTTTAAGTTTTCTTTTCTTTTCTTGAAAGGCATTTTAAAAAGTGAGGTTTCTTGAGGTTTTTTAGTTTATTACTTGTTTTATATTGACATAATTATTGTGTCAATTTTTTGTCTATTTTTCTGTTAAACGAAAGTTCAAACATTTGAATTTATTTGTGGTCTTTAAAACTGTGTGCAATAAGGGTACTTTTGGCATCTCAGTTAGCTTTGATATATCGTTTTAATAATAGATTTATCGCACAATATATGACAATATCGTGATATGGAAAATCAATATCGCCCAGCAGCCTAATATAAACTCATCATCCTCCTCCTCTCCCTCATGATTTTAGAGAGACTTGAGCAAAGAGTCCGGGAAAAATAACTTTATCAAAACCACGGTGAAACACAGTAAAACAGCTAAACAACTAAACACATTTGGTCAAAGCCACATAAGCCCAAATCGTCCAGACAGGCAAAGGAATAGTATCCCCACAATCCTTTACGGTGCCGATCTAACAGCAGCACCAAAAGTTACACCCTACTTAGTGAAATAATTTGAATGAAAGCAAAATAACTGTCTGAAAACTACTTTATTTTTAAACTTAAAAAAAAGATTTATCTTAACTGAAGCAAATAATTAAGTTAGATCAAAGTAAAAAAGTTTATTTTCCAGCATCCATATGTGGTGTATCGTCGCTTTCACGATTGAAAAAAGTATTATCTGAACTTCTTCATCCACTAAATAATCTTCAAATGGACACGCCCTGCTGCTTCACCTCTCTGAAAACAAGCTAACCTTCAACTAAACCTGCTCACGGTTATGTTCCTGCTGATTGCCATGGTAACTTGACCTACCCTGAAACATACCTCCATTTCTGGAACCAGCTTCAGAGGTTATCAACCTTAGCCTCAGCTTACCGTGGCTGTAACCCACATGTTTTTCCGCAGCACTGTCCTTTTAAAGCTACGTTTAAGAACTCATGAGACTTCGAGCGTGTGACACACTTTCAACTTCCGTGTTTCATTCATTTATAAATAAGTGCGGCGAGATGGTTGACAGGGAAGCATACTGACCGGGGAGTTTCAGCAAATCCTTGCTGCTGGCGCCCTCGTCGGGCAACCTTCTAATTCATCTTCAACTTTCGTTTTTTCTTCACACCCCAACTGGTGAGTGGCTTGGTTTTTTTTTGTTTGTGTCTGGCAGTCAGCAAGCCTTGAGCTAGAGGTATTCAAAGCAGGTTATGCTAGCTCCTCAGTCAGGATTTGAGGCTAGGAAGTTGATAACCTCAGCTTCGGTTCCAGAAATGGGTATGTTTCAGAATTAGGTCAAAGTTGCCACATATGGCGCTCATACTCCTGGGCTACTCTTTCGAGATGAGAAGCTGTAGGTTTAGTTAAAAGGTGAAACAACATGGTGTCCCATTAGATGTTGGTGGATGAGCTCAGTGAGACATGATCTGTTCAGTTTAAAAATTACGTGGATTTTCAGGCCAGTTATTCTTTTTCATTAGAATAATCAGGAGTGTTTATAGCACCTATAGACCTTGGTCTTAGCGACGGTGTGGTAAAGTCCTAATTGAGATTTTGCACTCCGTGCATTTCTCCCCCGTCTTTTTTTGTTATAAAAATGAGAATATCTGCCGGCTCAAACTTAGACATTTGAGAGTTCAAGAAATATTATTAATTAAGATGAAAAAAAAAAAAAATTAATTGAATTGGAGTAATGTGACATTTAGTTAAATAAATATATGTAAATTTGAGTTCTATGAACAGTATTACAGAGTTTATAAGCGTTTACTTTGTCTGCTCTCTTTTCTGCGCCAGACACTCTTTCTTTGCACCAATGATGCCTTAGTGTTGCACTTTTTTTTGATGGACGTGTAATCTTCGCCATGATCTATTAAAACCTCGAACTCAATCTCACTGAAGTACAGCGTTTTCTATATATATATATATATATATATAAATAACTTATCCAATTTTGCCAACTTAAATGAATGTCTTCTATTGGTAACAAGTAATTGAGTTAAATTTATTCAACCTAATTTCTTACGTCTATAAACTGAACAATTGTTAATACAACTCAAATTTATAATTCTTGAACTGTCATATGTCTAAGTTTGAGTCGGCAGATACTCATTTTTATGACAAAAAAAAGAACAAAACAGTATGTGCTCACTGATTTCATTCATTTAGGAATTCTCCGACATAGTCCATATGTTGATTAGCTGTAGTGGTGCTATATACACTCATCATCCTCTCCCTCCCTCTCCCTCATGGTGCAGAGACTTGAGCAAAGTAGTAAAAAATAACTCATCAAAACACGGTAAAACACAGTAAACAGCTAAACAACTAAACACATTTGGTCAAAAACCCACACTTAAACCAAAATCCGTCCAGACAGGCAAAGGGAATAGTATCCCACAACCCTTTGTGGTGCCGATCTAACAGCAGCACCAAAGATACACCTACTTAATTGAAATAATTTGAATGAAAGCAAAATAACTGTCTGAAAACTACTTTATTTTTAAACTTAAAAAAAAGATTTATCTTAACTGAAGCAAATAATTAAGTTAGATCAAAGTAAAAAAGTTTATTTTTCCAACATCCATTTGTGGTCTTATCATCCTCTCATGGTGGAAAAAGTATTATCTGAGCTTCTTCATCCACTAAATCATCTTCAAATGGACACACCATGCTGCTTCACCTCTCTGAAAACAAACTAACCTTCAACTAAACCTGCTCCAGACCAGGTTATGTTCAGAGCATGAGTTGACATGGCAACTTGACCTACCCTGAAACATACCTCCATTTCCAGAACCGAAAGCTGAGGTTATCAACTTCCTTAGCCTCAAACTTACCGTGGGAGCTAGCATAACCTGCTTTCTGGAATACCTCCCATGACACTATTATATGATACAATCTGCATGTATTGTTGTCAAATGAGATGACACAAAATGAACTTGTTAGGCGCTGGTTTCGCCGCCATCATCGATAGGAATTGAGGCCTTATTCACATTACGAGTAATTTCTGGGGCCAGAGAACCACTGACTGCAGAAGTTTGTTCTTTGCGGCGGGGCTGATATTAGTGCCTCACATAAACACCATCCGGCCAGAGCTCAGCCGCATACATGTCTGCCACAGCATTACATTTAGCAGTGATGTGAAAGTAGCTGAATCTTCCGTGAGCAGTCTCAATTTTCTTGCATTTAACTTCCAGACCCAGGTTGCCTTCCAGGTACTTGCTTAGTGTAACAGCATCCAAACTGTGGACAAATTTGGTTGCAAAAACACTCAACATCTTCGTCTTCACTGCTTGAATATTAGAAACAGAGCCAGTTCCAATAATGTCAGGAGTTTTGTGCAAACGAACAGCTGCGTGATTCACTTGTGGCTTTGAAACTGAAGCAGGTTTTACATCCATTCCTTTCCTCCGGCGTCCATCCCGCACAACAACACTCCACATTGTTGACGCCAGAGCTTGTCCTGCAGGCTGTTCGGCCTAACTGCCAGCTGGTTTCTCTGTGTTTTTTTTGACTCAGCACTGGTGAGTGGTTCAGCGTAGCCGCGCTGCTGCTCCATCACAGTGATCTGGTTGTCCATCGATGCCGTTGCAGCATGAAGACTTTCACAAACAGTAGTTTGAGACTCCAAAGTGACTTTCATGCAGCGCATATCGTTGTTTATCTGCTCCATCCGTGACAGTAGCGCTGAGACGTCAACGTGGTTGAATGAGACAGGAGGCAGTTCATCTAAATAGTGCGAGACAAACCTTGGAATATTGTCCCCACATTCGTTAAGCACTTTCAAACACATCTTTACGTTGTTAATGTCCTTCTGCGTGCCTTTGTGGAAAAATGCAGCGTTGAGAGGAATTAGGGCAGACCTCACACAAAACTTTCTTTGATGATTCAATGCACTCCGAGCTGAAATTGTTTGTTACAAGCAAAACAATTTTGTTTTCACTTAGCATTCTCATTTTCACAGCAACAAAGCTTAAGAGTTCGTCTTCCACAGAAATTCTACCATCGCTGGTTTTAATGATCTCCAGTTTAATGCGGGAGAGACCTGAAAAACGTCGTGCCTCTTCTGCAGCCATCGCACCTCCAAAAAAGACGTATGAAGTTAATACTTAAGTATTACCTTTATGTCATAAGTGCATCCAACCTACATTATTCTTATCAACACTTCACAATACCCTTACAGCCCCCACAAAAATTATTTTCATGGTGCCCCTTGAGGTGCCTGCACGAGTCCCAAGGGAACTGCAAGATACACCTGCAGGCACTCCTTTTTACTACCCTCCACGGGCCCGAACTACCCAAAAACCCGCACGGATCAACCCCTCGATACAGGTGCACGGGACTATGGCTTGAGCTAAAACAACCTGATCGCAAAATATGACCAAATCTAAGAAAAAAGAAAATGAAACAATCAAAAGCACCAATCCTCTGTATATCAAGCTTTAGAGCCTTGATGGAAAAAGGATTTGTGCTACAGGACGCACTAAACACTGACAACCACCAAGTTACAAAAAAAATCATTACACATCAATGATCGCCTGCAGATATCATATCAAATCCAATCAAATCAACCTTTATTTATATAGCACTTTTTCAACAACATATGTCACTCAAAGTGCTGTGCACACACACTCATATATATGAGTCCACAAAGGGATTTTACATCTTTAGAAGATCTCTTTTCTTCTTTCCTACTGGAAGGAAGATCTTATCAATGGCGTCAAAGCACAGCTTCACCTTGTCAAAGATTTCTTGGAATAAATTTCACTGACAGAAATGATCACTTTGCTCCTCAGGTGCACAGCGGTTAACCTCTTCTGTCTGAAAAACACAAGACTAAAGAAATGTTGAAGGCTTGATGTGAGACTAACATAGAAGCGGAGAAATGTACTTCAGTTGATGAAAGGGAATGATTTAATATCTAATGGTGCTAACTCGCTCTAATTGACCCCTGATGGCAGCTTAAGAGAGGGGTCTTTGGTAAGAGCTGACTTTTCTAAACACTGACATTTTTCAAAAGTTTGGGCTGGAAACCTTTCTTTGTGTAGCCCATAATAACACTTTTATAAAATATCTGCAGATGCAGATGCATTTTAGGTCAAAATCTTTGTAATGTGGCTAAAACTTTCCAAAAAAGACAAAACATTGTTTATTGTGAAAAGAATTCTGATCCAGTGAGGATATGCTTTAAAGGCAACAACTGAAGAAACAAACAAATAAAATATATTTCCATTAATGCAAATGGTAGGATACGTAAAAGTTAAAACCATAAAACTATTAGCAAAATAACACATTAAGTTTGATTTAAATCTATACCAAAAAAAAAACAATTACAGATATCCTACAAACATTTTTATTTTCCATTTTTAAAAGAATGGGCTGCTCTAGGCTCTTTATGAATCCTAGTGTGCTCCTTTGCAAGATGAGAAATTTACATTATACAAAATATTCCAGTCAGCTGTTGTTGGTGTTCTAGCAAAGTGAAGCAATTAGGAACAATAGCAACTCAGCAACAAAGTTCTCGACTATATTAACTGACAGAGCAGGTCAGCGAATGCTGAGGGACAAAGTGCAAAGTCAATCCCTTCAGTCCTTCCAGATGTCCTTCAGATTCACTCAAGAACATTAAACTATACTACATGGAATAGAAAGCATAGATGCAGTGGTTTTAAAGCACCACTACTAGACTTTAGAGAAAGCATGTCCAAACTTCAGCCAAATCCAGCATGCGTCCAAATTTCTACTGGCCCGCATGTTCCTGTTTGAAAAATGACTGATATGTGGCCTCCAGCACTCTCTAAGAACTATGATTTCTTGCTGGTGATTGGCTGAATTACATTACAAGCTACTTGTAATGTAATTCAGGCTACTTGACCTTCAGAGCCTTGAGGGCCAAATGAGAAGAACAGATATGTTTGTTTGTGGAATCAAAATCACAACTTCTGAATAAGATTTGTGTTATTTTCCTGTTCACATAATTTAGATGTAGAAGCTTACAGTAATAGTGAATCTTTTGCAACATTTCATGTTAACCCAGATTTCATGTTGACGAAAGATTTTCTTCCAGACAGACTTTTTCTTTATTCTATTCCTGGTATTTAAATATAACATTCACCATAACTTTGGTAAAAATGTCATCAGATTTATTTCTCTTTTCTGTAAAGAAATCAAAAGTATCCCATTGCAAAAAGGGGGAAAAAAATCATTAAATCATTCAGCTACATTTGATTTTATTAAGAGTTTGCAACCCGATTGGTTGGCCCTCACGCATTTTCACTTCACTAAATCTGGCCTTGTTTGCAGAGAAAGTTTGGACACCCTTGCTTTAGAGCATCATGTCAGCATGATAAATCACGATTTGAAGAACTTGATAGATTTTCACAGTCCATCAGTGTCAATTTGACACCAGAGCATCGCCTGGACACATATTAAAACCAGAGCTTGCAGACTTCTTTATTGTAAAAGAAAAAGAAAAAATTACCCAACGCTGCTCTCCTTTATTTTTTATTTAGAAGTGAGAGGAACAAGTGCAAAACCAGAGACTAGACTGATTTACATAAAAATATCAGCATGAACATCCAGAAGACCACTTTTTCTAAGCACAAATTCAATTTCAATGTTAAATAATTTAAACATTAAAACAAAAAGATCTAACTATGAGTGGAGTTTGGACACATAAAAAGAGTCAAGCTGAGACAGAAAAAGCACAGCAATGTAGACAGGAAGAGAATAGAAAGTCAAAAGTCATGCTACTACTCTGTAAATCTTTTGCCTCTAACGAGGGGACGGTGAGGGGCTCAGGATGAAACCCGGAAATGAAATGTGATTCTGTCTTCTGCTCCAGTAACAAACAATACAGATTATAAATTAGCCAACGACATTTGCAAAGTAAAGTGTGTTTGTTTTGTGTTTTTTCACGTCAAACATGTAACACCAGTACTCCTCCTGACATCCTTATTAAAATGCTGTTTCCTAATCACAGATTTAAATATGAACTGAGTTTTGCCTTGTCGTTGCTCAGCCCGGCGTTGAAAACGAGGTGAGAGCCTCTCAACAGGTTATCAAAAGCTGTTGAAGTAGATGAAAATACTTTGGCAAAAATGCCTCATTAAAACCGAGGAAATAGCTTCTCATAATTTCATCCTCACTGAGCAACATGCTTGTTCTTAATCAGCGGAGCTCTCTGTTGGCTTCAGATTGCTGAGGGAGTACTCTGTTGGTTATGTGCAATTACTTATTTGCCAGTCAATAAAGCAGTGAGGCAATAAACCGGCTTTGTGTTAATCTAAGATTAATTTGCACAAATAGCAGAACAAGGAGAGGGCAGAGATAAAATAATAATGTACCAATTCAATATTCATTCCCCACAGATTTTATGAGGAGGCGGTGGGGTTCATTTCCAGGTATGACGGGAATGGAAGCGTGCCCAGATTTAAGTTGATGCTGTCGATTAGGCTGAAGAGGTTCTTAGGAGACATATTGGGATGCTTTATTTATGATACTTACAGTGATACTATAAACTAGATGCTTACACTGACACCTGTGTATCAGAATTTCTATAGTTTTAAAAGTGTCTTTGATTCTGCTTAAAAGGCCAAAAATATATACAGTATGAATTAAATATTTCCTTGTTCTAAAGGAAAATAAAACGATTCACACTCGACTCCTTCCATCCCTGCTTGCTTCTGAATGATTTTACATAATACCACTGTTAAAAGTATTTCTTTGATATTACTTTAAAAAAGGCAACATTCTCCAAGCAAGTTTTTGTAGTTTACTAAACAAAACCTAATATTACTGATTTTACTATATTCAAAAAGTTCAAGTTAAGTCGACTTAATTAATTACTTTGAAAACATTGTTAAGTTTGAGTAGTACTTAATAAAAATAAGTTTTATGTAGCAAATTTATAATTCTTTCACATACTCAAATGTATTCATTTCAGTGAAGTCTTAAAATTTTGGTTTGGTATAATTACATTTTTTGTTAGAAAAATTTAGGAAATACAAAGATGTATTTAATTTTGAAAAGATTTATTCAGTTTGCAAAATTATAATTTCAAAAGTACTCTTAAAATTCCAAGTAGACACATGACAGTTTTAACGTAACAACCAACTTAGTTTAGCCTTTACAAAACTAGTCAACTTGTCAGCATCTAAAACAATAACACAAAAACCAGGGAGAATTTAGAGAGAACTAAAGCTTTTAAAAAACGTCATAGGGTTTTTGGATCCCAAACAAGGTTTAAAATACATTTCATTGTACTTTTGGTTCCAGAAAATCATCACAATTATGTTGAATTCAAAGTCTCAAATTCATTTTCAGATTGTACGATCAAATAACTTAGAATTAAATGTAATCATAGTGCATAAATAAAAAGTAAAAAACGTGTTAAAAAACAACTACTAGAAGGTAAATATACAGACAGTAAAAGTATATACAGTACGTTATGTCCACCAACCTCTCAACTTACCACATGCATTTAATGTGAGATCATCACAAATTAGTTTCAAATATAAAGAAAAGCCTGCAGCCCTGTTGGGACCGGGATCAATCATGGGAATCAATGACAAAACACTGCCAAAACTGTTTCCCAAGTCTTATCTGTCAGCTTGGAAGGGTCCCACGGAGCCAGCCCCCACAACACAGACAGAGAGGGGTACTTTTGCTGTCAGAAGCCATAACTGCTTCAGGTTGGATTTACAGAAGTGGACATTTATTGCAGTCTCAGCTGCAGCACGATTCCCCACATAAAACACGATGTAATGTTTGTTATGGTTTCACTGAGCACTTATGGCATAAAACACTGCGAGTCAGACTCCAATGTTTTCATTCACATCAGGTTACACATCTCTGATGCACATATTCAGAGTAGAGGAGCACTAATCCCATTAAATTACATGTTTAGCATGAACTGATAAGGAGAGCAGAGGCAAAAGGTTTCTAAATCTAGTTTTTGTTTTTGAATCAAAAATGAGACATTCGTTATTGATGGGAATAAAAACAGAGGTTGCCTATTTTTATAAATGTAAAAAGTGAAGATAAGGCTGATTTAAAGTCCCCACAGCATTCCCAGTAGGAGTGTAACAATGAATCAATGCATCAACTTCTATTCCAAGGATCGAATCAGATTGATCTGTCTGAGGCAAAATCGAAGCAGATCAACCAATTTCATCAGGAATTGTTTAAAAAATAAATCAATAAATAATCAAATCGAAATCAGAATATACCATTGCATTGAGCAACGAATTTTGCAAAGACAATACAGTGTAGTGAAATGCTATAATAATGTTCTTTTTTGTGTTAATTTGATGTGGAAAAACAACAACGCACTGAACTAACATGTGAATAGATTTGCCATTAGTTCTTGTTTCCTTGTTTGTTTGTACACATATTTAATTTACGCTTGATTATCTCAAAGAAATCCAAGGAATCCGGACAACTTCACCTGCACTGTTCAGTACCAGGTATTTATCTCTCAGTCACACTAGTTGAATTTTTGGCTAAAGAAGTTCTGGATTCATTTTAGGTCAATCGGATAAAAATGGATTATTCAAAATGAATCAAATTCGAATCAGCAACCACAAATATTGAATCAAGTCCTTCTAAATCATTACATCCCTTGTTCTATGATCATCAAGTAGTTGATCAGAAATTTGCCTCTGAGTTGTGGACGGAGCAACATCACCCCCCCTTCCCCTCCCTGTTGTGGAGCACAGAGCATTTTTTCAAACTCCACTGCTTACTCCTGAGTCACAGCAGTTTGAATAGAGAAATGCTCAGAAACACAATCTTGAGCCTAAGTTTTTTAGTACATATCCATGTTAAAAACACAAAAAATACAATTTTCATCAGAGTGGGTCTTGCTTTTTTAATAACCATGAATCTTTCTGTTTTCTGTTGTTTATTGTGTCCTTTGAAAGAAACAAGAAAAAGAAACGGGGAAAAGCAGAAAATCTAAAATGGTCAGCTGTGACATGACATGACATAAAGTTTGTCTTTTAATTGGGTCAAAAACCAACTTTTGAACTTAGGTCAGCACACAACCAAGGAAAGGGAGAAAAATAAACCTCCACGAAGCATTCAGGTGTGTAATTTCATCTGTCCTTGTTCTGTCAGTGGTCCCAGCTGAGGGTGAAAGTGGTCAACGTGTCCTGTCCCAATTACTAGTCTAGCAGAGGACCTCAGGCTCGGTCACACTACGGAACTTACATGAACATAAGATGATGTCCCAGGATGAAACACACAAACAGGGCTTTCACACACAGATGAAGTCACATGCTGGAGAGCACGTGCACAAACAAATCAACACATAGAAACCCACACTCTAACATGCTGAAGAAGCAGAGAAAGGTTGTGTTCCTCATTGTGGCAGACATGCAGGCTGAACTTAGTGACAGACACAACTAGACTCCTTTTTCACTTTCTATCTAAACTGAATTTATCATCCTACATGTCAAAAGAATTCTTTAAAAAGTCGCTTTTTTTTGGTAAAGGCTCTATTTTCACACACAGATATAGGGATCTGTAAAATGCTGATGAGGATATGGACATTCATTTACTGCTCATTCATTACTAAATGCAAAAGTTGTTCATTCAAGATCTATTGAAAAATATCTGTCTCACTCAATTCCATAGCTCTGGCTTTTTTTTGTGCCTTAGCAGTCTTTTTGCTGATTTTTTTCTTGTTCATTTAACTCTGAATAAATAAAATAATCAACACAGTTTCAGTGTTTATTTGCATAAACAGCCTAAGAATCTTTAAATAGTTCCCAGCAGCTGAGTCCTGCAGCTAACGTAGCCCACAACAACACCCCAGTTCACACATCACGTCCAAAGAATCGCTGCTGAGAAATACTGCAAATGAAAACTTTGGTTGGTCATTTTACCAAATGTGGGCACGTTTTATTATGACAGTTTATCTAATAATTACTGTTGTGCATTAGGAGAAGAAAGGTTTTTAAACCCCACCCCTCATTGATTTGACCAATCATTTACCTTAATTTAATGCTTAACCTTTTCACACCTAGCTTTAGCTCCAGTGTTTACACCCTTTTGACTACCAGAACGAAAAGTTCACACCAACTGCATTTCGCACATCAAATTCTGCCACCTAGGCGGGCGTCAAATTTGCTGCTGGACAGTTGTCCAAAAATTAGCCTCATCACTACATGGAGGCATTGACTGTATAGCTCATTTACAATGCATGAAAAATATGGATGATGTTGAAAGATCCGGTTTATTTACTTTAAGGAGCTCTACAATGGCTTTGGTAATCACATATCCATGTCTGGGTTCAGGAGATCATTCAGAGACTCTCCCACCTCTGAGACTCCCAGAGACACCCACGTCTCTGGCAAAAGCCAACTTCCTGATTGGTTGATGGGAAGTGTATTCTTTGCCAAAGTTCAGATATTTGAAGTTAAAATGCGCTGCCACAAAACCCCCGTCCTGCGCCCAATGCTCAATCTGCAATCAAATTGAAACCGGCCACACCTGCCGCACGTATTGTGTTCGGTGTGAACACAGCTCAACTCTTCAACCATGTATGTAATTAACGGGATTCCAGAACCGTTTGAAGCAGAGAAATGCAGTCTTGTGCAGATATGCAACGCTTTAGGGTAGTGAAATGATTACGTAATTAATGTAAACCAGCCGATTCAGTCAGAAAAAAAGCATCTAACCATTAGTAATGTTTTGCACATCTTGCAAACATGAAAAGCCGCTTTTCTCTGCTTCAGAAACAGCTAATTCATATTGATCGCATTAGTGGACAAAGATTTACGGTACGTTAAAGTGCATGTGTTAATTAGCCTTGCATTGCTTCCAAGTCCACTGGAAAGCTGCATAAGCCAGTAATTTTTGAAGACCGAAGGCAATAAACTTACGAGCCATGCCAAAGCTAACACGCTAACGACCGACCGGTCAACTAATTTACCATTGGCTAATGAATCTGTCAATCAAACTCATCAACAAAACAGGCGTGCTCGCTTTCAGCCAATTATATGGCCTCTTAGACTTTCTCTAAGCTTTCACACATGTGACAAAAAAAGCCCCGCCCATCTTTGATTCTGTACTGGTCGGTTGTTAGCGTGTTAGCTTTAGCATGGCTACTGTAGGTTTATTGCCTTTGGTCTTCAAAAATGACTGGCTTGTGCAACTTTACAGTGGACTTGGAAGCAAGGCAACAATGGTTGAATGCAATTGGCATTGAATCCAGAGAACTGTCTCCTGGTGATGCTATGTTGTTGTTTTTTTATTTTAATTTGTCTGAATTAAATTATTATACTTCTTTTACAGAAAGATTTTTTTAGTCTGTTTTAATGTTATAAAGTGCCTTTACAAGCTTTATGCTTTGTGGTTGTTTGTGTTAAAAACCTTCCTCACTTTAGATGAGGTCCTGCAAAACATTTAATAAACTGTTTACAAAGTTAATTAATACATTTGTCAAGCGTATAAGCAGTTTAGTAATATAGACTGAAGACAATGGTCTGACTTTAGATGTTAATGAATCTTATTAACACTTTCAGGTATTTGCAAGACATTTATAATGCTAATAAATATATTACTAGCATCTTACACATTAATAAATCGTAATAATTAATAAAACTTATTACGCTTATTAACACTTAGGCTTGTGTGAGACATCAATGCTAACAAATGTCTTACTAACACCCTAGAAATTTTATTATAATGCTTGTTAATACGTTAACAAAGTTTGTTAAGGAATCCTAATGTAAAGTGTTAATACATTTTTTTGCTTATACAATTCAAACACATTTATCTAACTTAATATCATACATCTATCCTACTCAATACAATGTTTTTATGGCATTGATGTTTTATTTTTATTATTTTTCTCTTTAATTTTACTTACGTTAAGATAAGCCCATTAGGCCTTATGATTTCCATATCAAAGACATGAATAACCCAGCGACACTTTACCTTACAGGGAAGGAACTCAAAGCCATGAACTCTGTCTCTAATGCTACGACATTCGGTATTTATATTCACATGGGAGTTGGTCACACTCTAACTCATGGTGCAGAGAGAAATAAACACAACGGGTTAAATTACTTGTAAAAACAGAGTTAAACAGCTAGATGACAAAACCCATGGACAAAAACTCACACTTAAACCCCAATCTGCCCAGACAGGCAAAGAAAATGGTATCCCACAATTCCTTGCGCTGCCTTACGTTATGACGTTATGACGTCATGACGCATTGACAGCTTCACACCAAAGTTACACCAACTTAAATAACTATGTCAGACAACTACGTTTTTTCAAAGTTGAATGAACTCAAAAAAAAAGATTTATTTTCAACAAACTAAATAATTAAATTAGATCAATGTAAAAAAGTTCATCTTTCCAACTCCTAAAGGACCTTTTTTTTAAAACTTCTGTAACAACTTTAAAGTGCTGAAGGCTAAACTTTAGTTGAAAGCTTTGTTTTCATTGCAAAAAGTTTACCGAGCCCAGTACATTGGAGTTTCCTGTTTCAACCTTCAACAACAAGCCTGCAAACTTCTGAAGTTGATCACAGATGACAGACAGGTTTTACAGTCAGCAAGCTCACAGTAGGCTTTGGCAAGCTGGCAGCAGTGTTGATACCCCCCCAAACTGCAGGGCATTCAAGAAAAAAGGGCTATTAAAAATGCCCCAAACCTTGGGGTGGTCATGGTGCAGGACACCACGGTAGACTTGTGGGAGGAAAACAGAGGGAATCTGGCAAAGTGACACTCGGGGCTTTATGCTGCTTCCCTTTGCTCAGGAACTAAATTGGCATATGTTAAAACAATGTGAGCCAAAACTGCTAACAACAAAAGCAGCTCTAACAGACAACAGCAGAAGTCTATTTTACACGGAAATGAACCTTTTAGTTCATTAACAGCATGCATTTTCCAAAGCCAACTTAAGAACATAAACATTGGTGAAAAAAGTTTGTATTTCTAAATATGTTTTCACCTGTCAAGAAAAGAAGGAAAATATTTACAGATCAATCTTTTTTTCTCCATGTAGAGTTAGTATCCTGCTATGATCTGCATCATTGCATTTCCATGTGTGTTTTGCTTTTTCTTAGGGAGAAGCAACTGTTCAGTCATTTGCAGTAGATTAAGTCTTTGAAAAATGACAAAGTAGTAATTTTGTTAAACTTGATTAAACTTTTTTATTCTCTAATTTTTTGACACCCTGCAGCAGTGCTGGACTGCAAAGACCACATTGTTTTCTCAATTCTTGATTCTGACTGCGTGTTTAAGTGAAATTGTTTGCTTTTTTATTTCCCGCCACATACTCAAAAATTCATCAAGATTTGCACGCACTTATTTTTTAATTTTAATCATAGTGAACGACCCTACACACACACACACACACACACACACACACACACACACACACACACACACACACACAATGGGACCAAAAAATATCCAATAAGGCTAAAAATTAATTCAAAATCATGTAAAAATAATTACACACATTTTTAAAAGATATTTTAAAGATAAAGTTTTGAAGTATTTTGGGATGTCCACCTCTGACGGTGGAGATTTTCATATGGTTGCACAAATGAAGCTTTTGTTTTAACAAAAGGGAAGTATTGATTTTGACCTCAATGAAAGAGGCCACCATCTTAAATATTTTGGGGGAAAAAGGCCTTTGGTACCTTTTACAAATTTAAACTCCTAGGTATTTTGATGTATCGACTCGTACCTCCTCGAGCATCATTGGAAAGCTCGGCAGGTAAGAATGTTTTAGTTGCGATTTTGTATGACTTTAGAGCGGCAAGCTTGTAAGTGGGGTTCCTGGTCATTCTCATTATTTGCCACAATATTATTAAGCGTGTCACGATGAGTCGCTGGCTTAAGCTGAATGATGATATGGCGTGGGAAAATTAGGCATGGTTAACAGAAATGTCATTTAAACAATAATTTACTTTTGCCAGTTCTGCTAAAAGTTATATAGACCTGTTCGTCACCCCTAGGCAACCACAAAATAAAATGGTTGCTATGGAGATAAAACCATCAGAAAAGTCGCCATTTGATAAAAGAGTTTTCATCATTAATTTATCATGATGAACAGGTGGGTAGTGACAGAGGAGGAGAGTGAGGGGCGTGTAGCAGCCGCTTAGCCAGCGGGGGCGATTCAAAGGAGGAGGTTAGTGCTGGGGACGGGTAGGTCTATCTATTGCTGCTTCTGGCTTTGACCTTTTTTTTTTTTCCCTTTTGCAAGTTCAAGTTAAAAAACAGAAAAGAGTAACTGTGGTACAATTAGAAAAAACGTTTACACCTAAAATGTGCCAGATTCGCTAATTTAAATTAAAGATAAATTAATTCAAACTGATATGGGATCGTCTGAAACAATGTTTTAATTTCAAAACAGTCCTCCATCTAAAATAATTGCAATATTTTGTGCATTCAGCTTCCCAAGAGAACGGTTCTTTTTCGTTAAAACAATCTGCTCTCTGTCTCAGGGAGCACACTAATTTCAAACAGAGAAACATTGATTCTATCCCTAACTAATTCCCTCGTCCCATTCACACCTGTGCGCTGGAACACAAACCTCTGGTGTGTGTGTCTTCTTTCTGGCGTTTGTTAGGTCTAATTAAAGTGCAGCTGCTCACTAGAGGGGTTGATGACACATAAGGGTGTTTCATTAATATTGGAAAGCAATGACGCATGGCGGCGTTGCAGGATAAGAACGAGCTGACGGGGGAGAGGTGAAAAAGAAACAGAAAAAGGGAAATCTAAAGATTTCCATGTTGGTTGCTTGTTGAGGATTGTTGCCAGGCTGAGGGAAAAAAAATGAAAGAATTACAAAAAAGTTGATGAAACATTTAAAAAAAATCTGCTTTGTAAAACATAGATCCTACTAAGCATGAAATTAAAGACAGAAAGACCAGTTTTTCTATCACAAGCATGAAATAATTAGTCTTATAACGAAGCAATTAGGAGGAAAACTGCAGAGAAAAAAGAAATGACAGAAGGCATGTACAATAAGACTGGAAAAGGCAAATTATCATCTGCTGTAGGGAGTATTTTAATGTCTTGAGCATTAGTGTGTACGTTCAAACACCCTGTGAAACAATGTGTGTGTAAGTCATGGGGACCTTGTGCTGTATAAACACCGACCTTGTCAGGAATGGTAGTCCTTATGGAGCCAAAAGCTTGGTTCTAATGAGGCAAAACGTTATATGTGGGGCTCAGGTTGGGGTTAGAGATCAGCTGCAAGAGGCATTTGCTTTAAGTCCGAGCTGAAATGGTTCGTGGTTAGGAGAACTCTGCGCACTTCAGACGAATAAAGGTCAGGATGGCTGAGATAGTTTCTTTGAATGCTGGACTACTGAAGGTAAAGAGCAATTGTCCGGCCCTCAACGTGAGACCAGTGAGCAGTTCCAAGCCAACCAAAGTCCTTCCAGTTTTTACAAGTGTCCAAAATCTTTTTGTCATTTTTTTTTAATCTGGAAGTTACTATAAATGACTTTTTCCTACTTTTCAAAGTCTCTCAAATAGAATTAATGACTTCTATTTGAGATCAAATGTGATGTTAATGGGTTGGATTCCATTGAACTGCTTTTAAAGTATTTTTTTGGTAAAGATGCAACACTTATCTAGCGTATTCATCCATCCATGCATGCATCCGCCATCTTAACCGGCTGAATTCTGTAAAGGCTTACAGAGTCGCTGGAGCCAACTGTAAAGGCGGGGTTACTCCCTGAACAGGTCACCAGTCTGTTTCAGAGCCACACACTCACATGCACACCCATAGAGACAATTTAGAGTCGACAGATGCTAAGATGGTGCTAACAAACTTAGAAGGGCGCCAAAAATATATACATTAAACCATCAACCATAGCTACAGCAGAGCCCTTCTCCGTCACGGTTCAAGGTGTATCTCTGTATGCCATGGTAGCAACAACTGTTCTTTCACGTCTAGCATCATAAACTGTTTTGTTTTGTAAAATCCAAAGATACCTGGGTGTGAAAATCTCACTAGTTTAGCAGCGGCTAGTTTGGCACCAAACTCCACCCACAAAATATTGACCTCAGACTATCAGCAGATCCTCCTACATCTATGGTTCAATTGTCTTCCATGTGATTGGCTGATTGGTTGTCTTTTTAGCGAGTAATTAAACAAAACAGTTATGCCTTCCTGCTATTCTCTTGGCAAAAAAGTCAATTCGATGGAAACAGTCTACCTTAAATACTGTTAATTGTGCAATTATTTCTGTGAGGAGAAGTTGTGAGTTTATGCTAATCACTTCCTGCTGTTTGGAACCAAAGGTAAAGCAAGGGGTTGATTCTCTTACCCCCCCACAAAACAAACACTGAATCTGGCATTTGGAGATTGGTGAGAATGTTTTGTCTGTGTATTTTGGTCCAGACAGCTGACAATCAAAGGTTCTGACGGTGCCTCCACATTTGTTTTTGTCTACATTCTCTCTCTGTCCTATTTAGAAGAAACTGCACTTTGAGCATTTCAGTAGCAATTACAGCAACACTAATTGACAGAATATTAGCTCTGATGAAGGAGCACTGATGAGTGAACACGAATCACAATACTCTGAACAAATTTTTCATTTGTGTTGATAATATTCCACTAATACTCAAACAAATATGCCATTTACATAGTATAGATGTGGCTGCACGCCGCACAGATACACAAACACTTCCAACATCAACTGTCTTCACAGAAACGCACGCTTGGCAGCTTTGCCTGGAGGCTTTGAGTCGCTCCAATCTCCTGTATAGCTTTATTTGTTTTGTCTGAAAGCAAATTTTAGAAAATTGACACTTGCCGTAACGAGCATCTGTTTTCGCCATCTGTAAGTTATGCAAATGAAGCCGATGAATATTCAGACGGGCCTCGGTTTAGAGGCACAGGCCCACAGGCTTGCTTACAGTTGGTGGAGAGAATCGTGCGGACCTGTGGGACAGGAGGAAAAAAAAACATGCTTCTCTTTCCAGTTTGTGCTGACATATGCTGAGAGGAAACTACAACTCAACTTACTATTCATCTCTATATACTCTTTTTTCTGATGTCTTTGTTTGTTTTCTCAATTTACTTTTAAATGAAGCCTTTCTTTATGCTGTTTTATCACTTTTAATTCACTTTGCATCTTTTTAATTTCTTACCCTTTTAGCTTAATTTCCATTTTTTCTCCTATCCCCCGCTCTTCACCTTCTCCCTACAGCGAGGCTATCCTATGAATAATTCAAAGATGTTGCAGGATGATAATGGGAAATTAGAGGTGAGACTGTGTTAAGCTTGTGTGTGTAAGATTGAATTCTTCTCTGGCCAGGAGGCAACTGTTAGAAGCTCTTTATCCATGTAAATGATGCCAATAAAGTGACATTTGTGCTTGAGGTTACAAAGTATGGGCAAGTGACAGCCCATTTGGAAATTACACATCCTGATTACAATTTAGTTGTCATATCAACATAATTGGTAACCGCCATTAATTCTGTCAATCAAAACTTTCCAGATTAACTTAGAAAGAGTCAGTTACTGGCTGGTTTTAAAAGGCTGGTTTTTAGTTGGAAGCTATACCTTGTTTATTTGGATCCACTGAATTCTGCCTTGCCTCTTGGTTATGTGTTTTTACACTTCAAATTTGGTCATTTGAATGTCAAATTCTGCTCAGGTGCCTTATTCTTCTTCTCCTCCAGCACACTTATGCACTTTGACATGCATCAAAATCACAGCGTGTAACCTCAAGCAGAAAGAAAGAAAAACAATGTGCAGAAGATTCTGGTTTAAATGATGATAACGTATGCCTCTGCATTCAGTCAGACTCAGTCTGTCAACATACATTCCAATAATCCAGTCAAATTTAAAACACTTAAATACGAAATTAGACAAACACTTAAACGCACATTTTGGAATGCCAGTAAAGCCTTAGTCACATGCACCCCTATGGGGGGGTTGACCCATGGAGGGTCATAGAAAGGTGCGGCTGCAGTTCAAGGGGGGCGCAGGCGTGTCTTGCCGTTCCCTTCAGACATTTATGACCACCTTAAGGTACGCTATGAAGAAGGAATGTACGATTGTTGTGTGACAGGTATGTTTATCATGAAGCATTTGTAAGGATCATGTAAGTTGCTCACAATTTTGACGTGTAAAGGCCCGTACACACCGGGACGAATATTCGCCAGGCGTTATTCGCCAGCGTTTTTCGCCACGTTTTTTGTGTTCACACCCAGGCGATTTTCGCTGACGATGAGCCGAGTGAACATGCAATTTCATTCCCTGACGTTAGATGGCGCTTAATGTAAACAGAAATACTCCTGTACACAAGGTGGCGCTGCGCAACTTTACGCTTCTTAAAGTCGCTTTTCACTCAGAAGAAGAGAGCAAGTATTTACGCCATTGTCAGAATCAAACAAAGAAAAAATGAATATTTCCAGCACCAGTTGCTCCAACTGGTGCTTGGTTCGGGGATATTTTAGAATGTCCATCATTATTTCTTCGCAGCAGTGTAGACGCTACTTGGCGTCTATCTTCTTCCCTGGTATGTGTGCTCAGCAAGACAGTTTTGTGTTTGAGCGCCCCCAAGTTGTGTTTTACTGTAACTTCAGAAGCTCCAGACACGTGTGCAAAAGCGCCATTCTCATTGGTCGAGTAGATTTCGACGCGACGCGTCGAGAAAAAAAAAACGAACCCGAGGCGTTTTTGTTTTTTTTTGACGCTTTGACGCGTGGCGTTTTTTCGCGTCGGTGTGCACACTCTCATTGGTGCCCTTTGTTTAGTCACGAGGCGTTAAACGTCGGCGAAAATTGCGCGCGAAATTCGTCCCGGTGTGTACGGGCCTTTAGGCTGTGACGGGTAAGGCTGTTGTACGGTGTCCTTACGCCACACTCTAGTCGTTGGTAAGGTGTGTCCACTGGCTCCTTACTGACAATACACAAGTGCTTTACACAAAGGATGTGCATATGATACTTTAGAGCCATGTCGCACACCAAATTACACTCTGGTTGTCCAGTTTACAAATTTCTAACAATCAGGAAGCCAGCAGGGAGTGCACAATGGGGGCGCAAACACTAACGGGCTCCTAGCGGACATAGGGTTCAGGGATGTTGAAAAAACAAAAAAATCCATACAACACACCTGCATCCCAACTACTTTCCCTTTACTTACTCGTGCATTTTATAGCTATAGCTGCCCCGTACAGGTTTGCCCATTTCTCACCTGCAGACAGCCCATATCCACATGGAAGGACAGTTGTGACTAAGGCTGCTGCCGGAACAAGATCGTAAGAACAACAGGAAATAATGTGGAGAAGATATGTGAGATTTACTCATTTTGTTAAGAAAAATACAAACAGCACACATGGTACACAGAATATTGTTGTGTGAAAAATCTTTACTGGCAATGATGCATTTTGACAGGGAGTTCTACAGCACTCACTCTATACTGTATTAACACTACAAACTCTCCTTCCAAATTTGAACATGCCAGCTAACAGGCTCATGTTTACATTGAAAGTAGAACTATAAATCTGTTCTGTTCTTTGCTGTTTAACAAAAATATCATTGTGTAAGAATGTCAGAACAAGATTTTTGTCAATTCTGCTGTCTGGTTGGTTAGGAAAACACTGCACCTCAGCTTCCGAATGTCACCTCCACTGAGCTTCTTCTAACCGATCCTAAATGTGAAAGTCTTGATCTTGTAACACATGTAAACATGTTATTTAGAAAACTATCTGCTCCATTTGCAAAATACTTCATGTGTTTTAAAGGAAATATTTTGAAGGTCAGGACTTGGTTAAACCTGTCTAATTTAAAATCGCAAAGTATCTGATTTAATTAAAATTTTAATGTATTATATATATATAAGGGGCCAACACTATATATAATCACTTTAAGTGTATTAGAATGTCCATTTCTCACAAAAAGAAACCCCAAAGTGGTATTTTGATCATTTCACGCATTTCTGAGTTTTCCTCTAAAAACCTGCCCTCTGAGCACCAGCCCCTCCCAATCCACAAAAAGGAGCGGGTTCTAACATGGTGACGTAAAGAACAGTCAGAACCCCCCTTCCAGGAAGAGTCTGCGCTGCCAGCACCGCCCCCAGGATAACACCCACACCCACTTTCTCCATGGAGCTAGCAGTGTTTGGCAAAAATGCTTTCATTTTACATGCACAACACGCACATCCATCTTTGCAAAGGTTCAGATGTTCTTTGTTTTCCAGACGCACTACTGAGGCTGACTTTAGGATGACGTCATGAAATGGGCGGCACCCACAAGGAGCGAAGGGCGGAGCCTCAGAGGTCGAGTCGTCCTACTTCCAAGAAGAAAAATAAACCAAGAGAAAAAAACTAATTTTTAATCTAAAAATGTGTTTGTTTGCATGCCAAAGGTAACATATAATCATATATGTGGATATTGTATACTACAAAAGGCTCAAGGATATCAAGGTATTGTCTCTTTAAAGCACATTCCGGGGCTGCATTTTGTCTTGACTATGAATTCCGGATGAGTGCTGAGCGAGATGTTTAGATCCATCGCTTCTTTTAGCTGAGGAGCTGTTTCTGCGTGGTTTCCTCGTTTGGTTCCATGTTTTATTTGCACAAACTTTGAAGTTATAAACCAGTCGGTTTTAGGATGATGACATCATAGTGAGGCATGTTCGACAGAGATATCTGTCAGGAAACAAAGCTTTGGCTTTAGGGGTAAAAAACACACAAGCACAGTTTTGCTGAGAGCTTCAGGCTCCAGGTAATAGATCATTTCATAACACTTCAGAGCCAGAATCTTGCTCTCTCTGAGACACATTCATTCTTTTGTTGCCCAGCCTAAGTTTTCTTGCTTAAGCTTCATGTCCTGAAGGAGAGGACGTTGTGATGCCAGCAACAAATCCTGGATAAGCATACTTCTGCCTCTATATGTTCCTCTAACTCAGACAGCTTTGAGGTGCAGGCCTGCAGGCTGCATGCATAAACACACCCGACTACAGCTCCTCATTCCAAGCCTGCACAGAGACCGCATGGACTTTTTAAACTATTACAAATGCAAATTGAAAGAAAGTCTTTTGGAACAACTAAAAGACAGACGTTTCGATGGACAGCATTTAGTTTGCTCCTTTCTTCACTAAAACGACTTGATCAAAGGTAAAAAAAAATGGGATCTTTGTTAAGATTTTTGCTAGAAGATGGGAAGAAATACATAAAAATGTACTCACAACAGCAGCATCTGTACTGCCAGGCACTGTGAGCCCTTGGTGCAATTCAGATTTATAACAATTCTCCTTGGTATCATTCATCTTTCAGCATTTATGTAGCAAAGCTTTCAAAGTGCATCAGTAGTGACCATGGGGATCTGAAAAACTAAAATCATATTTTTTCTCTTTTGCAGAGTCATAATTTAAACATAAAGCCACCACAAGGATATTTTCTGTTCCAGAAAAGGGTCGAATACTTCTGCGTTCTTGGTCTAATTGATGAGGAAGAGCTCATCAAAAATGTGTTGCAATTAATCTACTCGACTGAAACATGATTTCACTGGATAGCACATTAAATCTTTAGCCATTTTTTAACTGGGTAAAGCAGTGGTAAAGGCCCTGGCTGCTATTATTCAGGGGGATATTCATCATGTTAAATGATTAAAGCTTTCAGATGAATTTAGATTTGGAAATCCCTTAGTAATGGCAATCCAACAAGGCCGTTTCTAAAGAGAAAGACACAGACAGAGAAATTGAAAACTTTATTCTCTAATATCGTACTGTTAAGCAACTGTAATTTAAAAGTGCAAATTAAAATACAGCCATTTTAAAAGTGAACTGTTTTTATAGTTCGAGGTTCAACCAAGTTGCCCTTCAATGAAAGAATTAATGAAACGTGACTCTGGCATGCTCCTGTTATAGGTCTTTATTAGTCTATTTCACTGGATTGGAGCGCTTCTTCATTCTTTTTCTTTAGCGTCATGTTCTGCACTTCAATTCTCCCTAAGGCATTACACATCTGTGGGGCTCAAAGGTGTTTAGTTAAAAAGTTTTGACCCCGACACACAATGAAGTTTAGACAAATATCCAGAATTACCTCCGGAGGGCATAACTTCTTTTGTTCTTTAATTC
Organism: Oryzias sinensis; assembly: GCA_037389245.1. Classification (NCBI taxonomy): domain Eukaryota; kingdom Metazoa; phylum Chordata; class Actinopteri; order Beloniformes; family Adrianichthyidae; genus Oryzias; species Oryzias sinensis. The sequence continues at coordinate 26,751,139 of CM074497.1, forward strand.
ATCTCTTTTTCCTCTAGTTTTGCTCTACTAGCGTCATTTGCTTCCCTCCAACTGTTTTACATTAAAGTGTAATAGGTTTGAAATAAACCAAACAGTGTTTCATCTTTTCCTAAAAAACTCTAATACAATTGCAGAAAGATTTAATGAATGTTTTATTGTAAGAAATAGCTGTTTCGCTCTTTAAACTACTGGTTTACCTTTGATCTTCCCACCTTCGTGTCTAAAGGATTAGTTCATATTTGTGAACGAGGTTTCAGGGGTTTGCTATTCATCATAGTGGTTCAAACAGTGATGGGATGGTAAATTGCATGATCCTGACTGAATGATAACATCTTCAAAGAAGCTGAACAGAGGGGTACTGAAGGTCGGTGTTCTAATAATCTATCCTACCTGGTGATATTTTCCAATCGCTAGCACAAAATGATACATCTAGCTATCCAATTGTCCCGCCTTATCAGATAATCACACCTACTGTACATGAATGAACGCATAGTTTTAATGTTAGGTTGTAAACACAGCAGAGTACGATTCACGGGTTGAAATGTATATGTAGTATGATGTTGTTTGTTGTGTGACGTGTCCAGGTGTCCAGCTGTATGGAGAAGTGGCATCCCTGTGGAAAATGAAACTGAAGATCCGCCGCTGATCTGTACCTACAGTGCCTCTCTGCTTAACGTATTAAAATCCGCAAGGTCTTTCCACAGAACATTGCAAATGAGGTGCGGAATATGAATTTAAGCTGGAACTGAACCTCTCCGCCAAGGTTTTATTCAAATTCCGCGCCGCGCTCACTGTGTTCTGTTTGAAATGTTCACCACGCGCACAGAGAGGCATTGTGGACACAGATCTGCCGCAGAGTCATGACGCGGCGTGAAAACAGCTTAAGTCCCAGAAGTTAGGTGGTGAGCCAGCCTAACAGTTCAGAGATAAGTTGACAAGTCTAGCACTGCATTAGTTTGATAAGGCATTCAATTAAATGTGACCTAAAGTCACAAAAAAGGCCAAAAACAATATAGTAACCACAAAATGAGGCAGCACAGGTTTATGGGCAGCCAGCCAGAACTGAAAATTATTATGACTCCATTTCAGACTGTGCATGCACAGTGGAACATTTAATGGGTAGGAAGGATAAAACACTGTTTCTGAAGGCTGAATGATACACAAAGGTCCATGACATAATGGACAACATTGCACATGGCCAACATACTGATAAAGCAATGATGCCAGTGGGTTCTTGAGTTTTGCTTTGTCACTGTTTCAGCAGATCGTCCATACCTGCATCCATAATAACCCTCTGACCCGGGGACGTTCATTGGATCACAGACCACTGCAACTATTGATTTTCACTTCAGAGATTTTTTTTTACCTAATTAGCAGAAACCTATTTGAAAATAACTAGAGGCTCTGAATCTTATTGTCTAAAGTCCTGCAGCTTCTCCACCACATTACAATTAGTATGTCGCTGCTTGCCAAAACAGTACAAAAGCCAAAAGTTAAGAGTCTGGGCCAACTTTTTTAGTAGAATCAATTGTGCTCGACACAAATCTGTTTAAGACACTGCAGTTTTCCAAACTGGCTAATTTATGGCATGGCACCCTTACTGGAATAACAAAACTGCCAGCCCTGTTTAATTTAAAAATACTCTACGAGCTGCAACAAAGTCAGTCAAAGAAGGCGCAATTTTAAAATATGGGCTGTTTAATGAATTTCAGATCAAGAGCAAATGTAATTTGTCATGTCACCCACATTAACTTTGGATCCTCTCATTATGCATGCACACAACGTATGTTCTCATTTTAGATACTTCTGTCTGGCCGTATGCTCCATAGCAACAGCTGCACAAACCGGTAAAAAGCTTTTGGTATTTTAATTATATTAGACAAGAGATCCAAGCCTTACCAAATATTCCACTTTATGAAAATAAGAAATTAGCACGTTTTCACAATTACTCTTCACTTATCTCCAAGTTATATTCAGCACTCAATGACTTTCAAGGAGAGACTTTACTTTGCTTGAAAAAGTTGTAAAGATATTAATTGACCTAAAACGGAAAGTTATTATGTATTGAAATTGACATATTTTTGACTATGATGCAAAAAAGGTCACAGTTGGTCTTTTGTAAAGGACCCAACTTTGTAAAACCTTAAAATCCAACCAGATGACTAACTAGAAACTGAAACATTAATGAACTGCAAAGACAGATGATCAAAAACATCAAGAATCTGGCAAAGAACAACAGAACCAGAGGTCCTTGAAAATAGTGCATTTTTTCATCTGCTCCTGATTCACTGTCAGGTTTAGTCGAGGACAGCCAGAAAGCAAACCCAAGAGTAAAGGTTGAATAGTGTTTATTGTCCTGGTCAGAGGGTTGCAGTGATGAGGGAGCGTGGAAACCTCCCGCCAGCAGGGGGAGCAGGATTTAGTAGACTCACAGCCGAACCTCCCGCCAGCAGGGGGAGCAGGACTTGGTAGACTCACAGCCGTGAGAGGAAATGAGCGGACAGAGCTGGGAGGGGGGAGAGAGCCTGGATGCCGGTGATGAAGTTGTAAACACTAGGAGACCTCGGCAGAGGAATCTCCACTTTATAAAGTCAATGGAAAGTCTTTGGCTTACAATGCAAATCCGTGTGGATGGAGAAGGTGAGGAGAAGGCAAGGCGATGGCGATGGCGATGGCGATGGCGAGGCGGTGGCGTGACGTGACGTGACGTGACGGTAGCTTACGATCCGTGCGGATGCGTGGACAATTTAGCTGGAATGAATCAGAGAAGACTGACGTTCCGGCAATGAGTGCAGCACAGGCGTGGACTTATGAAGGGGCATGACCAGGTGTCCTCCATGGAGCCTGATTGCTCCCACCGGAAGCCTGGCCAAACAAGGTGAGTGCTGCAGCGGACATGACATTCACAATCATTTGAATAAAGCAATACTCAAAAATGCCATTTTGATCTTACTGGTAACTGTCTTAATATCTCCTAAATCAACAGAAAAATCCCAAAAGAACACGTTGAAAACCCAGTTTTCATCTAAGTGGATCTTTAAGGGACGTACACTGTAACCCTGACCCTAACCCTATTTAGTGCATCTATTAGCGGGTCACTTGTGCCGTTTGCAGGATGCTAATGTACATGTGGCAAAGAAGTAATGACTCCATTAATTTCAGATCTAAAAATGGGTTTAAAATGAACAAACAGAACGGCACTACTGCAAAGAATTTAATTTATGTTATGTTTAATATATGTTCATATTTAAGTATGAACATATATTAAACATTTCTAAAAATGTAAATATAAATTTGATCTAAATGACAGATTTTATCGTTGACAGCCTGAACATGGGTCTCAGACTTCAAAGGAATTGCAAGTGAAAAACTCTAGGTCAGCATGTTTTACATTGTTGTTTATGCCTCACCTACAGAGCCCCCCCCCCCATACTATTTATGTTTACCATGAGATTCCGGCAGGTTCATTACAGCAGGTCAAGGCCCTGTGCCAGAAATCAGAGATTAACTCTGAGCAATTAGAGAAGTGAGATTCCCTGCCAATGTTTATGATCCAGCTCTTGGTCTTGTTCTGGGGATCGGTCGTTAAAATATGAATGTACATTCAATATTTAACATGGGGACATCAAAGTGGGCCATACCCTCAGAGTGGGAAAAAGAAAAAGAATGAGGCAACATTACCCAGCAGTATGAGCCAAGATTACTCATATGAGCACCAAAAATATGCAATTTGCAGGCATAGACATTCTCAGGGCATAAATTTAACAAACATTTGTGAAACATGATTTTCTTCTCACTTTTTACGCAAAGTAAAAATGAAGGCGCAATTTAAGCTGCACCAAAGGCTAATACTTCCCAAAAAAAATGTTAACCTGCTAAACACTAATAGAGATAAGATTTATTTTTAGAAGTTTTTGATGTTCTCTAAAGTCTGTTCACAGACACCAGACGATGTGAGCATTTAACCCCAATGTGGCGTTCTCCTCACTGGGTGCCTGTGTCTTATAGAAATGTTTTTAAGATTTTTACTTCTGGTTTTAAATGCTCCTGAATGCTCCTGAAATATGAAGTTCAAATGCTTTTAATGGTTCCCAGAACTCGTCTGGTGACTCGGGGAGACGGAGTCTTTTCAGCTGCAGCCCCCAAACCCCGAATCTCTCCCATTTCTGTGAGGTCTGCCAGTTCCCTCAGTGACTTTCAGTTACTTTTGAAAACTCATCTTTTTACTCAGGCTTTAAAACTTTATTGTTTCATTGATTTTATTGTTACTGTGTCTTCATTGTATAATATTGTTTAGTGATTTTATTAATATTTGATTTTTATGCTCAGCACTTTGGTTCTCTCTGCTTTAATAAGTGTACTGAGAGTGAATTCAAATTTTTTAAATCTCTGTTTTCTGACACTGAAATTAATATTTTAGGACATTTCTTTTTTTTTAATCTATGTGTGTTGGTAAAAACACATTCCAGTAATATAATCCAGGACTCCTCTTAATTTAGCATTACCTTGAATGAAAGAAATTTTTGTTTAAAATCATTGTGATCATATTCTGGTATTCTTTTGTATATTCATGTGTGAGGGAGACCACACATGTAGCTGAATGTCTAGCCAAGGTAGAGTGATAAAATCATCCCCTATTTACAATCTCTCACAAATGAAAATACTTTTCTTTGCTGCAAATGTGCTGTTTTTTTCCAGTTCCAACTTCTCCCATCCATAAAATTGGAAGCATTTTAGGACATCTGCAAGGCTGGACCCTCTGCAGTCATCTGGAACGGTCAGCAGAGGCCCCATGAATGCTGCACAGAGGCAAACAATATTACTAGTCTGCTCAACTTTAGACTCCAAAAACTGTTTTTGGTCATCTATATTTACGAAAACACAAGTTAAAGATGGCACATGACAGAAAACAATGTGAAGAAATACTGCCAGGTATAGAAAAAAATAACACATGGCCCCATTGCTAACCAAACTCAGCTTTTGCAGTGCCTGAAACTCCGTTACGTGTGATAGTGATAAATTGCATTTAAATGCTTAATCACAACTGCCGTTACGGGTGGCTGTCTGCAGGCAGAAAATGTTTAAATCTGTACGGGGCATTCGAGGTCGTAGAGCACATAGACAGAAAATGTTCATGCACATATTTTTCTACTGACATGCTGCAAGTGACAGGTCGAAGCAAAAACTTTCACAACAAGAAAAATATTCACTCACCAAGCCAAATGATCCGAATCAGGTCTCCTATTGACTTGGCCTGGCCACAGCTGTATCAAATCAAGCACTCAGGCATGCAGACTGTTTTTACAAACATTTGTGAAAGACTGGGCCGCTCTCAGGAGCCCAGTGAATTCCAGCATGGAACTGTCATAGGATATGGAAGTTCCAGTCGTGAAATTTACTCACACTTATACATTCCATAGTCAAAATCTTCATCTTTATTATAACAAAATGAAAGAGTTTGGGAACAAATAATGGTAAATGGTAAAATGGGGTTTACATGCATAGCACTTCTACCGTCCTCAAAGGCCTAAAGCGATTTACAGTAACAGTCCCTTTCACACACATTTACACACTAATTGTGGGTCTGTTGCTGAACAGTGGCGTCAACCTTCCACCAGAAGCAAGGTGGGATTCATTGTCTTGCCCAAGGACACTTCAACATATGGGCGGGCAAGGCGGGAATCAAACCTGCAATATTCCGATCAGAAGTCGACCACCCTATACTGTACCACAGCCGCCCCAGGAATAGTGCAAAGAGGTCGCTGTCTGTCTGTACAGTCAATTGCTACTGAGCTCCAAACTTTTATGTGACCTTCAGATCAGCCCAAGAACAGCAGAGAGCTTCACAGAATTGGTTTCTATGGCCGAGCAGCTGCATCCAAGTCACACATCACCAAGTGCAATGCAAAGCGTCGGGTGCAGTGGTGGAAAGCACGCCGCCACTGGACTCTAGAGCAGTGGAGGCTTTTCCATCTGGCAATCTGATGGATGATTCTGAGTTTGGAGGTTGCCAGGAGAACTGCACATTTCAGACTGCATTGTACCGAGTGTAAAATTTGGCAGAGGAATTATGGTGTGGGGTTGCTTTTCAGGACTTGGGCTTGGCCCCCAGTGCGCAAAGCAAGGTCCATGAAGACATGGATGAACTTGACTGGCCCACACAGAGTCCTGACCTGAACCCTATAGAACACCTTTGGGATGAATTAGAGCGGAGACTCAGAGCCAGGCCTTCTCCACCAACCTCAGTGTGTGACCTCACCAATGCACTTTTGGAAGAATGCTCAAAAATTCCTACAAACATACTTCTCCAACCTTGTGGACAGCTTCCCCGAAGAGTTAAAGCTGTAATAGCTGCCAAAGGTGGACCAGCATCATATTGACCTCTATGGGTAAGGAATGGGATGGCACTTCAGTTCATATGCGTGTCAAGGCAGGGGAGCAAATACTTTTGATAATATAGTGTAGGTGAGACACAACTCTTCTTTACAACCCTCCACAGGCCAGACAACCCAAAAACCTGAATCGCCTGTACAGTGCATGTAACTCAGGTTTAAAGACCCATTAAGATGAAAATTGTGTTTTTAACATGTTCTTGTGGCATTTATCTAAAAGCTTAAAATTACATTTCTGAGTATTTCTTTGATCAAATTGTTGTGAATCTGGAGTAGATGAAAACATGCGGAAAGATTTCATACAAATTTCAGTAGAAACAACACTGGTCGGGTCACAAGCCCCCCCCCTCTGCTCCATTCTGATGCATCCACTTGTAGACGAGTAGATCCATACGTTTTTTTGTTTTTTTTTTCCGTACCGTTAGTGTTGGGCTGGCAGTGGGAGGGGCTGTAATTTACCGGGAGAAAACAGAGAGCTCCCAACAAGTGGGAGGGGAAAGGGGGCGGAGCTGCTCTGTCCCAACGCTCCTGCCAGCAACTCAGAAGTGAATTTCTAAGGAGCTACTGCTGCTCTGCAGAAACTATGTCCTAGAAAACGACACAGGTTTTTTTGTGGTTTAAAGCAACATAATCCTAATTAAAAGACCCCTGGGAACGCTTTTAAAACACAAGATGATCAGGGTGGGACTTTCTAGAATTATCTAGATGTGTTTTCACTCTCTAAGCACCATGTTTCTTAATAAACTTGGACATAAAAATAATAATAAATGTAGAGTCCCGTAGAAAAGGACAAACTATTAGTGTTATTTCTATTTTATGTCATTTGAAATGTAAACTTAAACTTCTGGAAACATCATCCCTAATGTCTTTGAGAAACTTTAAGGTCCAGGTTGTTTTGCTATTGCTGCAGGTGTAATTTGCTAAATGATTTGCTGACACTTAACAGCTGAAACTATTTCCTCCCACTTTTTAGATATTTTTAGACCTCAGCCAAAAAATAAATAAAAGGGGGGGGGGGGGTTACACGTGGCTGTGAACCTGCTGGAATAATTTTTACAAAATCCTAAATTTGTGCCAAAGTCTTTTTGAGTCAGCAAGGTGCCATGCTGGGGATGTTTTACATCAGATTGAAGCGTAGGTCGGTAGCGGTGCAACAATATTTATCAATTTGTCACAGAGCCATAAGCTGGCAGATAGACTCATGATGTTACTCCCGTGCCAAGGCTAATGATCTAAACAGGACACGAACCTCAGAAAAGTCGTGAACTGTATATATACTGTATGAACCTGACCCCAGAAACAGTCATTCTCGTTTCAATCCATGGCAACGACAAACATTTTTAGACCTTCAAGCATTGACTAATGCACTGTGCATGTTTTGACTCATTAACTAACAGATTAGTGTGCTTTTTGTTAACTTTAAAGGGTTTAGAAAAGCCCAAAGGTTGGGGAAAATTACTTGTCACAGCTCAGTCTGATTTAAGCTCTGACCTTTGACCTATATCATCCCCCTCTTCCATCTTTTTCTAGTCTGTTATACAAAGAAATGTATGAAAACATTCTTGTATTCTGTGAAGTTTAATGAATATGTTTATTTTCTGATATCACAATTCTGTATTATAGAATAAGAAAAGGCTGTTTGCAGATTATTCTTTTGCAAAGGACTTAAAAATCCATATGAAATGATTTCCTGAAAAGCACTCTTTTCTTGTCCTCTACCTGTGGATAACGTGTTCCTTCTTTCCAGGCTGTTTAATCTCTTTAGCTCTATCAACTTCTTCCCCGGTGAAACACATCTCTTCTTGTCTCCAGCATGTAAGCAATATGCCGCAGAGCAGCGTCTGCCATGAGCTGTGTGAGCTTTCGCAGTCATCTATGGCAGGTACCCCACAGTGAAAGCCCAAGAAGATGGAATTACTCTGACAGCCATGTAAAGCTCCAAATAGTGAAAGAGGGAAGTTATAACACTGTTTACATCAGAGTGAGGCTGCGATGCCGCTCCCTCACCATGACACAGATTCATTTTAATCCCGTGTCACAACTGCAGAGGAAATGTTGCTTCCTTAAATTTCAGCTCAGCCAGAAGATATTTTATTTTTAAACAAAGAGCGGAAACCTAATCCGTCTTTAAAGTACATTTAGTTGCATAGTGTGTAAAATAAAACATAAACAGGAAGTCTATTACAAATCAGTAAGAAGGTCGTTTCTGCTTCCCATTTCCCAGTTCTTTTATCCTGTAAAAATATAGAATAACTCTTTTATATTAAATTTAAAATACTCTTTTCAGTGTCTGCCCATTTACTATTTAAAACAACACAAGTAAAGGAGTATTCTGCACTTTGAACTAATCCAAATATTTGATAAGAAATTCATATCGTTGTCTGACTAACAACCATCTTTGACTCCTACAAATCTGGCCTTGTTAATTGTCCATTGACCTTTCAATAAGTCCATTTAATTACAGATTTTATCACTGCTAATAATCTGGATTATAAAATGTAAGAGCATGATTAACCTGCAGCAGCTAGACAGGCTTTTTTCCAAATGTTATCAGAAGCAACATTATCAGTCATGTTTTGTTTGCTACAGGAACAATCTGATCAAAATCTCATGACATGTCTGACATGAAACCATGACATGAATGATTCAAATCTTTTTATTAGATTTTTATTATGTTGTCCATTAGAGGACAACCTTTCTGGAAAAAACTAATCAACCTGCTATTTTGACACCTTTCCAACCAGATTCCTCAAAAAAAAATGTGTTTGGATTTGTCTTGTTAACAGCTCGCTCCAGTCAGAAGCTGTTGAGCCCCTTCTGAAGAAAAGCAGCCAGAATCCGCCCAATTTCTAATGCTCCTTTTATTGGAAAGATTATTAAAAAAAAACGACTTATGATCCAACAACTTTTTGAACACAAGCAGCCTCTCAAGACAAACTTCAGTCAGGCTTTAGATGACAGCTCACGTCAAAGTGGGACAAACAGTTCTTCTTAATCTGAGAGAAGTCTTTGATAGAATGGACTATGAGATCCTCCATACCAGGCTGGAAAAGTGGGCAGGATTATCAAATACAGGTCATGGTAGATCTGACCTTACTTTGACAGCAGGGGTTAAGTTGTGTCTTTGGTGAACTTAGATCTGAGAGCCGAATCATGCTCAAAAATAAAGATTCATTCTACATTCTGCACGCCTGGTTTAATGTGGCTTTGACACCAAACCAACATGATCCATTAGACTCTGCTGCTGCTTAGAGCTGTTAAACTCCTGGATGTATTAACACAAAATAAACCTTTGGATTTGGTAAAAAAAGAACAAAAAGAAGGAAAGGAAAAAAGGAAAATTGAAGAGCTGGTTTCTGTCAAAATAGTCCATCCCTCCATCCAGCTTCTGCTTCTCCGGGACCGGGTCATGAGAGCAGCAGTCTAAGAAAAGATCCCCACTCTTCCTTCGCCCAGGCCACTTCCTCCAGCTCCTCTGGGGGGACCCCGAGACGTTCCCAGGCCAGCCGGGGGACATGGTCTCTCCAGTGTGTCCTGGATCTTCCCCGGGACCTCCGCCCAGTGGGACACGCCCGGAACACCTCTCCAGGGAGGCGTCCAGGAGGCATCCGGACTAGATGCCCGAGCCACCTCAACTGGCTCCCCTGGATGTGGAGGAGAAGCGTTTGTACTCAGAGCTCTCCGCGGGGGACCGAGCTTCTCACCCCATCTCTAAGGGAGCGCCAAGCCCCCCTGCGGAGGAAGCTCATTTCAGCCGCTTGTATTCAGTACCTCGTTCTTTCATTAATGAGCCAGCTCATGACCACAGGTGAGTAGTGGAACGAAGATCAACCAGTAAATTAAGAGCACTGCTTTCTGGCTCAGCTCTCTCTTCACCACAATGGTAAATGGTAAATGGTAAATGGTAAATGGCGTATACTTATATAGCGCTTTCTACCTTCTTACGAAGGCCCAAAGCGCATTACAGTCACAGTCCCATTCACCCATGCACACACTCATTCACACACACGTTCACACACTGATGGCGGTTCCGCTGCCGAACACTGGCGCCAACCTCCCACCAGAGGCAAGGTGGGGTTCAGTGTCTTGCCCAAGGACACTTCGACACATGGGCATGCAAGGCGGGAATCGAACCTGCAATCTTACGATCATGGGTCGACCGCCCTACCGCTGCACCACGGCCGCCCTGCACAACGGACCGGTACAATGACCGCATAACTACCGACGCTGCTCTGATCCACCTGTCAATCTCACACTACGGTCCTCCCTCAGTCATATAAAATACCCCAAGATAGTTAAACTCCTCCACCTGGGGCAGGAGCCCTCCACCCACCGAGAAATGGAAAACGACCTTTCTTCGGTCAAGAACCATGGCCTCAGATTTAGCGGTGCTGACCCTCATCAATACCAATAGTAGAGTCAAACATCACAGTACCATGCTAGATTCACATTAAGACCCCACTATAGCATCTTTTTAGAATCTCTGTCAAACAGAGACACAACGATCTCATGTCCAGACTGGATTTAGAGAAGCTTATTCATGTGTTCATCTCCAGCAGGCTGAACTGCTGGAACAGCATTATGTCTTCTAAAAGACATAAGCTCCCTTCAGAGTGCTGCTGCTAGATTTTTACATTATAACCTGTCTATCATTCCTGTTCTCACGTCCCTACTGGTCACCAGTTCAAAAGGACTGTGATAATCCCAATCTGATGCTAGATTATAAATCAGTCGGTGTTGTTTGACCCAAATACCTCTCAGATCTATTGTTGCTATACCAACAAAGCAGAGCTCTGCCAAAAGCCATCAGTTTTGTAAATCTTTATGTTAGAACCAGAGTGAAGCTGCTTTCAGCTGCTGCTCACTCTAAACTTCTTCTTTTCTGCATTTGTTTAAAACACTGCCGTCTTACAGTTCCATTTAATGTACTTTCATATGATTCTGATTTTTCTTTGTTATTATTTTTTCTGTTATTCCTGTTGCGAAAAGTCTTGAATCCCCTGATTGTACATAAAACCTAGCCTTGCTTTGAATCTGGGTAGTTAATCAAAAACCAGTTTGTTGTAGTCTCCTGTGATTTTCACCAGTTTTCAACTATTTGAATTTTATGTCTTTATTTCATTTATTTTGTCCTGAAATTTCCATCTTTCCCCTTTATATTCTTTCAGGTATTGATTAATTTAATTAATTAACTTATTTAATCTAAACTACTGGCGATATTTCTTTTTTTTGTCTGAAACCGAAAGTGATTCTCCTCTCCTCATTACAACATTCACCTCATTCCTAGTTATCATTAGATCTTTATGTCACCTTGCTGTGCGACTCTCGCAGGAGAACACATCATAACTCCTATTCCAAAGTGTCCTTTCTCACCGAGGATTTCCGCTTGCCTTTTTCTGAACTCCAGGACATCTGCAGCCGGCAATTTATCGCAACTACAAAGCTGCACTACATGTCTCAAAAGTACCGAAGGGAGGGGTCGTAAATCTCCAACACATGGGGGGGCATGTTTCACTCCGTGGAGGATTGGGCTGGGAAACATTGAGCACTACATTAGTCATGACATGACTGCAGATATCGTAGAGTTGGCCTTAAACTGTATCCTAACATAATAGGTTTTTGGGAAGGACATAAACCAGTAATCAAATTGAATCCATTTATTTCACAAGTGAAACTGTAATATATTTACATATAAACAATTAGCTTATTGCAAAACCATCAAGGTATTTGTTACTAAAGAAAAATGTATTGTCTCTCTGTTTGGAGAGGTACCATGAAAACGCACTTGGTTCCGTCGTGAATCCCAGTCATTCTGTTCTTTGATGATAACTCATCTTATGTATAAAATAAGACTTTACAAAAATATATGCCATAGTAGTTTTGACATATTTCCAGTTGAAGTGCATATCATAATTAATTTCGACTCCAAAGTAAATGCAGGATGGAATCGAAACAAACTCCCTCACACCCTGCTTTCATTACACATTCACGTTTATGTTTTTCCAAGGATCATTGAGGTCAGCTAAGAGCCTCCATGAAACTTTGTTGAATCCATCTCGGGGTTTTTTTAAGGATGCAGGGTTGTATGAAGCTGTTCAAGCAAACAAAACTTCAAAACTCACGTTTCTATCAAAGTAAAAAATAAACCACATTCACCATGACACATTAAAAAAAAAAGATCTCACACGAAACACACGGTTGAACTGTTTGAAGAGTCAAATATCCTGGTGTTTTCAAAGTTGGTCCTCACAGATATCACGGAGAGTTCAGGAGTAAATACCTTGAGCAGGAGATCGGTGACAGGCTTGGAGCGAACTCTGAGCAAGTGAGTTGGAATCAGATTCCAACAAACATCACAGGGTCTCCCAGGTGAGGCTTATGATGGGGATTACCGAAACCAGGAACAGCTGAGAGGAAGAAAACATGGGAGTAGCATAGAGCCAGAGAGTTTGCTGAGTGACAAACATAAAACATGTTCCTCGTGTGTACCATAGTCTCCTAGAAAAGACAACTTCTCCATCGGTGCACGTCTCCATTTGTGAGCATTGTTGAATTGTTGACAACACAGAGTTTCCACAACAAAACACAAATGATCCCTAGAATCATGACATGATATAGATATAACATCACATTAGCAAATATCTACACATGTTACCTCTGGCTTTCTGTGCGCCTGACTTAACTGATCCATCTCGAGTACTTAAGCAGAAATAAGAGCTCTTATAATTCTAAGGGAAAGAAAATGAGAGCCAGCTGCTGAATGCAAACCACTGGTTAAAAGATGATAATCACGGCTGACAGGGAATTAGCACCCAGAGTGAGTGCTGATGATTATTAGATTTATCCTCTGAGTGGACAATCACACTTCAACATAAAAGATGTACATTGTGAAGTGCATTGTTTTTCTACGAAAAGAATTTTGTCATCACAACAAAATAAACACTTCATTTGTTTTGGAATTGGAAAATGTTTTTTTTTTATTCTGTAGCCTGTTCTAATGCCTGTTTTTTATTTTTCAATTTTCTACACATCTGCTTTCATCTTTGTTTTGAGTAAACCATATTTCCAACCATCTAAATAATTAAGTTCAGGTGTTCTCATCACTTCCACGGCACGAAGGCGTGCAGACTGCTTCTCCAAACATGTGTTTCAAAAAATCAGGTTTGTTCTCAGTAGCTCTACAAAATCCCAGTGTGCTGCATGAAAAGGTTCCCCTTCTGCAACAAGTCCAATCATAACAATTTACTGCAATGAAGCCAACTGACAGCGAAGCAGTTGGGAATGACAGCAACCCAGCCACAGAGTGTTAGTAAGCTGATAGAGTGGGGTCAGCAGATGATGTGGCGGATTGTGCCAACTTTAGGTCGTCAACTTTCTGTGCTGACATTACTAAAGCTTTCAGATTACAGTAGCTCAAGAACATTGGCCAGAAAGGTTTAGACTGTTTTCTAGAGCCAAGCAGCTGCAAGCAAGTGTGGTGTAAAGCGTTAGGTGACTCAATGCAAGTCGCCTTAGGCTCTAAAGCAGAGGAGATACATTCCCTGGAGGGAAGATTCTTACCTGTCCATCTTAAAATCTGATGGGTGAGTCTCGGTTTGGCCACTGCCAGGAGAACAGTACTCGTCTGACTGTATGGTGCCAGGTGTAAAGTCTGATGGTATCTTCTGATGTTTGGATGTATTTTAAGAACTGGACTTGAAATTTCAGACAATTCCATGCTGTGCCTGGCAAGGCTATGGATGAACTTAAAGGGCCTGCACAAAATTCAGACCCGAACAAGACAGAGAACCTTTGTGATGAAATGTGTTTCTGTTGCAGAGAAATATTGGTCAAATAGTATGTTTGGAATGCCTGATGTGTTTGTGTGTATCTATCATTATTGTTTTTGTAATTTAAGATTAACATCTGCTCCCTATTTTTGCTCATTTGAGCTCCGTACTGACTGGAATCAGATGAATTCTCAAAGAAAAATATATTAATAAATGCTATTACAATTGAATCGGTTAGTTCAAAAGGGGCCCAAGTCCACAATTTTTCAAAATAGAGATATCATATGTTTTATGGTCTTCAAGGGAAAAGCTATCTGATTATGTGCAAAAGTCCCAATTCCGTTCTAATGTATTGACTATGCTTGACATTTAGAATGCATTTAGCTTTATCCCATAGATGGCAGCACTAGTTATCCAATATGGCAGCGCCCCTGTTTAATTCAAGAAGGGCCCAAGTCCAGAGACTTTAGTTTGCTAGTCCTCTGAAATGATAAAAGTGAGGTGCTTCATATTATAGCATTTGTAAACTATAAACTGCTGCTAAATCTGGGTAAAATATTAATCATTTGGTGTAACCTCCCGTTAAGCTATGCATTAAAATCATTTCCTGGAAAAACAAACCACTTGGACTTGGGCCCCTTTTGAACTAACTGATTCAATTGAAAAATGATTTTACCAACATACACATTATACACAGTTAGGACACATGCATGCGTCCCTTCAAGAAATACCACACCCACAATGCTGTGTTTTGCACCAGTTGCTCTTCTCCCGCCTCCATGACATGACCCTCGAGCCTTTGATGGCAGGAAATCCCAATCTGTATGAGGTCAAGCTGGCCACAGGAGCTAGTACTGGTAATAATATTTGAGAGCATTCACCCTGTGAACATTTAAGACGTCTGCAATGCTCCTCAGAGAGAGTTTAAAAAGGAAAGCTGAGTTTTGGCCACAAAAGACTGAAGGAATTTAGGAAATTCCATTTCTTTTAAAAAATATAAGGAAACAGTAAATGTATTTTACCTCTAAAAAGGAAAATAAGGTATTTACACAACAGCTTTAAAGTTATAGAATATGTCCTTCTTAAAAACAGAACCAAAAGACTTGAAATGTAGGCAGAAAGTTACTAACAGATGTGCTTCCTTAACATGTTCATTCCTCTTTAATCACAGATGAATCAACTGCTCTTCAAAAGTGTTAAGGTTATGAGCTGCTTCTAATCAACTGTTTCATGTGAACACATGCAAAAGAAAAGCCAAAGAGTAGCAGAGCATTTGTTCAATAAACATTTTCCTTTCAAATAGAAACCCTATCAGTTTCCAACACTTCTGCAATCTTCTTGATTCAGCATGTTTTCATTGACTATTTTTGCAGTAATTTAGACCACAAAACACAATACAAAAGGTCTGCCATAACAAGTACAAGCCAAGAAAGACTACACAAAATCAGAGCCACTCCTTGGTGAAGACATGACACCAGTCAAGTGCCGCATAATGGATGAAAACAGAAAGGGAGAAATGACTTAACAGCTTGTTGCTTCAATTAGCCCTTTGTTGTGAGGGTTTAATCTCAATTATCCCACTCCCTCAGTTTTCTCTGTCATTTTTATATTCGCTTTCCCCCCCACACACACATATTAGAACGCTTAGAAGCAAAAGACAGAAGAAGGTTTAAATTAAGCAGCACCCTGGAGAGTCTGTAAATACAGACAAAAGAACAGAGGAAGACGGGCTGAAGAGAAGGCTGTGTTAAAGATTTAGGAATGACGTTTTTCAAACAAAAGCCAGGGAAGAAATCTAGATTGAGAAAGAGGATAATTAGGGACACTAAAAAGTATGTTGTACTTTTTAGTTTCCCTAATTATCATCACTTAAACCATATGACTTTAAAGAGTAAAACTTAAAAATGATCAACTGAAATAAAATCTTTGGCTAAATAACTATCACTGTATCGCTATAGTATAACAAATTTAAATAGGAATAGTGAAAAAGTAAAGCCAAGGATGTCAGGAATAACAAAGTCAAAGGGTACATGTCAATAGGGACAAACAGCTGATGCAAGAAAAACCTGGGAATGTGCAACCAGGGGAATTTTCAATGAAACAGTAGTCTTACTTTTAACAAAAGAATCTTAACCCTCCTATTATCCTTGGAGTCAATTTGACCCCAATGCATATATTCAATAATAGTTAACCTTTTTTTTCTTTTTACTTCATATGTCATGACTTTTCCTCATTTGATGGAGACAAATGATTAAGCATAAAATTATCATGATTATATATATTTTTTAATGTGCTAAACACATATTGTGCACATTGGTGTTCCTCGGGGGTCAATTTGACCCCAGGCTGTTTTAGCTGTGTGAAACTTGTCTGTCTGTGTGTGTGACCTAACATCCCCACACCTGCAGGTGCAGAGTTGATACATAACTGGGGGGGTTCAACATTATAATATATATATATAATGTTGAACTTTAACACACTTTGCTGCTGCCTCAGACAACAGAATTTCCCCATCGTGGGATAAATAAAGTTTAATGTCATCTTATCTCTCAAAATGAAGAACTCGAATAATGTCTTTGTCTTCAACATGAGTGACTCTGAGTCTGGTGGAAGACACTCTGAGCAAGAAATATGTCTGCAAGGATCATGCACAAACTCTCTGCACATGCTGTGTGCAGTAGTGCAGACTAAAAGCTCGACTCGGGGCATAAAGATTTGTTCCATTTCTATCTGACTTATGTTCTCATTATGATTTTCTGTTTCACTAAAAACATGTAGGGAGGGCTAAGTCTGCCACTGCTGGTCCCAAGCCCGGATAACAAAAGAGGAGGGGTGAAGTAAGTTTTATAATTGTCTTACATAAAATATGTCATAAAAAAGGAGATAGAATCAGTAAATAAATGTGTTAATAAAAAGAAAGGGGGTCACTAACTTCAGCCAATATGTTTTATTCTGTGAGAGTCATGAATGTGCACCCCAAATTAGAAAAGATTTGGATAAAATTTTCAAGATCCAATTACTCAAAAACTGAAAGTTTAACCTGATGGTGGCGCTACAGTAAAGGTCATATCATCACCAAAACCAATAGGTTCAAACTCTTTGTGGTCATTAATGTTGTCAGTAAATTTGAGAAGATTTGTATAAAAACTTTTCAAGATTCATTCTTTCTAGTTTATACATTTGGCCTGATGGTGGCGCTAGACAACAGGTCAACCCACTAATCTGTTTCATATCAAGGGGTTGTTATGTATTCCAACAAATCCTTAATGTGCCTGACACAAAAACCGATTAACAATTTTATGTAAATCCTTTTCGGAAGACAAATATCGGGTCAAATTTGACGGGTTAGTTCCAAAGGGGCCCAAGTCCAAGAAGTTTGTTTTTCCAGGAAATGATTTTAATGCATAGCTTAAAGGGAGGCTACACAGAATGATTAATACTTTACCCAGATTTTGTACCAGTTTATAGTTTACAAATGCTATAATATGAAGCACCTCACTTTTGTCATTTCAGAGGACTAGCAAACTAGTCTCTGGACTTGGGCCTTCTTGAATTAAACAGGGGGCGCTGCCATGTTGGATAACTAGTGCTATATCTATGGGATAAAGTTAAACCTATGCAAAGGGCCAAGTCAGAACTTTGCACTTAGTGCATTTTAAATCTGTTATAGTCAATACATTACAACGGACTTGGGACTTTTTGCACATAATCAGATAGCTTTTCCCTTGAAGGCCATAGAACATATAATATCTCTATTTTGAAAAATTGTGGACTTCGGCCCCTTTTGAACTAACCTTCAATTGACTAAGGGTGAAATATGAAGTAACATTTTAGGATAATATCAGGGTTTAATTTAGTCAAAGACGGAAATATCAAATTGAAGAGGCACTTTTCTTTTTATAATAAATTAATTGAAACTTCCAGTCTGTTGGATGTTGCCATCTTCAAATTGGAACAAATGTTGCTGGGGTCAAATGTTTTCAAATGGGTTGCATACTGTTTTGCCTTTGTTGCGTACTAAAATTAAGATTAAGCTAGTTAAAATATTTTGTAATCTTTTGGAACACAGGAAGGTTGTTAGTCAAAAGAAAAGATTATTGCCTGCGACAGACCCTGCGACAGACTGACGACCAGTCCAGGGCATCCCTTGCCTACGCCCAAGTGGCCGGGATAGGCTCCAGCAACCCCGTGACCCCCAAAGGGAATAAAACGGTTAAGAAGATGATTGAATGAATGAAAGATTATTGGTTAAAAGGGGAAAAGAAAAAAGCTAAAAATGTCTTAAAAGCAAACGGATTAAGGTGGAATAAGCAGGAACAACTAAATAAGTGTAATCAACAAAAACCTCAAGTACACTTGAATACAATGTTGGAAATATGAATAAATGTGATAGAACAGCTGGAAATGATATGGGAAAAATATAGAAAGCAACTTTGTCAGAAGAATGTAAAACTCCTGTTTCTATGTATTCAATAGAAATCCCAATGCATGAAATTGATGCAGTAAAATATCCAACATTCAGAGCTCACATGAATGATGCTAGATGCTGTACTCTCTTCCTATTTATGTGAACAGTTAATTGATCAGTCATGTCTTTCTGACAAATTGAGACTCATAAGGTTATCCGTAGTAGGAGGAGAAGGACAACGAGGGAAAGAAGAGGCACGACATATAAAACTTCCTAAATTCCTCACAGAAGAAAGAAAAGAAGTCTTTAAATTTGAGTCTGACTTTTGCAAATAAAAAAAAGGAAGGCCTATAATGATTTAAGGAAAAACTGATGGAGCACTTCAATTACTTAAACCTTAAGCAACATCTACGCCACAATCACAAACAATTTAAAGAAAAACGAATGAGGTAACTGTGCATTTTGTGGTACAAGCACCAAATTGTGCAGGGCCATATACCTTAGGATCCCCCTCTTTTAGCAAAGCATGATAGCCATAAGAAAAATGTAAACTATACTTAAAACTGTACATTAAAATATTTTTTTTTACTGCATATACGTTTAAAATCTCATGGCTAACGTGCTTTTCTGAAAGGTGGGGTCCTACATCCATGCCGGTTTTGGTGCTTGTACCACAAAATGCACAGTTGTTTTGATAACCGGCTCCACTAGTTGATGAGTTAACTGAGATTTAATCACCAAAGCTAATTTACATAAACCTTCCATCAGAATAGCAAGATGATGGGAGCAATATTCTCCTAGCCTTGGAGTTTGTGGCTCCATTTCCATCTTTATCATAACACAGTATAAGCCTCTTTAGGCAAGACACGTCTTTCCTCTGGTGGATGAGGTTAAGCAGCATAATTCTTTCACCCTCAGTGTGTGACTGCAGAAGTGTTTGTGTCAGCCTGTGGCTAAATGATTACTTAAAAACACTGTTAATGGAACATGATTTATACAATTATATTATTTATTTGATATTTTTGAACAACTATATCCTGCACTTTACTGCTAATGCAGTCTGGTTACACCAAACTGCATTTCATTGCCTTGGACCTGTACAATGTAGTGACAATAACGTTGAATCTAATCTAATCTAATTTTTCTATTTTTTTAAATGTATGTGATGGACATTTCTGTGGTGAAAAATGTCAGTTTAACTAAGTGGAAAATTGTGCTCTTGCAGTTTGGTTCAGTCTGCCTGATGTTCATCTATGGGAGCTTCCATTATGTTTGTTTTACCGTGTTTATTGAAGTGTTTCAGGGCTTTCATCGTTTAAAATTTGAATGTAATGTAAATATATCTGCAATTTTTACATAGAAAAACTAAAAAAACTGTGATCCTCAGGATGTTTAATCAACAGTACTGACTTCCCGCTGGAAGCTGTTTAGCCATTTTATGAAGCTACATTTCTGTATTCTGCTGGTCTGGAAATTATCCTCATAGTTTAAAAGAGACTGCTTGTCAGAGCTCCCAACTCCCAGAGTCTCAAACACGTGGCAGCTCTAACAAGCAATAATGAATTTATGCCTCGATTTTAACCCTCTGTCTGAACACATTTCTACGCTGGCGTTTTAACCAGCTTCTGTTAAAGTACCTGTCCTGATAAAGTTAATGTCTGGCACAATTCCGACCTGTGCCTTGCCTCAGGTGACTGCCGTCAAAAAGCTCCAGTTATGTCAGCCCCCCCCTTCCTCCTCCCATTTACTTTCCTTATGAGCATCTGTTGGTCACCAGTCATAAGCAATCCTGCTGGCACACATGATGAGACCACAGCAGCTGGCGTGTTAAGTGGAAACCAAAAGCAGTCAGACTCTCGGAGGGGTTGGAGTAACCTCCACCTGACACTGGCTTCTCCTGTGTGTGTGTGTGTGTGTGTGTGTGTGTGTGTGTGTGTGTGTGTGTGTGTGTGTTTTTAAAAGTCTTCCAACCACCACAGCTGGTGCTGTGATAAAGATCATCCACAGTCTGAATATAGCAAGCCTTTTTTTTCATGCTTAACTGCTACAATAAACAGGGAAGGCTTGACATAGAACGCACCTCACACTTACTCCTTTTGTATTTCATATGATTATTATTATATGTTATCATTATTGTCAATGTATGATTACATAAAAAGGGATCATTTTAGGGAGACACATTTATATCCAAAAGCCACACGCCAGGCAGTTGATATCCTGCTGTAGACGTTTTAGCATCTCTCACAGCAGCAGCATATTACACTGAAAATGTTGTCTTTTCATGTCAATAATTCAGATAAAAGCTGAGTTCTGTGTAAAACACTGATTTTTAAGACTGACACACAAAAAGTGACTTTCAGTTGGTGTTTTAACCAAGTGGAAAAAAATGAGCCTCCAATAGCAGATGCTTTAAACCTGTCCTTCCTCTACAAAATCCAGAAAATGCAAACAAGTTTTAGCAAATAAACAATGTCAAGTTCAAAAGTTTAAAATTATTCTTTTTCTATTTTTGTTTTTTTTACTGGTCAGGATGCAAATAAGGTCACTGTTTCCTATAAAGGCTGGTGAAAGAAAAGTGTAACAGCCCCTTTCAGAGCCTTTTAGCAGCGTGGGACTCCAACCCTGTTGAAGTGGCTGCAGAAATTCACGGTATGAAGGTCTTATCATGATTTCCTCCTGAAAAGATGCATCAAATTAATTTTTGATTTTAAAGTTTATTTTAAACGACATTAGGTAAACCAAAAGCAAAAAAGAAAAAAATACCATGAATAAATATTCAACCGAGAATGCAAATATTAAAAGAAACAGAGAGTAACAGCAGTGATGCAAAGGCTTCGATATGGGCTGTACTAAACATAAGTATAGGAGAAAGCTGCAGTAAGGAAGCAACATTAAAAAACACAATAGAACCTTCAAAGTATTAATAATAATAAAATAATAAAAAATAAAAAGATAACACGTAAATAGGTCACAAAATGTATCCTGCTGCACAATTTAAGAAGACACAAATCATCCCTCGTCTACCAATCGGACTACAATTTTCACAATCCCATTTCTCTTAAGTTAATGCAGAGCTGGTGAAGTACAGAGAAGGAAAAGATCAATGGCATTTCCATCCTTTATTACCCACAGCAGGTCAAACTGGTACTCCTCAGGTTTGATTGACTGTGACCACAAGTAAGCAAGTTTCTCGGAAAGAGAACTCCTGCAGTTCTGCCAGATTACACAGATGCTTTTCTGCTGCTGACACAGTGGGTTTTACCTCTCTGCGCTTTGTCACACCTCGGTCCACCGAGACTCCGAAATCAGAGGGAAGGAAAGGATGCGGGAGGCCAGGAGACTTCCTGCATTTTTCATGACTGACACTCAGTCACAGACCAAGAGTAAAGTTTTGAAGGACAACAGTCAAACAGCAGAGTCTCACCATAGTGACTTTGTTGTGAGGTTCAAATCACAATTATAAATTATAAATGTTTTTCCATCTAAATTTATTTTACTTCTTGAACTCTCATATGCCTAAGTCTGAACCTGCAGATATTGTCATTTTTATAACAATAAAATGAATGAAACAAAACGGATTTCCATCATGAAAAATTATATCTTGTGATATTTTTCTGACTTTAAAAAAACTCCACTAACCGGTAGGGGTGGTAAATAATCTCATCCTCCTCTCCCTCCCTCTCACTCATGGTGCAGAAAGAATGAAACATAACAGGACAAAATAACTCTGCAAAACACAGTAAAACAGCCAAACAACTAAACACCTTTGGTCAAAAACCCACACTTAAACCCAAATCCGTCCAGACAGGCAAAGGGAATATTATCCCACAATTCCTTGCGGTGCCGATCTAACAGCAGCACCAAAGTTAAAAATACTTAATTTAATTAATTTAAATGAAAGTAAAATAATGTCTGATAACTACTTTATTTTTAAGCTGACTTAACTAAAAACTAATTTATTTTAACTGAAGCAAATAATTAAGTTAGATAAATGTAAATATTTTATTTTTCCAACATCCATATGTGGCCTTATCATCCTCTCATGGTGGAAAAAGTATTATCTGAGCTTCTTCATCCACTAAATCATCTTCAAATGGACACGCCATGCTGCTTCACCTCTCTGAAAACAAACTAAGCTTCAACTAAACCTGCTCCAGACCAGGTTATGTTCAGAGCATGAGTTGCTATGGCAACTTGACATATCCTGAAACATACCTCCATTTCTGGAACAGAAAGCTGAGGTTATCAACTTCCTTAGCCTCAAACTTACCGCGGGAGCTATAACTTGCTGGATTCTGACACCCTTGCCTTAAAACCTTGGTCACAACTGCCCGTACGAGTGGGTATGTCTGCAGCCAAAAAGGGGCATATCACAAAATATCAAGGTTTTAGATCGCTTGATGAGCCTCTAGAAGAAATTGCCTTGAGGTGGCCACATGAGCCTCAAGAATACTGCAAGACATAGTGGCGCTCATCTTAAGATGCAGGCTCTCCTTTCTAAAACTCTCCACAGGCCTGGACAACACAAAAAACACCATTGTTGTTGCCCAGGAATCTGACCCCATGTCCCCCCCAAATAGCTTTACTCTGAGACTTAGCAGCGGTTGAAATGGTTTCCTATTTGTTTGTTTCTTTAGTATTTTAAAGATAACATATATCAATTTAAGTATAAGGTATCACTGGCTTTTCATTGGTGTACTTACTTGGTTTTTTTTTCTTTTTAATGGAAACTTCCACACAAATTAAAAATAAATATTTATGTCCAAATGAAGGGGGAAAAAATAAAAAGCTCAGCTCACACGTCTGCATGGATTAGGAAACTTTTCTCTGCTCCATCTCTCAAAGACAGAAGTCCCAGTCTTTCCTGACATGCATTAGTGTCAGCATGGGGTTTTCAGTGAACATCCCCACAATTTCAACAGACAAACCGCGGCTCATCACTACTGCAACTAAATGAACTTTACAGAAAATGTCTATGCCTCGTCCCAAAGATTTAACAGAATCTGCAGCATCAGTAAAATCGCCCTACTTCTAATTTTATTTATTTATTTCTCAGTTTAAATACTGCAATGCTTAGAAAACAAAGGTTACCTGCCTGCAGATCTGAAGACAATCCAAAATGCAGCTGCATGTCTCCTTTTTAATCAATCAAAAAGGACCCATCACCGTTCAGATGTCTGCACTGGCTTCCTGCATCAACTTCAAATCTCTGATATATAAGGAGGTCAACTAAAATATGTTTTCTATCTAAACACCTTCAATAAGGTCTTTCCGTTTCTTTGAGCTCTGACGATATTACAACTGTTGTCTCCTGAACCACACTCCAAAAAAACACATAAATCCTTACTTCTAATTTCAAAACTGTGCTAAAGACTGACTTTTTCCAGGGCTTTCGTGCTCATGTACCTCTTGGTTTGTAATAAAGGGTCATCCAATGATTAGGGCTAAATGAAAGCATCAACTTTCAGTCGTAACTATCTTTGGTTTTTCCCGCCGTCAGCTTCCTGTGTTTTATTCATCATTTAGCTGGTAGTCAGCTATCTGGCAGCTGCAAACATGGATGACAGCTGTGATACGATCAGTCAGTGAAGTAACAATGAAGCGCCAGAATTCATTAGTATTTGGGTGACGCTTCTGTTAAAGCCAGATGTTGTGAAAACTAAAAAACCTTCTCTGGGGAACTAAAATCAGTTGACGGTGTTTGAGCTTTTATTGCATTCCACATCTTGAAACGTAAGGCAGAGATTTTGAAAAATGAGGAAAGAAATATCATTTGTTTGCTTTTAACAATTTATTTGTCTTGTTATTAAATTGCAAAAAATGATTCTCTATAATGCATTGATTGTACTGGCCTAGGGGCTGCAGATCCTCTGATTTGTCTTAAAGGAATTCAATTATATGAGAAAAGCTGTCATAAGAGTGTCAGCAGGAATGAAAGGAAAGGACGGTGGTGAGAGCAGCCATGTTGTTGGTTTAGAGACTCTGAGGAAGAAACAGAAGGCAGAGCTGGAGGTAGTAGGGATAAAGATGTTGAGTGACGAGGAGGGATAGGATCAGGACAGATCATGTTTTGGAGATAAATGCAGGGAAGCAGATGGAGATGGTTTGGGCGCGTTGAGAGGAGGAACATTGATGTTGGTAAAAGGAAGCTGAAGTTGAAGCTACCATGAAAAAAGAGCACGAGGAAGACCGAAGAGGAGGCTGATGGATGTAGTGGTGGACGACATGAAGGTGGTTGGTGTGATGAAGGATGCCAGATGATTTGGTTTTACAAGGGTCAACTTAATTTCAATCTATCAACATAAGAAAGACTAACCTGAACTAATAAAAGTGCACACACCTTTTTATGTTTTTATCTTAGCCCATAAATTATTTACATAAAACAAAGCAAAATGCCCTTCAATTGAATTTGGGAAAGGGTATAATTTATATTTTATGCTGCTATGGAAGATAACTCCTCATTAAAAGAGATATAACTGCATATTTATGCAGCTGTTAGTGTTTTTAACTGTTCAACACTTGAAAGAAATGCTAATATAAAAAAAAGAGATGATAGCTATTTTAGGTGTAATTTTTTTAAATAAATGTCAGCTTAAAGTGAAATTTCTGAAACCAGGATGTGTCACTGTGTGAAACCCCCGTTTGCTAAAATCAACCCTCCTTAAGTCTCCACTTCCCCTCCTTCACTTCTTCTCCAGTTAGAAGGACTGAGATGGAAAAAAAAAGGAATATGAGAAACAGAAGAAAAGCATGCTCATGCTTTTCTTTGATGTGACAAACCTGCTATTGGTAAAATCAGCCTCAATGCATTTTCTTAAATATCAAAATTCCATTTGCCAGGTAAAAATAATAACTGCCGAAACATTTGTGGGTTTTAAGAGAGAACAATGAGGTGTCATTTAGTCTTTAGCTGTGACATAAGCCGGGCTGAGTGGATGGCAGCATCAGTTATGGGTCCAACGTTCTGAAAATGATCCCAACCGCTACTGGATGGATTGTTGTGAACAGTGATACAGACATCTGCGGTCCACAGAGCATGAATCCTAATGATGCTTTCCATCCTGCTAATTTATGCTTCCCCCTGTCCTCGCCCCTCTATCTTCTCACTGTGGCAGGGAAACCAATCTCCCCCCAACATCATGAAGGATGTTCCAATCCCTTAAATTGTCTCACAGAGAGTGGAGCTGTGGGAGGAAACTCGCAGGTGTGTGGTAGAGAGTTGTTTTTCCAGTCAGTTATGTTAGCTCAAGCTCAATTATCTTTTCTTTCCTTTTTATAATGACCATGGATCATTCAGAAAAAGTTGACAGCAGGATTCCTTCATCTTTTTCCATCCCATACTTTCCGTCTGTGCCAGGAAAGGACATCGGAGTGATCAAATCAGTGGCTCCTGACAGCCTTCATAGATATTAATCAGCGCATTTACAGGAATTTTTATTTCTCGCTGCTTTTTGGCAGAAAGCTTCATTTCTTACATGCTAAAATATCTGTCCTGTATTGTTGACACAGTATGTTTAAACACGGGATAAATAGGTGTTTGTGATTTTTTTCAAGCAGTTAGTCAAAATGCTGCTCATCATAAAAATATGACACCTCTTCAAAATAAAACCACATGGAGGCAGACGCTCTTTACAGTGAAGGCCGCTTCTCTAGCATCATGCCTTCTCTTATCTGTTTTTTTCTCCCCTTTATCCCTAAAGAGCAAAGACAACAAAATATAGCAATCACATCCCTTCTAGTGGCACCTCAGTGTCCAGATTTAAAAGTGTTGAATGCTTTGGCTTTTGACCAAACACCTACACTATTAATGGGTTTTGCAGAAGCCTCAGCTGCACCTTCTGCTGAGTGCAGTTGACTTTTTTGGCACGCAGGCAAGCTGACTTGAAATAGTTAAAGCTAACACAAGTTCAAGAGAAACGCAAAAGGCAAACATGTTCATGAAGATGTGATAGAAGCACACAGCCCTAATGTGAGGATCTGTGTCCGCACAGATGGAAAAAGAGGTAAAACAGACAGATCAGCAGTTGTTTTTTGCAGCCTGCAAGACAAGCAGTAAACGCATTCAGTCTGTAAATGGGAGAAACATTTATGTGACAGCAAAATTGCAATGCTATAAATGAAAATCAACTACAGATGAATTCTGGATTCAAATGCTAGGACAATTCTCATCATCTTCACAGGATCATTGAGCCTAAAACAAATGTGATCAAAAATAACTGAGTAGAAGAAACTAGCAGGCAGAACTGCAAACAGTTTAATAAAAACACTTCCTCTGCCTTTTAGGTTTTAATTATATTTTGATAATAAAACAGTCTTTCCAATATAAGCGAGCCTGTATTTCTTTTTTGTCACAGCAACATTTAATATATCACAGATATCCTAACCTTCTGATATGTGTACAAAATACAGAAACAAAGTAAAAATTTGAATAACTACCTAATTGTCACGGTGCCTCGGTCGGTTGCCTCCCCCCTCCCTACTCTGCTCATTGGAACCAGCTGCCTCACATCATCTCATAACCTGCTGTCCTTCTTAAGGAGATCCATCCCAGCATTCGACGCCAGTCCGTTATACACTCTCCGGTGCTTACGTCTGGCTCAAAGATAAGTCACGCCTATTCAAGTCTAAGCCTTGAACTTACCTCTTTTGTGCTCCTTCAGGTCCTCCTCACCACGGGTGCAGCTGGTATCCTGTTCTCTCCTCGTCTCCTCCGCTCAGGCCACGAAGTCCTCCTCCAAGACATTCTGGCACGAAGCTCCGGTTTCCACGCCACATACCTCTGCTCCACGCTGTTTTCCTGAACTCTGGGATTGTGAATCCATTAAACTTTTTCGCTTGATCTCCTAGCCTGAGTTTACTTCCGGGTTCCAGCATCTGGGTCTGCTTTGTCATCGTCACTATGACACTAATAAGGGATATTTCACCTGTTTGCCAAAAATTAACTACTTTAGCAAACAGGATATCTGTCTAAAAATAAACCAAACACACAATAAGGGAATCTTTTACCTCCACCCTAGGGAGTGACATGTGTAATTTCATATGTAAATTGTCAAAAATCGAAAAAGAGTTTGGCCTCAATTACAAAAGGGGTTTATTCAGACATACCTCTGGTTTGTCTGAAGATTAATAACCCCTCTTGTTAAAGTAAAATGTGTCCAACACAAGAGGCCCTCAGCTCTCATCTGTCTGCCCAGCTGTTGGACAGGACAAGTTAAAAAAAAAAAAAAAAAAAAAATCGAAAAAGAGCCTTCTGAAAATATGACCATTAACGTGGCAAACAGAGTCTGAAACAGGCTACACCGCTCAGCAATGAAGGCAAAGTGGCACTAACAATACTAGTATTTAAGTACTGTGAGTGATTTGCAAATGAAAGTCAGGTGTGAGGCAACCAGGAGCTGTGTGCTGGGGTTGCTGGGAGATGTAGTGCATTCAGTACTCTGGAAACAGTTCCCGCCGGTGACCAGAGGGGGAGAAAGAGCTCTGAATTCTGACATAATTACACAGTTTTTATCACTGTTTTATTGTAAAAGCTAAAAAAGATCAGTCAGTCGGTCGGTCGGACAGATGGATTTGATCATAGACCTGCTACAAACTGACTAATAACGATTTATCAACACCATTTATGTATATAAGTTGCATATTTTTGCACAAATGTATTTCATTTATAACTTAACTATTTGAAAGCATTTTCATTATACAAAGGAAATATTGAAGCGACAAGTTAAAAGTAAATAATTTTGTATAAATATGTCCATCATCAGTGTTATTGTCTTAATGCTTTGAAGGAGCTGAACAGCCAAAATTTCATCCTTAACCCCCATTTTCTTCTTTCACCAAAAAAACAAAAGTCAACCAAGCAATACTTTTAAAAAAGGTTTTTTAGAAAGCTAAAAAATGTATTTGCAATTTTATGCAAAACAATTCAGCATTAAGAGCCATTTTTTAAATCGTTGAACTTGCAAGGACTTGATTGTCTGGTAACTTCTGCATAATTGTGTGTGACACATACAAATGTAAACATGATCTTTTACAGTATGACACAAAATGTGACCTTAAATGATATGCAGAAAATGATTTGTTTAATAAAAGTTACAGAAAGAATGTGAATGTTTATTTGTTTTTTGCTTCAGAATTACTAATATCTACTTAGTCTACAATCAAGCAAAGTCTGGAAAACACAAATAAAAAAACAGAGGTGGAAGTTAATTAAAGCACTGAGATCCAATTGGCCACAGTATCGCTTTTCCAATAAACTTGACTAACCACAGCTTTCGGTTATTATAGATTTATCCATCTCTGCTTCCTCTTCACCTCTTCACACATCACAGACTCTTGCTAAATGTTTCCCTTTGGGAATGAATGGAAGGAGTTTGATAAATTGCTCTCAGGTACAGGAGGCTTTTCAACGATCTCTAAGCACACAAGGCCACTGGGAGTCACTGAATCGCAGCCAGTGCTTTGCTGGTATTATGTTTATGTCAATAACATTGTTTATTTTTTTTATATTTTTATGTCACGTCTTTTAAATCAGGTTATTTAATGTGTAGTAAACATTTCGTGTTCAGTGAACACTGTTGTAAAATCGTAGTCCCCTCGCAAACATGAAGCTGACAGGAAATTTCTCTGAAGAGTCGTGAGTGTAAATGCAGCTTCAAATCCCAATTGCTAACAGTTGCCACGTCTTCAAAATAGCAAAACTTTGGGGGAAAGAATTGCCCTTTTGCAAAAAAAGAACAGCTCACAGCATCTTTCCTGGAAAGACTTGCTCTGTTCACATTAAATAACAACCCTGTTGCTCTAGAGAATGCACAAGTTGTTGCGGTGTGATGGTAAAAAAAAATAGAAATAAATCCAAAACTCCCTCAAGTTTTTAAAGCTTTATGCAGGAAATACTTAAAGAGAGTGATTTAAAACCTAACAGAACATATTTGAAGAAATAATGGGAGGTTTCTTACTGTAACTTCTCAACCCTTAAGACAGTGGAAATAACACTCAACTCAGCCCGAGCTCACCCTGCTGCTACTTGGCAAGTTACATGAGAAAATCTGATTTATTCTTATCTCAGGCGGATTTTTCCTTTGCACTGGTTCAAAATTATTTATATTTTTGTTTGAAAGTCAGCTTGAAATGGTGTTCAGGGAAAGACCCACTCAGATAGCCAAAAAAATGTCATTTTCTAGGACATAGTTTCTGCAGAACGGCGGACATTTATTAGAAATTCACCTCTGAGATGTGGGTGGGACTGTTGATGCGGAGCAAGCCCACCACCACTTCCCATCACCCATCTGTTTGCATGCTGTCCCGTTAGCTTTCAGCCACTCACACCCCCAACCTAACATTAGCGGTGCAACTAAAATGGCGAGTCGTATCCGGCGCCACCCAGCCGTACAGTTTTGAGACAGATGCCAGCACAGACCAGGAAAAAAGTCTAGGATCTAGTCGTCTACAAGGGGATGCATCAGAATGGAGTGGAGCAGGGAGCTTGAGCCCCGCCCGTTGTATTTTCTACCTAACAAAAAGACTCAAACTTTTTTTATCTGCTCCTGATTCACAACATTTTTTTAAAGAAATATTCAGAAATGCAGCTTTGGGTTAATTTCTTTATATATGTCCTCCATCGTAAGAGAAAATGCTGGAAGAACATTTCAAAAACATCATTGGAGAGGGTCTTTTACTATTAAAAAAACCTTAATTCTGATTATTCACAGTCTTTAAATCTTATTTTGCCATTATCTATAAAAGCTGTAATTTTGACACAAGTCTTTCCAAATCATATTATAAAAACAAATTGGCATACAGAAGAAATTCAATGCAGTTTACATTTATTATATGAAATAAGAGGCAATGTCATTTTTCCATTGGGGGGGGACAAATGTGTCTGTTCTATATATATCAGTACAAATCACAACATATAGTTAAGGCCTTCCTCCACTCTTTTATGTATGCTAACATACTCAACCCTCCTAATACTCCTTTAGTGCATCTCCTCCATTATGAAAATTGCTCCACCAGCCCCTGAACACTTGTCCCAGACCCCCACCATCACCATAACACACACACAATGTCCCACCCAACACTGGCTTCTCTCATAATTCCTCCTGCTATATGGGCGCTGTCAAGGGATGAAATGGTTTCCTTGACCATAGCAGTGCCTGGTAGTTGTTTTAGTGTTTAGATTTGAGCAGAGTAATAAAGCATCACTGGCGAACCCCGACAGACAGAAAGCTATATCTAATAGGCCTGTCGCTCTCGTGCCAAATCGCTTCCTGCATTTCAATTAAGGACTCTTCCAGCGTGGAAAAGTCTATATTAAAGAGAGTTTATGCGGCTTATTACATGCATGAACATGGACAGATATGATGTAGTGTCTGCAAGATTAAAGATAATGAAGAAATGATGCAGTAATCTTTGAGATGTTGCCACATTCTTTGCACAAATATGTTTGGGTTTTTTTCTGGTCTCTGGTTGGTTGGTTTTCCCTCGCTATACACAAAGTAAAGAACTCTGGGAATTCATCCAGCACCAAAAAATACAGTGGTAAAACCTCCATGCAAGCCAGCAGACTGTCACCCCTGCATGATGCCAGACAATAGGTGCACCAGACAATTTTAATTCATTTCCAAAGTGAGTTTAAGACTCACTATAAAGGCCCGTACACACCGGGACGAATTTCGCGCGCGATTTTCGCCGACGTTTAACGCCTCGTGACTAAACAAAGGGCACCAATGAGAGTGTGCACACCTACGCAAAAAAACGCCATGCGTCAAAGCGTCAAAAAAAACCGCCTCGGGTTCGTTTTTTTTTTTTCGACGCGTCTCGTCGAAATCTATTCGACCAATGAGAATGGAGCTTTTGCACACGTGTCTGGAGCTTCTGAAGTTACAGTAAAACACCACTTGGGGGCGCTCAAACACAAAACTGTCGTGCTGAGCACACATACCAGCGAAGAAGATAGACGCCAAGTAGCGTCTACACTGCTGCGAAGAAATAATGACGGACATTCTAAAATATCCCCGAACCAAGCACCAATTGGAGCTACTGGTGCTTGAAATATTCATGTTTTCTTTGTTTGATTCTGACAAGCGCGTAAATACTTGATCTCTTCTTCTGAGTAAAAAGCGACTTTAAGAAGCGTAAAGTTGCGCAGCGCCACCTTGTGTACAGGAGTATTTCTGTTTACATTAAGCGCCATCTAACGTCAAGGAATGAAATTGCATGTTCGCTCGGCTCATCGTCAGCAAAAATCGCCTGGGTGTGAACACAAAAAACGTGGCGAAAAACGCTGGCGAATAACGCCTGGCGAATATTCGTCCCGGTGTGTACGGGCCTTTAGTCTTAAAGTCACTTAACATTTGGTTTTACGTCTGTTTGTTTTGAATACGACTAATATATTTTTGAATACTAAATTTCTCCTGTTAGGTCAAAAAAACGTCATGGGTTCAGAGGCATTTATGTCAAGCCAGGAAGCATCAATTTAACAAAGTGCGCATGCGTGCTGACGACAGAAAGTCAGGTAAAAACCAGTCGCCTCCACGTCTTTTCTGGCAGCCATTTTTGTAAGAGCAGCAAGTTACTCTGATCCGGAATCTGAATGAGCTAGAAAAGATCGTTCTTTACTGAAGACAATATGGACATTTTGTGGTTGAT
Source organism: Oryzias sinensis (assembly GCA_037389245.1). Lineage (NCBI taxonomy): Eukaryota > Metazoa > Chordata > Actinopteri > Beloniformes > Adrianichthyidae > Oryzias > Oryzias sinensis. The sequence goes on from CM074497.1 coordinate 26,783,355, forward strand.
GCAAAGAAAGTCACACAGGCGTCTAATTTACGGAAACACTGCAGCTTTTTTTTCAGCTCCCTCGTGAAAAACAGTGCCTCCAATCAGCGGCTTTGCAACAACAGACGTTCCTGCAGGAAGCAATATCAATATCAATATGTTTTGTTTGGTGCATTTATATGTTTGTTTTCAGTTTATTTAATTTTTTATTCATTTTGGAACTGCCTTTATTTTGCGCATCAGCGACTTTGTTTCCTGTTTTAATCTGCCTCACTCGGAGTTCTTTGTCTATCAATTTGTGTTCTCCAAAAGCTTTATCTGTTGTACCTTCTGTTCTATTGTGATGCCACAGTGCCCTCATCAAAGTGAAGGGAAAGGGTGAGGAGAGGAGTCACAATACATCAAAGAGAAAGGAGTGTGTGAGTGCGCCTTACATTCTGGCACACACTACGGCTGACACGGACTTCTTTTGTTTTTCTTCATCCAGTCTGTCTCATTTAAAATAATCATAGGCTTCATGCAAACAGCAATATTGCTAACAAGGTTATTTTTAAATTGTCACGTGGGGTTGAAAACAACAACTCTGTAATGAAATCAGGAATGAACGCACAAACAACACAGAGGAAAACCTACAAAACTAACATCAACAACAAATACTCTCATGGCAGCGACAAGGGAAGATTTCGGAGCCCAAAATCTTGACACCTTGAAAAACACAGTTATGTCACTTTGACCAGAGTCTTTCCTGAAATACAAAAAAAGATTTTGATTATTTTGTCAGTTCTTGACGCACAGAAAAGCCTAAAAAAAAAGGATCCACAGACTCATCTGCTGGGAACCAAACAGTGTTGTTCCACTTTTGAACAGCAAGGCAAAAATTAGCAACAGATGAAGCAGAGTCACAGTTGATATCTCTGTGGAGAATGGTCACATCGATGCAAGTGCCAGTCTGAGATCAGGCACGGCACCAGAAGGCGAGTCAGCCGGGCGAGTCAGGCACCTCAAAGGGCCATGGTCACTTGTGAAAAAAATGTATTGAACAAAATATTAGTTCTTGATTTCTATTATTTTTCATGTTTGAAGAGCCAATGTCATTCTGTTCAAAGTCTTTCAGAGTAAACTATATCCATTTATATGATAATATATTACCTTTGGCACACTGAAGAACACATTTTTTATGAATATGAGTTATTTGCGCTGTTCGTTTTCCTACCCAGAATGGCTCGATCTCTAAGGCACCGGTTCTCACTCCTTGTGGGTGCCCCCCCTTTCATGACATCAACCTAGAGTCGGCTTCGCCAGCATGTCTGCGTCTTGCCCACGAAAACAAACAACTTCTGAAAAGATGGATCAGCATATTGTGGAGCCTTACAAAATTGTTTTGCCGATCCCCGCTAGCACCTCGGAGAAGTGTTTGTGTTGGCCTGGGGGTGATGCTGGCATCGCAGACTCATGCTGGAAGGGGCTGTTCCTCCAAGTTCATACGTATGAATCGGGACCCGAATGGAGCAAACTACCGCTTCGGGATTGTTTTTTGTGAGGAATCAACATTAGAAATCTCCTCAAAGCTCAAAAAGTGGATACTGCAATATTGTCCTTTTAAATGATTTTTCACAAACTATTTCATAAGCGGTGTGACGTGTTGTCATGGTAATGGCTCCTGAGCTTGCACCTCTACTGCCGCAAAGTAAAGTGGTATACAGTGATCCCTTGCTACATCACGGTTTACTTTTCACGGTTTCGCTACTTCACAGATTTGGATTGTGCATTGTGTTCTGCATTCTGATTGGCTAAAAAGTCACTCAGTGAGTAGCTCAAGAATGGGACCCTTTGATGAGCCGTTCGTTACAGTTCTCCAACATAATCGATGGTGGCATGTCGGTGTATAAGGATCTTTAGCAAAGAAGAAAAAAGAGCGACAACAACTGCCAATCACTATGTTCCTCTCCCGAACAAACACACCTGCAGCTGCACCGCGGGCTTCAGAAGGAAAAAACGCTGCAGAGGATGCAGCGGCTCAGTATGAAGAGCAGTGAAAAAGAAGACCGGAGTCACTATCTGTCCCACTGTACTTTATTTTTTTCATAATCATTTTAAATTTTCTTCCGTTTAATCCACTCGGGTCGCGGTGGGCGGGGCTAATCTCCGCAATTTAAAGCCTTCTGTTCTTATCGATGATTGAAATTATTATTTGACAGCACACTACAGAAGTTATTTGTTGAAAAAACGTTTCTAAAGTACTTTTATTTGTTAAAAAAACAATTGATTTAGCCTGTTAAATGGTTTGTTCTTTCTTTTCGATGTATAATAGTGTATTTCATTGTATAATAATTGTAAAAAAATAAAGGTTTCTACTTCACGGGTTTTGCTTATCACGGGTTCTATTTGGAACGTAACCCCCGCGATAATCAAGGGATCCCTGTATATACTAAATATCATATTAAGTGATAAAAAGCATTAGTTCAGAGACAAAGTTCACCTCTTACTACTTGTTTTGTCCAGATGATTGTAACCCTTGTGCCATCCTAGGCACTTAAACATTGGGAGTGGGGTCATCTAGACCCACTAGACAGTGCTCTGAACCTTTTTTCTTCAATGATGTGTGATCTTCACTGGTGTCCATGGATTACATGAAATCTTTCCACCTTTCCACCTTTATGCACCTTTGTCAAGGTAGGGAGAGCACGTCAATGTAAGGGGGGGGGGGGTCATCTAAGATAGCACAAGGGTTAAAGAAATAATGTCCACAAGTAGTTTCCTAGATCACTTTGATTACAAGATTAATCCATCATTGACTAATCAATAAATGTGCATCAACAACCAAACAATTTATGTCGTTAATTTATAGTAAAATTATTTATCAGCATTTCTTTACTCTGTATCAATCAATACAGTGAACGAGACAGAAAAACAGACAACAAACTACTTAAAATGAAAGGCAACATAGTAATTGATAGTAAAAAACAAAGTAGATACTGGCATTTGTATCATAGAGCCATTTGAAGGACAGAGATTTTTTCTAATGTCTTGCTCCCCCAGTCTCCATGATCACTAGCTGTGGCTGTAGTTATCTAGGATTCCTCTAACTTTTCCACTTTTCCTTTTTCAACTTCCTCCACCTGGTCTTCTGCTCTGCATTTGTCCTCTTCTTCCTCAACCCCAGAGTCATCCTCACACCACCATCCAATACTGTGGCTACTCTCTCTCCAGGTGCCAGTTTGCAGCCACTGATCAAATATTTCAATATCAAGACACATACTTATACTAGTATTTCAACACACTTTTACGTATGTTTTTCCTAATTTTAGAACGCATAAGTGTTCAAGGGGTCTAAAAAAATACTACAAAAAACACTTTTAGACTTTGTTTGAGAAAAACAATTACTGCACTGTGCAAAGATCACGACTGGACTGTGAAACTGGACAATCCTGCCTGTTTGCAGCAAAGCTCGGCCACAGACTCCTCTCCACGTCAAAAAAACTGGGATGGGTGTTATAAAAGCCCCCAGGCGGAACAGTCAGAGGATAAAAGGATGAGAATTTTTCCTTCAACTTCAAGTAATACTGTGGAGAGCAAGCCAAATACAGGAGGGTTAATTAATGCAAAGGAGACATACCTAAAAATACTCACATGCACTCATGCCATGCAGGCATTGAAAGCTGCGAGACCAAGATCAAAGTGGCAAGAAATAAAGCAAAGTGAGAGAGCGTGGCTGACGTACAGGATGCAAAGAAAAAAGGAGACAAAAAAGAAATAACAAGATTGATCGGAAAAGGGAAACGCAAAATGAGACTGAAATGAAATGCACAGATCTAAACTGTCTGAGGCGAACACAGTCAAGCATCCAAAGTGAGCAGTTTTCTTGTTTTGTGACGGAAGGAAAAATTCCCCTGAGTACAAAATATACAGATTTTTTTTTAAACAGCCAAATGACAATAATAGTCATAAGTTTGGAGTACAAAGAGGAAAAAATCTGGGTTTATACTCTGACAAGAACGTTGCGAAGAACAGGAAACAACCCTAATGAAGGATCACAATAAGAGGAAATGAAAGTGCTCTAAACTGCAGGTTTGCGTTCCGTTGAAGGAGACAGTTTAGCGTCAAACGCCTGCTTTGAAAATACATATATTTAAAAATAAACCAATTTAAAAGAAAGAAAATTGGGGCAGGTGTCATCTGTAACGGGCTGCCTTTTGTTCACAAAGTTTCCCATTCTGGGATGTCAATCAGACTGCTACAGAAAAGATAGGTCTGTGAAGTTGGATTTAACATTAATGTACGTGTTTTCAACAGTTTTACGACATTAGACACTATCTTACAGTTCATTATTTTGTGATCTTAGTCCCTTTTTGAAATTTAAACTCAGTTAAACAAACGGAAAAACGTTTGAATGTGCAAAAAGAATTCATATAGAAGTCCTAAAAAGCAAGGAAACGCTAATGATACTGTGTTCACATATTTTACACAAAACACATCTAGGATGTTATTATTTATTTGTTATTTGGATTGGCTGGCTCCAGAATTAGTGCAGAATGAGCCAGATAAACATTTCTGATATACAGTACAGACCAAGGGTTTGGACACACCTTCCCATTCATTTGAATGAGAAGGTGTCCAAACTATTGGTATGTACTGTACAAACAGCACAGCTTTAAATGTTATGATGCATGTCAGTTGCACTCTGCCAAATCTTTTCTCCAATTAATTTTTCCTGTTTGTCCTACCTTGGCTCAAAAATGTAAGAAGGAATCAAGAGCTACTCAAAGCTAAATCTTAAATAAAACAAGAACAGAAAATGCAATCAACAATAGCAGCAGTGCAAACAATGCCATGAGGAAGCGCTGCTACACAAATATTAAGAAAGAGCGGCAGGAGACTGAGTCCAAATGCAGACGCCAGCTCTTACAGCCTAGAGGCCCAGGTGAACAGCCGGCTGACGGCCCTCCCATGTTAGCCAATTACCTTCTAAGGTTGACCAGAGCGCCAAGAGAGCTTATGTTAAGCACAAAGTCTTGTTAATTAGACTTTCTCTCTCTTTCATTCCTTTGTCTTTGTATTTTGCCACTGAGCCTGCCCTTCACAAAAGATGAAGATGATCCCTCTGGCTTTTATTTCTTCCGTACATTGAGAAAAAAAGGCTTAAGGCCAGCCATGCCGAAGATGGAGTATTGTCGACACAGGAACAGAATTCTCATAGATCATAAACAAAAGAGCGCATACAAAGTCTGAGTTATCAATACTATTGCAGGGATATTGTAGGAACTGAGTATGGAAATGTATGTAATGAAGTTAAAAGGTAACTATGGCAAATAAATGTCAAGGAAAAAACAGTTCTTCCTGAAATGTTGCTAAATGATCCAGTTTTCAGCTTTTCAGGTTTGTGATGTAGAAGGGATTTGACTTAACTTTTTCCATGGACAAATCTTCTTATTCAAATCCTTGGTTATAGAAGAGCTCCAAGCAGAAGGAAACACATCCTCCTTTTTTCAATCCCTCAATCACATCCGCTGCCTAATAAAAATAGTTTCTCCTGCTCTGGCATTTTGTCTGCATTACTTAAGAAAAAGATACGTTTCAACTAAACTACTGCTTATCTTCATGTCTTTGGGTGTCATGTATGTCCCATGTACCAATCATTGACTGTCTATGAGAACAAGACTCAGTGACCCCCCCCTTGGCATTCCAAACAGGAACAGCCCGCAGGCTCCAGAAAGCCAAAATCTCATATAGTGAAATGAACAGCTACAATAACTATTCTTGCTCGGCAGGCTTTTTTTTTAACATGGTCTTGCGAATCCCAATTTTTTTTCATAGTTTTTTTCTTAATTGCAAGTTATCTAAGTTACAACCAGACCAATCAGATGCATCCATAAAAGTCCGTGGTGCCTGTTAATGTTTAATTGACAGATTCTCCCGAGTCTGCTTTCAAGTGGAAGGGGTGTGGCCTTCCAACAGTCTCACTCCTGATTGGTGAGAGGGGATGACAGAAATGATAACTCAGAACTATCACTGCTTTTCACATCATCTGGCTCTAACATGTTGGCGTCCAAATCGCAAAGAAATGGCGACTGAATTGATTTCATTTATTTGGAACCGGAAGTAAGGCGTTTTCTAAGGGTGGTGTCACACCCGGCGAGGGGGAGACCCCTCACCGGCGAGCATTCAGCTAACCCGCGAGGCCTACCACCCAACTCAGGTAAATCGGCGGCCTTCCTCTCAGCGATCACTGACACCGAAGCTAGCCTAGCCAGGCTAACCGCAAAACAAGGTCGACATCCAGCATCAGAAACAGCTTCAGCAGCAGCTGACAATCGGTAACGATTTAAATGCCACCCACAACAGGCAAACAAAGCAGCACAATGACTGAAGAAGCTGAAGCTGCGTACATCGAATCCCTGCATCGGACATGGAAACCTTCACAAGTGCTATTGAAAACATGTTTGCCAATATTTCCAAGAAAGTCATATTTCTTTGTGGCGATTTTAACATAGATTTGTTGAACCCAAACAATCACACCAAGACAGAAGATTTCACGCATACAATGTACAGTCTAAGCCTATATCCATTAATCCACAAACCCAGCAGAATAACAACAAACAGCGCAACCTTGATAGATAATATTTTCACAAACTGCCTAGAAAACAGAATAAAAAGCGGACTACTAATGACAGACATCAGCGACCACCTCCCAGTATTTGCTAACTATGAATGCCTTTGTAGAGAAATAAAAGAGAAAAAGCAAATAGTTTACCGAAGAAAACTAACAGAGGAATCAATAAATACATTTAAATCGTAACTTCAAGCACAAACCTGGAAAAGTCTGTATGAAAGTAATGATGTCAACGCAGCTTATGAAATATTTATGCAGGAGTTTACATCCATATACGACAAAAACTGCCCACTTACAAAATCCTGTAACGGAAATCAACGTAATAAAAACCCATGGATGACCACTGGACTGAGAAACGCATGCAAAAAAAAGAACAGCTTATGCAAACAATTCTTAAAAAACAGAACTGTAGAAGCCAAACAGTGATACAAAAAATATAAAAACAAACTAACCAGTATCATGAGAACATGCAAAAAAGACCATTACACAGAAATATTAGAAAAAAATAGATCAAACACTAAAGAAATTTGGAAAGTACTGAACAGTATCATTAGAAAACACAAAGAGAAAACAAATTACCCAGACTCTCTAGTTGGTAAAAATGAGATGTACAATGATATTCAGGACATGACAAAGGAGTTTAATGAATATTTTGTAAAAAATAGGGCCAAAGCTAACTGATGAGATAAAATGTTCAAAAATATCAGAAAAAGAAACTGTCGAACACGGCATTAAAAGAAATCCAAACTCGATCTATTTAAGACCCGTGGAAGCAAAAGAAGTCCTTAAAAGCGTCAACGAATTCAAAAAACATCTACAGACTGTAACGGAATTAATATGATGTTGATAAAAAAGATATTGATTCCATTGTTGACCCGCTAACCTATATTTACAACTTATCCTTTCAAACAGGAGCATTTCCACAAAAAATGAAAATAGCGAAAGTAATCCCACTACACAAATCAGGGGACAAACACCAAATAACAAATTACAGACCAGTGTCTTTAATCTGCCAATTCTCAAAAATACTTGAAAAAGTATTCCTCAAACGGCTGGAAAGTTTTATAGAAAAACACAGACTAATATCCGACGACCAATGTGGTTTCAGAAAAAACAGATCAACGTCCATGGCGATTACGCAACTAACTGAAGAAATTATAAATGGCGCTGACAATAAAGAGTTCACAGGAGTGTTTGTCGATCTGAAAAAGGCTTTTGACACTATTGACCATATAACATTTTAGTAAACAAACTGGAAACGTATGGAATATGAGGACCAGCATTAAAATGTTTAAACAGTTACCTTAATAACAGGCAGCAGTTTGTCCAACTGGATGACTGTAAATCATCCCTGCTAAATTTAAGCTGTGGAGTTCCACAAGGGTCAATATTAGGTCCCATACTGTTCATCCTTTTCATCAATGACATACGCTTGGTATCAAATACACTCAAATACTTTTTATATGCAGACGACACAAGTATAGTCTGTACAGGGGAGAGCCTCAGGGAAATTGTAAAAACATTAAATACAGAATTAGGGAAACTGAAACAATGGTTTGACAAAAATAAACTGTCAGTCAGTGTTAACAAAACTAAATTCATGATTTTCAGAAATCGCCACATTCCTGCAGATTTAGAAATAAAAGTTGCCACTGATTATCATGTTCTGGAAAGAGTGACTGAAATCAAGTTCCTTGGAGTAATTCTTGACGACAAAATAAACTGGAAACCACAAATAAAGCAGGTCAGAGCTAAACTTGCTAAAAGCATAGCAGTCTTGGGAAAAACGCACCATACTCTCTCTCACAAAGCACGTTTACTAATATATTCATCCATAAAACTACCATATTTAGATACAACTTACTTCCGATAAACTAACAGCAAATGTTCAAAGTCAGAGACAAGAGTTACAATCTGAGAAAAAAACTGAATTTCAAAAAGCCGTGCATTCGAACAACAAAAAAGAAAATGTGTCTATCTAATTGTGGTGCTGATTTATAGAATGGATTGGATGAAGGTTTAAAACAAACCAAAAGTTTACATGTATTACAAAAACCTAAAAGAAGTCACTGATAGTACTTTATAAGGCCAGAAACGATTAATTAGACAAAAAAAGTCACTTTAGCACAGTTAACATGCAGGATTGAATGTTTTGTACCTATCTGTAAATAGCAATACGCGTGTTGAATACGCACATCATCAGGTTTTGTAGAAAGGGGTGGGAGCAGACAGAATTTCTCTTCAACCCACTCCTTTTCAAGCACACTGTATTGTTTTAGGTCTTTTAAACCACTCTGTGTTGACTTTTTCATTTGTTTTGTGTTTGAAATAAACTAAACTGAAACTGAAACTCTCACTATTCAATGATACAACTTAATGATGGAGCTCCACATATGTGACACTGCTACTTTTACATAATAACATTCTAATTAAACTATAATTGATTTGAATTTCTCCTGCATTCCCAGGCAGGCAAAAAATCTACCATTTTTTATGAGCACTTTCAAATATAACCAATTTTTTACACATTGCAAGATCAATAAATCTAGAAAAAAAGAATGTACTCAATCAGGAAGTGCATATAGCAACAGTAGTGAAATGTAACAAGGTGTACTTTATACTAAAAAATGAACAAAGTGTTGGGAAGAGGGGCTGCACGGTGAAGCAGTGGTTGCCTCACAGCAAGAAGGCCTCGGTTCAAGTCCTGTCTGGGGGACCTGAAACAGAACATTAATGGGGGGCCTTTCTGTGTGGAGTTTGCATGTTCTCATCGTGCATGTGTGGGTTTTCTCTGGCTTCCTCCCACTATCCAAACACATGCTTCAAAGGTTAATTGGTTACAATAAATTGTTCCTTGGTGTGAGAGTGAATGGGTGTGTGAACGTGGCCCTGTGAAAGACTGGCCTTAGCCCACGAGTGGCCGGGATAGGCCCCAGCAGCCCTGTGACCCCGAAAGGGACAAAACGGTTTTAGAAGATGAAAAAAAAAAATGAACCCTGAGGTGTACCAGTGATGTAAGAGTTGATCTGATGAAAGACACATTGTTGAACATGAAGCACTAAAAACTCTGTGAACCCTCCATAGGCGTTTGTGTGTGTAATTTTCTGCAGTTTTGGTTAAAACTTCATTGATCATTTCTAGAAAACTCAGTTTTGAGCCTTTTTCCTTGTCTGAATGAGACAGAGATTGGCTGTTCCAGAACCAGAAAAAAACATTCTTTATAAGATAGATCATCATGTGCTCAGGCAGCTTTGATGAGCACCTTCCTTCTACTTTTCCCTGTCTTCAAAGCAATAAACTTTATTAACTTTCTTTCTTTCCAGGTAGATTTTTTTCTATACCTTTCTATTTCTTTAGAATTGTCTGTTTTTTTCCTCATATTCTGATGCATAAAATAAATGAACCTGCTGAGATTGTTACGCACATCTCCAAAGTTCTTTTACACAAGAGACACTGTTAATAATAGCTTTATACATCTCTGAAATTCAGTTTATTCTTTTGCTCAGACGGGGATTTTTCTTGCACCCAGTTGCATCATGCATTCAACCGTGGCTGTTAAATTAACAAAAAGCACACATTTAGAAGCTGAATTTGGATACCAAATCACTGGAGGCATATTAGCAGTGTCCCCATAGGGTTCAACGTTTAGTCATCCTCAAATATATTGGGGTCCAGCAAAGTCAGGTGTTGGTGCACTATAAAGGTCACATGACATGACAGACAGGTTTAGATGTCACCAGATGAACTGAAGGGGCTCCGACCAGCCTTTTTCCTCCCTTTTACACAAAGCTGTTGAGGCAAATGTCCGCCCCCCCTGAGGCTGGCTCTGCCTCCTTCTTGTTTTCTGTTAAAGGCTTTTTCCTTTGGTTGTTTTTTTTCCTAAAAAAAAAATAAAAAAAATAAATAAAGAGAGCTTGCTGTGGGGGAATTGTTAAATTGTTTGCTTTCTCCAATATGTGAAGTGTCCTGAGATTACTTTTTTCTGTGAATTGGCGCAATACCAATAAAAGTGAGCTGAAGTCAATTCAAACATCAGAAACGGTGAATGAAACCCACTGCATTCAGGACACAACACCATTAGCCCTCGCAAGAACAATGCAACACTGCCTCCTCTGAATTATAACCCATTCTGAGACGCGGGGGAGTCCTGGAGTGAAGACCACATGCAGGGATGACATTTGTGATGCTGCTGTTCTTCCATGAGCATTTCTGTGCGCATTAACCACAAATGCATCTTGAGCCATGATGTGGCTGCACACACTGTGATACACCCGCTCTCATAAACCAATAAAGCTGTCTTTCAGCTGGAGGCTTTGGCATCTTTTGTTGCAAGAACAGTTGAAGTCGTACCAACTTGACTTTGCCAAAACTTTGCCCTGGATGTGATTACACAGTTTCACAATAACTGCGACTATTCTCAGACCAGAAGAAGGTATTGCTATAGTTTTTATCTAAACATTTTCAAGCATAGATAGTGGATACGTCTACACAATTTTTGCATGAAACTTATAAGAAAAGTTACCTAAAAATGTTGAAATTCATCAAGTTCAAGCTCCTAGTTTTACCACTCAAAAACATTTGTAAGAAGCAGATTTTATAACAAGATCTACATAATATGGATCCAGGACATAGATGTAATTAGTCAAGTAGAAAATGATGTTTTTACTGAACTCCACCTGCTTTGTTGTTTAAAATAACAGCAACAGTTGGAATAGATGTACCACCTAGGAATAAATATTTTACAGGTGGAGGCCACTAAATTCCTACACATCTTCTTTAACAGTTTATCTGTAGTTTTCCCGTCACTCCTGGAAGTTTGAGACACGGTCCAGAGTTCCTGCTAGATAAAAATGCCTAATCTCCTCCTTAGAAGGTTTCTGGTGGGAGGAAACCGTTGCTACCTTTGCTCAAGCGACATAAATCCACCCCTCTGGGATATTGTGTCTCAGTTCCTCCAACAATACCACACTGCACCTGAGACAACTGAAGAGCCAAAAAAAAGGCACTTCTACAGAAAAGGAACAGACACACCCTAGGACAGGGGTCCCCAGACTGCCACCCGGCGGCCGGCCCGCCCACCCATTTGACCCGGCCCCCTGAACAATACCAGAGAGCTAAGCTAAAAATGTTGCTACTGCAACCTCACTTTGCCCTAGTCATAGAACATTAGACCCCTGGAACCTCTAAAACTGCATCATAGGGAAAGAAGACAAAAACCTAAAGAGACTGTTCATATGAGCCATTTAAGAGATTCTGCTCTCACAACTGAACATTCACCTAAGATTGCACATGGACAACAGAAGCTTTACTTCTGTGAACAACCCACAGAGAATTACCGGTATTCGGTTATTTATTTTCTAAAATCTAATATACTGTTCCTTTATATTTCCTGACTTTTTATGTAAAGAACACAGAGAGAGACTTATTTGTTTTTTATTAGTTTCATAAAAAGTGTTATTATATATTTGATCATTTTCTTTGATTTGGTGAAGAACCCAGAGAGGATTATTTGATATCAGATGGGATTATTAATATTTGGTTATGCGTGGCTTTCTAGGAAACAATAAATGTTTACATTTAGACAACACTGCGATCATCACACCTTTTCTGTTTCAAACGGACCCTGGCCCCCGATCAGAAAAATGGAGACGTCATGTGGCCCTCATTTGAAAAAGTTTGTGGACCCCTGCCTAAGGACACGCCCTACAGAGCTGGACTATAAAGCGTAACAGCTCTGCGACACCATTTTGCTTTAATCAATTTGCTCTGAAAAATGTCAAACTTTTATTTGCAAAGTTTCACAAACACATTCCAAGACTTCTTAATAACAAACAGTTAAAGTTGGTTTTCCAAACAGTAATAATGGTCTGCTGACAATGCAGAAGGAGGACCAGAAAGGGGCAGAAAAATTTTCTTCTAAGTGAATGAAAAAATGTTGAATAACACTCCTCTGCAAGAAAAAAAACTCATCTTTATTATCTGTCTGAGTTTTCTATGCTTCAATCACTTTTAAGTTTTTGCAGTCCGGTATAACTTCTGTTTTTAGATACATGATGTATAAAGGATTTCTGTTTAAAAGCAAAGCTAATCAGTATTTGCATTTCATTGATCTCTTGTAGCTGGGAAGTTCACACCGCTCTCTGCAAGTGACCACTTTCAATGCAAAGTCTATGTAAACCTGCCTAAATGCAGATTTTGGGCTCCTGCGTTCAAACCTCTCCCGTTTGCCTCTCGCTATGCAAGTTTATGCGTACAAAACACACACCCATTGAACGCGCGTGGCAATTTAACCCTTGTGCTATCTTAGATGACCCCCCACTTAAATTGAGGTGTTCCCCCTACCATGACAAAAGTGGATAAAGGTGGAAAGATTTCATGTAATCCATGGACACCAGTGAAGATCACAAATCATTGAAGAAAAAAGGTTCAGAGCACTGTCTAGTGGGTCTAGATGACCCAACTCCCAATGGTAAAGTGCCTAGGATAGCACAAGGGTTAAACCAGGTCAAACTTTGACCAATCAGGGATTCAGATTTGGGTGATGATGTTTAGATAGCCTCCCCTTTAATTAACAGAAGTGCCAACCTTTTGAAAATTGCTCATAGAGGAGAAATCAATCATTGTAATTTGCGTTCAACTAAAATGCTATCACCCAAGTCTTTCATATTGTACCGCGTTGACATTTAACACCAGGCCTCTTCCAGCTGTAGGTGGCGCTAGTATCAAGCAGGGACAGTCACGTGTGAGCACCAGGGGCTAAGCGTGGATTCTTGAACGCACGTCACGTGTCCGGCGTAAATGCAGCATAAGACCACCTGATCTGATCACAGCTGCAGGATTTGGTGCACGCCGGTCTTTGCCCCACAGATTTATCTGCCAACACTATCTGTTGTCCACTGTTTTGACACTTGAGTGGGGGAAAAAACGGGATTTGTTTGGTGGGGAATATAGCAAACAGGCTGATCTAATCCAGATAAAAATACAGAAAGTGTTTCAGAGGACAGTCGATTTAGCAGAAGTGACCTTGATAGGTAGCTCCACAGGAGACAGTGGAATGGTCGAAAAGGTTTTGGCTGTTTAGATAGACGACCTTTAATGCTCTCAAAGTGAGAAATTGATCAAAGAGATTGATCTTTTTTCGAGGAACCCTTTCACGTCGTCAATGAATTTACAACAGAAAAGTGATCTGTGACTTTGAAGACTAGGAGACGCAGGATCATCTGTAACCAGGAAGAGTTCAACTGGGCTGCTGATGTTCATGTACCTGCCAGCGTAACCCGTGTTGTTATCAGTAGAAAACACACTCTCAGGACAGATTAACTGTCTAATTAAAGCAGGGAATGAGGGGCGGGGGTAATCAAAACTGCAAATGAGGGATAATCTGCTACACAGGAAGGTTTTTGATATTTAATTATCTCACCAAAAAGTCACAAAACACCGGCAGAAATGTGGGCATACATATTCAAACTGTATTGTACCCAAGTGTTTCAACAGGATTACCAAATATAGAACATTTTTATCCCAGTAGACAGAAAAAAAAAGTTTCAATAACATTTATTCAGATAAATGAGTTTTTAGGGGTGTCAGGATTTTTACCTTCCTCTAGCAGAAAGGGAGCATTTTCTGCCAATATTTAACTTCAATCTCTCCTGACATTATACAAATATTCATAAAGACTCCGTCAATTTCTGTTTTTTTGCATCTGTGGTACCTGACAGCAGCTTCAATATATGTTATGGAGCTTGTTAAAGCGTGACATCAGTAGCTTGCGATGTGACCTTTCACGCTCCACTCAAGTACAGCAATGCTTTTTGAATTCATATAAAATATCTGGGGGGGGGAAACAAAAAGAAAGAAATGCTTTCTTTCCCTGGGTGTGCATTGTTTTAACCCTTGTACGTTGTTCAGATGTCTACTGGATGGCTTTATCATGATCCTTATTTGTAAATTAACTTAATTTGCTCTTAAGTCTATCTTTTTCTAACGTGCCGTTTCTTTTATGGAAGCTGTGGTGCAATAATGACTTTCACTTCAAATGGCTCAAAAGAAAAACATTTCCTTTTTCTGTACATGTGAGCACACTGCCTCCTTGTGGCAGTCTAGTGGTATTGCTGCTAATGAACGTAAACAATTAAAAGACTAGTAATATTTTATCAACGCATGAAACAGGGTTTTATATCATACTTTATAATACCTTTGGCATCCAAAAATGACTTTGCTTTCACTAAGACTTATCCTTGATCCTTTACTCATAGTTACTCTCATCTTCATCAAGCCCATCAGCAAAGCTGAGCCTGTAAATGCCACAATAAAGGGATTAAACCTTTGAGCTGGTTCAGATCAAAGTGGATGCGTTTGCCAACAACGACGTGTCTGATGCCAGCATAATTAAGCTGTGACAACAAAAGCTGTTAATCCTATTCAAAAGCAAAAAAAAGTGTTCATAGGATCACTTAGACGTCGTCATCTGAGCAGCACAAAATCATGACAAGAGGGTTTAGATAATTTGTGCTTTATTGAAGAAAACAAAAAAAAGATTGTACAATTTTAGATAATTTAAAAAGCAGCGCTAAACATCTGGAAAACTTCCCATTTATGACTTAGCTAGCATGACTGAGCAGCACAGTGCAAAATCCATCAACCCGCATAGACGCCTGAAACATCCCAGACCAAGGCAACACACCTAAAAACAAATGGCAGTTGTGCGATTAGTTGTACACATTGAAAGGCAACAGATGTGCAATGAAGAAGAGGATGGCAATAAAGATGGATCGATTCTATTTTCATGCGTCGGGGGGTGTTTTATGGCTTAGTGGGCCACACAGGGACGAGGCCGCCGCCCACTTAGGAGCAGCAAATAAAAGGTTCTCGCCTCGCCCGAGAGCACGCAGACACGTCCGGGTTCAGGTGTGACGGCGGGGACTTCATCGAAGCCGTAAAGGAAGAAGGCTAGCTGCAGGATTTCTGCATAGCATGGTGTGAGCCGTAAACACAGTGGAGGTACTTCTGAAGTTAGACATAAAGTTAACTTTTTAAACTAACAAAGAAAAAGAAGAAACAATCTGTGTGGAAATGGCTTCAGCTCATGCAGAAATGAGTCATTTCAACCACTTTCATTTTACTTGTGGCTCAATCAAGAAAAAGGAAGTTGATTTATTTAAAAGTAAACAAAAAAATAGATTTAAAATAACTCAAAACATGGTGATATTTGTAAAAAAAATATGTAATTTCTCAGACTGCACGCTGATATCATGAGTTAGTTGCAAGAATCTATTGAATATTATATATTCGATTTAAAAAATGATTGAATCTGTAATCTATGACGTACCTGAAGCTGCTAAAGTGTCTTTCCTCTAAACTCGTGAGCTTCAGAGCTAAAGGATGAGAGTCGCATCTTTGTAAAGCCGGTCTGAACCAGAAAAGTTCAAGAATACATTTATTTGATCACACTTCCAATGATCTGAGCTGAAAGCTCGGAATTCAACCTTTGGAGCAGGAGGAACTTATTTCAGTGTGATGTTTGATTGATATAATTATGCATATATCTGTCAATCACTCTCCAAGAAAATCAGTTAACAAAAAATTATATTAATACATTTCCAGAGTAAAAAAAGAAGAGGATTCTAGTTAATATGGTGAAAAGTTCCATAAACAAAAACATCCCAAAATGTGGGCGGAAAAAAGATTGAGAAATTATAAAACTCTTAAAAAAAAACAACATTCAGGTCATCTTCTCTTCCTTTGACGCTTTAAGCAACAGAAACCATCTACCAAAAAGCATCTCAACCTGGCTGCATCACTTCAGTAAAGCTTGATTAGAAGATGTAGTCACTGGTCATCTTGAGAGACGGCATCGCTTCGTTGACGTTCTGGTCCAGGCGGCGGTACTCCACGGTGTTGCGAGAACATAAACCATCTTTCCACCGCCGGCTCTGGACCAGGAGAAGAATCTGGAAATGGGAAAAAACGAGAGCAAAAATGAACGAAACAAGAACAACGACATCAGAAAAATGCCCGTCAGGATGAAGAAAGTCAGTCATTTTGTTGATGATACTGTTGTGTTCTTTGAAGTGCTAAATCTCTATTCAACGAGCTAAAAATATTTGAAGCAAGGTTCCGGCTGCATTACAGTGGGTGAAAAAATTTTCCGCCAAGTTTTCAAGCAGCCATGACCAACATGACTCCAGTCTGAACGGCATTCTGGTGACTCCAGCATGCTCAGGGATCACGGGATCCGCTAAAGCTCAGAGCCACTGCACGACATCACAGATGTGTACCAAAAAGAGGAATCATCAAATCTTTAGGAGATGACTACACGAGAACTGGACAGAGTGAGTGTGAGGTCTTTTAGGATAATCAAAAACATGCCAAGTAAAGGTGGCAGAGTAAGAACGGGGCGGCAGTGGTGCAGCGTTAAGGCGGTCGACCTCTGATCAGAGGATTGATTCCTGCTTTGCCCGTCCATATGTTGAAGTGGACACTGAACCCCACCTTGCCTCTGGTGGAATGTTGGTGCCAGTGTTCGGCAGCAAAGCCGCCATCGGTCTGTGAGACCATTCATTTCTGAATGTCCTTTGTGCTGCCGCAGATGAGTGAATTTCCCCATCATGGGATCAATACAGTTATCTATTCTATTCTATTCTATTCTGTGTGTGAATGGGACTGTGACCGCCGGCCTTTGAGGAAGTAAGAAAAGTGCTTTGCATTTATTCTGATGAATATGATGACTGAGTAATAGCTGTTCATTTCTAAATAAAAGTCTAGTGTTCCCCTGCGTTTCAATATTTGCAGATTTGTTTTCAGTCACATGATGCCTCTGGTTCATCACAAAACCTCAGACAACTCGAGATGCTTCTATCAGACTTTGGCGTCCAAGAAAGGTGCTGTGGGGGGGGCCTGAAGAGCAGGCCGGCCTGTCGGCCTCTGAAAGAGCCGGTTCCACCAGTCTCTGAACCATTTCTAACCACTGTGCTGAGGTCTCAGCTTTGAGTCTGCGTCATTTCAAAATTCAAATTCAAAACATGCAAATCATGATAGAAAGTTCAACCAGCAAAGCTCGTGCGTACGCAGACGTAATGCTGCACAATGGTTGTGTTTATGGAAACCCGTTTCATGGAACCAACCACGCAGACTCACACTGCTGAGCCTTTGGGTTTCTGTCCATGTAGATACAGATTTGATTACAAAAAAAAATGAAACATTAAATATCCACAAAATTAATGCAGGACTTTCAGTGCCTCTATGATGTAAAAACTGATTTATTTTGTGTCCCCACAAATCTCCATATAATGTAAGTAAATTCTGGAATCTCTAAATTCAATTGAAATATGGGGCAAAATGAGATGGTAAAAAGGAATTTAGTTGTGATGAGAACAATATTGTTGGAATTAGATCATAAATGTAGAGAATAGATAGATAAAATGGTGTTTTTAACATGTTCTGGTGGCATTTTTCTGATGGACAGATATTAGGAAAGTTAAGCTCAAAATTGCATTTCTGAGTGTTTTTTTTGTCCAAATCAATGTGAATGAGGAGCAGATGACGCAAACGCCCTTTGAAAAAGAAAATATGATGGACAAATTCTAATGAACTATTATCGCTCTGTAGAAACTATGTGATGGAAAACAACCCAGGTTTTTTTTACTTTAGATAAAAACGGCCCTGCGACAGACTGGCGACCAGTCCAGGGTCTCCCTTGCCTACGCCCAAGTGGCCGGGATAGGCTCCGGCAACCCCGTGACCCCGAAAGGGAATAAACGGTTAAGAAGATGAATGAATGAATGAATGAAATGAATAAAAACGGCACATTCATAAATAAAAGACCACCGGGGACCTTTTAAAATGTCTCAAAGTATGATGGAAGTGGGTCTTTAAAACTGTGAGCCATCAAGCCTACTCACCCTTCTCTTGTTGTGATAGGTGATGTAGACGATGGCCACCAGGAAGGCCAGAATGACCAGGTGAAAGAAGAAGTGGGAGTCCTGATCTTCAGCGTTGTAGTTGTCTACTTCCTCAATGTCTATCAGATCTTTTTTGTTGTCAGGTTGCTTGTCAGGCCGCTTATAGACGATGTCAGTAGGGACATAGTTGTCCTCATCATCACCTTCTTCTTCATCGCCGTCTGTCGTGTCTGTCGTGATGGAATCAAGCTCAGTAGCCAGATCGATGCTCGGCGGGGCTGAAGTGTGGGGCATCTTTGGTGGGGCGTCCGACTCAGATTTTGGTTTTGTTGTAGGTTTTGTTGTTTGAGTATTCTTCACAGTTGTGGATGGAGGTGTTGTAGGACTTGTAACTGGTGTTTTAGAGGTTTCCGTGTCATTTGCTGTTTTGGTGTTATTAACAGTAGAATTTACATTTGTCTTTGCTGGTTGCTGGTTTCCTAGTATTTCTGCTGTAGAATTTGCAGGTTGCGGTTTTTCTTTGCCATTTTGAGAAGCTTCAGTTGGATTTGCCGGCGTTGAAATAACTGGGTCTGCCGTTTTCTCTTTTTCGTTTTCTGAGGAACCTTGAACACCTACAGGGTTAGTGGACTTGATTGTTAGATCTGTAAGTACAACAATAATGTAAATTAAAAACAGCAAAACTCAAACAATATAATTTTAGTACATAAAAAAAATTTCTACTTGTTCAAAAAAAGACTTTTCTGTGATCTGAAAGGATTAACTATTTTCATTTCTATAAAATCCTCTGAATTTGTTTTGTTCTAAGACACACCACACAAGTAAACATGTCAACAAAAGAAAAGGCCTTTTACACTCAGTGATATAGCACATGTAAACATTACATGATGCCAAATAAATTACAGACACACTAGCATCAAAGGAACCAGCGTCTTGTTCAAGGAATGAGCAAGAGTTAAGGCAAACTACAGGCCACTACTGTTTATATGCATCTGCATGTTTTCACCCCTAAGAGCTTCTCGGCTTGCATTCATCATAAACCTTCATTTTGCCTACATTCCTGAATCACTGACACCATTCAAAAACACTGGTTCCTGTGTGCAACAATGACACGCCTCTTAGGCTTGGGTCACTATGAGGGAACACTGGGACCTTTAGAACAAGCAAGCACAAATAATCAGGTAACAGGAGGCCTTTGTTCCAGCAACAGTTATGGTCTTTACTGCATGATCCCCCACATGAAAAATTATCTGCCCCCAAGTAGTCTTGTTGTTGTGTCAGACTAACTTATTGTTATGTAATCTAAGGTTATTTCATTTTTTAAAAACACTTTAAATGTTTAGAGCTTCATATTAACCATAAACACATATTACTACTACACGAGAAAAAAGAAGTTCCAGTTGTAAGACGCAGACTAAAACAGATAACTCCCTGTAGACTAGGCAGCTTTTTGGTCTTGCTGTCAGTAAAAATCAAAGTCTAAATTATTTTAAATTTAACATTTAACAACAGAAAATATACTTCCTCCCACCGTCCAAAAAAAAAAACATGCTTCATAGGTCAATTGGCAACTCTAAATTGTCCATAGGTGTGAGTCTGAATGGACGTGTGGTTGTGGGCCTGTGACAGGTAAGGGGCCCCCTGCCTTCGCCCACAAATGGCCGGGATAGGCTCCAGCAAGCAGCCCAGTGACCCCAAAAGGGATAAAACGGAAGAAGATGAATTAATGAATGACAAGAATATCATAACTGGATTTCTGTCTTCTTGGAATTACCCTAAAGCAGTGGTCCCTAAACTTTTTCACGCCACACAAACTTTCACGGACCGGTCTTTCAAATATAGGAGGATGATTATTGTAGCAATACTAGGATGAGGGAGGATCAAAGACGTGACAAGACCAAGCCTGTGCTTTTATTCTGACACGCTCAACAGTTTACATCGCACAGGTGTCATCATCCTCTCCCCTTCCCACACTCATGGTGCAAAAAAGAAGTACTGTCTGTTAAATGTAGCTTTCTTTTTTTGGTAGTTGTAGGCTCCTCTTCTGTCTCCTGGCTGGATGTTTTCCATTCGGCAAAGAAAAAACTCCTGGGTTTTATTTTAGCGGCAACCTTTCACGTCACCGAGAAGAGCGCCTTGGCCTGCGTCAAGGGTGGCATAGATGGATGGAACAGAGAATCGGGCAATTTTTCTTTCAGTTTCCTAAATAAATAAAACGGAAGTCATGGAAGTTATTTATTCTTTCTGTGCGGCCCGGTGCCAAATGACTGATGGACCGGTACCGGTCCTTGGCCCGGGATTGGGGACTGCTGCCCTAAAGGAAAAACAATCCCTGGAAGTAACATTTGCACCACCTAGACCAAAGGTCTACAAGCTGAAGCTTTGAAGCTACCGGTACATGCATCTCCCTTATCCCCCCCTTGTAAATGTAACCTTTGTAACAAACGCAATTTAAATACGGAATGAGCTGGCAGTATTAGTTAACTTATTTTAGCTACTTAAGTTTATCCGTTTGATTTGTTAAACTGTCATAACTGAGCAAAAAGAGTCGTATACTTTTAGAATAAATTCAAAGCTCATTTGTGATCTTTTGCTGCACAACTGTTTAGTTGCTGTTCAGAGGTCTTTAAAGTATATCATTCCATTTACATGTATAGATTTAAAATTAAAAAAAATTACACCAATGTTTATATTCAATAGTGAAAAGTGAAAGAGGATGAAGGTGCACCAAAGTCATAAAGATGGGAAACGCCATGTTTGACTTGGCTTTGCTGCCTTTTTATTTCTAGGACCCGGTAAATCTACTAAAGCACAAGGATCTTATTTGCCAGAAGGTTTACATTATTCTGAAAGGAACTCTGCTGCTGTCAAAAGCAAAAGACAAACTTAGAATGGTTGGATATGGAAAAATGTATCCAACATTTTTTGTGGCTGAATGACCCAAAAAACAAATGAGGTTGATTTTTCTAATGATGAAGTGGGACTTTGTGGATCTAGATCGGTTTTAATCAGAAACAATCTGACCCAAATGGCTTTTTTTAAGGTTGTTTTAAGGTTTACAGGTTGCAGACCCCTGACCTAGACTGTTATCAAACGTAGTTCTTTGTCCGGACTTCATTTCATCTCACATTACAAATTACGTTTAGCCTAAATACTAAGAGATCTGTCTGTAGACCCACAAAGAAGACTTGCAACTGCTACATGAAAGACAGGTTTAGCCTGTTTTGTAGAGTTTAATTTAATATGAAGACATGTATCAAAAAGCTGTCATCGATTCAGTAACTTGTCGGCCCACAATAAATACCTTATGAAAGCCGCTGACGAGTCTTACGTAAACACAGGGCGCAGTTATAGAGAAACGTCAACAGAAACACGTCAGCTAGCATGATTTATACTACTTTCCAATTCGATTACTCCAAAATGAAAATCCTTTCAAGACAAAGCATTAAACCTACGACTTAAAAACAATTATAATACTAGTAATAATATAAAATATATAAATAATAATACTACTAGTTTTACGACTATTTTTTTTTTATAAATTCGATTAACCCAATAATATCATATGTGCTACCAAAACTAGCTACAACCAGGCTAACGTCCCGGCTTAGCTAGCTTGACAGCATCTTGACAAGACAGAAACAAACTGTGACCATCAAATTCATGCGAGAAGAGTTTCATACTTGCGCCATCCTGTGCTAAAACACATCTGGTGAGAAGCAAATGAAGAACCAAAAGAGAAAAACAGGCATAAACGGCGCTGCTTCTTCGCTGTGCGCTTCCGTGCGTCGCCATGTTGATGCGTGGCTGAAAGGGCGTGGCTAACAAACGCAGCTAATATACTGAAGTGGGCGTGGCTTCTGCGACATGTGAAACTAATTTATTTTTAGCTTATTAAAAAATAAATATTATAATTTATTTTTCCAATATATTGTATATATATTTTTAAGTTTAAAGCCTGAGTCCTTAATTTTGATTAACCAAAACTAGTTAAACTGACGAAACTAAAACTATGACTTACTACTACCACAAACAGATTTGACAACAAATAATTTAGTTCTCACGTATTTTTGATAAGTCATACAGTTTTATTTCTCCCTGTCAAAATGTGCGGAGAACCATCTTTTCTTGCAGATGTTTTCTTTATTTAAGTCCTGCGCATATTTCCACCTTCTTGACGTGACGTTTGTCTGCGCAGTCGCCTTAAAAAATGAGGCCTCTGCAGCGGGTGTGTCTTCTCTTTTTTTATTTATTTATTGTATTTTAATAAAACACAATATTTCTTCCTACAGCAAGCAAATGTAGAATTGCATTTCCAGTGGCATAAAAAATCCTGAAAGCATTTTAATGTGTCACCACTATGGTTTACGGCAGTCCGACAAATGTTTGTGACCAGAAAAATCCTCTTCTGAAAGGGAACTAACTATACCTAACTTAGTTATCTCAGATTCTACTGAAATTTCAAACTTTTGTTTTTATAATTTTTAACTTAGGTTATGCAAGAGTGAATAGCGTTTTTTTCTAAGGAGAGGAAACATCTGATGCCTTAATCTTCCATCCTTTCTTAGTGGCAACTATCATCCTCTATACATTTTCACATCCCTGCATAACCTCTCATTGATTGGCTGAATCAAGGGATTCGAGGCTAAAACTGGTTGATCCAGGGAATTAGCTCCAGGAAGGAGAAACATGTTTGTAAAGCAAGCAGGATAATAGAGGAGCATGATTTTAAAAAAACAGCTATAAGCAATTTACAGTCACAGTAAGTTAGGTGCGTCAGTGGATGTCGTGTACTGTACTGATAGTGAGGCAATGGTTTCAGGGCGTCTACTCATCCCTCATTTTGTATTTTTACTATGTGTTGTTGGGGCCAAAAGCCAAAAATTCTAAAAGAAAACCCTTTCTATTGTTGCATCATTTTCAATATGCTGAGGGTAAAAAAAGACGATTTTTCCATCGAGTCATTTCAAGTTCATTATTCAGACAACCATGAACACACAGAGTCGATTAACGGACGAGCAGCTCAATCTAACCATAGTGCACTTTTGGTTACGTAGTACAGTCAGAACCAACAGGTGAACTTGGTGAGTCTGAAAGTGTTTTCAGCAGACTTACATCAAGACACAGAACTACTGATAGAGTTTGTGACAGACCGCAACCATGACCAGTACCTAAGGAGCTCTGCACTCAGACATGGTTTTGCAAATGCCGCACGGCTGCAAGCCTGTTTATCACCTCTTTGACTTAATCCTTGTATTGCGTTTGGGTCAAAATTGACCAATTTTCACATTTGAAAACGGGCCAATTTTGACCCAAACACAATATACGGGTTAAATGCCAGACAGCTGTTGCAGGTGACTCCACTGACACAAAGACACCACCATGAACGTTTCCAGTGGGCATGACACCATGTGACCTGGACAATGCAGCAATGGTCTAACGGCATGTTCACTGTTGAGTGTTGGGTCACGTTGCACAGGAACGATGGTTGTCAGTGTTGCTGGAGAAGTTGAGGTGAGCAATACACCAAGGTTAACACACCGTATAACTGTGCTAGCTTTAGTGGAGGAGGTGCAACAGTCTGGGCAGGCATCACCAACCGGCACGAAACCAATTTCCTGACTGAAGACAGCTCGGCCACTGCATTTACTTAGCGTACCTCAGAGACATCCCAGAACCCATCGTCCTCCAATTCCACCAGCACACCCCTAACTTTCTGTTCACGGATGATAAAGCTGCACCAAATTCACAGCTAGACTTCGGGACGTCAGAATGTCTCATTTGTCTCCCCTGACTTCCACCCCATAAAGGACATCAGGGACCAGCTGAAGGAGAGACGGGATGATCGTACCCCACCCCAAGGTGACCTGGCAGAACAGCATAACGCTTGTGAAAGAGTTTAGCATGAGATGTTGCTGTCAAGCTCTGCCTGCCTTTAGTTAATGATCACTATATTTGATTAAGAAAATGTGACTTGGGTGTGGTTTTCCTGTTTATTTTCATCTATGTATTTCATCTTTTCTGTAGCCTGATAAATCTTTGTGATTTTTTTTTATTGTATTGACCACAATGCTTGAAATAAATCAAATGGTGGAAATGACCGATGCTCATTTAGGGATTTCTTTATTACCGTCTCAATTTTTAGGGTAGTAAATATCAAAGTAATGAAAATGTTTCTTCTCGCTCATCATCATTGATATCAAAGGGAACTTATACCCATTTCATTCAAATTCAGACCTAACAGGAAAAGCGCTCATGTAAATAACGATTTCATTAACTTATTGTGAGTAATGTCCGTCACAGCGTTTTTAAATCTGTATGGATAAAAGGCAGAATTTAAGACATTCCTCCATTATCAACAACTCCTTTCACTGAGACTCTTATAGAACTACATCTCTGAAAAAGCGTCTTTCTCATGTAACTATATCAAGTTAGATGTGAGATGCAGATTTATGTGTCACCAAAAAAAAAAAAAGCACAAATACAAAGTGGCTCAAGATGTTTTTTTATTTAGTTCGGGGAATGACAGGACTCAAGTACAGTAAGTATGATTCCCATAACCATTTGTGGAAAACGACCATCCCCTGGAGTGTATTTCATCTGGATATCCTCTCAAATTTTTAAAGCAGAGCTCTACAAATCCCACATTTTTGATCATGGAGGATTAACGTCTTTGTATTAGTTAAGACTCCTCAAGTGAATTAAACTATGCAAGACTCTCAATAAAATATTCCTTTCTGCTATTTATGCAACAAGACGGTTCACACCAAATGTAGACACAAAAGACAAGTGAGACAAAAACACTGAAAGCACAAACTGGGGTTTAGTGTTTCTCAGAGCAACAAGGAGCAGCTCAAAAAAGGAACAACAAACCCTTCCTATAATATAATATTTTAAACTGAAAGAGCTCTCAGTGCACAAGTGTTCCAGTAAATCCTTTTTAACCACATAGATGTCTAAGTGAGGAGTGCTTAGCAGACAGCACCACCACCTGTTGATGCAACAACAAAACTGCTGATGGAGTCGACCCTTCATGAGATTTGGGCTGATCTGATCTCGGCGGTCCCTTTTTGCTTTGGAGGAGTGCATAAGCCACAAACTAAAGCGTTGTATTCCTATGATTGAAAAAGAAAGAGTGAGGCCAAAGTGAAAGTACTCAAGGCTACATTTCCCTCTCAAGCTTTGCAAATTTGCATCAAAATTCCTGTTAAAAGTTGCAGTTTTGTTCAAGACTCTTTAAGTGTAATATTCCCTTTAGTGGTCTTTAAAAGTGGGAGACTTGACCTTTATGCTGTCCTCCTTCCACCAAAAAAAACAAACAGGAAATAGGTATCTGTGGGGAGTGAGGAAAAAAAGGGTTTTTTTTTTGTTTGTTTTTTTTCTTTAACATTATTTTGGTTTGGGAAATGCAACGGGGAAAACTGGAGTCTTCCACCTATGCCTGGAACTCAAGACCTAGACCAAGCTTGTGTCCTCCTGCGTTGATGTTTTTGCCATCAAGAAGTGCAGACAGCGTCAGTTTGATGCCTGAAAAACACACCAAAAAAAAAACATGTTTTTTTAAATTACCAATGACAACAAAGAGTTAAAGACACCTCAGATCCATGTTTTCCTCTTAAATGCATCTAATACACCGATAAAAAGTAGTGATTAAGAAATTTTTAAAGTAATGACTTATTCAAAACGATTCATCCCCTCGCTAACCTACCGCGATATGGGAAATCCACAAAGTAGGGTTCCAGATGCTCTAAGGCTGTAAAACTACACATTTGATCCACTTTTCTCAGACAGACATGAACATTTTCACACTTTTCTCTCCTGTTTAAACTCTCAACGTTCAAATCTTTGTAGAAAACAAGTCCAGTGATCAAAGATTTATGTAGATTTGGAAAGCTAAACGCAATCTGTAGGGAGGAGATGTATTAATAAAGGCTCCGGGCAATCAGGACGAGGGAACACTGTGTATCAATTTGTCTAAGTTTCTAAAGCAAATTCTGGATTTTTTTCATGTAAAAGCAGCTTTTCTGCTCAGTTTTTATTAACAAAACATGTTCTTGAGGAAAGATCCAGACTTGTTTTCTCTAAGCATGGGATTTTTTTTACCCTGTACTATGGGACCTCTCCCTGTATTGAGGATATATTGTACTGTATAGTACTGTGTACTATAGTAATGTATAGTAATGTAATGTAAACTTTTTTCTGCCCTTTCAAAAGAACTGGCCCTCAGGGATAAATAAAGTTGTTTGAATTGTATTGAAAACTACTTTTCATAATCAAAATTGGTGTTGAAATAGAAAAACAAATTTCACAAAAAAACCATTGAGTTAAAAATGTAATGTAATGCAAAGTAATGAAAAAAAATTGTTGTTTCAGGATGAGATTTAGTATTTTGGTAGTAAAAGTTTCGGCTTGTCGTAAAAAATCATCAAAACCAAATTCCACCAACCAAACTGCAAACTATTTCCACTTCGAAAAGATTAAATTTACAGATGCAAATGTCATTTTTCCTAGGCCTGCACAATATACTGCAAATTTATCGTTATCGCGACATCAAACTGTGCAAAATGCAAACCGCAAAAGACGGCGAAAATCGCAATAAATGGTTACCTTAAATGTGCTAAAACAAACTCATGGCAGCTTGAAATATTGAACAAATGAAATAAATCCATTTATGCATTTAACCAATCGGAAGGACCCATTTACATTGTTGATCAATCAGATGAGCCCTTTTAGGTTAGCCTCCAAAGTCGACATGGGTCAGTTGGAGTATAACTTTTAAACTGTTGTAGTGAAATGGAAATTGTGTTTTTGGTTGTTTTGCTATTTGTTTATATACCGCAAATTATATCGTCATCGCAATATTAATCCCCAAAACATGCAGCCCTAATTTTTCCTATTCAGGTAGTAAATCCCCAAACTAGAAAGTATCTTCACTCACCTGGCTTCAGAGTCTGAGTGTAGCCCAGACCCACGAGGCTGGAATTGTTCACCTTGGCCTGAGAAAGAACACAGGTTAGCAATGTTAGAGCGGCTGGACAGGCTTTTATAAACACTTCAGTCTCACAGCCAGAGTCCTGGTTTGAATCCCAACTGGGTCCTTTCTATGTGAAGTTTGCATGTTCTGCTCGTGGGGGGGGGGGTTTCTGGCTTAATGGCTTCCTCCCACAGTTCAAAAACATCCTTCGTATGTTAATTGGTGCTTAGCTGTGAATGCGAGTGTGTAGTTGTTTGACTCTTTGTGGACTATTGGCTGGCAAACTGTCCAGGGTGTAACACAACTGTAAATAAAGTAATAGGGATAGGCTCCAGCATCCCCATGACCCAAAACAGGAGGCAAGAGGTGTAGAGGATGGATGACTGAATTCATGAACAATTGAATACATTTTACTTACAAGTCAAGTAGGTTTAAAGTTAAGTGGGTCAAACAGAGATAATAAAAAATACTTCCCTCTTCTTCTACTGACTACTGCTCAAACTTTTCAGAATAATAAAAAAAAAAAACAATCCATCCATCTTCTTCTGCTCACCCAGGACCGGTTCACGGGGGCAGCTGTCTAAGCCTGGGGTGTCAAACTCATTTTGCTTTGGGGGCCACATTCAATCCGTCTGATCTCAAGTGGGCCAGGCCAGCAACATAAAAGCAAAATAACAGTTTTGTTTTTTTCTCAGTTGGAAAAAATGCCTCAACCAACATGGTAGCCTATTATTTATTGATACACATTCATTCACAGAGGCCAAAAGGTCAATAGCTTTTAGGGAACAAGACTTCTGCAGCTTCCAGCATTTTTCTATAGGTTCACCATCTGAACATGGTTTGGATGTTTGCTCCAGCTTGTCTGCAATCCGGTGTCTGTCACTGCTCCATCACTGACGTCACTGACGTCACGCTGCAGTAAAGTTGGTAAATCTTCTCTTTTCTTAACTGCAAATGGTGAAACTTTTCTTTATGGTGAGTCTCATGTGTGCTGAATGTTATATTCTTTGAGCACTGTGACCTGTTGACGTACCAAGCATGCAGGTTTTGCATTCAGCTCTGTGAACATATAATTCCTGGAAAGCTCAGCACTCCACTTCAACCTTTTTCTTTTTGACAACATTTTGGTCATTATTGTGTCACTACTGATCATTCTCATAGCAATGCAACAGTGGTGAGGATCTAAGAGAACCAAAATACATCTTACCCACACCCAAAGCTGTTAGGATTCACTTTAGAGAAATGCTGTTTCACCTGCTTTGCCTTTGCTTTTCTCCCCCTAGTGGCAGAATTGCGCATTTCGGTTATTTCTTTAAAAAATCATAACTGGCCACAGGAATGGACTAGAATTTTAAGAATTTTTGTTTTTGTTTTTTTTTCATGACTGGGCCAGATTGAACCATCTAGTGCAGGGGTCGGGAACTTTTTTGGCCAAGAGAGCCATAAACGCCACATATTTTTAAATATAATTTCGAAAGAGCCATACAATAATGTAGTGTCCCTTTCCCACACTGAGGCACGGAGACTTAACCTCTCTTAAGGTTCTTCATTTTGGTTACTGCAGACCGCAACGAATGCCATACAATTAATTCAGCAACTCCTGAATCTCTCCCGCCGAGACGAGAGCGCTTCTCCCAACTTTATATTCTCTCACTGCCGCTCCAGCCCTCCCATTTCCCTTATTCGGCCCATAGCTGAACCCCATTGGTCCAAACTACCTAACAACAGGCTGAACGACAGAACTGAGGGCCAATCAGATCTCTGCTTGATGCGTTCAATGACCTCCAGAACTTTTAACGCGGCCCAACAGCCACCCAGTCCAAGTCAGTAAGCAACGTTATGTTTAAAACTAAATATACAAATGAATGTAAGCATTTGATGTAATTTCAACATTTTTAAAGTACAATAAGTCTGTGGATTCTTTTTAATAACATTGTTATGCTGTTGCTAATAAATGATGAGTATTTCTCGTGGTGGTTTTGTTGATGGTCTAGTCTGGTGGTGAGGTTCTGCTTCATGCAGGCGTTGAGACTTTAAACGTGATCGTAGGTTAGTATGAATGTTCTGTAGATGTGACAAAGACTGCTCACATGCAGACGGGGAAACAAACACACACTCACACGCTGCAGTGAGTGACGGGCAGCGGGTTTTACGTTTTTACAATCCCTGCGCGATTCACCTGCTGCCGGTCCCCTCCCTCCCCCCGCTTTCTTCCTCACACATCCCGTCACCGCAACCGCGCGCTCTTTCTCAGAGACGGGAGCGCGCAGTTTTAGGCACGTCAATTCACAGGTTTCCGGCTGGAACAAACTCTGTGAAATAATAGATAATAGTAACTGATAGTGCTGGCGTAGATTTTGTTCTCCAAGCACCGCTACTACTGCGCCCCTCTGGCGTCGCATCGCGCCAGACGAGGACTGGTCTAATGAAAAAAAAAGTATAATTAAAGATTTGTCTGCGAGCCACATGTGACCATCAAAAGAGCCATATATGGCTCGCGAGCCATAGGTTCCCGACCCCTGATCTAGTGTATGTTTGACACCCCTGGTCTAAGCAAAGATGACCAGACTTTACATTTGTCCATGGAGAGGGAAGACGAGAACGTTATCAAAAAATACATTTAAATAGAGTTTTTGTGCAACAGTTGTTTAAATGCAATATATTGTGGTCTGTATATTTGTCAATTTAGTTAGCATCGATTCACACTGGTTTTCCGCAGAGACTTTCTAGGGCACTCCATTTTGGAACTGTAGATTCGTAAAAGCACCACAAAATGGCGAACAACCAAATAGAGCGCTATGTAGTGAGTAGTGAAGGAATTCAGACATTCTCACAGTTACAAGATTTTTGGGTAAACAGGTTCAGTGTATAAACAACCAATCAGAGTAATTAGCTCTGAGGGGGATTTAACCGAGGCTCACGTCTGAGATAATTCAGTTGAAGCCCGTCTGTTCCAGACAGACTCTTCCTTTTGAACCTTTTGGCAGAAGCTCCCCTGCATTCCTATCTTGAAGACCTAACATACCATGCCAAGTTGGTCAGCAGAGGCAGTAGAGTGTGTAACTAAGACAACAACATTGTGAAGACCCCCACAGAAAAGGCTACTCACAGAGAAAGATGCTTCTGGATCAATCTGATACTTGGCAGCAATGCCAAAGCGAGTGTTGCTGTTTCCAGCTGTCCAGGACAGGTTGACGGCCGTCTCCAGCTGCTCGTTCACCTTCTGGTAGATGGATCCACCAAACTCTGTGCCATCGTTCCTGAGGAGACAAAGAAACATGTTGAACAGTGAGAAGGAAAAGGCATTTTTTCCCTGTGGGGAACACTAGATGCTAAAAACGAATGAAATGTGTTTTCGATGTTCCATAAAATATCTTGGCGGTCTAGGACTGTGACATTCGTGGCAACGCACCACACTCAGGTGGACTTTCACCGATGCAAAGCCTGCATTAACCTCCGTCTCACCTTACATAACCACTTCAGCGGGGAAATAAAACAGGCTTTGCCAGAGGGGTGCTGCACGAACGCTCTGCCTTGTCCTTCCCTTCTGCTCCCTGAGACTGGCCCAGTCTGCCAATCACACTCACTTATAGAGTAAATCCCATCACCTGGGTATAAAAATACCTCACTGGCACCTTCGTGCATGGCAAAAAGCCAAACAGGAAACGCAAAAGTTAGATGGCGAAGAAAATGTGTAGGACTCGTATAGAAGCAACGACAGCGAGTGAGAAAGTTTCATGCATAGTTAAAACTTCACTTTAAAAATAGAGTACTATTAATGTACGAGTCAACATGCTTAAAATATACTCCACAACCTTTTTCAGCTCTTTCTACATCAGTTCCATAAACTGAATTGAATTTGTGGCTCATTTATGACAGTCATTTACCGGGAAAGCACCTTGGTGCTCTAGTGAAAATCAATCGAGTTCCACTGAATGCAAGCCTGCAACTCTGGATCAGTGGACTTCTTCATGAACTCTTACACGTTGGTGTGGAGCTGGAACTCATCGGTCTTGTATCCAACTGCAAAGTTGCTCTGGGTGACCTTATTCCTGCCAGCCTCAAAGGTCATCTGGTAGCCGGCGAGCCAGCCTTCATAA
This sequence comes from Oryzias sinensis, assembly GCA_037389245.1. Classification (NCBI taxonomy): domain Eukaryota; kingdom Metazoa; phylum Chordata; class Actinopteri; order Beloniformes; family Adrianichthyidae; genus Oryzias; species Oryzias sinensis. The sequence continues at coordinate 26,814,918 of CM074497.1, forward strand.
CCCACCACGGCGGCTCCATGGATGGCCGTCCCGTTGATGTCATAGTTAACGTCGCAGCCGACGTTGACGTGGTCGCACTTGTATGCCGTCTTTACTTTACCTCCTTTCTTGCTGGATGATAGGGGAAAAAATAAATGTTTATTGACAGCAGGAAGTAAAAAAAAAATCGTCAAAGACACCAACACGCTTTTCTAAATTCTATTTGCAGTTTATTTACCCAGTGTTTGGTGAAAAGGAGGAATCCAAAGTGAGCTTCAACCCCTTAGCCAACTGCGGAAAGGAAAAACCCAAGTAAGACGACTCAAAACAGACAAACCTCTTTGTATAAACACCTCTAATTTCTCATTTAAGCTACAGATTTCCCTCGCTGTATTGCGATTCACCTTTTGCGATCTTGCTATTTCGCTGTTTGGTTTCAGTGCAAATAATATCTTTTTTTCAAAACTGTGTTCTGCATCCTGATTGGCTAGAGCCCTTGTTACTCAATCCCCTTTGTGCGGCGTCTCTTGTACAAATACATGCATGGTCTCCAAATCTAGAGATCTTTGTTTTTTATTCTATATCCCTGGACTTTTTCCCCCACAAACGTTTGAACTCTGAGAGAAGTGGTTAAAGCGTGTAGTGAGGAGTTTTATAGCCTTTCTATAATCCTACTTTGCAGATTTCACCTATCGCAGGTTATCTTTAGAATGCAATTCCCACGATAAAGGAGGGAGTAAAACCCAATAGCTACATCAGCCGCTTCTCAAGAAACGTTTACGACAGTGTAAACTAAAACAAACAATAGGATCATATTGTGTTTTTCAGATTTATTCCATAAGAAATTACCTGGTCTTCAACGGTGATCTCAGTTCCCAGAGTGTTGTCCGTGTTCCACTTCTCCGTAAAGGTCAGTCCATGCTCCGCCCACTTGTATTTAGTTTCCAATGACCCAGCAACCTTGCTTGTCTCGGTGTTGGCAGAGCCTGTGCTGGTGAACTCCTGCAGATGTCAAAAATCTGTAAGTTCTGACTGTTGATGACTAGAATTCAGGAATGAGACATTTTTATTTACAAATTCATTTAAATCCTAGATCTTAACTAGCTCGGGTGGGTTGGCCCTCCTTGTCCCAGCGCAGACGGAAACATTGGTACCTTTGAATCTACAAATGTATTCTTGGGTTGGTACCGTCTTATCTCCAGCAGCTCATAGAACGGAAGAGCAGCAGCAGCAGCAGCAGCAGCACTAGCTATAGCAGCAGCAGCTAGAGCTGCAGCAGCTAGAGCAGCAGCACTAGCTACAGCTGTTGCTGCAGCAGCTACAGCTGCAGCAGCAGCAGCAGCTACAGCAGCTACAGCTGCAGCAGCAGCTCCAGCCTGCGTTCTCAGGACATGCTCCTGCTCTCTGTGCCCACAGAGATGCACAGTGATGGGGAAAAGGCTTTTAGATTTGCTGCAGCAGTCTTGGAATGAACTCCAAAAATAGTTTAGATTGAAACAATTGGTCTCTCTGGACTCTTTCAGATTACTTTTAAATGAACGTGAGACAAAGTTACCAAACGGTGAATGCTTTATTCAAGACTGTCTTTTCATGTTAACAGAGTGTGAGTGTAATTGAGAAATGTGTGTTTTTGTTGTGCTGCTGCCTCTTGGCCAGGACCAGGAGTTTTTTTATCCTTGTTAAACAAAGGTGTAATAATAACAAAAACACATTTTAACTAGCTAGCATATAGATAACCTTTGAAAAAAGCTTTTGATTTTTTTTTTCCCAGTCAAGAAATAAACATCTATGCTATCTTAGAAGCTTAACTGTGATCAGATAACAGTTTATTACCAACAAGGAGCTACCTAAGTTGTGATAAGAGTCCTGAAGTACAGACTGGAAGCACTGAGTATCTGAGAAGAAGTGACAAAAACATACCAGTCCATTCTCAGACTTTGTCTTCAAGTCCAGCTTGATGAGTCCGAAACCTGAAATAAACAACGGTGTGAGAAAAGCAGCCGTCATGCCGTTTAACCTGATAGAGACATCGCTGTCAGAGAATCCACAAAGCCAGCGGTTGTGCTTTGGTCCTCCACATTTACTCTCTCTGAATAAAGACGTTTAAAAAAATAAACATGTACACAATAAAAGCCACATACAGACTTTATGAACATTTAACAAAAGATATCCTATGATGTTCAAATTAACACCAGACTCCAGGTATTCCAGCTCATAGTTGGTCTTTGTGTTTTTATGAAGAAGCCACTCTCATGTTTGTGATCAAAAAGAAACTGTGGTGTCAATCCAAATTTCATCATCTAAATGGATTCATCTAAACACAAAAAGTTCTAAAAATCACTGGATTTCAAAGTATCCTTTTGAAAAAGGTTTATTGTGGACGTTTGATAAATGACAACTAAATCAGATAAAAGCTCTAATATCATGTCACAGCCTTTGCAGCTGTTGAGATGTTTGTTCAAGCATTCCTACAGAGCCGTCTATGTGCAACACCCTATTTAAAGGGACTTAGTTGAAGTCAATGGAAATTCAGTGGTCGTCTATTTATACACAAACATAGCTCTACCCTGGCTTTTGTCAGAGCAGGTTCTGTAACATGGACCCAATACACCCGTCAGGTTACATTTTTATACAGAAACTAGATGGTTCTAAAAACGTTTTGGGGATTACTTCACAGCATAATAAAGACGAGCAACGAAACAAGAAAAGATTTTTTAAATAAGAGGTGATGTTTGAGTTATTAGCCCTGGAAAACTACAATAATCCCAACAAGTGTTATAGCTACTATTATTTTACATGAAATCCAGACTTTTTGTCTTTTAATCTCAACTGTAATCCAAACCTTGGAGAATTCTGATTGGCTAATAGGGGCTCACCATATCCCTTTGTAAAGACATCCCTGGCAGACTTTCCAAGGTCAGCATAGGTGGGAGGTACAGCCATTTTCTGAAAACAAAGGAAAAAGCAGGTGTAGCCTGAGAACAGATTGAGCGTAACATAGGAATGAACATAGGTGAGCAAAGAAGAGCTTAAGCTTTAAAGACCTGCTCTGATCAGCTTTTAAAACTATATTAAAAGCTTTCCCAGACGTCTTTTCATTTCTATGACATGGTTTCTGCAGAGCGGCAGGAGTTCATTAGAAATTCACCTCTGAGATGTGAACTATTGGTGCAGAGTAAGGCAGCACCTACTGCCTATCATCAATCTGTTTATAGGCTCTGTCGGAAGCTCACAACCCCAACCTAACAACAAAAATGGCTGACAATATTTGAGCCATCCAGCTGTACAGTTTTGAGCCGGATGCCAGCTCAGACGAGGAAAACTTGGGGCAGATGCATCAGAATGGAACCAAAGCTCAGTCCGACTGGAAACAAACCAAGACCACCTTAAAAAATGGTCCAAGAGCAGTTCCTGGTCCCGAAGCAGGATCCACTCGGTGCATTCAGACTGAAAATTTGTTCCAGAATATCGTGGGGAAACCAACTCTGGTTCACTTTAAGCAGACCAAATGTATCCAGTCTGAATGCCACCAAAGATTCAACCAAGTATTTTTAAACCTCTTTGCAAATAGTTGCAAACAAATATCTGAAACTCAGTAAAACAGAGAAGTTCATGGAGGACCATGATGGTTGCTGGGTAGATTCTTTGCCAACCGCTTCATGGCTGCACACAGACGTTGGCACAGACCAGTTCTTTGTCCACCTCTTTCAAAACCAGTCATGCAAATATTTCATAATCGCCCCCACATAAAGAGACCCATTTACAGATCACAAATGTAAATAAGGACTTGTGCAGAGTTAGCGACAACGTAATATCTAGTAGATATGACACGAATTTCAAGGGTTAGCTGAGCCAATGGCAGCTAAATCCTGAAAACTCCAACTAGATTTGCAGGTGTTTTTTTTTTAAATAATTCATTGAGATCGAAGCAGCAGATTGGTTTATTCAAGTGGACCCCAGCTGAAATCAAAGCTTAGTATTAAACAGCACTTCACGGGAGCCAATCAGCAGCCATCACAAGTCCTATTTTATGCTGTGCCTTTAGTAGATATTCAATTCAAAATGCAGCAAACACTACCCCATTAAGTCCTTTATGTTTGATCTATTCCTTTTTAGCTCATTTTCAAACATCCCATCATTAGTTTTGGGTTGTTCTGATGTCATTGCTAAAGTCTGTCAGTCCTCCTTTACATTAGATGTGAGACCTCAGCCAGGAAACTGACTAGTATAATTCATGTGATGCCCCAGCTTCCCCCTGGAAATAGCCCATTCATTAAGCAGCTCAGACCCACTCGCAATGCTTAGACACGCCGTCTGCACTGGCACACCTGCTGTGTCTGCCGCGTGCTGTCGAGGCTTCACGCAGAAATGTCCGAACCCCTAGAGGACGCGCGAGGTCAAAGACACGACACTCCCTCCACAAAACCTAAACTGCTTTTATTTGACCGTTTTCCAACAAATGTGAAGGAAAAAGAAAAACGACCCTGCAATAACATTAAACACGACAGGCAGGGACCATTCATAGAATCTTAGCTTAACTTTGAGCCGGCATCCGAACGTCCTTCAGCATCACTCATGCATTTTTTAAAGACATACAGCAGTAGCCAGGAAGAAAAGTTATTGATGGAAAGTGTTTTGCATTGATTTTGCTCTCTAGAAACACCACGAAGGTGAACATTTCCCTGAAATGAAGGTTAAGAGGAGAGCATCCTCCTCCTGACCTCGCCTGCTAACCGATTAGCACGCTGTTAATGACGTAAAACAGAGATAAAAGTGGGTACAAATATAATAAAGTACAAGCTTCAAAACAAGAGACCGTTATTAGCTACTGCAGAATTTAAAGTGAAAATTAGTCACACGATTTTCCAAACAGCAAAGCAGTTTTTTTGACCGCAGTGCGAGACATTAGCCACAAAGCTAGCCGCAGAGATGGCTTATAAAAGCAGAGGGCCTAACCATCCTGCTGCGTTCAAAGCGTCAGGATGGCGGGACCATCCCGGGAGTCCGCGGCGAAGAAGCGCGGCCCCGGTAACAGCCAGGAGCAGCTGCGGTCAAACGACGCCATTTTTAAATAATATTCAGAGGAAAGTCTAAAACGCCTACCTCCGTGGAACAGCCTGAACTGAGAATTGTCAACTGCACAACGACAGGGGAGGGAGAGGGGTAGCGTCACGCGCACGTTAAAAATCACGCAAACTCCGACAGCATGTCGTCATAAACAAAGATCCAATTCGGGCTCTCATGGCAAGACAGCTCACTCCAATTTTTTTTGAAGCGCCAAATATTAGTGGACACTATCTCGTTTTTATACACGTATTTAATGACATTACATAGATTAAATCAGTCACATTATTTTTGACTGTCTAATTCTTTTGTACTCTTAGAATTTCATCAAGTCATTTTTCTAAAACAAATTCCAAATGAATCCCTTCACTTTTAAATAGTAATGTTGAGGACCTTTGCAAAGAATAGAATTTTTTATTTTTAAAAAGAGCAGGTAAAACTCTGCAGACTAACGTTTGTGTTTAAAAAGCATTTTAACCAGCTAAAAAAGAGTGTTCTCTATTTGTGTGTTTTTTTTTTGCATATTTCTTTTTTAACTTTTAAAAATTCAAACAAGTGTTTTGTTAGTAACAACTACTGAAATAGGCTATCACATATAGCAAAAGAAATTCTCAAAAGAAGAACTGGTAAATAGCTTTTCTTCCCCTTCCTCAAATTGTCTTGCTTTTCACCAGGACACAGCATAAAAAGATGGATATCTAAAATTTAGATAAAATTAAAAAAATAAAAACTTGCAACAGAAAATTAACAATTAGCTTATATAATAGTTTATATAACTACTTCATCAAAATATAAGTTACAACTAAAAAAATGATTCGTAGAGATTGTGAAGGGATACTTCTTTTCAGCTCTAAAATAAAATTTCATTTAAAACTTGGACATCTCCATCTCACTCATACTCATTTTTGTTTTGTTTCAATACTGTTTCACATTTTTTTTAGGACTAAATTTGAGAAAGCAAAACCATTCACAGGTGAAACTTCCTCTCTCACAACAGTACTCAACTTCAAAAAGAAAAAAAGGTTTATTGGTGAATCTAGAAATTGCAGTGAATATATTAAATCTGGTTGTGGCTGTGTGATTTTTTTTGTCTGAAGTTTGAGGTTTAAAAGAGTCACAGAGGTGGAGTCAGAGGTGAGGACTGTGATGGAGACGGCTGGAATCAGGTTGTAATCTACTATTTGACCAGTTGATGTCGCTGTTACCAAAATGTTATCAAAACCTCCGTTTCCTGCTTAAATTAGAGTTGATGGTTCTTGGGTAAAATCCTACACTTCTTCCTTTTGTTTGTTTGTAAGAGTCCACTCTTTGTTCTTTTGCAGCATTTCAACTCTAATTTCTTATTTTTTCCTTTTCATATCAAATTAGCTTTCATTAAAAGTTCTTACAAGTTTTGATATACAATTTTTTTTAATAGATACTAAAATCCCATAATATTGCCGTGTTTATTAGGCAAAGAGACATAAATTGTTAAATAATTACTTGCTAGTAAAATATTCTTTTCACAGATGTCTGCCTGATTTGTAATGGAAGATGATTATGCAAAAGAATGAATTCCTGAGATTTACTTCAACAGGAAAGTCAAAGCCAGGAACGTTTTATCTCTTGCCAGCAGGACTTTTCTGTTTAAGTATTTTTCCACCTGAATATTAAGTATACATTAGCATAATTCTGCTGTCATTAAAAGGAATGACTTTAATGACTTTTACCTATGACAATCTCCAGGAGACAGACTCATCTGCTTTCTAAAGCCTTTTCAATCATGGTTTAAACACCACCAGCTGGCTACCCTTCAAACCCTTCAACGATGCATTTTTCCTAAAAGTGCTTCAGTTTTTGACACATCTAAATGAAAAGTCATAGTAAAATGTTTTGATGTTTTTTTTCCCCAAGAAATATTTAAGACAGTTGTGATGGGAAATGTGATTAATGGCAATAATTTAAGCCATGAGTGCAAACAGCGCTGCTCATAAATTAAGGGAGTTGTCTGACAGCTAAAGAGGAGAGACGCTTTTGCTCACTCACCGACATCCACAGCTTGCTGTCATTAAACAAACACACCGAAATGGTTTCCCCGATTTCTACTGTGGAGTCGCCGTCTCTGCTTTCTCACAGAATCCCAAGTAACAGTTAATCAACAATTAGCAGCATGTTTGTCAGGCGTCTTCAGAGAGGAGCCAAAAATAATAATAAAATGCTTTTCTAGATGATCCTTAAGTCATATGTGGATGCTCTGATTTCATCTCCCAGGCTTCAAAGCCAGCGCTGTGCTCACTTCAAACAGCCGTCATGGAGTGTCAAACCCGTCTCCAGAAGACAACAAACACACAGAAAATGTTCATCAGCCCCGGCCAAGCGTCACCAAAGCAAATACAACAAATTGAAAACAGATGTCATACTTTGCTCCATATGGATTAATAAAACTGCCTGTCATCCTCCTTAGTATTTAATTCAGTGGTTGCATCCAAACTCCTCCACCTCTTGAACTTCATCCCAACCATTCTGCAACCATTTCTATGCGTCAGTAACTTCACTGCAAGCTTCTGCGTTATCCAGCCGAGAGTCAAAGTGAATAAACCAAAGTCTTTCTGAAAGCGGGGCTTTAAATCACTGCGTTTGTGTTTAAGCAATGCAAAAGCCATAACCTTTTAACCCCCGACCTTCTGACATCAAATGCACCCTGCAGCGAGGCAGGACTGAGGAACTCATGGATTCACTTCAGGGAAGATGGAAATGATGGACAACATTACTCATTAACGCAACAGACACAATCCTGATGTCTAAAAAATGTCAGGACTATTTGCTTTAGTCAGTCATGAAGTCTACCGGAGCTATTTAAACATAAACTTAACATATATTGAGGGAAGCTAACTATCACTCCTGTGATGTATTTACTTTTATTATTTTTGTTTAATAATAATTTAGACCTTTAAACAGGATTGTAATGTCAATAATGCACTTATTCAAATGATTAACAAACCACAAGTTGTCCCGAAATTTGCACCTATATGCAGTCTGGAGACAGGAACCATTATGTTTTTTTTCTCTAACATTAATGCTTGTCTCATATTGCAGCTTGACAGATAAATGACGTTTTCTTTCATTCAAAATTTGAAAATACTAAAAGAATGAAATGCAGCTGAGACCCTTTCACAAAACCTGTCTTCAAAGTGGAAAAAGCAAATGGAAAGAACCAGTCTGCAGCGGTGCATTTGAAGAAAACGCATGCCTTTTTTTTGTTTTGATCAGCATTTCTGTTGATAAGTGGGCGATGTGATTGGAAAATTGAGAGCTGCGTGAACTTTGTAAACACATTGCGGGTACGAGAAAATGTCAAGGCTCAGCTGTGGTCAGATTGCTACACAGATCAGTGAGTGACTCATTTTCAGCGTGTGATGCTGGTGTGTGTCTTTGTGCATTTGAGAGAAAAAGAGCAATGCGTTGTGAGCGTACGCCGCCCTGTATGTCGAGCAGATGCTGCGATCGTTATCTCTCATTCATGGCGTCCAAGGAAATGTAGCGTAAGCTGGTTAACAGTCAGTTTCTCAGCATATGCCTGACAGATAGGAGCTGATAGTCTCTGACGTTGTTCATGAAGCCACCTGCTGCCTTGTTCTGTGGAAACTGAGGTAATGCTGTGTTGTTGCCCAACTCTGCGTGTTCTGCCACATTGATCACCTTCTAAATGTTAGTGGAGCAGCAGGATGCAATTCAGATGACAACGTCAAACCATTTAGAGAAGGCAGAACATAATTGGAAATGACAATATTTTGTGGTCACCAGCCCAGGTTAGACTTACTTAACATTATTTGTAGAAATAAGGGGAAAATCTGCTGTATATCAATTTATTTTAGTTGGTTTAATCAGGTATAGAATGTGAGAGAGAAAAAATTCAAATAAGATTAAGAAAAAAAGGAAAATTAAGTGATAAAGACTGCCATTTTCAAAAGAATTTTCTTTTTCAATTCCAGATTTTCTTTTGAACCAAACATTGTGAAAACATTCAGGAGAGGAAAGAAATTAGTAAATTTGGTTTTAAAAGTGAAATAGGATAAGAAAGGCAACAAGGCAAAGGGAAAAGCTAAGTTCAGTCTTAAAAAGTTGGTTTCCAATTGTCGTACTCAGAAACTTCACTGTCCAAATGACAACCGACAACTCTAGAGGGTGTAAATAACATTTTATGGGTCAATTTACATTTTTCTTTATTGTCAAATGTCTTTCTTTCTCTGTCTCTGTGAAACACGGCTGACTGATAAAACGTTTGAGTGCATTTGAGTGAGATCCTCAGCTGAAGTGAAGTGAAGACTTTTGAAGAACCTTCCTCAACAGACTCAGCCTCTCAGTTTGCTCGCAGAATCTTCTGAGCCTCCTGTGCGTCTTTTTGTCCAACCCTGGAGTTCAAGGCTCCAATGTTGTGAACAGGACTAAAGACTGTGGAAGGACATTGTATCAGTTACATTTTCCACCTGTGTTCTGCACAGCTGATCACTTGGTAAAGAAAAAAAATATCCCTGTAAGTCCAGTTTGAATATGTGACCTCAGGAGATCCTCCACTCTTGGAGTCATCCAGTAAAACCTTATTTATATAAAGTGCTTCTCATGCATTGCACAGCTCGAAGTGCTTCACATTTAAAAAGCAAAAAATAGACACAGGTGTTACAATTCTTTGTTTTCCTTTAGTGAGCCTCCATTTGCAGGAATGAGGGTGCCTAGCCTGGAGGATGCAAGTGTTGACTGAACCCAGCACCACTCGGACTAATGAAGTCACTTGGACGAGCGGCGAAACGTTTAAAGAAAGAAGATTTTAAGTCTAGTTGCCATGATTTAACTTCAAGAAAATGTCACCTGAATGAATAAGAACCTTCATCATCTTCTTCTTTTGGCTTTTCCCATCAGGGGTTGCCACAGCGAACAAGTCGCATGGTAAACTTGGCAATGTTTTTACGCCGGATGCCCTTCCTGACACAACCTTCTCAAAGCAACCGGGCGTTGGGACCGGCACAGAGGCAGAGAAGGGAACAGGGAGCAGCCCGGATTTGAACCCTGGTTTCACGGACGGAAGGCGCCGCAAACCAGCACGAGCTAAACCGGCTCCCGAATAAGAACCTTCATCATACCTTCATTAAAACCTTCATAATAGTCCCACTCCAATCACCATTTATTATATATAAATGATATTTTAAAAGCATTCCCAGTGGTCTTTTAATCATGATTATATTGTTTTTAGACAAAAAAATAAATAAATAAATAAACACGTCTAGGACATAGAAGCAAAGATCTGGTCTTTTTCAAGTGGATGCATCAGATGCATCAGAATGGAGTTTGTTGCCTGTCTATTGTAAACTCTATGCGCAGCTACAAGCTTTTTCCAACGGTATTTTTTCCTCTGCTCCTGATTCACAACAATCTGAATAAAGAAATACTGATAAGCGTAATTTTGAGTTTAATTTACTTAATAAATGTCCTCCATCATCTAAAAAATGCTACAAGTGCATGTAAAACATTATTTTCATTGGAATGGATCATTGAGGAGAGCTTGAGTCACATGATCTGCATGGGTTTTTGCATTTCTAAATGAGAGGATTTGAACCTAAAGTTTGAAAATGATTCATATTTTCTGTTTCATCCAAGGATTAAGTTATTTTTCACTTTAAAGCAAGAACTCTGTGATGGATTAAACCTTTCAACCATATTTGGATCAATGTTGATGACTTCTGCAGACCTCCATGAAACCTTGCAGTTGTGCAGCTTTGGGCGGGGCTTTTCTGTCAAGCATCCAGCAGCAGTTGTTTAAGCGTCAACAACCCCCTGAACTAACCAATATGCAAAACTAAAGATTAATGCAAGGAAATCTATATTTCACTTTATAGTACGATTCACATCTGCTGCCGATAACCACAATATAAAACCACAGACTTGGCAGCAGGGATTGAAGATCTGGGCCTGCCAGCACTTTCACCACAAACTTTCAAACTGCCACGCCGAGCCCCGCCACCCCCCAGCCCCTACACCCTCCACCAAACACACACACACACACACACACACACTGTGCTACATCCAGGATCAATGTGTGTACTGAATACTGGATTTTGTAATCAACACATTCTCCACATTATTCCCCTCAGGTGCCCCGCCAACATCAAAGGAGGTAAAGGATGGAGTGGTATCTCTGTGTGCCTGTGCCTTTCAGTGCACGAAGCAGCCCAGCTTTCAGCCCCGAGACACAGGCGGGGAGCAGCCGAAGAAATTTGATTTCATGACTACCACATTGCTACCCGGCAGGTAGGGCTGTGGTTTGTGAAGATCGCAGGTTTTTCCTACACCTGGTTGTGAGCTGATCACACCAATTCGGTCTTTATACCACAAGATCAGATATGAAAATCCTTGTGCGCACGCTTTTTATGGTTCTGCACACAGCAGAGGTACTAAAAGTATTACTGTGTCACTCATTCATGGGGGATCTAACTTTGACTCTGAAAATAACACGTAAAGGCATTTAAACATAGGAATAAAATATACATTTCATTGAGAAAATTTACATGTATTTAATGTAAAAATGGAAATTGTTCAGCAGGTTTGAATATTTTTGCTAATTTTTCCTAATTTGATGCAACAAACAAAACAAAAAATAAACTTATTGACATATTTAAACTATACATTGAATCCTCAAGTTTGTTGGTAAGGTCTGTACAAAAAAAATTCAATAATTGGTCCTCATGAAAAGAGATTTAATACTAATGATAATTATCATCAGTTTTTTTTATTTTTGAGAAAAGTTTTCTCAAAGTTATATTTTTATGTTTTGCTGAAAATCAACATTTCCATCCATCCATCTTCAGAAGCCGTTGAATCCCTTTCAGGGTCATGGGGTTGCCTCACAGCAAGAAGACCCCGGTTCAAGTCCCGGCTGGGGGACCTGAAAACAGAATCATCAATGGGGGGCCTTTCTGTGTGGAGTTTGCATGTTCTCCCCGTGCATGTGTGGGCTTTCTCCCACCGTGCAAAAAAAAAAACCATGCTTGATTAAAGAGAATTGGTTACTGTAAATTGTCCTTAGTTGTGAATGTGAGTGTGCACGGGTGTGTGATAGTGGCTCTGCAACAGACTAGCAAACCTGTCCAGGGTGTCCCATGCCGTCACCCACCAGTGGCCGGGATGGGCTCAAGCAGCCCCGTGACTCCGAAAGGGACAAAACAGGTTTAGAAGACGGATGGATGTTTTGTTTTTGTCTTCTTTGGAATTGTTTTACGTCTGTTTCATTCATGTGAATGTTTTAAACATCATGAAAATCAATGGCAACAATAAGTCAAACAACTTTAAATCTTTTCTCAGCTTAGTTTGTGGTGAACCTGGACCCTGAACACGATACCTGTCTGTCACAGCCAATATGGAGATATTTATAGTAAATGGTACATACTTGCATATCCTTTTAATGAAGGAACTAAACATTTTACAGTCACAGTGGCATCCTCCAACTGAAGTTGGTTGAGCTACCACGCAAAGGTGCTCACCGGCCCACCAGAACCTTCTTGTCAAACCCATGGGCAGGCAGAACAGGATCCGCACACCGGCCATTTTTCATTTTTACAGTAATACTATTCCTTACATCTATTTCAATGGCTCACCTTTAATTTAAAAACCTTTTAAATTAATAGTGAAAAATATTGAACCATTAAAATTATGTTATTAGAATGTATAATTTTTTTGGCTTTAGGACAAATACCGGTACATTTCTCACATTGGAATAGGGGCTGTGATTCAAGACCATCATTCATTTGTTATGACTGAGCAGTTGAGCTTTATTTTGAAAAAAACAACAACAACCAATTGACATGAAACCAGACACATTACTGATGTTCATGTTGGATAGCTTTTTGGAATTGGAATTGATTTATTTCAAGCATTCAAAACGAGCAAAAAAAAAAATACAAATGATTACAAGAGAGATTTACATCTACATTATTTGATTGGAAAATAAGAATTCTAAAGTAAGAGATACGTATCCAATTATATACATCCACATGTAAATGCTGTTATTATAATTAATCTTAATTATAAATCTTTTTAATACAATGCATGACAGTGAATCCATGAAATGCAAAGTTTGTCAAAAATAGTTTAATTGTTTGAAAAGGAGTTGGAGGAACCTATCTAATCCCATCCCTTATATGCTTTTCTTAGCTATTTTACTTCTTTTTTTTACATCTAAATCAAATTGTGGTTCGTAACTTCTGATAAAAGACACATTATTCCAGAAACTTTACTTTTTTACTTGAAAGACTTGTACAGAGTTCCCTACAGCGAGGTTTACTACATTGACTCAGTCTTTATTTAGACTTTTGTTCAGACATGAAAACAGTACAAAGTTTTCCATAAGTTCTTCAGAGATGTTTGTGCACCAACTCTAAGATTCTCCACAGATCAGGAAAAATTTGCCCTGTTTTCTTAATTCTAAATTCCCCCAAAAATATAACATTGTTAACTTTTATTTAAGCTATTTGGCCACAAAAAACATCCATGATGTTTTCTTTCTACCAAACGTAGTGTTTTCTCTGCAGTTTCTTCACAGAAAAGTATGTAAAAGCTGCTTGAAAAAGCACAACATTTAACAGCAACCACCTTGACTTTTTTCCTTTTCAAGTTTGTTTGAGTCTTTTTTCATGCACAGTATCACATCATGTGGCTGAACCTTTGTCCACAAGACAAACATTTTTGCCTTTTTCGTATCGAAGACAAAGTGTCCAACAAAAGCCTTTTAGCTATTTTCCAGGTCAGATGCACTTTTCTATTAGTTTGTTTGAAGTATTTCCTGGTATTTTGTGGAAAATCTCTTGTGCAACTTCAGATACACAAATTTCACTTTGAACCAGACAGTTAATTCCATTTACACAGCACACAAAGTTACAGTTACCAGGGCGGTGCATGAAGATTCTCACATGTGTGTGATCAGCACTGACATCTTTCAGAGGTTGTGTAATTTGCTGTGTCCTTTAGAAGCATCGCCTTCACAAATGCTCTACTGTAGACGTGAAAAAGGCTCTTTCAACTGAAAGATAAGTGGAAAGAAAACCAGACCACACTGTTGTCTGGAAGTAAATACTGCGTTTGTCAAGAGACTGACGGTTAAAACTAAATGCCAAGTGCACTTCGAACTTCTAATGTACGAATATTCACACAAATACATTCAGCCTTCCACCTTTATGCAAGCCACATCCACAATAAAAACACGTTTGCCATGTGTATTTTCTGCATGTGCACATCTTTTGTACGTTGTCTTTCTCATAACAGCACTAAATATTGCCCAATTTACTCATTTGGGTACAAAAACATCATAAACCTTGTGTTGCACCCATATCACTTTTATATCTGACAGCATTCACATATCTGTTACTTTATATACATGAATTTACAGAGATTTATTTGGAAATTAGCGTGAAGGAAACCGTTTTCTGTTTGTTTTTTCACTTTCATCTCATCAATCAATCCTAATTTAGTATCGAACCTAAAGTTAAACCTAGTCCAATCTAAAAAAAAACAATAACAATCCCCAAAAAATAACTTAACCCTTGTGCTATCTTAGATGACCCCCCCTTCCATTGACGTGTTCTCCCTACCATGACTAAGGTGGATAAAGGTGGAAAGATTTCATGTAATCCATGGACACCAGTGAAGATCACAAATCATTGAAGAAAAAAGGTTCAGAGCACTGTCTAGTGGGTCTAGATGACTGCACAAGGGTTACAATAAGAAGATACAGGTAAATGTGTAATTAAAAAAAATAAAAAAGTGGGTGGGGTGGGATTAAACAAGTTATCTTCTTTCCACTCTCAATCAAGCGACTTGATTGCTTAAAATAAACCAGTTCCAAAGTTCCCATTGGAGAGCTTGCCTGTAGCCCATATTGACCAACAGATGGTGGCAGTGGAGCAGAATTACAAAACAACCAATCCAAGAATAATTTTTGAAGCTCGAAAGGATTTCTCAAATATTTTCGGAATAAAAATTGAATTGCTTTGCTGCAAAAACAAATTTCCTAACAAGTTTTTCATTTTGAGAAATGTAGAATGCTAAAAGCAGCCAGGTGAAGAGGGGGTCCACAAGAAGTGCTATAAACCCACAAACTCGCCCACAGTTGGAAATTTGGCGAGGCCCAACGCTCAGGGGCAAGGACCAGAACCCACACCACAGGGACTAGGACACCCCCCGGCTCAGATGTAATGTAAACCCCGGCTCCTGGCATTGCCAGAGAACTCGTTGAAAGGCTGTTAAAGTTATATTAATACTTTGGAAACAGTCCTGTTTTGGCTAATAAACGATAGATCTGACAGGTTGATCTTTCCACATAACGCCTGTTCCAAGTCTAACCATGAGTTGGTTTCTGGATTATTTTTTAACCATTTTAAGATGTATTGTAATCTATTTGCAAGAAAGTACTTGTAGAAGTTAGGTAAATCTAATCCTCCACAGCTTTTTGCAGATTTTAACGTTTTTAGACTAATTCTTGCAGGTTTATTGTTCCATAAAAAGCTTGATATGGATGAGTCTAATGTTTTGAACCCTTTTAGTGGTGGTTGTTTGGGGATCATCGAGAAGAGATGATTAACATTTGGTAAGATTTTCATTTAACTGTAACTACCTTGCCCATGAGGAACAGAGGCAGGCTGACCCAGCAGGTTAGATCGTCCTGTATGTTTTTCAGTAATGGGGTGTAGTTTAGCTGCACCAGTTCTGATAATTTGGGGGGAAAATAAATACCTAGATATTTGATATTGCCTGATTTGACTGGTATCATGAGTCTTTGCGCCGCATTACTGTTCAGCGATAACAAAACAGATTCATTCCAATTAATTGAGTAGTCTGACATGGAGGAGAATTCATCAATAATTATTGCTGTTTCATTTACAGAACGTGAATGATTTAAAAACAGTAATATGTCATCTGCATAGAGACTAATTTTATGATGGCTGTGTTTGGTTTGACCCTGTCTGGGTCCTCTTCCTAGAAAAAACCTGTTGGAAGTCTTTTTATTAGTTCTGACTGATGCATTGGGGTTGTGATATAATATTTTAATCCAATTGATGAATAATTCTCCAAACCCAAACTTACGGAAGGCAGCAATGAGGAATTTCCCATTTACAGTCAAAAGCTTTTTCAGCATCCAGCAATAGTATAGTCATTTCCTGGTTTTTAATAGTGGCAAGTTCGATCATGTTAACGAGTCTGCAGACATTGTCACTCGAGTGTCTATCTTTGAGGAAACCAAGGCGGATCATGTGAGGACTAAAACGATGGTGCGAGCTGTTTTCCAGAATTCTTTATAAAATTCAGCAGGAAAGCCGTCAGGCCCTTGTGCTTTATCGTTAAGCACTCAAATAAATTTAAATGCGGCATTTCAGTTTGAGTTTTTCGGTTTACAACTTATGACTTTTGATTCTGAATTTGAAAGCAAAAAAACTAAGAATGGCGTAGATCTAATAATATGACTGACGTAAGGGTTTATCTCCTTAGTAGGTTTAGTAAACAGTTAAAACTTTTCCAATTTAATTACGTTTCTGATTTGATTGATTGATTTTTTTCAAGCAATGAAATATTGGAATGATGCAATAAAAAATTACTAAACACAGGAATAGCAAACCCGTTTCACTTATTACCCATCAATTGATTGGAAAATAAAGAAAAATAAATGAAGATGAAAGAAGATATAACCATCTTCTTGACGATATTACCTATTATCAAACTAACATACTTGCAGTAGCACACACGTAAGCCTCATTAGATTCATTTAATGTAATGATTAACAAAAACAGTCAAATGCAATTTGATTCATTACTTCACATTAAGTGGAAATAAGTAAACGTATATAACCCATCCCTATTGTGTTATTTCTTTATATATTTTGCATGGTTGTCATAATCTAGTTCTTATCAGATCAAGAGCAGATTATTTATCAAGTTATAATATGAACTGTCTTCAAGGGCGAAATTTTATTTACAAAAGAATCTGATTCAGTCTAAAGGGCAGACATTTATGAAATCAAAAATTTCAAACTTCTTTTGAAATAAAAATAAAAACGGTTTTAGGTAAAGTCAGTCGAGTATGTCACAACACTGCTGCAACTATTCATTTAGCGAGTCTTTCCATGTTCCTCTGCCTACATGGGCGATACATTTTCATTTTTCCCTCTTAATTGAAAATAACTGATTTTTTTCCTCATCCCTCTCTGAATAATTCAACATCAAAGTTTGTCTTTCCAGATCATTTAATACATTAAAACAGAAGAAAGAATAAAAAAGAGCACCGGAAAATTAAAACCTGAATGAAAGTTTGACACAAACTCTCCAACTCCAAGGAAACAGCGAGACCACAACATCAGAGCCGTATCATCTGAATCTCAACAGAGGTTAAAAGAGGTCTGACTCTTTTCTCTGCTCATAACAACCAGGAGACAGATGTTGCGACACATTTTGTCGCCATAGCAATAAAGCCCTGTAATCTTCCCAGTCAGAAAAACCAGAGCAGATTGGGTTGTGTAGCTCCTCCAGTGTACTATCGCTGTAAATCTCTTTAAGGATGGACAACAACCACACTGGAAACAACAAATCCTGTGAGAATAATGTTTGTTCCCAAGCCTCCTTTGCTGATATGTAGTGATATACTGTGAGAAGAGTTCCATTCAGACGTTGTTTTGACACACTCATTGCATGTTGGAGTAAAAGTATTTCTCAACTATAAGTTTGAGGTTAGTTCCTCGCTCTGTTTTATTACAGGCTCTGCCGGTTCTGAACAAATATCGAGCAGCTTATTGCTCATTGTCACTGTGTCAGTGTGTGAAGACGCTTGGACACAATGGAGGAGAAAAATCCTAACGGAAGTCACACGAACGTAAAACAATATCAGCCTTTATTTGTTTGTTTGTTTTCCCCAAAAAGCTTCTCACGACTCATCACTGCTATAACTCAACAGCTGCTCCTTTGGATAAAAACTTTATTGTTGTTCCGACAATATTTTGGTCCCAGAGTTCGGTTAGAACTTTCGGAAAACACAATTTTCATTCTCAGTAAAACATGGGAGGTAGAAGTTAAGGAGAAAATGAAAAGGAAAAACGTTTATGTTCCAAAGGCTGACACAAATAAAAACTCTGATGAAATGGCTTTCAGTAATCTGAGTGGACTAAAGAGGATTTATAAAACTCTATTTATTTGTTTACTGAATCAGGAATTACAGCAGATGAGTCATCAAACAGTCGACAATTCTAACACTTTTTGTTCAAATGTAGAAAGTTTACAGCACACCGTGTTTTAGGTCAATAAGATGTAATGGGTGCAAGACAAGCCTCCATAGGTGAACTGACTCTGTCAATCAGAAGTGGACCAGGAGCATATCCCTGAGGAATGCCACAGATAATGTGGGCTGCTGGTTAAAAAAGGGCTGCAGCTATTCAATCAAACTTTTGTCTTTTGAAGTTTGGATTTCTTTTCCCATACCGCAAACAAAAAAAGTGAAAAGGAAACTGAACAAATCACACAAAAATGACAAAAAAGACTCACATTTACAGATTCACTCCAATACTTGTTTGATTTAGAAGGTCTGAGCAAAGAAGTAAGACTTTAAGCTTTAAAGACCCACTCTGGTCATCTTTGGAACTATGTTAAAAGTGTTTCCAGTGGTCTTTTCATCATGGTTTTGTTGTTTTTTTGCCAAAATCTCAAAAAACTCTGTTGTTTTCTAGGACATAGTTTCTGTAGAGCAGCAGGAGTTCATCTGAAATTCACCGCTCGGTTGTGGGCGGGACCGTTGCCATGACGTTAGCCTGCTCCTGCTTCCCCTCCCTGTAGCTGAGAGCTCTCCGTTTACACACTCTCCCGCTAGCTTAGAACTCCACACACCCCAAACCTAGCATTACTGTTGTAACAAAAATAGGAAGCAATATTGGAGAAGAAACAAAGGTGCACATGGATCCAGTCCTCTCAAGGTGGATGCAAGAACAAAGCAGAGCAGGGAACTTGTGGCTTGCTGATCGTATTTTCTACTTTAAAAAAAGCTCTATTTTTCAAAATGATGTTTCCATCTGCTCCTGATTCACAATGATTTTGTTAAAGAAACACTCAGAAATGGAATTTTAAACTCAATTTTCCTTATATGTCTCCTCCATCATCAGAAAATACAAAAACACAATTTATTAAAAAGTAAAACCCGGTATCTGCTCTGTCCTCTCAGACTTTGAGACTTTTAGACTAGAATACAGAATCAAAGCCTGAAATTTGTTATAATACCAGACAATACCAGACATTTCCTCGCAGTCTCAAAAACAACCAATCACCAGTTTATTTTAGATTAATACAAACAACCACAACAAGTGTCAGTTTAATAAGCACTGCTGTGAGCGGATAGCAGAGTGTCTCACTGATTTTGGATTAGTCTGACTCCATTCAACTCTTGCAAGTTACTTATCATAGAAAACACTGTTATCCAGCTGGAATTATCATGTGAAGTTAGCTACATGTTGGGGTTTTGACAACATTGGTTCATATTTTTCCAGAAGTTTTAGTTTCTTCATTTTTTAGATTAAGCTCTAAACAAGGAAACACCTAAAAATGTAACAATGTTTTAGATATTTTATTTAAAAATGTAAATAGTTCTTTTTTAAAGAGGATTGGCATAAAAACAGCAGCTTATTATAATAATATAATAACAATAATAATAAGTACTGAAAAATAACAGTTCTGTAAAAATTCATGACTTTTCTAAGGTGCAGGTTTCCTGCACTAGAATAATAATAATAATCAGACATGTCTAAACATTTTGCGAAAGAGAAAGCTTTTAAAATATGAAATTGTTTAGTGTATTTTGTGAAAGTTTTAAGGGTTTTTTCAAAAGGTTGAAATATAAAATTGATTAGTTTAAGTCAGTTTTTGCGCCTCACCCACATTTTCATGCAACCCTGAGCTCTTCTTTTTTGTACGTTTTTCTACTGTGACAGAAGTCTGAGAGAAAAATAATGTGTATGTTATCCTTTCAATTGAAGGAAAACGTCACATGAACCTGAGGAAATGTCTGTTTCAAGCACCACATTTCTTTTCATGGGAAGTGGGGGGAAAATATCTGGAGGCAAAAAAAAGTGAAGTTTTTAGTGATTAGACCTAGATGGGAACAGAGTTAATCTTCCTGCTGGGGTGAAGTGGATGCTCTCTGCTTTTGTGTCGTTTTGATTTATGAGAGGGCTTTCTCTTATAAATGTAAGCGACAATCCAGCAATTTCCCAAAAAACATTCATGCAAAACACAAAAAGCTTCCACTGAAACCAACAGCCAACGTCCAGCGGTTTTCCTGATATTTTTAAAATAAAATTTGTCTGTTTTGAAAAATTCGTTTTTAAGTTTAAGTTCACATTTATCATTTGTTCGTGCAACACATAAATACACAGTTTTTTATATTTCAATAAAACAAAATCCCATTCTTCTTTTAATTCCCTTTATCTGCCTGAAGAGGTCAGTCTAGCTCCCTCTGCCAGCAGCACACATCCAATCTGACCAATAATCTGCAGATCCGCAGGAAAAAGTTATTTTCACATTCAGGGACCTGAAACTTCTGCAAAGAAAGATTTTAGCGGATGAGTAGAGAGGAACACGGACAAAGCCGAATCTTTAAATACTGCACTGACTCTTATTGTACAATCAATTAAAAGATACTTTACATTTTACACGAAAATGAACCATACACAGACCAAAAATATTCTTCGTGAGACTTTAATATTTTATGTTAAAATACCTAAAACACAAAACTTTTATGGATGAAATAAATTAATATGTTTCCTAGAGAAAAAAAAAATCTTGTTTGGAATATTATATAATAATATTTGGAATTTACATAGTATTTGGCCAACCTTAAATATTTTTGTTGGATAATTTCAAAATTCAATAAATTAAAAAACTTTAATCAAAGTCAGACAATATTTTTTTAATGGTGTTAAGCTGCATCAAGAGACAGATATAGAAAATATGGTCAACAAGAGAAAATGTGAAAGAATTCTGTAACTAATGCTTCGATCAATTTTATTTTTTTATATTCTGTTGTTTTTACAACTCATAAGTTTTTTCTAAACTTGGCTTAAATATATAAACAAGCATGCAAAAAGTTACGTTCTGAAAAGTTATTTTGAAATTACCAACTGAAAAATGTGTTGCTGTTTCCTCCAGTTGTTTATGAGCAAAAGTCATTTTAAACGTTTTATTTCTGCTTTTTTAGATGCAGACAGTTATTTATTAACTCAATGTTTTCTTTATTCTACAAAACCCACTGGCTTTTTATGGCAGTGTTTCTGCTTGTTAAGCAGAAAATGTGATTAAAGTCAATTTGACTCTTTTAGTGAAACATCTTTGTTAACTTTGGAGAAAATATATAAATTTTAAACAGAATCGTTCCATTGATATTTTACTATTAACAAGCACTTAGATCAAAGTGTATTGTATAGTAAGTAAATACTAAACAAACATTAGAAAATAGTGTAGTTTGCTTAAAGTATTAACAAACTTTTCTTTTTTAACTTTTTTCACCTTTTCACATTTTTTATAAATAAAATGTTTGCATGAGCAAACATTGAACAAATGTAACTCAATAGGCCATTTTTCCTAAAAGATAAACATCTTTTTGTTCTTGTTTTTTTTTAAACAGCAAGAGTTCACAGATTATGTTAGCATTAATAAATTCTCAAGTAATATTTGTTTAGGTCAATAGATCACTTCTTCAAGAATTCCTTTGCATACAGAAACATTTGGTATTTAATATTGCCTTCTATCATTTTAATGAGACTGTGGACTCAGAGACAAGGTTCCTTTCACTTCCATAGATTTTTTTGCCCACCTCACATGATTTTATTTTATTTCCTTTTCAAATTTAAAAAGAAACCCAAACATTTTTTTTCTCTGAACTGCGCTTTTTTTATTTTTTACAGTAACATGCATTTGTTCAAATAACACATTGTAAAACTAAAAAAAATTGATATTTACAAATTAAGCAAAGACCTTTGTAGAACTTTATAGATTGATAGCAATTTACTTGTGTGTGTTTTTTTTATTCTTGATCAGAATCTCTTTACATTATTCCAGTTAATCACCACCATGTTTAAATTGTTTTTAATATACTCCAATGGCTTTTTTTATTATTATTATTATTTAAATTTAAAAGATTACATTAAACATCTTTACTTGTATATTCCTATTTGTGCCAGTCCTAACATGAATACAGAGGTTTCTTTTCTTTGCCCAGCTGCCCATATAAACAAGATATACAGAAACTAAATCAAGCCAAATGTGAAAGGTTACTAAGCTAATAAATTCTAAAAAATCTGATTTCACACATTTGTTTGAGCATAAGGTACGTGGGCTCAACCAAATGTGAAAAGTATGGTAAAAAGGAAGATCATTACTTTGGCTGCGGGCAAAGTACTAACACTTGTTGCCCATTTTCAAACTACTCAATACTTCCCCTCATGTGAGGGTGTACACATGCACATACATTCATGCTTGAGTGTTTTTTACCCATGTGGGGCTGACTCTTAATCCTGCTGCATGGATTGAAATGGAGACACACACATGTGTACACATGCGCACAAACTCACAAACTCCTCCTTAAACCTAAACAATGATCCATCACAGGAATCCACATCCTCCTCCAGGCCACATCAGTCCCTTTTCTGCGGAAAAACTGATCCCAGAATCGGCTGCTAACTGTCAACTGCAGGACTCCAAACCACCCACTTCCCACTAGAAAGAGACCATAGGTTTAATGGGCCTGCCATCAGAGTAAATGGGGGCTTAGTTTGGGAGCGCTCTGATCTCTCTCTGGGTCTGTAACTTTTGTTTTGGGAAAAAACCCAAAAGAGGGCAAACACAATGTTGGCTTGAGTGTAGAGCTGGGTTTAGTTTGTGTCATTGTATGTGAATTATCTGGCTTGCTGCAGCTGTCATCAAAATGTGTGCGTTTGTGTGCGAATGGGGGGCACCAAGTTTTGCAAACGTGTGTGTACCTTCATATGGTTCCCTGCAAACGTCCTCTGCTGGCACACATTTGTTTGAACTTAAAAAAAAAAAAGACCTTTTCAAAATAAAACCAAGTGAGATGATATAGCATAATCTGACAGCATTAATGCAAACACAAGTTAGTTATTAACATTTCAACGGCAACTGTGTGTGTGTGTGTGTGTGTGATCATTCCTGTGTGTGTTGGTGTGCATTCGTAATGATCATAAACCCCTCAAACTTTGAGCCGGACCCCTGCTTCAGATGAACATGACCACCCACACGCTCTGACCTGCTCTACTATTTATTTTTAAGTTCACATAAAGGACCATCTGTGGATTCTCTGTGGGTAAGTCATCAGCCTGACCACAAGCACCTCCCGGTTAGACTGCTCTTTCTTTATTTTTCACCATTTTCCAGCCTCTTTGCAGTTAAATCAACTGACTTGTAAAGGTGGACACAGTTGACATGAATGTTGATGCTTTGGTCCGTCGTGGTTTTTGTGGGAGATCTTGAACAAGGGACCAGTGGAGGATTGGTTTATTTATAAAAGAACATAAATCTGTTCTAGATTCATTGCTAATTTTAAAAATGCAAAACCAACAGTTTATGGAGCTGAATGTGCAAAACTGTTGCAAAAAATTTGAATGGAAGTAGTTTTGGTACTCACTCTAAGCCTGGCTTAATCCTACATTGTGTGAAGCAAAGTCAACCATTTTTATATATGAGCAAGAAGTTTAAAGACTTGGAATGTAAAAGATACAGATACGTATCAAAAACGTTCTGGGAGGAAAAGCAGTATCAGTTGAAAACCACAAATATGGACACGATTATGTCGATAAAAAGGTATAAAACTGATTGGAAAGTCAATTTCTGCAAACTTTGTCAGTTTCTCTCCCTGGTGTGTCTCTACTGTCTTTGCCTGTTTGTGTAAATGTGATGCAAACAAGAAGGTATCCAATCACAAGCTTGTTTTTCTACGACGTCAGGTCCATTTTAATTGGCTTAAGAGGGACGTGTGCACTAAACATATGATATCCCTTTTATCACTGCACTGCAGACAATACCTCAATAAATTAATAGGCACATTTCTTTTAACCACAAAGACCCAAAAGGCCAGGTTTTAAAGGGCCAATACCACGGAAGATCAACTTTTTGAGCGTTCAAGTGTATTTTAATTTTAATTCCTCATAAAAAACAAAGCGGTAGTTTGATCCACCAGCCCCTTCCAATCCACAAAAATGAGTGAGTTCTCACATTGTGATGTTACAAAGTGGGGAACAGCCAAATCCAGGAAGAGTCTGTGCTGCCAGCACCACCCCCAAGCTAACACACCCACTTCCTAGGCAGAGCTAGCTGTGTTTGGCGAAAACATTTTCCTTTTCTATGCTCAATATGCACATCCATCTTTGCAAAAGGTTGGATGCTGTTTGTTTCCGTGGGCGAAACGCAGATACGCTGCAGAGGAAGGCTCTAGGATGATGTCATGAAATGGGCGGTGCCTTAGAGATTGACTCGTCTCACTTCCAGGTAGAAAAAAAGAACTTGCAAAAGTAACTCATTAATATATGGTCATATGGATAGAGTTTATTCTGAAAGGCTTAAAAATAGCATGATATAGGCCCTTTAACGTTTGAAGGTGTTGTGTCCTATAGACATTGTGCTTTTGTTGGTTAAAATAAAAACAACAGCAAAAGAGTTTCTCTGTTTAAAGGTCAAATGAATGCAAAATATCTAGACTGTATCCATTATGTGAGAGAACTGGACGGTGTCGTATCGCCACAAAGTTAGTTGAATCTTTTATGTATCAAATGGTGGACCATGTTTGGACATAGTTATCAAATCATGTGAGATGGATTGATTCAAAAACCTGAAAATCTTCTCAGTATTAAAACAGATGAACTTACTTTTCAACACTCTTTAGGTACTAAAATAAGCAGTACAGCACAGATGCTAAATACAATCTGTTACTTGAAGGGGGAAAAAAGTGACTCAAGTTGGAAAAGTTTGGAAGGAAAAAAACCTTCTGGTTTCTCAAGGTCCTCTGTCTTTTGATGAAACTTTGTACAACAGTCATTCAGGCCTCTTTGAGTGCGGTGAAAACACTCACCACTAATGTCAGGTTGGTTCAACAGAAGAGAAAAACAGCAAGGCCACAGTAACCAGACAGCTGCGGCTTTCAGCATTAAAAAATACAAGGATTAATGACAAAAAATGATCGAGACTCATAATTAAAAAAACAACCCATAGCTCATTACAAAAATAGTTGCTACAAAAAACTGAAATGGGAAACTTTAAATGATCTTGATTCCACAAAAATAAATCAAAAAGCATTTATCTGTTCTAGCTTTGTTGCTTTATATCTCTAAAGACCTTATAGGTTTTCGACCACAGGATGAACCCTCAGATCTCAAACACAATCTGCAGTTTGGTTTCAGTAGGCCGACACCATCCTTACACTGTAAAAATAAACAGTTAAACACCTCACGCTACAATTTAGCTTAACTAGAGACAAGAAAAAAGCTGACGACAGGGCAGAAGCCCTTCGTAGGCAATCTTTACCAGAAGACAATAAGTGGAGTAAAGTTGACCTAAATGTAGGGAATTATGTTCTCACAGTTCCACGCTTCTAAAAACCCTCTTGCAGGTGGTCGGTCCACCGGAGTGTTGCCTGTGAACCGGTCCGAACACTCATTTCCATGTTTGGCCATAAATGGAAACCAACACTTCCCTATTCTGTCGTTCAAATGTAAGAAAAGCATTTGAAAAGAAACAAACAAAGAGGGCAGATAGAGCAGTTAGATTCCCGAAGTACTCTTTAGTTTTGTGACTTAAGGAGCATCACTGGGTGTGTAAGCATTTTATAATGGGTATATGGTGAGAAGTATCAAAGCAAAACAACGTATAAAAAAAAACTTGTGAAAAGGCTTGGCTTAAAGATACAAATCCATGAAAAAAACTATGTTAAAAAATAAAGACAAAAGAGTTTTTTCAAACTGGATGTAAGTGTTTTACTGTCTCCAAAATGCCCTTCTGTGATGTTTTGACTCAGAAGACTCAACATAAAACAAACATTGCTGTTTTTGTTTTATGATTACTTGATTTTCTTCCAGAGCTCCACTGCTCTATTTAAAGAAAGAGCTTGTTGAATCTGGTTAAGACTTTGATCATTAATCATTTAATCAACCTGAGTATTATTTTGATTCCTGTTCAACTGTGGTAGAATGGGAATCCTATATATCCTAGAGGTTGGGTAAGACCAACGTAGATTTCTGGAGGTTTTCTTTTTATTCTGGAAACACCCAAGCTTCTGCGCAAAATATCTGAAAGAATCAGAAGTTGCCTTGGAGACCAACTCCGATCATTTTTTGATCTCTGAACCCCGATTTTAATCAGAGTGGGTATTTAAATATAGTATTTCCCTTCTTTAATATTTAATATTGTTAGAAAAACCTAGCCCTGCTTATAAAGTTTGTTTAGCCAATTGTGATGGCAGTAATAAAATGCTGCCCAGATGCATTTTGTCTTAGCTGTCCACTCAGGAACAGAAGGTCTTGACGCCATGCTCAAGACTTCAGGGCCAGTTAGGGGTACATTTCCAGCAACACTCTTTAGGGGGTTTGAACATGAATAAGGGGGTGAATATCCTGTGCACACGCAACAAGAAATCTACAATAGTCCTGGTGCCCCTCTTCATGGAAAAGACACAAAGAGACGAGGGCGTAGCAATACCTGTGAGGAACAAGTGGTTGGAACCATTTACTGTATATAGAAGAGGAAGAAAAACTAGAGTGACCCCTCCTCCTCGAGTTCCAAACAGGAAGTACCTGCTGGCTCCAAGAAGCCAAAATCCCATAGACTTCTACAGAGAAATAAACAACTGTCAGATTGTTATTTAACTGTTATTTGTCAGAAAAACCATTCACGCTGATACCTTTTCCTTGACATCTTCTTGCTAATCCAAAGATTTTTTTCATTATATATTTTCTCTATCACAAGTTATTCAAGGTGTAAACTGACCAATCAGTTGCCTTCTGCATGTTGTACCCATCGGCCCCCACCATGAACATTTGACAGATTCTCTCAAGCCGCTGCTGTGGACGTCGAAAGAACTTGCTCACGATTGGTGACAGTCGTTGCCACAGAAACGTTGACTCTGACCACTTGGACCAATCACTGTCATTTGGCTCCAACACAGCGGCGCCAGTATCACGGAGAAAATGGCGACTGAGCTGGAGAAAAGGCATTTTTAATTGGTGACGTCACACAAGCTCTGTCCAGTTTTATATGTACAGTCAATGGTTTGGAATATGGCTTGACAGGTGGTATGGTGTGACTTTAATAAGGCTCCAGGAAAACCTGGCACCGTGTGGCAAGGACCCTGCTACTGCAGCAAAGAATCTCGTGCAGGGACCAGGTGGGCAATTCTGTCAAAACCAATGATTAAGGGTCCAAAACATGCAGGAGAACGGGCTTGATTGTAGGCAGGACTGACTCATAGTGTGACAAGACCACAAGAAGGAACAAAGCAGCAGATGACTTACTGAACTAAAAACCAGGCACTTCATTAAATACACTTAGAATGATTACATAAATGAAGACAGCTGTGGACAATTGTCGAATGGAACCAGGTGAGACTGTTACAGGAGGAAGCATAAAATCTGAAAACAGCACGTGAATCAAGAAAACATAAAAGAAACAAAATGGCACAATCTCCACACAGACTGTTTATCAGGAAAACAGAAGTTTGTTTGTTTTTATGAATCTTTAAAGTTCATCAAGGTTAAATGTGTGTTCATTCAAACCTCATTCAAGTTTATTATGTCATACTTTAAATAGCAGAGACGCCGCCTCAACTCAGAGAGATGACTATCTTTTCAGCGTTTTCGTTTATTCTGTGGTGAAGGCTCCATGTCTGTGTATTTGCACACATGCCTGCTTCTGCAGTTCTGCATGTGTGTGAGTGAGTAGCAAGGAGTGAATGGCTTGGCTCCACATCAAAGGACCTTCTGAGTCTCTGCATTAACGAGGTCCTTTGTTTCCTGCCTCCCAGATTACAGCACGTCTCCCCATGCTGCCAGTGTGTGCGCCTCTGCATTTGTGTGAATATGCCCGTGAATGTGTAAGAGTGTTAAGGGCACAGTAACCTGCAGACCAAAGGCCAAGGCCTGATCCTCCTCCTCATTTTCTTCCTCCAAACTTGCCAAAATCAGGCAAATGAAACCGGCTCCTCTGTATGAATTCACGTTGATTCAAAAGGCAGCTACTCATACCAGTAGCTTAAAACAAGCACTTTTAGTTACTTTAAACATGCTGATCTATTAAACTCCATCATATTGAGAAGTATCCAAAATATTCTCCTATTTTTTAATCCTTTTTCCAGTTAAAATCATCAACATGGCTAAATAAATCATACTTCCCTCTGGTGTTTGACTATTGTGTTACAAAGCCACGATGCAGCCAGCACAAGTACGAATGCAAACATTTACATCATATTTAAGGAGGTGGAACTTCAAACTTTTTGGTCTCACTGTTTTCACCTGATGAAGATGTAAAACCCAAGGTCATGGAGATATGTCAGGGCGTCGGTGCAGAAGACTTGCAGACGGCTTCTTCTGCCATGGATGTTGCAGATTGCGATCATCGTCAGGTTCATCAACAATAACTCCAGCGGGGAGAGCAAAACTCCTCATGTTTCTTTAAAGCGGAAAAGCATCAAGGACAAATAAACACAATAAATGAGCTCAAAATCTATTACATGAATTGTTGTGATGTTAAAATAAACTCCAACTATTTCTCATAATTTTACAACAATCTGTTTTCATCACAATATTCTAAAAATAGGCTGAAATCCTTCTTAATTCTAAGAAACAATTAAAGACTCTAAAAAAATAACTTTATGACAGTTGAATAAGTCTTGAAGAAGCCTGTGACTACATCAAATTGTTAAAACAAAACAAACGTTATTTCCCAGCAGACGGCGCTCTTTCAATGGAAGTTTACAATGAAAGTATTTCCAATGATACCTTACCATGGAGCATGACCCAAGGCCTTACTACCCTTATCCCCAAACCGCACAACGATTGACTCTATTTTGATCATTGGAGACCCATCTCTCCTCTTTATAATGACTATAACATTTTAGCTTTAGTTATTATGAAAAGAGTGATGATGAATAGATGAATCACTGATGATATTGCAAATAATATTTCTTTAGTTCTGGACATACTTGATTACTCATGTCTAAGCGCAGATGACTCATTTATTTTATTTCTGGACTTTTAAGGCCTTTGACACAGTAGAACCTTACTTCCTGTATCGTTCAGGACAAAAGTGTAGTTATGGTAACTACTTCTGTAAAGTCATTAAAAGTATTTATGCCACCTGCTCTATTAAACTTAAGTCTGGTTCATCACCTTGGTTCGATATAAAACATAGAATTAGACGGGTATGTCCTCTTTCTCTATAACTATTTCTTCCTGTAGCTCAGCTACTCTGTGATCATATTAAATCCCGTCCATAACAAGGTATCTCCATCGCTAATAGATCTATTGTCATATCATATACATCATATATACATATATACATCATATATATCTATTGTCATAAGATGTCACGAGAGTCGTATCATCAGCTTGCTGATGATACAACTCTCTTTCTTAAAGACAATTCACAAATTTCATCAGCGATAGATATAATTAAGTTTTTCTCCAAAGCTTCCGGTCTCTTATTAAATTTGAAAAAATGTTCTCCCAATTAAATCATGTGATTCGGATTCTCACTTTAATATCCCTGTAAAGACGTCAGTCACATATCTTGGTAAAATAATACCCAAATTTGAAAATGATAGAGGTAATACTAACTTTGTTCCAGTTATTGATCAAATGAAAAAAGGTTTAACCTCAATCTCTTACGTGATCTTTCCATTAAAGGTTGAATTATTTGCTGAATTCTGCTTGCTTAGTCCATGATTTATAAACATAACCTCTAATGTAAAGATGTATTCTGTACAAAAACAAAACTATCTTTACCAATAGTGGTTTGATAATAATAATATCAGATTAGTTACTCAATGATTCAATCAAAAGAGTCAACTACACTCACACTGATTTCATCCAGTTCTATGAGATCCCTGTTTCTATGAAGGACTTTTCAGTTGTTCTTGATGCTGTTTCCCTCAACCTCACCTATCTTTTTAAGGGAACTTCTACTCCATCCGCTCTCCAACTACAGCTTTACGTGATGGACACTGCTGTCGGAAAACGTTGCCTCTCTACTTTGAGAAATCAAAGCAAAGCTGTCTGAAGACAGTTTCAGCAGTAACTTTCATGGACACATTTGTTGGTTGTAGGTCTGACTTCTGCCAAACAAATATCTTGTAAACAACAAAGTGAAAGAGGTTTCATTCAAGATCATTCATGGGTTTTATCCAACAAATCAGTATATGAAAAGGCTAAGAAAGGATATTGCTAAAAACTGTTCTTTCTGTTTTCAATTTAAGGATACATTGATACATATTTTTGGGACTAGTAGGTACTCTGAAATTATTTGGGACAAATGAGCAAATCTGATAAAAACTCAAATTTATCCACATTTTACTTTAACTTTGAAAAACATCTTATTTGTTTTTTTGATTATGATAGTAAACTTTCGTCTAAATTTTATTCAATAAATCTCCTGATTATGTTAACCAAGTATTATATTCAGTAATCTACATTTAGCAATAAAGCTCACAATTTTTTTTGTGCTTTGAATTTTTTTTTTTTTTTAACGCCATCTTCAGACATCCCTCCGTATGGCAAACCGTTCAGACAAGTGAGGGAACTTGAAAGAAGGTGCTAGAGAACTGTGCAGGTAAGTTTACAGTTTATCACTGCGCCAAAAACCAGGAACCCCTGTTTGGCAAAAGCCTAAAGAATATATGTTCTGAACACCAGAACACAAATGGTCAACTATAAGAACCAACGGTTTGAATCAGTGGCACTTCCACTGTTTCTGGAGGATTTTGGTTCAGATGACACAGATGCGACATGACTACGCCAAAGCTGACTACGGAGTCTGGAAATGCAGGTTAGACGTGCTCAGTAATCCATTTGTGGTCAAAGTGGAATGTGCACCAACCATCCTCTGAATGAAGCTGACTGATCTCCAGAGTAATTGTGACTCCGTGGCTGCTGCAAGAATTCCTTGTTTCCTCCCCCAACTCTGATGCTCTCTGTGTTCAGCAGGACTTATGTGAGCAACTGTTCTAAATGACCCAAATGAAGAAAACACCACATCATCTCACTGTTCAATATTTTCAATGGACCCTCCTGATTCAAACTACTATAAGGTCAAGCTGAAGACTTTGATGGACTTTCACTGACTTTACGGTCCCACTCCCATCATCTGTTGATCTGTTTTCAAAGCGTTTCCCATGGTCTTTTACTTATGATCATGCAGTTTTAGCACAAATCAAAAAGTCTATAGACTTCTGAAACAGTTTCTGCAGAGCAGAAGTTGTGGGCAGGACTGTTGGCACAGAGCAACCCCGCCCCCTTTCCCTGCCCGTTGGTAACATTCTCCCAGTGGCTTACAGCCCCTCAGAACCCAAGCTAACATTATCGGTGAAACGAAAATGGCGAGCAATATTGGAGCTGTCCAGCTGTACAGTTTTGAGCCAGATGCCTTGCAGATCAGACAAGAATCAATGGATCTACATGGATCCATTTATCCACAAGTGGGTGCGTCAGAATGGAGCAGAGCAGGGGGCTTGCGGCCCTCCCAGCGTCTTTTTCTACATTAAAAATAAGCTCTTTTTCAAACAGCCTTTTATTCCTCTGCTCCTGATTCACTACAATCTGAGTAAAGAAACACTCAGAAATTCAATTTTAAGTTTACACTTATCCTCCAGGGGGGAAAAAAAAGACAAACCTACAAGAACATGTAAAAATGCAGCAAAAAGAAATGTGATTTTCATCACAGTGGGTCCTTAAACCCAGTGGGCATCATGGTGTAGGAATGTAGCTCGACTGAAATTTGTCTAATTCCGTTTCTTTACTCCAAAGACCAAACAGTTCAAAGATTTCATTTTTAAATAATGTAAGTTAATATTGTTTTTAGTTGTGTTGCTTTTGGCTTGTGAACAAAGATTCTTTTTAAGGAGAAACTTGAAGGGCCACAGATAAATGATGTAAAGAAACACTAACATGTTTTGGTCCCATCTAAGTTGGCATCAGTGCTGCAGGTGAACGTCTGTCATGCTGGGGATGAAAACAAATACGAATGCATTCTCATGGTTGCTACAGGGGAGGTGTCACAGGAAGTGGGTTCCTTCTGCTGGTTTAAAAACAAAAGCCACCTGAGTTCTTTCCTTTCCATTTTTTCAATTTCATAAAGTAACTCGGAGGTGATTTGTTGAAAGAACAAGTCATTTACTACATTACTACATAAAATGGTCCGGAGTTAAAGAGGAAATGAACCTTTGGTTTCAAAAAAGGTGTTTCTGTGGTTATACTGTATGTTTTATCTATGTCTTCTGCATTTTTAGGCCATGATATTTTTGCTGAAAATATATAATTTGTTTTTGCGATTCTTTGTAAATGGGGGGGGGGGGTATTGACAATGGTTTAAATTGGTGAGAATTGCCAAAAAATATCAGGCTTCAAACCATTGAGTCAGACCTCTGAAGGATGTTCCAACAAACACATTCTGTATAAAAAAATCATATTTAATAAATCAATGACAGAAGTAAAATAGGGGTTGGAAAATGTTAGCCCATATCCTTCTTTTCAGGCAAATAATTTAATTTGTTTGGATAAATATAATTGCATAATTTTATGTGGATGTATTTATATGAATATTTTTGTTCTCATCAAATCATCCAGAGTTTGATGTTTAGATGAATATCTATTTTCTTCATTTTCTTTAGTATTTTTTTCCATTTCCTCAAATAAATGAAATCCAAGTCCAAACTGTTTTTATAACAAATAAAAATAAATCCATTTTACCTGATGAATTAGGAAGCAAAGGCTTTATCACTAAATATTCCTCTTGTCAAAACCATCATTTTACTCAAGTTTTTTCTCTCTTGCCATTCATCGATCATTTCTTGCTGCTGCATTTCCAAACTTACAAAAACCAAAGATAGTTTATCTGTAAATGTCACACCTGCTAACAAGCTTCTTTCTTCCACCCCCCCTTGCTTCTTAAACTCGATGAAAAGCTACGTAACAGACTGAACTTGATTGAGGAGTTCAGCACTTGAAACAAAGCTTGATGCAGAAGCTTATTTGTTACTATTTCCAGCCCCCACATGAGCCTTGTTTCACAAGCCGGGGCCTGATTTGTTTGTGCTCTATCTTTAAAAAGCTCATGAAATAAAGCAGAGTGGAGAAGATGGAGACTTTCCAACCACAGATTGCTAGTTCCTTCCTCTGATCTTTAGAGGAGAGCGCACAACATTAGAAACGTTCAGGCTGGTTTGTTCCAAACAGAAATTTAGCTGGTCATGAGTCCTTTAAGTAAACCTGGAAAACTTGACTTTTTTCACTTTCTGTTTTCTTATTTGCTCACAAATGAAGAGGTTTTTTTTTGTTTGTTTTTTTCATTTGGTCATGACCAATACTTTATCACACAGATGTAATTATTTTAAAAGTTTCATCCCCAATCAGGACAACATCAAATGAAATTCATTGCAGACAGACTGTTTGCTGGTCTTCTGTGGATCAGTGGACGGAGATGCAAAGTTGTTTCAAAGCTCTTCTCCTGTTTATGTTTGTTGATTTTCCTCCCCAAAGCCCCTCACAGATCTGTGATATCACCTCATAAATGATTGATTAGGAGTTAACGAAGAGGTGAGGGGACTGCATTCTGCCAAATCAAAAAGAGACAGATTCAAATCAGTAAACACGCAGGATTCGTTAGACTCCTCACAACATCAACTTCAGTCTTTTATTTATTTCGAGCAATTTCCGTCTTCCCGTTTTTTTTTTAAAGTCACACAGCTTTAAAGAAAGTTGTCTGTATTTTGCGAGCAGGAGGTGGAAATTGACCTCAAGTTGAAAACTTCCTAATTCAAACCAATGGAAGAAAGCACTGAACTTAAAAGCTGCCTTTTATGATCTTTACTCTGATTTTTAGCCTCCTACACATAACAAACCCACCCACACATACATTTTGCAACATCCGCATATTGAACTTTTATTTATTTATACATTTTTTTAAATAATAAAATCGAATTTCTTTGTTTTAGTCATTTAGACGCCGATTGCCTGCCAGCTCATAAATAACTAAACAGTCATCTTTAGGAACTATGTTGAATATTGAGGTTGGGATTTTACAGCAAAAAAATGGACATAAAACAAAACTGCTGAAATGATTGGTTGAGGTTCCACTCAGGCAGCTGCATGCTGCCTTCAAGGACATGCTTTTAATTGTAGGAAAACTGCCAATAAAAAAAAGCACACAAGTGGTTCCAGTTAAGAGCCGTTCGCTTGGATGTGGCTTCACCCCAATGAAAGGACATGATTTAATTACTCTACAGTTTTAATGCGCCTGATGTTTCTTCAGAACTCCTAGTGTGTAATTTTTTTTTCTTCTTCTTCTTTTTTTTTTAACCAATTGTGATTCATCTTTAAAGAAACAAACACGTTTGAGAGAGTTTCAACAGAGCTGACTAAATACTGGAGAGACATGTGAAAGAATCAGCTTTATGTGACAAATTAATAATGTCAGTGATGATGAAATGTGTGAAACCTTCAGATCATGTAACCTGCCGGTACTTTTTCTAGTTTAATTTTATTAAAAGAGAACATTTGTTGTGGGTTTTAGACAGTAGGGGGAGGGGCTTCTGTTGTTTTTAAAGGTATTAATTAGGTTTTTTATGTACTAAACTAAGTGAAAAGTTTTATCAAGTTACGCAAAAAAGGAGTTACAATCTATCATAAAGAGGACTCCGTTGGCTATTTTATTTTGACAGGAAATAAGGGGCGTGCTTCCTCGCCGACAACAGTCCCGCCCACAACTCAGAGGCAAAATTTCTAATAAACAACAGCCGCTCTGCAGAAAACATGTCCTTGAAAACAACACAGTTTTTTTTTTATTTTTGCTAAAAACGGCTAAATCATAATCAAAAGATCACTGGGAAGACTTTTAAAATAGTTCAATGCACCATAACCATTTGAAAAGTGGCACACGAGGACCCTTGATGACTGCATTTGACGTAATGGAAGGTGCAATCGACGCTAAGGCAATACACAATCAAATTCCTACTAGCACAAAGTTGCTGCCACACTGTGTGCAGCCTTCTGCTCTTAAGGAAAACGGGCATTTCAGGGCTCAAGTGAGCAAAAATAACTGTGGTTTCAAAATGATAACTGTGATTTCAATCAGCATTTGTCTCATTTGCTGATCCCGCTCAAGCTGTTTTTTGTGCCAGTAAATTATTTAGTGCAGCAACATATCTGTTTGTTTATGTTCAACTCAGAGCAGCTCAGCTCTTCCCCAATAGTTAGAGCTGATAGTGGAAAAACATTATGCAATAAATTCACCGCAGAAGTAACATTTAATGGAGAAACAAATAAAGTGCTGTCCTAACTGCATTATTTTGGTCAGATTTTGCTGTTTTTATTGCACCAGATTAATGGTTACTTTGACTTTCTATTGGTTTAGGGTTTTCTTTTTTAGGTAAACTCTCATCCTCCAGCTCATTAATCCAGAACAAAGTAACGACCTGAAGAAACATTCAACTTTCCATCAGGACAAACAAAAAAAATGACTATGGTATGCATAAAACTGTTTATAGAGTTCTATTTAACTTTCATTATTAATCCTAAATGTCTCATTCATCACTGCATTATAACGGTTTTCACAAGATAAAGTAACGTAATCCTTAAAAAAAGGAAATACTTTAATTTCAATTAATATGTATCAACTGAATATTAGTTAATGCCAAACAATGCAAATAATTAATACATTTAAAGCTTTAATCTTTCAAAAACAAGGTTCAAGGTTCGCATGCAATGGATAACATAATTTTTATCAAATGTAAAGAAAATAATTAAATTTAAAAATATATATTTTTTTATTTTTGAGAAAAGCATTGTATTTTTTTTAGTGGTGGAGGCTCTACAAGTTATTTTTTTTTCATAAGGTTTGTAATCCATCTCAGGTTTCACTCCTCTAAAAAAAGCGAGACCTTAAGAAAAAACTGTTCACAGTTCTGAGAAAGTTTGGATGAAAACACTTTTCTCTTGCTTCTTCCTTATTTGGACCTGCCTAAAATGTAAATTTTGTTTGATAAGTTGGTGATTTTTAACACAAGTCTTCATAAACGCATCACAAACTCATTTTGAACTAATTCAACCATGTCTTAATATGAGTATGAAGATTTTTGTCACAGTTTTTCTGTCACATTTTGCTTTAAAATGTGGCTGTGCTCCCCCAACTTCTGCTAAATATAAACACGAACATCTTCCCATCAGAGACGTTTCCTTTATCAACCACAGACGCTGTGTTTTTCTGAGGTGAAGCTGTATCTGGGCTCACCTTGTGGGGTCGCAGCAGCCATGCGTTTGCTGTTGTGTGTGGGCTGCGTATCGTTTCTATCTGCTCGCGTTTCCTTTTTTGGCCTTTCCTGTCAACAGTTGCTCTGATGTCACAAACGGCACTCATTAAAATGTGAGATAAAAGACGAGGAGAAAGGATGTTTGTAAGGCACAAACCCCTTGACTGGCAGAAAGAGCTGATTTAAAACTAAAACTCAACTACTGTATGATCTAACAAGATTAGACAAACCACTCAAACAGAGAAAAAAAAAGGACAACAAAGCATCAAATGCTAGAAATGCAGAGATGTCTGTCGGTTTGAGTCTTGCAGGTTTCAGATGAGACAGGTTACATGTTCATCTCTGGCTTTCTGTTTTGTGTCAGCCTTTCCGCAGACTTGCATAGCCTCAGGTGAACCTTTGCACCTCTATAATTAACATGTATACATTTATCCACGTTCTCGGTGAAGGTGCAGAAGGACCAGAGTGCGGCACGCTGACGAGACGCCGTGGCCCGAGCAGGAGCAGTGCTGTCTCTTTGGAAAAACAGCTGTCTATATTTAATCAAGGCGAATAAACATGGAGTTTAAACAACTCATTTATAATTTAGATTTGCATACATTAAAACTGCTCATTTTAATCTTTTTATTAATATGCATCAACGATATTGTATAAATATGCAGTTTTATGCAAATATCAGGCCCCTTTTCTGTTTGTATTTAATTCTGTTCCCCAGCTGTGGATCGTCATTTTCATTCCAGGCAACAGACTAAGATTAAGTCGAATATTAAGTCACAGCATGGGAGTGTATAAATATTTCTCAATTAAAAACTCTGAAGACTAGCTAGACTACGAATTCAGCATTAAAAATGCATTGCAATTGGTGATGGTGGTGAATGGGGGGGGGGGGGGCAATTATGAGTTTGATAAGACATCAGAACTTCAGTGCTACATCTTTGAACTGTGTTTCCCCCCACACACACACACATCTTTCCCTCCTCCAATCAAGTAGTTGCAACATCCAGCACTTTTTGCTGTGTTTTGGAGACTGCTACAAAATCTGTGGGATGTAAGGACCAGCCAAAACACGCTGTGCCTCTGTTACTGATGAGCCTGCCTTCTGATGTTTTTACAGAACGTCCTACATTTCCTTCTTCCTGCACAGGCTGACTCTTTGCCGTTCAGTTCTGTTCCCTGATGTAGAAACAAATGCAAAAAAGGAAAAGAACTGAGCTGAAAATTGTGAATTAAGGACTAAAAAAATCTAATTAAGATGTGTGTGTGGGGGGGGGGGGTAATTTACAAATTTTTTGCATCCTTTTATTTATTTTTTGTCAAAAAAAAGTGCAAAATAATTCCTCTGGTTCTTGAAATAATTTGGATTAACATTAAAAAGAAACACATTTACTTATTTAAGATCATTTTTAAAAATTAAGTCAATCTCTAGAATCAGAGTTTGATAAGAAAATGCATCCTTTGGTGTTCTGGGCAGCAAAGTGTTACTAATGAATTAAAGCAGCTCAAAATTAAACTTGATTTACTTGAGTATGAAGCACAACAGCTGAGATTTAAAAAAAAAACTTAAGAAATGCCACATTTAAATCTAAAACATGTAAATTCAAACAAGAACACATTGGAGTCCACTCTTGTTTCAAAGAACTGAAAGCTGTTGCTCTTCTTCTTGTGTGAAAGCCTCTGCAACTTGCCCTTAAGAGGTTCCAACTGTATTAGACAATACTCAGAAAATCTTCAAAGACTGCAGCCTTCATGTTGAATGCTAAGTTCATAAAGCCCAAAAATAGAGACTGCACAGACCAATAATGCTTCAGAAAAAAACAAAAAACTGGCAGCACCAGGTTTGCAAGTTACTGAAACCACAAGACTTTGGCAGTGTCTTTGTGAAAGAAAGAGAAAAAAAATGGAAATTTCTGGCTTTTGATGAAATTCAGACGGGCATGTCATCAAATGCCTCATGTGAAATTTACAGAGATGGATGGGTGAGGATTTAGACTCTGCAGTCAGCGATGTAACCATGACCGCTCTGTAAATGTGTGGCATGCTTGTTTGTGTGGGTTTCACACAAAACTTTTTTTTGCATCTTAGCTTTTCCAGTTAAAAACATGAAGATGGCATGCAGGAAATGGAGGAGGGGTTCCCACATTTTTCTTATCCAAATATTTCCTTTTCTACTTTCTGTAGCTGATTTTCTAAAAATGCATTGTTAAAAAACTTGATGTTTTTCTCCATGAGCAAAAGCAGGAAAGGAAGTCCTTTTCATGAAGATGTTTCATTGTGTGGCATAGATTTGGCACATTAAACTGAAAAAGTCACTATTTTAAATAATGCTAATTTGTCTGCAAATTTATTATGATTAACACAATAATTTGACACACCATGAAATATATATATGAAAAAAGAAATGAGAAAACGCCCTCAGCTAACCGGCGGTGGTTTCTCCCTTAAAGGTTACGTTAATAAACATAAGCCGAGGATAAGTTGAATTACTTAAAAATTTGAGGAAACCGGTTGTAAATTTTAAGTAATAGATATAAAAACTGCATTTGACTTAAATGCATGAAAGAATTCAAGATTATCATTTAAGTTGAAAATACTAAATGCCAAGTTGATTTCACTTACAATCTCTTGTAATATCAATTGCCTTGTCACCAAACTCCACTTAATATTTTTAAGTTGAAGTAACTAAACCTTTGTATTCGTGCATTTTGCTTAACTAAAACTTTTCAATTAAGAAAAATATGCAACACAAAAGTTTTTTTTTACTGTTTTATTTAAAACAACGTGCGTTACTGAGGTCATTGTCCCTGCTTTAACAACTTTGAATCATAACCCAGAAACAGTGGCAAAATGTGTGTCATTCATGCCCTGACACATTACATAAAACAAAGCACCATCAAAAACACTTGGCCCCATGTTAATAATGTGTACATCATAATACAACAAATCCACATTAAAACTGTATTGTAACTTACGCTCCTATTAGGGGAAATACTTTGCTTTTAGTTGGTATTGTAACTAAATACTCTTTTGAAATGAAATTTTTTAAAGCCTGCGTCATGGAAACCTGTGCAAAAATCAGTGCAAATACAGAACACATGTATCCCAAACCTTACACAACAATAAACATGTTTTTCATAAAAGTCAACTTGTTAAACTTCTTGACAAACAAATCTGGAACAGTAGAAGAACCATTTTGAACAGATTTATGCTTCCAGCTGATTTTTCAATGTTTGAATTTTAATTTTCCAGCTCACTTTTACCCAGTTGGGCAGCTACTTGCTGAATAAAGTTGAAAGTCATTTTTTTTTCATGCAGGTGGGAGTAGATCAGCTGTAGGGCATAGATCAGGCCGAAAAGGACACAAGAAGGCCTGTGGTGGGATTCAACAGTTCATCCATTACCACAGACTCTTCTGAGATGATCCCTA
This sequence comes from Oryzias sinensis, assembly GCA_037389245.1. Lineage (NCBI taxonomy): Eukaryota > Metazoa > Chordata > Actinopteri > Beloniformes > Adrianichthyidae > Oryzias > Oryzias sinensis. The sequence continues at coordinate 26,854,948 of CM074497.1, forward strand.
CTCTGAATGGGTTAAGCTGGGTATTTTCTTGACCAAGGCAGAGAATTCCCACTGAAGTTTCACTGTACGAGTCCTTGTCAGTTACATCCTATCATTGAAAGAAGCATTTTTGACAGGAGAGGACATAAACATGCCAGTTAGAAATATTTTTATTTAAAAAATAACATGCGACTGTTCATAATGAACAACATTGGCCACAACATAAACCACACTGAAAGTATTTTATATTAAAGGACAATATCAAATTTTATCCATTACCATATTTCAGATCTGTACAGGTTGCAACACTTTGCCCAAAATATGTATTTACTCACTCTGAGTCACAGCTGTGCTGATTTATTTATTTATTTAATATATATTTTAATATATATATGTAATGTATGTAATAACATGTATATGTATGTATGTATATATGTATATATGTATGTATATGTATGTATGTATGTATGTATGTATGTATGTATGTATGTATGTATGTATGCATGCATGCATGCATACACATATATGCTGCTCTATGTATGTATGTATGTATGTATGTATGTATGTATGTATGTATGTATGTATGTACACTCTAAAAAGGAAAAAGTTGATCCAAATTAATTGAATCCCTTCAATTGATAACACTAATTTTATAATATTTATGTCTATCTAGCTTAAATTGCTAAGTTGATCTAGCTAAAAAAAAATCAATTCTGTTTATACAACTCAAATTGACCCCTTTTTCTAAATTTTCCTTCGACTGGCCTTATGAATTCTTACATCAAGACATGAATGACCAAAGCAATGTCTTGCATTACAAATAGAGCTCAAATATTGCGTGAACTCAGTCTTCAATATTGGGACATAAGGTGTTTTTCCGCACAAGCAGGTTGGTCATCATCCTCTACCAACTCATGGGGCAGACAGGAATAAACATAACAGTTTAAATTACTAGTTCAAACAGAGTAAAACAGCTAGAAAACAAAACACATGGACAAAAACTCACACTTAAACCCCTATCTGCTCAGAAAATGGTATCCCACAATTCCTTGCGCTGCCTTACGTTATGATGTCATGATGCATTGACAGCTTCACACCAAAGTTACACCAACTTACATGACTGCCAGACAACTACATGTTATTTTTAAGTTGAATGAACTCAAAAAAATCATTTATTTTCACCAAACTAAATAATTAAGTTAGAACAATGTAAAAAGTTCATCTTTCCAACTACAGCCTGCTACACTATATATATATATATATATATATATATATATATATATATATATATATATATATATATATATATATATATATATATATATATATATATATATATATATATATATATATATATATATATATATATATATATATATGTGTGTGTGTGTGTGTATGTGTGTGTGTGTGTGTGTGTGTGTGTGTGTGTGTGTGTGTGTGTGTGTGTGTTAAATATAATTTAAAAAATAACTAAATTAAAAATAATTTTTCCTAACAGGCACACGAGTCGTGTCACAGTGGGCCCGTGAAAAGCGCAGAGACGGCCCTGGAAGTGATGAAAAAAGCCTGTTGCGCCGGGCTCAGGGAGGTGATGTCTCTTTAGAGCTCAGCCGAAACAATCGTACAACCCCAACAAGTCATCAGACTGTCAATCATCCGGTCGGCGCCAGCGATGTCGGGACTCCTTGCGCTTATTTGCGCTCGCATATGGGCTGTTGCTGTTGTAGAGAAACATTGGTCTTCTACCGATCAGGCAGCCGGGGGAACGCCACAACGCAACTTTTTCTGAATGTCCTGCGTCTTTCTCTACTTTGGAGGCGCCCAGACTGAGGAGCGTTAACAGAAAAGTCACTTTTCCCCACTTTTGTTTCTTTTTTCTTTTTTTCTTTTGTTATTTATCATTTTTTTATCATATAAAGTAATATAGGTCGCAGGGGAGAACGAACATGCCTCAGCTCATAGTGGCGGAGGGGGATGACCTGGGCGCCAATGATAGGTGATTTCGTTCAAAGGTGAGAGAGAACAAGAGGAAGATCCAAAGAAAACGCCTTCACGGAGAGAGACCTGGCCGACCTGAAGTCCTCTCTGGTGAACGAGTCGGAGATCAGTCAGAGTCCGAGCGCGGCGGTAGGTGGCACGGTGCGTGAACGGCTGTAACCATGCGTGGAAAAGCCAGGTTGAAGCTGACGGCGCGCTGAATGAGCGCACGGCGCGCAGCCGATCATGCGCCCTCAGGAGTTACAGCAGTAAAACTCCCGGGCTGTCTTGTCAGAGAGGGAACGCAGCCAAAGTTGATGAAGCTGAACCTCCATCCCGCATCGTTTTGGAGCTCATTCCATGTTTTTGTTTCGCTCACTGTTCCAGGCGGCTAGACGGGGGCACCAGGGCGAAACGAGAGAACTGGGCAAACACCGAGAGCATCTCCGAGAAGGGGGTAAGAGGACAATGAGTAACAGTCATGGTGAAACTATAGCCACCTGTCACAGAGTACCGATTTTGATCTCAGATTAACTAAAACCTGGAAAGTTTCTACGGCAAAGTGTGGTCATCAATTAGCACTTTAACCCCGGATATGTCGTCGGCGACGCCGAAATAACACATTTTTTTGACATGCATAAAACTTTTCAACTGTTTACATGACCAGCATCATTCAGTGGATTGTGAAGTGGAGAAAGCGGGGCTTTGGAATGATGTTGGTCGCCTAGATGCTAGTGGCCTTACAAGTTTTAAAAACACACACACACACACACACACACACACACACACACACACACACACACACACACACACACACACACACACACACACACACACACACACATCAGCACTGGAGCTAAAGCTCTGGAGTTAAAAAAAATACAAAACAAACAAACTTATCAAATCTCTTATACAGGTCATCATCAGAACAGCATTTTCGTTCCAAGATCTGCACAGAAAGTGATCAGTCCGAGTCTCCCAACTTTTCTTTTGTTTGTTTTTACCACCCAAAAAGAACAGAGTAATTTCCCTCCCTACATGTGGGCACAGAATGTGTAGTTTGCTCGGCAACTTTAATTACAGGTCTGCAGTCAGTGTACCTCTTTTCAGTCTTCAGAAAGGAGAAAAATGTTCTCACATTGTGGTCCTTTCTGCTAAATCCTCCCCTTAAAATCCAGATTTAAAAAAAAGGCCTTCAGAAAAAGAAACAAATGTGTTTGGAGGAAAAAAACAGTAAGGTAGTTGTAGCTGCTACCATATCAACCTGTCTTGCTTAATATGGGTGGTGGAAATAATCTGGGGGAGTTCACGCCTCTCAGGCTATAGGTGACGACTGTCATGGTTTTGTCTCAGGCATGATCTCCTCTCAGCTCATACAGGCGTCTAACATGATGTAACTACTTGGTAACAGCTCACCTGCTTTCAGAGCAACTTTCCCTTTGGATGCATATTTATTTACTTTTACTCCTCTCGCTATAAATCTTTTTCCTCTGCGCCGTGGAAGTAAGTTCCACAGCTGTTTTGCTGCACATCAAAACTTTTATTTATTTTTTTTAAACTACACCTTGATTGCATCAGTTCGGGCTTGGACACTGATTTTCTGACTCTTGTCTCATTCTTTTATTTAGTGTCGAAGCAACAAGATGGAAGCATGTACAAGTCGGCCGCGTATCCGGGGTATCCGTTCCTGATGCTGCCGGACCCTTACCTCCCCAACAGCTCGGTCTCTCCATCTGTAAGTCGGCCTGTGTTCCTTCTGCTCTCCTGCATCAGCAGCTGAGGGCAGTCTGGCCTCTCTGTCTGTGGAGTCCCCTGTTTGCCTTTTTTCATGTTGCTTCTGCGGGTTTTTTATGTTCATAAACACAGAAATGTTGTTTTGAGTTTTAACTCTATTGGATTTCTGTAGTGATGCTTCTGGCGCCACATCTCGCTGCAACTGAGCTCTTCAGAATATCAGCAAAATTATTTAAATTAATAGTTTGTTTTTTTTTGGTGCTGGCCAAAAACATTTTATTTAATTTTTAGATTAAAGACTTGGATGTGCTCATTCAGTATGTTAGGATTTTTTCACTTTAAATTGCAATTTAGATTCTTCTGCAACCCACCTCTTAGAGGCCCTCTAAAACACATGTTTAATATATATTTTTAAATATTTCTGCAGGTTTTAGGCTCAAATGATTTCAAAAGAGGTTCATTGTTCAACATTTCTTTTTTTTTCCTGTTATTTTCCTTGGGAAATATGAATAATTTGAAACAAGTCAAAAGTTTCACAGCATCTCAAGGGAAAACAGGAAACTGTTTCTGTTTGTGTCTTGGCTGAACTTGAAACACGATGGAGTCGACGTCTCAATGAGCCGAAAGCGACCGATGGGACGTTTGTCGTTGACTCGACAGCACTTCAGAGTGTTTCGCTGCTGAAACAAACAGCAGACAGTCTTGTGCACGTGCTCCTAAGCGTGCATGTGTTTCTAAACAGCAAAATAGTCTGCATGAGAGTCAATGGGATGCTTTAGGATGAGACATGCAGATCAAAATGGAAAAACGTTAAAGTTTGCCTTCAGTGTTTATTCTAGGCCATCCCATTGAATTTATTTCTTTAAAATACCGTAATTCTCCTAATTTTATCTTTCATTTTTCATCTTTTTCTTGTAGAACATTTAGTTATTTATTAGTGGAGATGTATGCTCATCCAAAAAGCTTTAAAAATTAAAAGATTGCTTTGGGACATAATCAGTTAAATTAAAAGATATCTTTGTTGATCCTCAAATTAAATTCAGATTGAGCTTCATTGAAGCTCCCGCGCCCCTCTAAAAAAGAAAAGGAAAATTTTGTCTGTTGAAGAAAAATCCTTAAAAACAAATGATTTTTGTGTTTATGAACTTCTGAGAGGAAGTCACGCTGCAGTGACTGAGAAGAGAACAGAATAAGAGTGTCCTTGTTGTTTTCCTAATCATCTTCATACTTGGCGTTGTGTAACTCTCTACATCCGCCATGGTGTCAGACAACGCCAATGAGCAAGTGCGATGGTATTTGTCAGTCAGTCATCAGAGTGTCTCACAGCCTCCTCTTGGAGCTGCAGAAAACTCTCTTGTCGCTGACAAACTAAAGAGCACTCTATTTCTCCGTGTGTCTTTGGGACTCCACACAAAGCTCTGTTGTTGCTGCTTCCCCTGTAATTAGCTGGCCAGTTGTTTCGGGGCCGCAGAAACCTGCAGCTCGGAAGGCCCGAGAAGGATTCAGCTGGTGGACCTGGAAGGTTCCAGGGGGCTGTGCTGCCTTCCTGTGTCCGGGTGGGAGCCGCGGCGAGCTGGCACACGTTGGAGTTGACGGCGTCCTCCTCCTTTGCGGCTTTGCTAGACACATTTCTCAAAAACGCAGCTGGAATCTCTAAATAGAGAAAAAATTCATGTTTTTGTATCTGATAAGGAGTTAAACCAGTAAAGGTTTTCTGCATTATCTTGGTTTAAAAAGTTTTTCTGAAAAAGGCATCCAATGAGATTTAACCTGATTTATAAGAATGCTAGTTTCATCCGCTCCGCCATAATTTCAGAAAGCAACAGTTTCTTCAGCTCAAAGTGTTCAGGATGTGCCTACACAAAAGAAAACAATCTACCTTTAGTTTACGTCCACTTTGTTCTCATTTGAGAATCAAACCCATTTTAAAAAAATGGTCCTTTCTTCTACAAAATTGCAAACAACCTTTAAAATCAGGTCAAAATTGATTTTTTCCGACTAAAGTAGCTTAAAGAGCTTCACACAAAAACAATTTCCTATTTGAAAAACCAAAAGCAAGACAAAAAGACAAGTTATAAAGCAGAGTCTTGTAATAAAAGCGTCTGTCCTGATGTCATCCTTTACTAGTTAAACTGAGCAAAACTATTAGTGGGTTCCTGTAATCAACTCCCTCAGCTGGATGAGTGGAGGTCAGATGTGAGGTGTATTCCGCTTTCGGATTGTTTTTTTGTTGTTGCATAAATTCATTTTGCTTTTTTGTTTGGAGACTTTCACAGAGAAAGTTGAACAGAAAAGCGGCTTTGGCTGCGTTTGGCAGAAAAAGACGTGTCCACAAATTCCCAGGACTGTCGTTGTTCAGACAGATTAACATGTTGTTTCTTTCATCAAAACACAATAGATCGTCTGTCCTTCACGAATCTTATGAGAAGCTTCACATCTCTACTGAGGAAGCATTGTCCAAAAAGAAGTGGCTGATCGCTGGAGCGGCTGCAGCTTTTCTGGCTCGGCCTTAATTCTCCTTACACCTCATAACATGGGAGCTTATTGTCACAATAATGGAGATGGGGTGTATTTGTGGCACATGGAGATATGGTAGCCTGTTGTCTTAGAACAAAGCTTCATCAAGACGAGTCTATTTGTTTCAGTTCATTACATTAAAAGTCTGCATTTGAGGCTTTTGCACGTCTTTCTTTGGATCTGGATGGATTCTTCTCAACTCTGCTGCTTCAGGCCTTCTAGTTTCCAGAGTTGCTGTTGTGTTTTTGTGTGTTTGGGGATGTGAGGATGCAGGTTGTGCGTTTGATCTTGGATATTTGTGTCGGGATCATGGAAAGGATGCAGAGACAGTTTGGTTTAGTACGTTTAAATCCATCAATTTGCTTGGAGTTTGTAGTTTTTTCTTCCTGAGCAGCTCAGTGAATCACAGACAGGTCAGGGGCTGTTGCTTCATGTGTTACAGAGTTCAACCAACTTTAGACATAAAAGATGGTTTTAGTCTGTGATTTGTTCTGAAAGAGGATGAGGAGCCACGTTTTACAAGAATCATGTAAAGGGAGGAACAGTTTGAAAGCCTCAAACTGTTGGAAACTGTAAAGAACATGTTTCTGAGAAAAGAATAGAATATTTGTAAATTTATTATAGACTAAAGTGTCAATGTCAACACAGTAACACCTAAATTATAAACTTAAAAAGTTAAGGGCTTAAAAAGGCGTCCGTACCTCCAAAGTGGTGACGAGGAGTTGTGTTCCTCCTGTTGGTTAGAAAGAGTCAGCTCTCTATACGCATTCAGACGGTGAATAAAACAATGAAACATCAAACCAAACTTCCTGAAGCAATTTCACTGGAAAACAATAAGACTGTACAGGAAAAAGCTGCAAGATGGCAGCAAACACCTACATTGGGCGGATTTTCTAATAGAGAATAATCCCTGCTGGGAAAATCTGTGTTTGCTGATGGCTAAATGTCCAGTCGGTCTGAACGTCCTTCATCTGAACGCTGAAACTGAGTGGTGATGTCTGCCGGCGTATTGACATCAGGGAGGCTGTGAAACTCCCTGTGATGTGGAAGCTGTGGTCACGGCAGCGTCATCGAGCTCCGAACACAACACGCTGCTTTAAAACACTTTCCCACCCACTGTACCTGGACACTGACTGTTAGAGGGCTTTTTTGGGGGGGATAACAGTAAATGTTTGATTAAATGACTGCTTGACGGTATGCAGGGAACCGGTGGAATTTACAAGCCTGTGTTTTACAGCACACTGTGCGCTGTTGTTGTCTCATTTGGGGGAATTTCCTGCTCGTTTGACACTTCATTTCACTGAAGTAGAGAGAAAAAAAAACAGTGAAAATTGACTGGAAGGGAGCTGAGAGGCAACTGACATGTTTGGGAAAGGAAACAGTGAAACTTTGTCATTTCTGAAAACTGTGTTTTTGTTTTGTTGGAAAAACTTTCAGGCATCTTTGCCCCCAGAATGCTGTTTTTTTTCACCCAAAGCATGGTGGGAATGTGTGTCTGAAGCCCATTAATGTCCATTTAGAAATCTGCATCTATTGCCGCTCTGCTCCCTCCCCACCCGCATGTCGTCTTGTATTATTCAAATAGTATGAGGTTGATCCTCCCAGATCAAGGCAGCAGCGAGGCTGTGCGCCAGCGTCTCGGATCTCACTACTTCCTTGTTTCTCATTGTAGTGCCGTGTTGACAGGGGGTTTGCTCAGCCTTCCCCTAGTCTCTTGGTAAACAATGGCAGCAACACGCGCTCGCCTCGCTAATCCCCCTCCCCTGGCAGACCCAGGGGCCGGGATGAGCGGCGCTGGGACCTCCCTGCCTCTGACTGGATACGATAAGAGGAGGAAGCGCTCAGATTTAAGGGCAAAATGCTAATTTCATCCTTTTCACCTTAAATATTGACACTCAGTTGTACTTCGACTGAGCAGTTTATCTGACATTCACATTTTCCATGTAGAGATCTCAAAAAACTATTTAAAAAAACGTCCCTCTTAAGAGCAGAATGAGCTACTTTTGTTTTTATTTATCTAAGTGCAAGATTAATGTGTAAAATCTCCAAACTGCTGAGAGAAACTTGCTCATGACAGTGATTTCAAATCCAGATTTTTTATATCTGCCAAGGGGAAAAAAGTCGTCCTCTTTTGGTGTTTAAGCATTCGATCCCCCAACTTTCTGATTGAAAAACATCTTTCAAACATCTAAAACTGCTCTGCAGAAGTAAAGAAATATCACATTTTGCAGCAAGGTGCAATGCTCAAAGTCCTTTGAAGTACTTTTTGTACAAATCATTTTTATCCTAGTTTATACATTCAGCTTCAATGGTCAGTTAAAGTTTTCCTAAAGACTCACTCCAGGGAAAATGGTATTTTTAGGCTTTTTTAACATGTTGTGGCATTTTTCTGACGACGGAGGACATATATAAAGAAAAATTAAGCTCTGCAGGCAAAATAATACAGTTTAAAAAAGAGAAAATACGCTTGGAAGGCCTGGTCCAAGCTGTCAGCTACAGAGAGGGGAAGGGGGGCGGGGTTGCCCTCAACTACAGTAGACCAAAAGATGATGGGAAATGATAACTATATACTAACATAAGAGATCTGGTCTGAAAGTACAAGCATTTAAAGACAAAAAAAAGTTTCATAAAAGTGTCATTTGGTGTTTGATAACTCTAGTTTCCCCCATCTACTGAGGTTCATATTCTTACAAATGGTTGAAAATAAATGTAGATGAATATACTAAGTGGATTTTAAATGTTAGAGCTTGAGAAGAAAGGAGAGCAAAGAGGAGGGAGAAGATTGGAATACCAATGACCACGAGAGCCTCCTCATCGGCCTTCTGGCTCTGAGGTAGCAAGCTGTGAAGAGACGCTGTTTAGACGAGTCTTTCAAGAGGCGGAAATGTTTGAAATAATATCACAAGAAGGAAAAAAAACCCTATAGATAGCCTGGAGGTGTTTATACCTGTAATTATTCATCCACTTATTTATTTGGGGTGCAGAGCGAGGGTGGGGTGGGGAAGCGGTGGAGCAGTAAAAGACAGGAGTTAGCAGAGGAAGAAGTGCGGCTTTTCTTTGATTTTTATAGACAGTTTTTTTTCTTAAAGACTCTGACATAACACCGTGTTTTCCTTCGGTTGTTCTCATAAAGCGTCAAATAATGAAGACGGCGTTTCCAGTCATTCCTGCCACACTGGCTGTCACCAGGATGAACCCTTTAACCCCCCTCCATGAGCGCCAGCGTCCCATCCAACGTTTGTGCGGTTCTTCCTGAAGACTGAAGACTGTTGAAACACGCGGTTTAAAGTCTTCCCTATGAGGAAGAGAGCAGGGAAGAGGCTTCTCTGCATTCCTGCACAGAGAAGCGGCGTGTTTTGGATTCCCTCCCCATGGCGCGGTGCTGCAGGGTGCGTCTTCGTTGCTTCATAGCGTGGTAGATGTTGCAGAGAAGGAAGTGACTTGATAAAAGTTGAACCAAGCATCCGTTTCTTTGGGTGGGACTTTATTTTAATGGATAAAATGAAGCATAGCTTCATGGTCGCGTCCCGTCTCTCATCTTAAATTTCCACAGAGATGTTTTCTGAGGTGTGTTTTGGAGGGGTGGGGGGGTTGTGCAAAAATGCACCCAGGTGAGTCATTGACCCACGGAATGAGACCACGCAGTTTCTCCTGCCTGTGTGTTTACAGAGTGAGCTGTTCGGGCCTCCCAGATGTTTGTTCTCAGCTTGTAGTTAATCAGTGACAGCACTCTCTGACTCAAATAAGACGGATGGCAAAAAGTTGGCTTATGCCCCCCCCCCATGTGCTTTAAAAATGTCTTCCATTGACTGTAAGTGAGAACTAGACCGAGTGAGTGTGACATCACTCATAGAAAATGACTGACCTCTGGCTCCAACCAAATGAAGTCAATTCATCGACATGGGGGGGTGTTGGTCAATGTTTCTATGGCAACACCTTAGCCGATCAGGACTGAACTTGTTGGAAGTCCGCACCCCTACCACTAGACAGCAAGCTACACAAAATCTATCCATCGAACGTGGGGACCACATGCTTTCTTTAAGGCATCTGATTGGTCAGTTTATAACTGGAATAACTAGCAATAAAGATAAATTGTCATGAAAAAAACATCAAGAACATGTTAGAACAAGGTCTCCGAGCAAAAATGGTTTTGCTGACAAATAGGATGACTGAGTAATAGCTGCTTCTTTCTCTATTAAAGTCTATAGGATTTTGGCTTCTTGTTACCAGCGCATACTTCCTGTTTGGGAAACAAAGGGGGAGGAGTCACTCAGTCCAGTTCTCACATTCAACCAATGAATAGAAAAGATTCAGGGTGCTTCGTTGGAGATGCTGCTCAGTGTTGGGATGAGCCTGAAGGTTTACCAGACTTTAACGCTTTTTCTGATGGTCAGGTGGCTCATCCTAAACATTAATGACACTGACACGCCCCCACATGGTTGGCTGTTCACATATTTTGGACCTAAAAACATTCATTTTACATCTGTATGTTTTTTTTTTTTTTAGCTTTTTCTTTCTTGATGAAGAACTTTTAAGCATTTACTTACTTTGCAAAATCATGTCCGGATGCTGTGGCTGCTGGTTCAAAAACAACGTTGGTGTCTGTGTAACATGAAAAAGTCTATAAGGGAGTTAAAAAGAAAATCTACTTCCCATTGATTTGGAGTCTGTGACCAGTTTTAGTCTTTTTTTTAAAACAATGTGAATTCTGGGTTTTACCAGCTGCAGCACTGTACGCAACAGGTAGATCTAATGTTTGTTATTTATCCTTTATGCTCTCTGTTTTTTATAATTGTTTTTTTTTGGGGGGGGGATTTCATTTATATTCTTGTAAAAAAGCATTTTTAGGGGGAATAAAGCTGCAAATGAGCTTCTACTGAAAGCATTATGATATGGTATTTATTTGCCATTATCATGTCCAAGGATGCAGTTTTTCAGCTCATTTTGAGGCAGCTTTTAATCAAATGGCGGCTGATGTTGCTTCATGTTATGCAGAAGGATCTCACAGTGATGAGCACAAACAGAGCTGCATCACGCTTTATAGGTCAGTGAGCCACACACCCATCCTGGTCGCTGGGCCTCAAACCCTTCCTGGATTTGGGTCCTCGGTCAGTGAAGTGTGCATTTGTCCTCTTTGGGTTAATAAGATCGTTTGGAGAAATGTTGAGTGTAAGAAAGACAGTTGGTGTGAGAGAAACCTTCTGATGAACTGCTAGGAAAGCTATCCAGTTGGTTTTAAAAAGCGACAGTTTGATCTAAAAAATAAGGAAGAGAAAACCCGCACTAGCATGAAACGCTGCTATGACTCTGACACGGTGGTTGCCGCGCTAAATCAAGTGATGGTCTCGTGACCGTGCGCTACGCTGGATGTCTGTGTGGGATTTTATTTTAAGGTCAAGTGACCTATGGGAATTAAAAGTTGTGTTTCGTTTCCTCCTCATTACTGTCAATAATCAGGGAGTTTCACAGAGCAGTCAAAACAGGCCCGGATGAGCTCCGCTCTCCTCCAATGGGAGCTGTCGCCCTTTTCCACTCAATGTTAGGCAACAAAAAATCTTATTTTGTTGTTGTTTTATTTAATCTGAATGCTTCATCATTAAAACCTAAAAAATAGAAAATATGATTTTTACAATCGTTTTTTTTGCAGAAAACCTGCATGTTTTGTAAATACATGACAATCTGTGGTCAGTCAGCAAACGTTGGGTCTGTTTACAGTCTCCCACTGAGGTCTCTCACATCTTGATTGAGGTGGGGGGACTTTAAGAAGCATGGGTGGCAGTAATGGAGCTTTTTTTATTTTTTTACTCCTGGTTTAATACATCAAAAGAAAAGAGCAAAGCATGCAAATCAATTGGAGGTTAAATTGTTATCACACCAATCTGTGAATCATATTTAATTAACCTCCTTGACATAAATACAGGAATTTATAGCTTAATGAGGACAGTCTGTGACCTAACCACGGACTGACAAACAGACAGGCACATTATTTGTCTGATAAACTCTCCTCATTTGGGGATTTTCTCTGTGAACAGGCGTCAGACGGTTTGTATCGATGTTCGCTGTTGATAAAGTTCTGCAATGACTTTTCCCTCCTTCGGGCCTCAGCCTACACATCTGACCTTCGTCATTATTTTAATATGCACTTTATTAAAATAGGGTTCACAAAAATAGGCAAGTAAAATGAAGCCCAAACCCCATCCTCCCTCCGCCCCTCTCCACCCCATGCCCTTGGGCCCAGCCCAGACCAGCTGGAGCCTCCACAGCCGCATGAAGCAGCCCACCACACATGGCTGAGATCTAAAACACACACACACACACACACACACACACACAAGCCGGAGTGCATGTTTAATCTTTCTGTTTATGACTCTAGCTCAAGAAGGAGGAGCAAAGGCCTTTATTTGCTTTTCACTTCACACAAATGACACATGTGTGCTAAAATCCGCCACATGTTGTGCACATAATGGCTTCGAGCTTATCTGCACTTTCAAGTGTCTTCACTTCCTTCTTCTGCCTTATTTACACTGACACACTTACATACATGGTGCGTATGCACACACAGAGCTCAGAGCTGCGGCGGCTGAAAACACACAATAAGGGCTTTGACAACAACACTGTACAAGACACCAAATCTATGTTTTTCTCCTTCCAGCATCCAGCTTGGAATCGGTTCATCTTAATCCTTTAATTTCAGCTTTTTTAGTTTTCTGCCATAAAGTTGCATGAGATTTCCTGGTTCATGTAAAGTATTGTCTGCTAATGCAAAAACGAAGGCAGATCCTTGGAGCGATGTTCATTCAAACTCATCCAAGTGCCATAGGGGCAATCGTCTTTAGTCATTTGAGAAAAAACTACATCTGAAGAAGGGCTGAATGGAGAACAAGAAATCCAACTGTTAGACACCTGTTTGCTGCATCATTACAACCATGTTCATGTATTTCCTTATTAAAATCGTTGTGAATCAGGAGTAGAAAAAGACTGAGAAAATGCCCTGGGGGGCCACAAGCTTCCATTCTGATTTATCCACTTGCAGACGACCAGATCCATGTACGCCAGGATCTGGCTTCAAACTGTACGCTGGAGGGCTCCAATGTTGCTCACTCTTTTATGTTAGGGAAGGGGAAGGGGGAACGGGGTTGCTCCACACTAACAATGTTGACATGGAGGATCTACCTGATCCTTCATTTGCTGGATACATTTGTGACGACCACATCAATGAAAGGACAAAAGGGATAGGAGTGAGTCTGCAGTGTCTTTGTCCAGGGCTGGATTTCGCTGCCGAAATACTGAATTCATTTGATTTTGATTCAACACAATTAGAAAATGTTGATTGTTGTGTTTCCATTCAAGGAATTTAACACAACAGTGGCAGAACTTGAAACAAACGCACAGTCTTATTTTTAAAAGAAACCAGAAAACCTCTTTTTGACTTTTTAAAAAAAAGTTGAGTTAAAGAAAAATTAGTTCATTGACCGGATAAACTGATGGCTCCTTTATAGGGGAAGATTAATTTATCTTGACAAGTAAAAAAAACTATTTTATCTTTGTCATCCTGACCATGTATGCATCTAGAAATGAAATTCTGACAAAGAAACAAAAGAGATGATTCTATAATGCTATAACTGATGTCCATGCCTGGAAAAGGTCATTACAGATGACCCAAAAGGTTCTTGTTTAGTAGAGAGCTGAGACGGAAGCCATTCTGAAAACATATGTACAACCCAGTCACTGAAAGTGATCTTCATTCTTAAAAATGAAGCTGGTAGAGTTTTATGAAGTAGTTGGTAGTATTTTATTGAAAGGCTGGAATCAGTGGAACAGCAAGGAATAGTCGGGATCCAGGCGAGATTCGAGGCAGGCGGCAGGCAAACGGAGTCAGAGACAAAACAGGGTCAGGAAATGAGAAGATCAGGTCTGGATATACAGTAACGCTCAGTCATGCAGGCAGTACAGCACAAACAATACCTTGCACTGAAGAAGGCTCTGTGCAGTGTTTAAGTAGACTGTGCGTGATTGGAAACCAGAGTCAGGTGTGCGGCATCCAGAAACTGTGTACCGGGGTTGCTGGGAGTTGTAGTGTGGTTGGAACTCTGGAGACGGATCCTGCTGGTGATCGGAGGGGGAGACAAACTCTGACCTCTGAAACAAATACTTACATTTATATAAGTAAATGTATGAATGGCAGTTTATTTTTTAATTTGCTTTGATTTATTTACTTTTTCTGATTTTCAGGAGAAAGTCTTGTCTTAAGTTTTTAATCATATGTAATGATCATGGTAAAGGTGCAGATATTTGTACCTCCTGATTCCTGACTGTTGTCTGCTGAAATGTATTTATATCCACCAAAAACTACAATTCCCAGAGCCCCACCCCTTCACATTTGTTATCATTGAAAAGCCCCAAATGTCCTCTGTAGAGACCAAAAGGAGACAACTCATAGGATCCAGTGGTTGGGAGATTTTTAGGTTCAGAAATGTCCCCTACAGATGACAAATTTCCGTTTCCGCAAGTCAGGAGGATTGAGGCAGATTCTTTCTGTTTCATTAATGGGTTGTATTGTTTTGCTGGGCTTTTTTCCAAAATGTGGATTTCTTTGAAACAAATAATGCAAACTTTGAGTGAAACGCTTTGAAACTGGGAGCTTGTTGTAGCTGCTGGGATGTCCAGTCAGCTGTTGGTGACGTTCATGGTCTCCTGCTGGTTTCATAAACCGGATCTGAGGTCTGATTGTTTTAGATCATCGTCCTAAGCAGCTGATTTGTCATGTGACCGCTGATAATCTTGTGAAAGTTTGTGTCTGCACAATTGCTAAACAGCATCAACCAAGATACTGATGCCTGAAAGGAACTGTGACTCCATGCTTATGACCATCGTCATCTTCAGAGCTTTGCCGTTAACTTTTCTCTTCATGCAGCTTCTTCTCTGGCCCATTCTGCCACAATGGAGGCCTTCAAATCTCCAGGCTGAGGAGGACAGTCTACCAGGCTGGAGACTGACTTTGAATCAAAGAGTTTTCAAACATCAGTCAGAGCAGGAAGGATCTCGGTTTTTGTGGTTTCCATCCATTTACAAGCTTTTAAAGTTATGGAGACACTTGTTTTTTATGGTATGTCTAAAAAGACCTATAGAACAAGAATGGACTTGAAGAAGAAAAAGAAAGAGAAGCCTCTGCAGGTTTTACCTGCAGTTTCTGGAAGTCACTGCTGTGTCCATCTGTTCATGTCGTTTTTGAGCTCAAGCGAGGAGGAATTCCCTCTTCAACAAGTTTCCTCATAAGAAGCTCATACATGCGTCAAATTGATTTCCTACTTTTGTTTTTGTTGAGCACAGGCGTACCCATCACTGCGTTTTTTGGGCATGGGAACCTTTTCCGCCGCCTTATGGGGAAAAGGCCCCAAAGCTTTCAGGACACGCAGAAGTCACGCAAACGCACGAACGAGCGTACGTGGTGGTATTATTTTTCCTATCGACCTTTATCCTGTTGCCAGGGAGAAAAACCAAGCCGGTTCTGCTTATCGTGCCGGCTTGGTTTGAGCTGATGGAAAAGAGGTGACAAAAAGTTTCCTCAAGGAAACAGAAGAGTTGACAAACAAGTGGATCTCTCTGACAGCCCGGTGTGTATCAGGAAGTTAGGGAGCTCATGAAGCATTTTTAGTCAGTGATTTGAACATGTGTGGGAGTCTGTGACAAGGTGTTGTGGTAAATCGACTTGTTCGGGGCCAAACAAAAACTAGAGCAAGTGTTCGATGCACTGCACTGTGGTCGACAGGAGTGAGCGCGCTTGTGTGTGTTTGTGTGTGTGTGTGTGTGTGTGTGTGTGTGTGTGTGTGCGGACAGCACGTGGGTGTGCGTGACAGCGTAGGTGTTGCATGTAGTACCGGACGCGCATGTGGGAAACACTGTATGCACAACAAGGACAGATGAAAGGGAAGAGGTGGGTGTGCAGGAAGTGAACAACAAAAGAACAGTATCATCTGATTTGTCTGATGGGTACAGATTGAGTTGATCAGGCTCTGCCTGTCTGAGAGCTGATGGAGAGAAGGAGCAGCAGGAGAGCCGGACGGGAATTGAAAGAGGCAGACGGAGGGACGGTGCGACAGAAACGGAGAGAGAACAATGACGGAAAGAGATAAGTGCACTAGCGGAAGGGAGTTAGCAGTAAACAATGAGAAAGCGGTAACCACGCTGTGCACCTGGTAGAAGAAAACCACAGCCCCAGTTGAAACAGACTACGACACCCTATGAACACCTTTAACCGTTTCATCACCGCACTCAAGGAAAAGAAACACAAATCCAGGCCTAATTGTGACTCTCGAAAGTCAGTTTTTCACTTTCAGCAATAGGAAGTGGACGTGTTTGAAGTAACCAACGCGAGCTGCAAGGCGGCGGCAGTCAAACTGATCAAGGATCATTTTCAATATCTTTGATTTTTCTCTGTTCTTTTTTTTTTTTTTTGGGGGGGGGGGTGCATCAAAACAACTGTACAACAGTTTCCTCTGTGTTGATGCTGATATTCACACAATTGGTAGACTTTTATAAAGATCAGCAAAGCAGGAATGAGGAGTTTTCACTTAAATATCATCTTGCAGGTTGTTGTTTTTTTGTTTGTTGTACTTCAAGCTATCACTGAATGAGTTCATTTTTTTGTGGCCAAAATCAAAAAGGAGATTGAAAAATATAAATCAGTAGGTTATTGATTGTTCTGTAAAGATATGGGTAAAGTAAAGGCTGTGCTGCTATGATGCAGGTACTTTGTATGATGTATTCTAGCAGCCATTTCTGTGCAAAAGAGCAAAGTTTTCAGTAAACTTGACCAAAAAAGAAAACATGAATCTGACCCGACGTTGGTCTGGATTTCCTTCAACACATCTGTAAATATCTCAATGGGGTTCAAATGTTTTGGGTTGTGTGTTTGCTGCTCTAGTGTGACACAGTGTGGTTTTCTGAGGGCACATCATATTTCTTAGTCTTCAACATTACTGTAAAAATGCTCATTTCAGGACAAAATATTTACGGTAGTAAGAAATATATTTTTTTGCAAAAAACGTTTCTAAAATGCCAGATCTATTTTGTGTTTGTGCATAATCCTTCTATCAAGCACTTTATGCCTTTTTATTTGATCAGATTGACTATTTGTTATTAAAAGTTTTGAAGACCCACTCAGATCATCTTTGGATCTGTTTTCAAAGGGTCCCCAGTGGTCTTTTAATCACGATTATGTCGGTTTTAGGCAAAATTTAAATAAAAAAAATAGGACATAGTTTCTGCAGAGAGGCAGTAGTTCATTAGAAATTTCCCTCAGAGTTTTGTGCGTGGAGCAACCCCGCCCCCACTTCCCCTCCTTGTTGATTGAAGGTCAAAGCAGGGAGCTCGTGGCCCGCCCAGCATGTTTTCTACGCCACAAATAAACTCATTTTATCTGCTCCTGATTCTCAACAATTTGAATAAAGAAATATTCAGAAATGCAATCTTGAGCGGAATTTTTCTTCTATATTTCCTCCATCTTCTATAAAATGTCACAAGAACATGTTAGAAACCCCATAAACATCATCTTAATCGGAGTGGGACTTTAAGTTGAATGCCGTAAGAGGCTGGCTTAAATACATATTTCATGTGGAGAGGACAGATGAAAACAGGCTAAGTTAAGACAGACCTGCAGTCTCCATTAGTGATGTTTTTATGGTTCCCTCGCTGAATTATCCTCCAATCAGAAGCAGATTTACAGCAGGCAAAGGCGCAGTCAGCCCGCAGGACCCCAGAGGACTCCTCTGCTGAGACGCAGAGCCAGGCGACCCTCATTCCTTCTTCTTGCTCTCCTTGCATCGCATTTTTCTTTCATTTTCATTCTTGTTTGTCATCTATCTTTCTTTAAAACTGGTCCCAGTCTTAATCCAGGCAGTAAAAGGCATTCATCTCTTTTATCGAGTAGCATTCAGTCTGCAGTAAATCTGAGCTGACAATTTCCAGACCATCTCAAGGTTCAAATTAGCATTTATCAGCAAATCATCAAGTCAGGACTTTGCTGTTTTGATTAAGAGAAATGTTTATCTTTTATCAGAACGATGCAAACCACTTTGTTTGAAATCATATTTAATCAAAAGCAGAGCCTTACAAAATAAAAGTTCTTTTAAACAGACTTTTGGAGATGTTTTTCAGACTGATTAGATCTGCGTAAAGACGTAAAGAGTTTTCTATGAATCCAGATGGGACTTTAGATGAAATTGTGGTTGGATGGAAAGAAATTGTCTCATTTGCTAAATTTCTAATAATAAAGTCAACCTAAATAAACATTTAAAATCCTATTGTGTATGTTAACAAAAATACCTTTTGAGGCCATGTCAAATACATTTTGCACATTTTCCACGTATGAAATTTCGTGATACGTGCGCGACATACGTAATTCATAAGTGTTTCTTGCGTCCGCCATTCATCCATGTGCGCATATGTCCGTTAGGAGTTCCGGCCGATGGGCCTTTACGTGAATCTGTGAATTGTACGTTGTTTATATGCAATTAGTATGTCAATCTAACACAATTGTGCAGTCTGATTTTTGCGAGATGCAAACACACATTTTTGGCTTTCCGTGACCGATCCACCTATGTCCATGTACATCTAAGGGACTTGTATACGGCGCACATATCAATACCAATTATGTAATTGAGGCATGAATTCAGGGCCAGACTTGGCTTTTTTGTGGATTTACGTGTTATTTGCGGGGTTTATTCGTACTTCTTCTGTGGTTTTAACGTGGTTCTTTCATTATACATCTGTGAAACTTTCCTGTAAAGACCACAACTTTTCTGACTTTTTCCACGTAATTGGTGTATGACCAGTTTTCATCCGTGCTATACGTGCAAAATGTACGTAGAGGTTGCATCTTTAGTCCCTCCACTGCAAAAACAGGCCTCTCAGAAACAGGTCAGAAATTCTCTCCCCATTGGCAGATTTTGTTAAACTAAGTAATAAAAAATATCCAGTGGTCTTACTAAGAATTCTTATTTTAAGATCAAAAAACTTTTTTTAAGATCAAAAGACAGGAGAAATTTTTTCTCCTGTCTTGTCAAAGCTTTCTTGATAAGACTATTTTCCTTGAAACAAAGGTATTTTTCCTTTCTCAAGATTTCATTTTTGCAGTGCGCTGGAGTGTTTTTGTCTAAAGATACAGTCCATCCATTCATAAGAGACAAAAAGAGAAAATTATTTAAAAGAAACTTCTGAAGTTTTTCCCCTTTTGGTTAATCTGTGTTGCTGTAGTCTGGATTAAATGTAGTTATTATGGATGAACACTTGGATAAAACTACGGTACCTGGATGTTGTCGTTTGTTTGCCTTTGGTGTCAACATGATGTGGGGTCCTGAACATTCAGGTTTAAGATGGAGACCGCCATCTTGCTGTTCTCATAAACTTGTCTCTGGTATACAGCGGGTTAGAGCTGGATGTGTGTGTGCACTCAAGTGCACTGTGTCTTTGTGTGCGATTGTGTGAACGTTCATTATTGTTGTGTACAGTTAAACAAGATTGAGCCTGTTGTGGTTTACCATGGAAAATAAAGGCTTTGAGCTCACTGTCACCTGAAAGCACAGCTCCTCCCTAACTCTGCGTGTTTTCTAGTTGCTGGTGGAACTTTTTGCAGATTTGTTCTCTCAACAGCATCTCCTTTTTTCCTAGGGCCCCTACACAAGGTGGAAAAGTTGTTAACCGGTAAAAACAATCAGTTCTGACGGAAAAGTAAAAAGCATCTATTGTCTGGTGATGTAGTTCAGGTGTGGTGCTAGGAGGAATATAAATTGAGATTTAAACTTTTCTTCTTTAAGTCTTCTTAAAATAAGAAAAGAAAACAAAAATGCATACAAGTTTTGTGTGAAAAAGAGACTTGTGAGAGATTTGCATAGACATGAGTGACTATATGTATTTTCTGAATAAAACGTTCAAAAACATTTAAATGTGTTGTTATCTAAGTTATGTAAACCTGCCAATAGAAACTAAAATGCATCGTAAACAAATAGCTGAACTAACAAATAGAATAGCTGTGTATCTTTAAGTAAATAAAATGATCTTGCTGCTTTTGGATCGAGAAAAATGACACACTTTATGTGTCACACAGAACAAAGATGTTCTTCTAAATTTGTATTTAAAGTTTGGTCATTTTGGTGATATGATCAGAGCTCTAGTTGTTACAACCGGTGGACTAAGAATCAGATCACAGTCTTATTATTTCACCTCTCCGTTAGTCTCATTGCATTTGCAGGCCAAGTGTTTAGACGATTAGCTTCAGAAGAGAGTGGTTTGAGCCCAAATGCAAGCGAGCCTTGGGGCGGCGCATGCTTAGCCGCTTAGCTGGGGCGATGTGGCGCTGACCGGGTATAGGCCCGGGAACAATTATGGCTTGGTAGGAATAACGGAGCTGAGGCAGCCAGCTGCTGGATGTTCTTTGAATATGTGTGCGAGCTCATGCTTGTATGCACTCGCTCAGGGGGCGTCAAGAGGGAGCGATGCTCTGTTACCGCATGTTTGCATTACAAATCCCCACTAAGAAATTCTGCTGACCACACATGTGAACAAGAGACGCTTTTATAGTTAGGATGGATGAGCGTGATGGAAGGATGGTCGGAAGAATGTAGCAACCAAAACCAACCCACATTTAGATAGAGGAATATATGGATGAATAATGAATTGATAGATATATAGATGAACAGACAGATGGATGGGTAGGTAGATGGATAAATGAATGGATAAACAAGTGGACGGGTCAATAGGCAAACTAATGGATTAATGAGTAAGCTGATGACTAGGTAAGGGATGGATGGATGGATGGATGGATGGATGGATGGATGGATGGATGGATGGATGGATGGATGATGGATGGATGGATGGATGATGGATGGATGGATGGATGGACAAGTGGATGGATAATTAGGTAGACTAATAGATTTACTAATAAGCTGATGGCTAGTTAATGGATGGATGGTTAAAAGTAAAATGAAGAAGGACTAAATCCATTGCTGTATTTGAAATTCTAATTATTTGGAAACCTCTAAATCCTGAATATCAAGCTTTAAAATCTACTGCATTGGTTTTTGTTGTTTTTTCGTTATTGTTTTTTTTTTTTCAATATCATGCTACTTTTTATATTTAGCTGCACTTTAGCCAATCATTAAAGATTGTTTCATACTTAAGAACAAATACCTGCAACAAATGAGACCCTGTCTTTCAAACTATCCCTAACTTTAAGGCGCTGGAGGATCATTTCAAATAGTTTTCAACAACTGAAACTTTTTTGATCAGTTTGCTGTAATGACAGTTTTGGAAATAAACTTAAAAGTTGTAAATAACCAGTTCTTACCTTGTGGTACAAAAACGACCCCTTTGCATGAGACAGCCGCCCTGAAAACATTAAAGACAGTCAGTACATTTGCATTTTCTAACAGAAAATGATGTTATATTGTGTAAATGATTGATTCTTTGATTCTTTCAAAGCTTTAAAACTTTAAAAAGAGTTTGAAAAGTTTGTTGAGGTTGCATGCAGTCAGAGAGAAAACTGACTAAGTTGCTTAGAACATGCGGTGGATCCCTCCACAGCAGCAGAAGAGGCTGCAGAGAAGAACAGGAGTGCTCCACTTAGAAAACCCCACTTATGCTCATGCATGAGGATCCAGGGAAAAATGCACTTGACTTAAAGAATAAACTTGTGTGTAAAGTGAACAGATGATTAAAAGTGATTTAAAAGCCTTCCGCTGGAGCCAGCGGCTTTATTTTTGGAGTGATAATAACACAGTGAGGGTTCGGACACCATGTTATTTCCTGCAGTGATCGATAGCAGAAAGTGAACCCTGGAAGCCAAACGTTGGCTTATCTGGCGAGGACCCTCGCACAAATGGAGGGCCCCATGATGAATTTTTTTTTTTTTGCTATAAAAAGGATCGATGTGCATGAATGAACAACACATAAACACACAAACAAGGCTGAAGCAGTGGCAGGCGGTCTCTGTGATGCTCCTGGGCCTCTGCATGCAGCTCTGCGGTGAAGCGCACCAGCATCGGGCCTTGCAGGGTTTTGGACGAGCTCCACATGTGGTCAGCTGGATACTAGCACCCTCTTTAATGCTCCCAACATGAGTCCTGCAGAGAGCTGCTGCACGAAACCCCCTTAAGAGAGCGTGGAAAGTTTCTCCTCTTCCTCCTTGCTGATAAAAACATTGATTCATGTGTTTTAGGCGCTGTTACCCCCCGAACTTCAGGTTGTAATCACAAGTTTACAGGAGAAAAGTTGCTGACAGACTGAATTAAATATGACTTTTAATAAGATTTCCAAAACTGTGGATAGGATTTCTCAATGCAGCTCAGAAGAAGGCTCTCAACACCCCAAGTTAAGTCAGTTTTACAGCAAAAACACGGGCAGACCTGCTGGTGAGCGCATCTCTTCTCCCCAGCACCCCTTTGAGTTTCAGGAGATAAAAGCAGCTGGCTCAACATCAAATCAATACGCCCATCAATGGTAACATCTTTGGAAGATTAAAGAGAAACTCACTTAGAGGCAGCAGGGGAAGGTGCTGTGCTAATACGCTACAAGAACTGACCAACGGAGGGAGTTTTAATTGATGGATAGGAGGGAGATGGATGAAAAAGATGGGAGCTCGCAATATTGTAATGGGGTGGGGAGCTTTTGTAATCTCCTATTTGTATTTGGACCTTTTTTTTCTGACAGATATTTGGTGTTCTGTCTAGGCATCTGTGCATTCATGGCAGAGTCTTTGTAGTTCTGGGTTTCATGTTGTGAGTTTTAAATGGACTGACACGCTTTAGCAAAAGAAATTCAACTTGGAAAAGGCTGTTTTTCTTTAGTTTACTCAAACATTTGAAATCATTTTAAAAAACACTTGGATTTTCTTAAAATGGTTTCAATTTTAAGTCCCACTCCGATCATCTTTTGATCTATTTCCAAAGCGTTCAGTGGTCTTTTAATTATGATTACTTTGCTTTTAGCCAAAATAGTTTGTAAGGACATAGTTTTTGCAGTAATTCACTAAAAAATTGGCTTCTGAGCAACGCCGCCCCCCTTTCCCTTTCTTGTTTCTAAGAGCCACATCAGAAATAATCTTGTTTCCCAACAGTGTTTTTTCTTCCTTTTCTCCAAATATTTGAATAAAGAAATAATCAGAAATGCAATTTTAAGATTACTTTGCTTAATCCCTGTCCCCCATCATCCGAAAAATGCCACCAGAAGATGGTAAAAACCTCAAAAACCCGATTTATTCTGAGTTGATATTTAAAGAAAGTTCAACAAGTTCTTTTACCGTCCGTGTAAAAGTTACCCAAAAATAGGAAGCTGGGTGGTTTGCACCAAAACCCTAAGAACTAACATTAAAGATGACAACTAAGTGTGTCACTGGCAAATTGTGCCCCCCCCCCCCATCCAAAGTAGAAAAAAAAGAATACTTTAAATGAGAGCAGCATGTTGGGGGGTGTAGTTTGGAAATGGATTCTTTCATATTGAGGAGACCACAGGATGGAGCCTGCGCTGAAGTGATGTGTGTGGTTGTGGGCCGGGGTTTGTGCGCTCTCTATTTGAAGCCACATCAGAGCTCCGGGCCATGCGTAACCTGATCTGGATGGGCCGAGGAGGGGTCCCTCCACTGGATTCAGAAGAACCGCCGCTCCAGGATGGGCGGGCGCTGCTGTCAGTTACAGCTGCAGTCACGGTGACTCCACTCCTTCTCTTTTTTTATAAACGAAAGCATATTTTTTAAACCTGTTCTTCATCTTCTGCTCTTGCGTTTTTGGCCTGTATGTGCTCACATGATGGACAGTTGTTGATTCTTAGCCTTCTATCCCTTTTAGCTGCTTAATCACAGTATTTGTTCATTAACAGGATGATTGGAAAATAGGAAGAAGTGGACCTGAGTCAGCAATCAGGACAGCAGCATCCCAAATAGATTACTTCCAGTTCAACGCTTTGCTTCCTCTTCAGTCCTTTCAAAGTAGATGTTATGGAAGGTTCCAGACTTTACAGATCCATTCAGATTCCTTTTTTTGGTGTTTTTAACATGTTCTTGTGGAAGTTTTCTCATGACGGAGAGCATATATAAAGAAAATTGCATTTCTAAATAATTCTTTATTGTAATCATCATCGTGAATGTGGAGCAGAAGAAAAACGGCCTTCAGAATAAGCTTGTAGTTGTGATGTGAGCGCTACAACCGTCACAAGCTTCCCGCTCCGCTCTGCTCTGGGGTATCCACTGCTAATGTTAGGTTGGGGTTGCGAGTGGCCGTAAGCTAGCGGGAGAGCCTGTAAACACTTGAATGATGGGAAACGGAGGCGGGCTTACTCTGTGACACACCTCTTAGGGGGAGTGTTTAATGAAGGGTTTTGTCCTAAAAGGCTCTTTTTGAGTGCACAAAGAGCTGCTCTCTATAGAAGGAAAAACATTTAAACAATGTTTCTGTTTTCTCTGCTAGATGAGATGGGATCAAGAATGTGAGGCTGTTTCTGCTTTGAAATCTACTCCAACCGTCTTATGGCTATCAAGGAGTTACACTGTTCATTAGCAATTAGAAGGACAAAAAAGGCAGGAAAACAGAGGATTTTCTTTCTCACCTCGTGTTTACGGACGCTGTTGCAGCTGTGAGGCAGCAGCCGACTGCAGCCGTTATTCACCGTAGAGCAGCAGCGGCAGCCTGGGCCCTCCTGAGACCAAGCCAAACCACTTGTGGCAACAGCGACTCACAACGATAAATGAGACAAGAGGAGAAGCAACACCGCTTCTTTGCAGGTGTTTGGCTCTGACTCCAGAGCGAAGGAGTCCATTTGACTGGAAAGCAGCATTCATCGCCTCTGTATAGCTTCATCTACACATCTGATTCAAAATATGGAGGCAGAATTCTGTTGCCTTCCACAAAACAACCAACACATTAGTGAATTTTAATAAAAGAAACAACTTAATGACATAGGAGCCAAAAAAAATGTTTTTTTCTTTTGGTTGGTTGGTTGGACTAAACCTTTGGTTCCTAATCAAAAGTTCGGTGCCGTGTCCCCTCGCCACAGTGTTTACGTTGTCCCTTCAGACTTTAGGAGTGGGGCAAAAGATCCTTATTAAACGCAGGGACTTTTCCGAAGCAGGGTTACCGTTGCCGTGGTAACAGCATGCCTGCCGTGTTCTCCTCGCTGCTGCTCGGCGTGCAGAGGAGCGACCAGCCCAGCAGGTGGGCCCGAGAGGGGAACGGAGGTGCAGCAGAGAACGAGCAGGAGGGGGACGCCAGGAGGCGGGAAGCGCTGCACATCCAGACGGATCGGCGCAGCCGCTGGGGTTCGAGAAAAATGAATCAGACTGAATACATTAGAACATGAAAGGAGCAAAGGGGACATGAGCAATATCCAAACCTTTATTTATACACTCATCCATCACTCCTTTCATCCCCTTCTTCTTCTCGTCTCTCTTTTGTTCTTTGATTGAGAAACGAAACTTGATCTACAGAAAAGCATTAAACACACCTCTGATAATCACAAAACCCTCCCATCCAAAACAAACCAGCTTCAGTCATTCTCCTCCTTCCTTTCTTCCTCTGTTGCTGCTATTAGTCATCTCTTTCTCAAGTCGATTGAAATTCAAATTTGCTTTATTAGCAGGAGAAAACACTTCCTTTCAAAGTGAAAACAACACGTGATTCTGAAGTTCAGCTGTGACTGTCGCTGCTTGATATGGAGAGACTTTTTCACAATGAGGCCATTTTCTGAGGAGCGCTGCCCTTTAGAAACACAGGGAGGGAAATCAACTCCCACCTGTGGCTCATTTTTCACATTTTTAGTTAAAGACCCACTGCAGGGAAAATGGTGTTTTTAACATGTGTTTGTTCTGATGATATATATGAAGAAAATTAAGGCTGAAAATTGCATTTCTTTATCCAAATCGTTGTGAATCAGGAGCAGACGACAAAATGCAGTTGAAAAAGAAACCTTAACAGCACAAAATATGCTACGGCCACAAACTCCATTCATATTTATACACCCATAGAAGATCCGATTACATCTTCGTCTTCCTCGTCCTAACTGGCATCTGCCACAGAACTATACGGCTGGATGGCTCCAATATCGCTCGCCATTTTTCCTGCTTTGGTAATGTTTAAGTTTGGGGCTTGAGGGGCTTTAAGCTAGCGGGGAGGGGAGTGCGTAAAGAAGGAGAAGGGGAAGGGGGTGGGGTTGCTCCATGCCATGTTTTCTTGGCTAAAAACGGCATAATCATAAATAAAAGACCACTGGAAACACTATTAGGACAGCTCAAAAGATAATCAGAGGGGGTCTTCAAGACGCCATGTAATGTACTTATTAAGGAGCTGTAACATTCATAAATCGTACGTTAATAGCTCGGTTTAGTCATACATACTTTTGGTCTGAGCCTCCAAATGACTACTTTAATCACTTATTTATATAAAGTGAAACTGAAATTCCCCCTCTTCTCGTTTCTGAAGTCATATTTTGAGTTTTAGGAACATGTGCGTTTGTCAAACCTTTGACTTTAGAAGTGAAACATATTCCTCATGGTAATGAATTAGAAAGACGGATTCTGTTTCGCCTCCGATGATCTCTCAGTCATACTCAGACACAAATACGGAGGAACAATCAAATGGAGATCTTTGCTGTTGATGGTAAAATCAGCCTCCATGCATGTTGACTAATGAAAGGAACGAGGCTGGATCAAACACAACAGCAGCAGTTTTCTTTAAAAACAACAACAAAGAATCTCTTATTATGAATGTTCTTGAGAAGTTTTACAAAGTAGATGTGAATTTAAGAGAACATTTTCACTTTTGTGGTTAAAAATGAAAAAAGTTTAATTCAAATTGATTCCAGCAAGTCTAAATTTTCAGAAACTACATTTTTTTAAACTACATTTGAGCTTCGTAGAATGCATGTTTAAAGGCGATTTAAAATGACCCGGAGAGTTTTGAAGCTCTGAGGCCATTCGGCGCACTCTGCCCGCCAGTTTGTGCTTTTTATTTTGCTCCCGTAACCCAAATGCCCTGGGATGAGATTATTTCTGATAGAAACATCAAAGCGGCAGATCAGACTGAACGCACCGTGCTCATGCAGTCAACAGTTGACCTGCAGGGCAGAAAGCATGGACGCTAATTGCGTTTTGTGCTTCTCTAAAACTTGTTGGCCCGAATGCAGAGCGAGCCAAGGCGGAGCTCTCCGTCAACGCCCCGATCACCACGGACACGACCACGCCAGAGCAGCGTGTGCTGGAAAAACACTTGCTTCCTTTTGCCATGAAGTGCACTTAAATCAGATGTGGGGTTAAAAATAAATCTGGGTAAAAGTCGGATCAGACGCTGGAGCTCTGCTTGTGAGATCATTTAGGTGAACAAATCTTCTCTATAAGACAAAAGAAAGATTAATGTTTAGATATTTATTAGGCTACAAAGCTTTAAAACACTTGAATGTAGGATGCAGACACCAAAATGATCTATAAGTATGGCTTACATAAGCTGTGTATTTTGTGCTGAATTTAGCACCATTTTTCTTTTATTTTTGCGGTTTGCTGAAACAAATTCCACAACCATGTGCCAAAAAGCCATTTAAAAAAATGTATTTACGATAAATTCCTGCCTGAATTTATTCACAAAAACATTCTTTATTTCTTTTCAGGGTGATGCTAAATTTTTGCAAAAGATTAAACGTTGCCAGTGATCAGCGTAGGATGAAGAGTTTAAAGATTTAGTTCAGCTGTTTATTGATTTGTGTGTTTTGTTCTTTTTAAAAAGTAAAATTTTAAATAATTTTAAGTTGCACTATTCATTTGAGACAAACTCAATAGTTTTTACTCAAGAAAAGGAGAAACGAAAGAAAGATTGAGACGTTTTGGTGAAATTTTAATTCTAATCATTACACTTAAATAGAAAGTGGGAAAAAGTACTTTCAATATTAGCCGTGCGATGCCTTTAATGTGGTTGTTCAGTCGCGATATTTGTATGCCGAGCGCATGCTGGCACACGGGAAGCGCGTCACTGTGGGGTTTTTTTCAGCTCGCTTTGGCATTTCCCATTGGGGGGGACCTGATGGGGTGTTCAGACTGAGCCGGTGAGTGAAAGCGATGCTCTGCAGCCACGGAGGAGCGCTTTCATGATGAGTGATCCATGAAATCAGTCATCTCTGCACGGGACGGGAATGCCCGACATGCTGCAGGATTCTAATATTTCACCGAGGAGCTAACGTGCAAATGTTACTTATAAAATTGTTTTTCTATCTTTTTTTTTTCAGCCAACCGCTAAATAACCACATCTTCTAATAACAGCCATTTAGGTTTGCCTTTTTTTCTCTGGGAACCATGACAACAAGTGATCTTGTCCTTATTTGACTTTTCATGTACAATACTCTTATCAACCACATTTTTTGTTTCTTTTTTTTTTTGCCTTTGCTCACTGGCTCCCACAAGGCGGACAAATATGGCTGTGGCTTCAGGCAGCTCTACTATCTATTGTTTCTCTTTATGAGCAGCGGAGGAAGTCTGCCTCTGGATTTATGTCCTCTGTGGTCGTCTCATTTCCTGCCGGCTCCATGTGTCAATATTTTCGTTGTGGACGATTGCACAAAAGTCACAAACAAGTTGTGAATTGTGGAAGTTAGGGTGGGGGAAAAAACAAGTACACCATTAATTAGCCGGCTCCTGGACCAATCATCAGAGGTCATTTCTGCAGACGGAAACTGTCGCCGCGCTATAAGAGAGAAAGTTGCCTGCTAGTCTGTCTCCATACAGTCATTAAGACGGCAGTCAATCATATCTGAGTGCCATCCTTCTGACAGGCTCTGACACTGTCACATCCACAGAAGCGCCAAGGTTTTCTCACTGCAGCCGAGATTGCAGATCAAAAACAGAGGATGCACAAGTTGTGGATAGATTCTGCAGGCTTTTAATGTAGATTCAAGATTGAAGATTTCATTTTTGTCAAATGTGCAATCTATTTTAACATAAGGCTCAGATTCAATTTCTGTCCTCTCAGACCCCGGTGTAGACATGCAGAAAAAGAAATGATATAAAGACACAAAATAAGAATACTTAGTCAAAATAGTAAAAAGATCACAAATACTCACAATTTATACTAATGAGATAATAGTTACAGGTTATATTTTTGCAAATCCAGTTACAGTGCAATGCCTTATGCTTCATTTTAGCTGTCTTTACAGACCCATTCTTAAAAAAACAGTGTTTTTGGTGTTTTGTAGCATTTCTCTCATTGATATGCTTAAAAATGCATGTGTGAGTGTTTGTGAATCAGGAGCAGACAAAAAAGGCTAGTTGAAAAAGCATGAAGTTGTGATGTAAGCGGGCCGTAACCTCCCTGCTCCGCCCCATTCTAATGCATCTCCTTTAGACAAGCAGGTCCATGTTCGTCTTTGTTTTCCTCGTCTGAGCCCTCTGGCTCCAAACCATTCAGCTGGATTGCTCCGGTATCGCTCGCCATTTTTAATGTTAGGTTGGCGTTTTTAGGGGCTGTACCCTAGTGGGAGAGGAACCAGTTGGATGACTGACGGGAAGTAGGGGTGGTGTTGATCCACGCCAGTGGTCCTGCCCATAACCCAGAGGCAAATTACTAATGAACTACTGCTGCTCTGCAGAAATGTAGTCCCAGAGAATGACACGGGTTTTTGGATTTGGGCTAAAAACAGCATAATCTTAATTATAGGACCACTAGGAAGGCTTTGCTCAGACCCTGGTTTAAACACGCATAGTACTAAATAACAATGTAAAGACAACAAAAACATGGAAATTATAAGTAAAACTAGGAAAATGAATTACAACATACACAAATGAAACAACGATTAGTTATTGTTACAGGTTATTTTTGCAAACCCAGATATAGTTCTATGCTATATACCTTTTTTCGTAAAATATAAGAATTTTTCTATACAAAAAAGATATAAATATTCACAACAAGTTAGCATGAATGGTTGCATCCCTACTGCTAACATGTATGTTTACGTTGAAGGTGTCAAAGGATTTGTCATTTATTGTTTGATTACATTACATCAGATTTAGAAGAAGCCAACTGAAAGATTGTCTTCATTGTGTATTAGCAAATTAAAAACATTTTTTTTCCTCTGAATTCTTTGTTTTTTTGGTTGTTGCTGTTTAATAAACTAATCGTTTATTGAACTGAAACCAAACCAAACCGTGACCCAAAGGCGACTCGTTGCATCCCCAGTGACTAGTATAATGGTGACTCTAAGTGTGTTGTCTGAATTCTGTTTGAAGAACTCCGTTTCTCCCCTCTTTGAATCTCGCCGTGGCCTCTTTTGTGCTGCCACCATGTTTTCCCAGCAAGCGCCACATTTCTGTGCAGCACGCACCGCTGGACGCACAAAGCGCTCGTATGTCTTCCACGCTGTGGTCACTGACTCATCGTGGTCCAGATGTTCCAGCCGTGCCCCGGCGTTGGACAGCAGCGTGCACGAGCGCTTACACCAGATCCGCCTCTCCGTGCACGCACGCACGCATGGATGCCGTTGTGTGAGCGTAATTTGGGGAGTGGGCAGGCTCGGTGGGGGGGTTGTTTGGTGCTTTTTTTAAACACGGCTGCATTGTTATGGTTGCCCGGCCTTTGAAGTTTCCAAACCTCCAACTAAGAGGCTCTCATTTTCGGCTCCTGACTCCCAGAGACGCCAATGATTTCCAGATTGGGGGAACCAACTCTTGACTGAAGACAGACTGCGGGGGCAGGATGACCCGAGAGCTGGGAGAGGGGGTCAGGAGTGGCCTAGTGGCACATTGTGCTGCATCTATCAATGAGATGGTGGCAGGATGCTTCCGCTTTGACCATGTCGGAGCGGAGTCCCCCCAGCTGGTGTCTGTTTGGATCCACTACTATTTCAATTCTGCAACGTTTGATCCAAAAGAAAACTGCTTAAAGAGCCACTCCGGTGAACATTGTCATTTTGGTGTTTTGAACACTTTCTTGTGGCATTTTTCTGAGATACCAACGACCAAAATTAAAACAAAAGTCTATCGGTAAAGGAAAATGTGTTTCAAATGTTCCCGTCAAAGTTGACAAGAGTTTTTTTGTCTTGTGATGTTAATGTCACTAATGAAGGGCAGGGATTTCTTGTGTTTCATGTGGAGTTTTCCTTGATCTCAACCTTTAATGGAAATACTGCAGATAGGTGGTTTTGTGTTTTTGGCCATTGATATATAAAGACAATTACGCTTACGTTTGCATTTCTTAGTATTTCTTTATTTAAATCGTTGGGAATCAGGAGCAGACCAAAAAAAAAAGTGTATCAGTGACGCTGAAAATACGCTGGGTGGGCAATAAGCTCCCTGATCCAAAAGGGAGGGGAAAGGGGGCGGGGTTGCCCGCAACTCAGAGGTGAATTTCTAATGAACTCTGCAGAAACTCTGTCCAAGGAAATGACAGTTTTTCAATTTTGGATAAAAATAATCCTAATTAAAAGACCACTGAATGATTTTACAACAGAACGGAATTGAAGGGAACTTCAACAAGCTCAAAAATATTTAAATGAACCAACTGTGGATAAAACATCATCGATAAATGAAGGTTTATGGAGAAACTTGTATTTTAGTTTTTATTTTTCCTAAAGCACATTTATTTTTTCTGATCCAAAAAAACTGTTTTCTTCTCAGCAAAGATCTAAAAGTTCTCTTTGAAAAGTCAATCCGTCTTGTTCAGTCATATCAGACACTTTCAGAATGATTCTGCTCCTTCTCTTCTAGCTTTTCCTACAGCTGCTGAAGCATTGATGTCTGAGTTTGGAGTTGCAATGTTCGCAGGATTTAGATCGGGACTTTCTGTGGGATCAAACAAGCGCAGAGCGTTAGATCTCTAATGAGCACTTGTCACCTCGTATTTTTTCTACAGCATGGAATTCTGTTCTTTCTCTTCTTTTGGCTCTTTCTCTTTGTACGCAGGTGTGGGGAATTTTTCTCATGCGGTCGTTTGTGAGGTTTCATTTTTTTATTATGCCCCATAAATTCAAAACCGTCTGTGAAATGTCTGTAAGCTCACCCATGGATTTTTAAAAGAAGCTCTGTTTTATAAACTGAAAATTACTGCAAAAACTGTTAAAATCGATT
The DNA here is from genome assembly GCA_037389245.1 of Oryzias sinensis. Lineage (NCBI taxonomy): Eukaryota > Metazoa > Chordata > Actinopteri > Beloniformes > Adrianichthyidae > Oryzias > Oryzias sinensis. Next base: position 26,887,238 of record CM074497.1, read on the forward strand.
TAATTCTTACTTTAGTTTTCTTGAAATTGATTCTGCCTGTGAGTTTGTCACTGCAAAACATTTAACCAGATGAAAACGTTCAGGTCTGAGCCCGAAAATGATAGAAAACCAAAAGTAAATAAACTTTTTATTACATTCTCCTGCTTTAAACTTCATTCTCCGCCATGTTTTGGCTTTGCAGACTTGTATATGACTTACAGCTAGTTGTTTTCATTTCTTTGACAGGAGGCTTTCATTAAGTGCAAGTCTGATCCATCAGATCACAACACAAGACGGCTTGATGAGAACGCTTTTTCTTATCAAACAGTTGGAGTGGAGCCACTTAAAAGGAGTTCAGACAGCCACGGAGAATGGACTGCAGACTCTGAGGCCACTGTTTCTTCTGTCTCTTGTTTCCTCAAGCCCGGGCAGGAATAATAGTGAAAGAAACTGAGAATTTTTAATGCGCCATCTCCATGAAATGTGAGATTAAAGACATTAACTCAAAAGCACTCTGAGCCAGCAAAGAGGATGCTTTAATTTCCTCTTCAAAAAAAAACAGCCCCAAAAAAACAAGAGTCTGATCTGCTAAGAGTGTCATCTGCAAACCAAAGAATACATTATTGGTGTTTCATCAACACAAGCGTTTCTTCGCGTGTTTGAACCGCACACGTGCCCCGAGCGCCAACGTGTGCTCGCAAGGGTCAAGTTGGAGGGTTGTCATCACAAACAAGTGATGTCGGAAACCCCATTAACTCTTGTATTCATCAGCACATTTCTGTTCAAATAAAGTGAAGATAAAAGGCTGCAGCAACATGCTGAGAAATCAAAGGCCTTTCAAGTGAAATGAGACTACATACACACTCAGAGCTACTTTTACCATTTCCTGACGCACTTAAAAACGTATTGATATCTAAATGTAATATTTAACGTAATTGGCTCTTTGAAGTAATTACATCTTTGATGTCATCTATATACTGGAGTTTTATTATTCAGCTGCTGCTGCAGTGTCTGAGACTGATGGTGAGTGTGTTTTAGCAGCTTAATGCTGGTGAAGCCGTGATTGAAAAATCCACAAACGACTTAACAGTGACCAGAAATGCAAAAATGACCCAACTCTGGACTTTTGCTTTACTACTTTTTCAATAGTCCTCCATCAACCCTTGTGCTATCCTATGGGGTCAGGATGACCATTGGCGTGTTCTCCCTACCATGACAAAGGTGGATAAAGGTGGAAAGATTTCATGTAATCCATGGACACCAGTGAAGATCACAAATCATTGAAGAAAAAAGGTTCAGAGCTCTGTCTAGTGGGTCTAGATGACCCAACTCCCAATGTTAAAGTGCCTAAAATAGCACAAGGGTTAAAAAGCTGAAGCACTCTTCTTAGGGTATTAGGTGTCGGGATGAGGCAGAGGATTCCTTTCATCCATCTTTTTCAAGCAGTTAAATCAAGGGATCCAGATTTTATGAGGTGAAAAGGTTTTAACGATTCAACCTGACATTCTTTGTCAGGCTATTTTAATAACATTAAAAGCCAATTCATGAACATTTCATTTCAATGGCATACTCATTTTCATTTCTTTCCATAGAAAACAAAAAAAACACCTAAACATGTTTTCACCAAAATTTGCCCATTTCTTGCAGCGTTCATTCCCAGTTTTCTGGTGGCATATTGCATGTTTTGTCCAATAGGCCTTCTTAACATTAAACTCCTTGTAAACAGCCACACACAGCCTTTTGGAATTCTTGGCGTCATATTTCGCTAAAAAAATATGCCAATATCCACTTGTCCTGGAAGTGGCGGCCCTCGCTGACAACGTTTCTTTCGATTCCCAGTTGACATTTTAGAAATGAGCTAGAAAGTTCGCATAGGCCAGACTTTGGACATGAATGAGTTAAAACCTTAGTCCCAACTCCTCATAGAGGTAGAAACGGACTGTCTGCGGACAAAACAAATCGGTAAAAACGTGCACAGTCAGTAGGGAGCCCGTGCACTCACCTTACTAAGGAGTAGAGTGTGCTGTATGGACAACAACAGCATGTACGTCCATGAACTCTTCAGAGGAGAAAAGCGGCTTTTCATATGAACTTATGCCGATATGCAACACATTAGTCTCCTAAAATATTGCCTCATTGCCCAAAGCCTCTTTTCTCAGCTGACTGCGTAAACACTTCACTACTGTAAAGTCTGGCGTATAAGTGCAGCGCTGCTTTTCTCCACTTCACTTCAACTTTTACGTAAATGACGTAAACGGTTAAAGAGTTACAGTAGTCATAAGGTGCAGCCAAAAGCTCTGGTACTAAAGGGTTACGACCCTCCACCGGCCCGGGCAACCCAAAAACCTGCAGCTCCTGTTCCTGTGCATTTGACTAAAGCTTTGTTGTTGTTTTTTTTATAGTTTTCTGGAAAATCTCTTTAAAGGGAGAGCTGGGAAACATATGCTCAGTCTTCTACTCTGTGTTCTTTGCATCAATTACAAAGAGCTCCGCCCACTTCCAGTTGCAACCACCTGTTTTAGTAACTCCAGACGATGATCCAGACTAGCTTTTTGTGCTGGTAGAAGCTTCAGAACAACAAGTTTTGGTGTTTTTTAACTGTCCAGATCCCATTCTGACCTCAAAGCCGTACCTCTCTAAGCAGCCTCTACAAAAGAAAAGCCACATTTCACTCACTCAGTTAAAACTCAGCATCTACTATTAATTTAAACCATGAATTTATGCCCCGGTGATTTCTGTCAGCTTTAAAGGATGGGTATTTCATCCCTTTTAAATTAAAGGGTGAGTGAACTGCTGCATGTGTGTATTTGCACCTGAACTTGTTTTTTTTATCAAAAACTTCAGTGTTTGTGATGCACTGATGCTTTAAGCGGTCTTACGCTTGTGTGTTCCCCTTATGCATGCACACACTTGTCTGTCCAACAAAGGTAATTATGTGTAAGTTAAACGTGTGTTAGTGAGTGATGGGAGGGGGGAGAAGCACTGGGACTTTTTTTTTCCTTCCTAAACACAGAGAAGTTTATAATTATGGGTTAAACGAGTGTTCTCAGTCAGCTTCCCCAAGTGTGTGTAAAAAAAGGAAGGCAAGGCAAAAGCCACTTCAAGGCTGACTAATTACCCAGAGGAAGAGAGGAAACATAAATGGGCGATTTTGCGGCTATAAAGTTACAGCGGAATGGCTACACGAACCTCGGCACGTGAAGCCGAGCCGCAGCTACCTCTGAAGGCTACCTCGCTCAGATCTACATGTGTTTTTGTGCTGAACATATCAAGAAGCAGCACATGTGTGAGCATGTCTGTGCATGCACTGATTTGTAGGCAGAAAAAAAATCATGGGCTCTTTTTCTCAGAAACAACTTTTTATTGAGAATTTAAATAAAAAAAGTCCCTTCTTCTCCAATGAAAACGCTGTTTTTAACATGTTCTTGTGACATTTTTCTGATGATAAAGAACATTAAGCTTAAAATTGCATTCCTGCGTATTTCTTTGTTCAAATCATTGTGAATTGGGATCGAACAGAAAAAATGCTGTTTCAAAAAAGATTATTTGTGACGTAGAAAAGATGCTGGGCGGGCCACAAGCTCCCTGCTCTGACCTCTCAGCAACAGGGAAGAGGAAGGGGGGGCGGGGTTCGAACGGTCCTGCCCACATCCCAGAGGCTAATTTTGTATTGAGTTACTGCCGCTCTGCAGAAACTATGTTCTAAAAAAAAAGACACCGGTTTGGGGCCAAAATCGGCCTAATCATAATGAAATACCACTGAGAACACATTTTTCAATAGCTTCAAAGATGATGGGAGTGATTCTTTTTTTATCTATTTATTTATCAAATGCATACAGGAGAATTCTCCAGTCTTTGCACATTTACAGAGATTTGCTTTGATTTGTTTTTCCCTCGTAGAAATTGATTGATCTTTTTTTTTCAGAGAGTTGATGCAATTTTATGAGGTGGGAATGCAATTTCTGCTTCATACTTAAGTCAAAACTTCGGAGCGGTACGGCACATTTGCCCCCGTTTCAAACACATCTTTACAGCTTTGTTTATAGAGCAGCAGCCAGTTTCAGAAGCTCCACGTCTCCTAAGGATACGCCATCCAAGTGTGGCCGATGATGCAAAGTTGAGTTGGATCATGGCGACATGACTTTGCAGTGATGCAGCATCATCCACATGTGGCATCACCGTTAACCATCTTCTATGTACAATAAGCCATCACCATGGCAACCTCCATAAATGGTCACATTTTGTTTGAACACCACCTTCTCCTGAGGCGAGAGGTTTTGTTTTCCTATCTCTCTGCGTCGGAGAGAGCTTTTGGTGTTTTGATCCCGGCTCCCTTGTAGTTGTTTAGCATGCACTCGAGGATGCTTTTCTGTGCTCGTGTTTGGGAGACGGGCGAAAGATGCTGATGGAGACGACGGGAGCAGGGTGTGTGAGTGTGGTAATGTGGGCTCCGGCGTGTGGAAGCTCTGCCTTTAAGTGATAAGGTATTCACTTTGTAACTCAGCAGGAGGCCCAGCAGGTTGCACCAGATCTGCCCCTCTGTAGTGCTGCTGTTACACACACACACACACACACACACGTACGCGCGCACACACACACCAACCTAAATGCAAACACGTTTGTCCATATCAATTTCAAAATAAAACATTTCCGTAAAACTAAAAGTTGCATATTTTAGGTCTTCTGCACACACAAATGAACTCGTTTATTCGACTTCTAGAAACAAAGACCTGTTCACGCACACACACACACACACACACACACACACACACACACACACACACACAAACACACATGGCTAAGTTGTGTCCTGGTTAGCCGTGTCCAGCCTTGCAAAGCGCTGCCACATATCGTATGTCAGCCGGCATGCTCGCAGCCTTTAGCAATAACTGGATTTCACGTAAATTATTGAAAGCCATTTGTAAACAGAAACATGAAAGCGCACAAGCTCGCACGCAGTCTCACTTGATCATCAAAGGCTTATCGATCAAATAGCCCTCCTCCCCCGCCTCCCACCGCTCCTCCTCCTCCTGCTCTCAGTTCCTCTCTAAGCCAATGGAAGCGAAGCACAGCCCGTCTGCTCGGTTCCAAAAACACTTTTCAAATGTCCAGCTTTCTTTGTGTATGTCATGTGTGCGTGCATGTGCGCCTCCCTCTGTGAAGCGGATGCAAATGTCCCTGCAAGTGCAGGTCCCCGCATGAACACATTTCTTCCTTCATTCATCATTTCTTTGCTTCAAGTGAGATCTGTCCCAAGCAAATGACCCTAGGAAGACATCTTCAGCGCAGTTTTTCTCCATATCAGCACGTCTGATTGGAGAGATTGTGCGTAAGATCAGAGCTGACGAAGGGTTACATCACTGCGATTAAACCGATCAGCCCTTCATACATGACTATTTTGTTGTTTTACCTTTTTCTAGTTGATATTTTATTTATCTGCAGAGTACTGTAGAGCAGAGACATGAGAGACTGCAGTAAAGGAAAAAACAAAACTCCAGCCTCAGCTCAGCTCAACGGATCTTGACAAGAAATTTCTCTGAGCTGTTGATATTGTTGTTTCTGCACCTGAGGTGTCATTAAAGAAAACATTATTTACAAAAATGTGTGCATAAAAGAGGCTTTCACACCAGGGGTTTGTTCCTAAAGCTAAGTAAATGGCGGGAATTTGGCGCGGTTCTGGAACGTGCTACCATTTAGCTGAAGGTGTTCACACTGGACAAGCAGGGAGGGGCTTCTTCTTCTTTTGTTTAATTTCTACTGTTTACTTGTAGACTTGGAAGAGGCTTGGCGTGAAATGTCAGAGTGGTGCTAATTTTGCATATCTTGCTCCTGGCTACAAAGTCCAGCACCATCCATACGTCACTACCAAATCCATGTCCCTAACTGGTCAAAGTTCGCCTTAGTTTAACTGACAATGGGTGTTCAATGGCCTGACGTTTTGTAAGTAGAGCCCAAAAATGATCACAGAAACTTACAAAGTCATGTGTGAACGCGGGATTTTGGAACGCCGAAGCCTGAACGCACATTTATGCTAATTTGCATAGACCTTTTGTTGAAAGCAGTTGCTTAATCACACGTTGCCGAGGGCGATGTGAACCTAACTTAATGATTGCCACCTTTTAACAAATGTAACAGATCCCCTTAGCTAAAAGGTCTCTCTTCAGTTGCAAGCGAATCCAGATGTGGGATACTATAGTGTAAACACACACAGACTTCCAGAGGATCATTTAGAGGAAGTAGAGTGGAATTAGTGGCAGATACGCTGTGGATTTCAAGTATAAAAAATAGACAAATACTTTCATTGTTGCATTAGCAAACCAAACCATAAACTCTGTAAAGCCCACTACACCATAAAGTTGACCAAAAAAAGTCAATTGTTTTTGGAATTAAGATTCTTTTAGAACGCTTTGATGAAATCCACCCAAAAATTTCGTGAAATCATTTCTTGAGATATAGATAGTATCAATCTGTTGCATGATTTGGTTTTTGCTCACCACAATGTTAGTTTAAGATGCAGAATGATTAACATGAGGGTTCTGGGGGGGGGGGGGGGGGGGCACCTCATTGATCCGGTCTCAAATTTGATCATCACATTTCTAACATGGTGTAATTGTTTAATGAAAAATTAATAATCAACTTTTTTTGCATTTTTTTCAATACAGCAAATAGTCAGTTTCGAAAGTTTGTAAAACCTTTTTTTTCACCAAAACAGCAGCTATTGAGAAATGAGCAGGACAAGTCCTTCTACTGCCCCTAGTGGAATGATAATGAACTACATTGGAAGAAAACCTGGACCAAGTGAGATTTAGCAGGTTTTTGAAGAAAGTTTGAATAATGCTAATAAGAGATGGGTCTCAGAAATCTGTATATATAAATGTGAACTGAAATGTGATTTTAATTTAGCCTTTGTGTGTTTTGTTTACAGTCTAACAAAGTGTCGGTGGTTCAGCAGTCCCACGGGATGCACCCGCTGACGTCCCTGCTGCCCTACAGCAACGATCACTTCAGCCCGAGCCCCCCACACCTGCCCACAGACATGAGTCAGAAAACAGGTGAGAACACACGCAAACTCTCATGCTATTTGTGTTGCTGGCTCATCATTCATTAACAACATCTGCTGCAGACCCACACACACACACACACGGGGGGCCGTCATTTTTGGGATGTGCGTTCGGGCTCCAGAAAATGTGACAGGACGTGAACGCACACTGGAGCAGCATCAGCTTGGTCCGCCCGTGGCGGTCCTCGGCGGTCCTCGGTGGCTCTGAAGTGGCCTCCCCCTTGAAGAGACTCCCGACCGCACGCAAACGCACGCTCGCACACTGACTCACACACAAAGATGGAAACAGTTAGGGGGACAGTCGCACAAACCATCACAGCAGCTCACACAAGGTTCTGCTTAGCAAGCGCCGCACATGCAAACACGCCGCTCTCTGTTTGGAAGTCCCAAACAAACACACCCAAACATCTAACCTCCATGGGAGTTTCTCCTCTCTGGAAGCCCTGCTTGGTCCGCCTGGCTGCGTCGCATGTCGGACAGACTTAAGATATCCATACTGTCTATTGTAAAGCTTTTCTTTGAACACAGCTGAGAGGTTCATCATTTTTGTTTCTTTTTTGACCAACCTTTGATTCGTGCCTGCCACTGAAAGAGAAGTGGACTTCTGAAGCCTCCAACTGAGATACTTTCATGAATATTTTGCTTTCTAAGGCGGAATTTATCGGCTCAAGGATATCTGATTGATTTATTTGCCGATACACTACTAAAAAAAGTCATTCAAGCTGATGAAACTCCAAACATGAATGAGGAGTGAGCCCCTAGTGGCTGTAACTGGAGTTACAATGACGTGTATAAACTGCTGCTGTGTGCTCTTTCTTTGTTGTGGCCTAAGTTAGTTTCTTGTCTTTTAAAAACGTTATTTTTATTAACTTTATTTCAGTAAACAGACGCTATCAGTGCGACAAACCTGTAACTCCTCTGTGGAAACTATTGGACATTTCCAGAGGAAAACAGTTGTTATTGGGCAGCTTAAAAGCAGAAAACTTTCTTTCTATAGCAATTTCAAAAACATCCGGGTGCCAAGGTGCTTTACAGTAATAAATTGGATTAAAAGACATTTTTAAAACTGAGCAATTTGAGAACAAAAATAAAGAAAAACTATGAAATCAGAAAAGGCCATAAAATACATGAAAGAAAGATAAGACTTCAATGAAACAAGTGAAGGAAAATAAGATACAGTGAGTATTAAAAGCCGTTCTGATAAAATAATGTATTAATTGATGTTTAAAACTGTTTAGGTCTGATGTTATCTGAGCTTTGTCTCCGTCTATGCGTGTACCAATTAACAGTTTTGCGATAAACCTTTTTCACACATGCTTATTATGTTTACAGACAACATGAATTTAAAATCAAAATTCTGTTTGAGAGAGAAAAGGAAAGAAGAGGAAAGCCCACACAGGCCAGGAACCTAAACTTTTTATACTCTTTTTAAGAAAAACTAGACTAAAAAAGAACTTTTTTTTGTCTAGTTCTGTTGCTTTTTAGAACAGTAAAGGTGCTAGATTTGAGCCTGGAGTTTCAGAGAACAGCATCTTTCAGGCTTAAAGTCCCACTCCGATCAACTTTTGAACTCTTTTTAAAGCCTTGTCCAGTGGGCTTTTAATTATGATTATGCTGTTTTAGGCCAAAATCAAAAAGTCATTCTAAATTCAGCTATGAGTTGTGGGCAGGGCTGTTGTCGCTGAGTAGCCCCGCCTCCATTTCCTCTCCTTGCTGCTGTGAGCTCTCTGTTTCCACGCTCTCCTGCTAGCTTACAGCCAACCTGTGCAACAAGCAAGGAAAGAGCTTTGAATCTTCTGCTTCATCACAGCCATTTGTAACCAAGGGAATGATCATGCTTCTCATATGTAACCGCACTGATGGTTTGAGTTGAAATGGTTTATTTCAAGCAATCAAATACGAATAAAAAAACAATACAATCATCAGTTATACATTCATACAATGACCTATCAAACTTAGGATAATTAGACATATTAATAAATATTGCTTGAAAGGGAGTGGAAGGAAGTGAACTTATACAATCCCACCCCTGTTCTACTGTAACCATTTTATTACATGATTTATCAATATCCAGTTCATAACTTTATCAGACAGAATTAAGAATCCTTAAGTATCAATAAAGCACATGACAAAGATGAATTACTTACATTATTATGTAAAAAATACCTATTTTAGAAATCAACATGGAAAAATTTACAGATTATGTTCATTATAAAATTAAAGTATATGATTAAAAAATAATACTACATCAGTAAAATAGACATAACACTTGATCAAGTATCAAAAGTTAAAAATATGTTTCAAATGATGTTTCATTAGGAAAATTGTCATCAGATTCATGGCAGATTTACTCGTCAGACATTTGCAGATTTATTGTGTGGCATCAATGTTTGTTTGTTTTCTGAGCACAGCTTTTTCTCACAGCTGCACCTTCTTACGCTTTCTTTGAGACTCCAAACGACATAGTTGAAATATTGCAATAAGGTTTTTTTCAGACAGGAGTGAAGAGGCTCAGAGGAAAACAATAGTGACGGAAAAGCGAACAATGAAAGCCTTGTACGGCTGCGATTAGGTATTAAACGGAAAGACCCGAGGCGATCTCCTGCCTGCTCCGTCTGGAAATCCCCCCTCTCCATCAAACACGCTCCTCGCCACTCTGTTCAGACTTTGTACGTCCACATCCGACACGGACGCGGTGACTCAGCTGATAATGACAGACTGAGCCACCTCACACACATTCACACACCTAACACCTGGCCAATGCTGCGTGTCACACACCCCACACACACACACCCACCCCCCCTCCTGCAGCAGTTTACCTCACATCTATCATTCGTCAGCTGATCCAGGTAGGAGTTACTTCGCTGGTGATGTCATTGGCTCGCCCACCTTTCCATCTCTGGATGTTCTGACATGTATGACTAGAGCTGATCCAAATACATAGTCAGACTTTTTTTTCTTTTCTTGCAGTTTTAGACTTTTATTTTCCGGCTGGTTGAGCTTCTATTTAAAAATATAATAATTTTCAATTCAATCACTGTTTGTATACTTTTTTAATTTACCTGGTCATCCTAAAAGTTAGAGTCCAACTTTAAAATTTCAACAAAAAAAAACTTTTTTTTCTTTACCCAATTTTACTCATGAAATTCATATGATTTTCTTTATTTTGTTTTATTTTTAATCAAAACTTATTTTCTCTTTCTGTTTTATCATAGCAGTCAGTTTAAAAACATTTATTCAAAAATATTATCGTTTTTAAGGGATTTTTTCTTGAACCTGCTTTTTCTTTCTTTTCTTTTTTTTGCATGTTTATGGCTCTAACTTTATTAGTTCTCCTTGGTTTCCATTCTGTGCTCTTTTCCCGGTCACCCACTCTTTGTTTCTGCTGCTGCCTAAAATTATGACTCTACTTTTAAATAACCTCTTACCTGAAAGGTGGCCTAAATAATTGTGTGTGCGTCTTGAGAAAAGTCTAGCAGTTCAGAACTCTAGTCTAAATTTAGCTTTGATGGCACATACAGACTTATTTTTGCTGTCAGTCAAACAAAAACGATTGTAATTAGAGTAATGCTTTGATCCGTTTCATTTTAAAGGAGTTGTTTAAGTCTTAAACCGACATCACACAGACCCTCTTTGTCGATCATCCAGTCATTTCTGTCCTCAAGCAAAACCCTGTGTGGGGTTCAAAACCCTGTGAAGCGACTCCAGCATCGTCCCGCTTCTGTTTTCCACTGATGCCTGTGGCTCAGACGATGGATTCATTATAAAATAAAGACCCGAAAAGCAGAAGTGAAACATCTGCATCTACTGTAAGAAACAAGGACAGAAACAAGCTAAATATGTAGTTTTGTAGAAACAAAAATCGATTTGTTGCATCATTTCAAGCAGAGAAGCGCCTATAGAAAAAAAACAGGTTATTTTTGTGTTATTTTTTATCTTAAAGTGTAATTTCTCTGTATGAATTCCTTCATAAACCACATACAGTACTTCATTCACTTTCACAAATAAGCTGACACTTTGAGTCATTTACTGCAGTAAATTGCTGCACCAAAGGTTTTCTGCTTGTCTGGATTAAATCATGTTTTAATTTGGTTTGCAAATATATTTTTGAAACATCTTTGCACTTTTGCATCTCTGAGTTACCTAGAAACCTTTCGAATAGTTTCCATGAAGAGCAGGAAACTCGTGGCTTTCACACCTATAGAGCCCGGCTCTCTGCTGGTGTGGTCACTCCACTGGCTCAAACGTAACGTTGTTACACAATTTGTACTTTTATTTGTTTTAGGCTTTTGAACTCATACAATGTTATTTACTTATTTGTGAATGGTTGCTCCAAATCAAGAGAAAACACACAAAAAAGCGACCTTAATGAAAGAAAGAAAAAAGAAAAACCCATTCGTATAGGGTCTTCTAACAGCTGTGTGCACTTTTCTTTGGTTCACACCTTTGAATTGACAGCAAGAGTCGTTTTGCTAGAAAAAAAAGCACAGTGAGAAAATATGTGAAGCTATACAAATAAACAAAACATTTCAAAAGAAAGAAAAATAATCATTTTTATATTTTAAAGTTGTCCGTTTATGCAACAAAAAAAGAATTTTAATGCAGTTTTTGATATAGCTGTACAATGTGATTTGTCATTACCGCCTGTACTGTACACTACAAAGCTTTTTCTGGGCTTGAGCCCTTTTAAGTACACCACACAGGCCCATTGTCAAGTCATTTAAAGGCTCCGAAGCTGCAGCGCTTTCACTTTCAGTGGTTAGAACCACGACAGCACATTAGCAGCTCAGGAATACTATTTTTGTCTCCTCGACTCTCATTATAACTCGCCGGCGTTCTAATACTGAGCTCCCACAGAGCCGGCATGATTCAAATGGCTCCCTTTTGAAGTGTTTCCCAAGACGCCGACTCTACAAGCGTGAGATAGTCTGCAGCTTTAAAGAAAAAGAAAGAAAAAAAAGGGGGCATTCCAACAAAAACTGCCCCATTGCTGCTGCTAATTTCCCCCTTCAGCTCTCCCAACAGCAGACAGGGCTGTTTGCTGATGCAGAAATGTGTCTTCCAGAAACATGTTTCCATCACAGCTGATTCAAGTTTGAATTTAGGATTTTGATGCCAACTTTCCTTAAGGATCCATCGTTATCCACAGCACGTTTTTCCTAACTTCTTTTACTTTCAAATCCAAGAAAAGCTTCTATTTGGCCCCTTTGCAGTGTTCTTTCATTCACTCAAGGCCTGAAAGGAGCCCTTGTATTGATAAGAACATTTTTATTTCTGTTTCACCTTGAGTTAAGCTGAAGATGCTTAACAAAGCCGCTGCAGGATGGGTAAAATATTAACTTTTCCTCCATAAAACATGCAACAGCCACCGCACACTACTGAAAAATCAAAAGTACTGCAACAGATGGGATCCTAAACTTGTTAAATTTGGGTTTTGGGCTGCTCTTTCCTGCAGCAAAGACACAGATTCATGAAACATGATTGTTTGACTCACTGTGAGTCACCAAACATTCTCTGTAGGAATTTGTTTCAGCATAAACCGATGACTGATGCAGCACTTTTCAACAAAACGTTTGTTTTTGGGCTGTTATTGTCCGTCTCCACACGGGCTGTGTGTCAACAGTGGGTTTTTTTTTTTTGGGGGGGGGGGAATTTGAATTTACTTTGAAAAAAAAAAGAACCTCTGTATGGGCGTGTTTGATGCATGCTGGGAAAAATTCTCTTTATGACCCAAAAATCCCCTCCCACAAGGGTTTAAACATCCGAGCTGCTCGTAAATGTCTGAAGAACTACTGCACTATGATTTGAGTTCTGCACCATTTAAACAAAAAAGAACAATCCTCAGAGTTCTGCAGTACTGAAACTCTTATTTATGCAACAGAAATCAAATATTTGGATTTATTCTGCTACATTTTTGGTAGGTTAGAGGTGAAATTTGCTTTTCCTTCCACAGGCTGAACTGGATCTGTGGTTTCTGAGTGGGGTGGAGGAGAGGGTTTTGGGTGACGTTAGGATAAAAAGATGAGACAGGGATCAGGGGAGGTGAAATGAAAGATGGAGAAGCGGGGTCAGAGGTAAAAGAGGGGTGATAATGAGGGCAGAAACCACGAGTCTGGATTGGGGGGGTCAGAGGGCAGCCACAGACGGAGAGGGAAGGGGAAGGCCAAAGTGGTGAGGCAGGTCAGCTGACTTGGCCACATTCCTGAATCCAGATTTATAGCAGCTTGGGGTCCTGAGACAGGCCCGGAGCCGCTGCCAAATTACAGTCATCTAGAGCATTCCTGCGCTGCAAACACAGGTTAGCAGGCTGGTGGCAGTAAGTGCTAGGTGCTGCCTGTTGACAAATGACTTCCTTTGAAGGGCACCAAGGCAGAGACTGTCAGAGGGTCGTGTTTACTGTCTGCACTTCTTGTTGGAAGCATTTTTGCTTCAGAATAAAGACGAAGGACGAACGCTCGCGTGGATATTACAATGCAGCCACTTCACTGGAGGATCCTCTGGCATTCGCAGTTTGCAATCAAGATTGCGCTAAGAGCATCTCTGCCTTTTAATGGCAGGTTCCCAGGCAGATAATGGCGCTAATAGCACATCAGACCCAGGGCAGGGTCCTGACCCGACGGCTGCGTCCGTTTCAAGTGGCCGTTGTCCGACAGCGTTTTAAGCAACATTATGCAAATGAGAAAGCACTGATTTCAAACGTGTGTGTTTGTGTCCTGCAGGCGTTCACAGGCACCAGTCCCAGGACCTCTCAGGCTATTATTCCCTCCCTCCAGGTGGCGTTGGCCAGATCCCCCCCTCCATGAGCTGGTGAGTCCCACAAACGCAGTTTCAAGAGGGAACAACCACGGTCCCCTCAAAGCATGCAGGGTTTTCAGTGTGGATCAATAAAAATTTGTCATCAACTTTATTTTCTATATTACTTTCACATTTTTAAAAAACATTTAAATAATTTCAATTTTTTAGTTTCTATTTTTCTCAACTTTTTTTTCTTTTAAGCTGCAACAAAACAAGTAAAAACTCATTAAACCTGAATTATTTATTAACAATGAACCTGATCAGTTAGAGCTGCACACATGCATTAACCATTTACTAGATGGGTTCACTAATCTGCAGTTTTCCTTCACATTTTTGCCAAATATTGTCCATAATCACTTCCCAGCATCACCCCCCTGTCATTGTACTACTCCCCTCTGACCTGGGTCAGCGGTGCATACATCACCAGCTCACCTGCTGTCAGAGGAGCTGATTCTAAGATTGTTGTCATGGAAACCCTGCGCTTTGATCCTGTTTGTTCTGGGCTGGTAACTTCAAACCGTTGCCCCTGGTCAAAAGTGCTGGAAAGCAAATAAAAACGTGAAAAAGTCTAGCTTCATCCCAAAATAATGATACCATCCCATAATAAAAAAGGCTTTTCCTGTCTGCTAAAGAGACGCCTTGATGCCACTTAAAGTTGGATGTGAAATAGGAAGGAAAAGCAAATGAAACATTCACATGAACATGACTTAAGTTGAAATGGATTCTGATAAATATTGGTTATTTCCTCAGAAGATGGTCGTCAAAGTCCCACTTCTCATATATTTTTAAAAGTTTTTTAATTATTTAAATGCTGTTTTTTGCCAAATTTAAAAAAAAAAAACTTTTGCTTTCTAGGACATAAGTTCTGCAGAGCAGTAGTAGTTCATTAGAAATTTACCTCTGAGATGTGGGCGGGAGCGCTGATACAGAGAAGCCCCGCCCCTCTTCCCGGTTGCTGAGAGCTCTCTGTTTACACACTCTCCCATTAGCTTACAGCCTCTCACACTCCCAAGCTAACATTAGCGGTCCATCAAAAATGGCGAGTAATATTCGGGCTACATGAATCTATTTGTGTGCAAGTGGATGCATCAGAATAGAGCGGAGATGGTGCCCCCCCTGTATGTTCTACATGACAAATATGATCGTTTTCAAACAACATTGTTATGGTCAAACTCATTCATAATGATTTGAATAAAGAAATAATCCAAACATTCTATTATAAGCTTAATTTTCTTTATATATCTCCTCTATCCTGAGAAAAATCCTGCAAGGAAACATTAAAAAAACACCCAAAATACACCGTTTGCTTTCAGTCATCTCAAACTGGAACCGTGTTTGGCGATGGCATTCGTCCACGCCAGCAGTTCACCAGCGGAACGCTTCGTCCATGGATTCTCCTAAAGCTTTCAGAGTCCAACTCCCTGTCATGCTGGTTGACTGTGAACTCCTTTCAGCCGGACGCTGATTTGTGCCACAACCCATATCTGTTTATTATAACCTACAGAAACTGTGTCCCATCCAAAAAAAAAGTTCATGTCTTCCATCAAATGTCACTGAGATTTGCAGTGAACGCTTTCAAACTCGCTGTTCTGAGAGCTGCACGGCTCTGCAGGACAAGCCGCTGTCTGTCGCGCCACGTTTCCCAAGAGGTTTGATCTTTTTCAGTCAACAGCACTCGAGTATGGATTTTCACAAGTATTAATAACAGATAATCCCTGGAACCCAGATTATCTGCTGGTGAGCTTCTTTGTTGAAGGAGGAGCGAGTCTTTAAATGTCAGGCTGTTGTTTTCTGTAGGTCTTACTTGTCCTCCACCGTCAGCTCAGACCGTCTCCTGAGGTCTGTTGACTCTGAAGATGGAAAGCCGATGTTAGGAAATAAGGAGATTGACTTTCTTTGCCCCTGCTGTGGTGTAAACATGCTGTAATCATAATCCTTCATTGTTCCGGACATTGAAAGTTGACTCAAACGGAGAAAATGCTGCAGATAATTTGGACGAGTTTCTACTGAGGTTCTGGAAAGGCGGAGCGGCTGTCGATGAATTCAGTAGAATGCCGTCCGAGTCGCTTTAGCGCAAGTAAAGATCAAGAAAAACCGAGGAAGCTGCAGCTTTCCTCCTCATCCCCAACATGCTCTTAGAAGGTTTTTTATGTCCATCCTGTCAGGTTGTCATCATTGAGGAGCTGTTGTCTGGGGTCATTGTGATTGTTGAAAGTTAGTTTCCTGCGTCGGCACCGGTTGATGGACTGTTTATTGGGCTTTGTGTGTTTGGTGTAGCTGAGTATTTTCACAAACAGGTTTAGTTTCTGCTGCTTTTAGCGCTGATTGAGGTGTTTTGAAATCGTTCCCAGTGGTCTTTTAGCTATGATTATGTCGTTTATAGTCAAAATTTTAAAAAGCTGTGTGGTTTTCTAGAACATCGATTCTGCAGAGCGACAGGACTTCATTAGATATTTGAATATTTAAATCTAGAAATACTCAGAATTGCAACTATGATCTTCATTTTCTTTATATGTGTCCTCCATCATGAGAAATTTCCCACAAGAAGTGTTAAAAAACCCCAAACACCATTTTCATCCCAGGCAAGGCAAGGCAAGGCAAGTTTATTTGTATAGCACAATTCGTACACAAAGTAATTCAAGGTGCTTCACAAAACAGAAAAATGCATTAAAATCACAATACATCATAGAAATAATCATCATAAAATTTACTTTAAAAGAAAAGGAAAAAAAAGATTTAAAAAGAAAGGAAGGAAAGAAAAGTGCAGATAGGACCTTTCAGTCATATACACGGCTAAACAGAAAAGTTTTCAGTCTAGATTTGAACATGAACACAGAAGAGGCCTGTCTTACGCCTTCAGGGAGGCTGTTCCAGATTTTAGCTGCAGAATATTGAAACGCTGATTCCCCTTGTTTAGTTCTGACTCTGGGAATCAACAGGAGGCCGGCCCCTGAGGTCCTCAGAGTACGAGATGGTTCATATGGCACTAACATGTCAGAGATGTACTTTGGTGCTCGGCCATGGAGAGACTTGTACACAAGCAGAGCTGCTTTGAAGTCTATTCTTTGAGGTACAGGGAGCCAGTGCAGAGACCTGAGCACAGGGCTAATGTGATCATACTTCCTGGTTCTGGTCAGGACTCGAGCAGCAGCATTCTGGATGTACTGAAGCTGTTTTACAGCTCGTTTGGACAGGCCGGTGAGCAGGCCGTTACAGTAGTCTAACCTACTGGAGACAAATGCATGAATAAGTATCTCCAGGTCTGGCTTTGAGATTATGTTTTTGATTTTGGCAATGTTTTTCAGGTGGTAAAATGCCGCTGATGTTACTGACTTGATATGGCTGTTAAAGTTCAGGTCAGAGTCCATGATTACCCCTAGATTTCTGACTTGATTTGAGGGTTTAAGAGACAGAGAATGAAGGTAGCTGCTGACAATTTCTCTTTGTTTCTGTGGGCCAAAAACAATAACTTCGGTCTTGTCTGAGTTTAGCTGGAGAAAGTTGTTCTGCATCCACGCGCTGATCTGTTGGAGGCAGTGGTTGAGAGAATCCACCGGCCCATATTCACCTGTTGTCAGTGACACATAGATCTGAGTATCATCTGCATAGTTGTGATAAGATATGTTATTACTGCGTATTAACTGCCCTAGTGGCAGCATGTAGAGGTTGAACAGAAGGGGTCCCAGGATCGATCCCTGGGGCACACCACAAGTCAAGGCCATGTAGTCTGAGACACAACTCCCAATTTCAACAAAATATTTCCTGTCTTCTAGATAAGACTTGAGCCAACTTAGGGCAGATCCAGAGATGCCAACCCAGTCTTGGAGTCTGTGCAAAAGGATCCCATGATCAACAGTATCAAAGGCAGCGCTCAGGTCTAGCAGGATTAAGACAGAGACTTTTCCATCATCAGTGTTCAGGCGGATGTCATTGGTTACCTTGATAAGAGCAGTTTCTGTGCTATGATGAGGTCTAAAACCTGACTGGAAAACATCAAATGAATTGTTTAATAAGAGAAAGTCAGTGAGCTGTTGGTAGACAACTTTTTCAAGGACTTTTCCTAAAAATGGCAGATTAGAGATAGGTCTATAATTATTCAGTACAGTGGGATCAAGACCGCCCTTTTTCAGGAGGGGTTTAATGACTGCTGTTTTTAAGGCCTCTGGAAATATTCCAGATTGAAGAGACATGTTAACTATTTGAGTAATTGATGGCAACACACTGTTCAGGACAGACTTTAGAAATCTAGTGGGTAACACATCAAGGCAGCATGTAGACGAGCTCAGACGGGTGATGATCTCTTGGACAGTTTGGTCAGTGACAGGTACAAAGTGAGTCAGCTTAGAGTGAGTAGGTGGCCGTTGGATAGTTATATGTGTTGTGGAGTTGATGGCTTTTTTAATGCCCTGAACCTTGTCATTGAAAAATACAGCAAACTCATTACATTTAGGTGTACAAACCAATTCTATTGGTAGCTGGGTTGGAGGGTTAGTTAATCTGTTAACTGTTGTGAACAGGATACGAGAGTTGCTGCTGCAACTTCCAATTATTTCAGAGAAGTACCTTTCCCTTGTTCTGCATAAGATCTGGTTGTAAGCGTACAACTCCGCCTTATATATTCCATAATGAACCTGGAGTTTTGACTTGCGCCACTTTCGCTCGGCTCTGCGGCACTGTTGTTTCTGTGCCCTGACTAGATCATCATTCCTCCAGGGAGCTTTCTGTCTATGTTTTCTCAATTTAACCTTCATAGGGGCAATAGCATCCAGAACATTCAAGATGCTAGAAGTAACAGAATTCAGCATTTCATCAACATTGGCACCAGAGATGTTTTCAGGGTCTATCATTTCTACAAACTGTGCCCTAGTGCTCTCATTTATTTGTCTCCTTTGGACAACTGCAGGGCCAGGCGGTGGTTTGGGAGCAACAGACAGGTCAAAGAATACACAGAAATGATCAGAGAGGGCGACATCAACCACACTGACATTGTAAATAGTAACCCCCCTTGTAATGAGCAGGTCCAGAGTGTGCCCTCTGCTGTGGGTGGGGCAACTCACATGCTGAATTAGACCAAAGGTTTCAAGGACAGCATTGAGCTCTTTTGCATTTCTGTCATTGACATTATCAACATGAACATTAAAATCACCTGTAATGACTAGACCATCAAAGTCTGTGCACACAACTGAGAGCATTTCAGTGAAATCATCCATGAAACTTTGGCTGTGCTGAGGAGGTTTGTACATGACTATGCAGAGTAAGGGAGGAGTTTGTTTTAACTCAATCTTAAAGGACACATACTCAAATGATGAAAACACACCAAATGATAGTCTGCGGGTTGCAATATTATCTCTAAACAGTGCAGAAACGCCTCCACCCTTTTTATTTTCTCGTATTTCCGATTCATGTTTGTAGTTGGGGGGAGTTGATTCGACTAGAACTATGTTTCCTGTGTTTTTGTCAAGCCATGTTTCAGTTAAAAACATAAAATCAAGATTAAAGGAAGAGATAAGATTATTGATTAAAAATGATTTGTTGCATAAAGATCTGACATTGAGTGCAGCAAGTTTGAGATTAGTTTCCTTGGGACTGGTCAAAACCTTCTTGCAAGGGATGTGAACTAGATTTCTTTGATTGGACAGTCTATCTGCCCTTTTTTGCATTCTACGTGGTGCAACTACAGGTATAGCACCAGAAGGAAGCTGTTCATCACAGGGCCCCAGTTTGACATAACCTTTCCTAGGACACTGGGGGCCCGTTTCATCCTAGCTCCGGGGAATAGCACCTCTAGAGGCGCGCAGGAGAGGTTGAGTTGAGGGTAGTTTGGGTGATGGACCAGGAGGAGCGGGAGCTGGACGGGATTTGGGTGAACGACGGAGGGGGCGTGTTGGAGGGGGTATGGATGAAGGCCGTGTTGGAGGGACTTTGGGTGAAGGATGAGGAGGGGGCGCTGGAGGGGTAGGAGAGCTCCTGTGTGGTGTGAGGCTCACAGGTGTTAGGGGAGCCATCTTAATTCCTGACTTAATGAGGCTATCAAAATGGCTAGGTAGGGCCATGGGTGAAAGTGGGGGGGATGAAAAGGAAAGTGATTCTTCACTGGGAGTAGATGTAGCAGGGGGCGCCCACAGCTGGTCAGATGGTGGAATTTCTGGGGCCAAATCTGGTGGTTGTTGTTGTGGTTCTGCAGCTGGGTCCTTAGCTGGCGGTAGTTGTTGTGGTGCTGGTGCAGGTGAGTCCTTAGATGGAGGTGGTTGCTGTAATGCTGGTGGAGCTGAGTCCTTAGATGGAGGTGGTTGTGGTGCTGGTGCTGCCGGATCCAAGTCATTGACCGGTGGTGGTGGAGGTAGTTGTTGTTGCCGCCGTTGTGCTGTGGTTCCTGGGACACTGGCTCGGTCCTTCCTTACTGCCTTTTCAGGGCCTTGGCCTCTATGCCCCAGAGCGTGGAGGAGGTTCTTCACTAACTCTCTTGCTCCACCTCTGTTAAGGTGTGGGCCTCTTCCCATGAATAGGTCCTTTCGCTTCCCAGACGGAAACAGACGGCTGAACTTGAGTGACACCCCATCGATGTTAGGAAGAGGTCCACTGATAAATGCTTCAACCTCTACTTTGTCAATCTCTTCAAATAACTTCATGAAGTCCTTTTTCAAACGTTCGGACTGTTCTTTTCTGATATCGACAGCACCTACATGGATGATTATTCGTTTAACTCCTTGGTACAAGACTTTAGATAAGAGTCCTGTAATCACTGGAACAGTAGAACTTGGGCAACATAAAGTTTGCATTCTTCTGTGGCTGACTCCACTGATAGCGCCATCTCCAAGCAGCAGCGTATCTCTGACCTTGACGTTTGGCACAGATTTTCTTTCTGCCTGTGCTTTGTTGCCAACATTATGACACCTTCTCTGTGGTCCAATTTCACTGTGTTCTTCAATATCACATTGTGTTAGGGGTAA
The DNA here is from genome assembly GCA_037389245.1 of Oryzias sinensis. NCBI lineage: Eukaryota > Metazoa > Chordata > Actinopteri > Beloniformes > Adrianichthyidae > Oryzias > Oryzias sinensis. Next base: position 26,908,022 of record CM074497.1, read on the forward strand.
AAATCTGTTTGTGAGCTTTATTTCGGATGTTCTGTCATCTTTACGCTTTGGCTTAACACAGAGTTCCTCCGCACAAAGTTTTGGAAAGGACACAACATCACTCAGGTCTATGTCACTGTTATTCTTCTCGTTTGTGGTAAGAGCAGGCTTCTTACCACCTGATGTTACTGGAAGGGTCTTGTGAAGTCCATTTTCAGTTTCCAAAGTAAATATCCTTGTTTGTAGCTCTTTTATTTCTTGTTGGTAGATCCGACAGCGTTCACAGTGGGAGTTTGTTTTTCTTCCTCCTCCGGACATGTCGCTGGCTTGTCAAAAATATTGATTTGTATAGGTGGAAGTCACAAAAAAGGATGACCAGTCTGATATTCCAGGATGTGTGGAAGAAGTAAAATGATTAAAAACGATTAATTAAATGATTAAAAAGCAAATAAAGCAGGAAGCAGCAGGAGCAGGGAAAAAAGCGTCTGCACTCTTTTGCAGGGGGAGGAGCAATCCTTGCAGGGGGAGGAGCAATTCCCAGTGGGTCTTTAAGCAGCTGAGGCCTTTAACCTCACAGGAGATCGGGACGTGTGATCAGAAACTTGCTTTAATCCAAAGTTCTGGATGGGAGTGTCCACGCTGAAGCTGCATCTGAAAGGAGAGGAGTTAGCGTCGGCAGCTTTCTGACCTGCACCCTGTCCACGTGCAGAACCCCCCCAGAGTGTCGTAGTGGGCTTTCACATTAACCCACTTTTGAGCAGATTTTTCCAGGAGATCATCAGAAATCTCTTCATCGTGAAAGATTGTTTCATTTGAAAAATGGAAAATATTTGGTAAAGTGATAAAAAAAGAGAAAAGCAAAGGAAGTTCAATGAATATTTTTTGCAGTATCACCTCCAAGTTATGTCAGAATTCTCCTTGAGGTGCCATGAGTCTGATCTTCATCCACTTTTATTATGAAAATGCCTCTAGAATGAGTTGAAAGTGGATTAAAATTCCCCTTAAAGGCTAAAAAGTGGAAAACTTTTCCATGAAGAGCTAAAAGCGACCACCTGCCGCCCTTCTCTCCCTCTGCTGTGCTGTGGCAGGCAGAGCCAGCCCGTCTATCCGGGCCTGTCCCCCTGTGGATTCAGGCAGTCCTACTCCTCCAACCTCCCCAGCGCCTCATCCTACACCAGGTACCGCAGCCAGCAGGCTGGACCGAGCCAGAAAACCCCCAGAAATGACAGAAAGGCTTTGCATCTTCAGCTCCTGTTTACAGCACATTTAAAAAAAAAAACTCTGATGGAGCAGATTTATCCAACGTCTGCTCTAAATGCTCTGAATGTGCTGTAACCAGGACCGGTCCAGAGTGGAGGCAAACCGAGCCGAGTCGCAAAACCCCCAAATATCTGCTGTTTTCTGCTCTGCTGCTTTGAAGCGCTTCTTTTTTTTATTTGTGTGTGTTCCTGATCCTAAAAACAGAAAGAAATATGTAGCAGAAATGTGAGCCTGCTGGAAGTTTTGCTTTGCAACACTTGATGTTCATATGTGACTGTTTGGGCCCCGATCTCTGCACACACAAACACAAAGTGTGAGTCTGCTTGCTGTACAAAAAGCCTTTCTGTGTCCTGCAGTCTCACATCATATCTGATGGTTGGGATTCCTGCACAGGGATCCATTGGTTTGTTTAACCCTTGTGCTATTCTACGGGGTCAAGAAGAAAAAAGGTCTTGTGGGGTCTAGATGACCCCACTCCCAAAGTTAAAGTGCCTAGGATAACACAAGGGATGAACTTAAAAAAAATGTGTAGAAATAGTTCAAGATGTAGTTTTCAGAAAAGTCTTCTGTCAGCATCTAGGTGGGAAAATCCACGTGTTTGAGTTATAAATTAAATAACTTTTATGGTTATTTTTAAAGGAATTATAAATTGTGCAGTCCCACTTCTTGCTAAAATTGTTTAAGGACATAAACGAAAAACATGTTGAATTCTTTTGTCTTTTGTTTTGCTCTTTTGAATCTGCGCCGCCAGCATTTTTATAACGCTTCAAGTCTTTCACACCTTCACACTGTCAAGGTTCTAAAACGAAGAACGTCTGTCGCTCTACACAAAATCATTTGCGGCTCAATCAAAAAGTCTTGCAGCTTTTGGAGACTTTGTGTTAAAAAAGCCGAAACCAACCGTCCTCTGTGATGCTTGGGTGCCCTCTAGTGGTCACAAGTGTTAATCTATTAGCTGCAAGTACAGAAACTGATTTTTAAACTTTGCTCCTCCTGCCTAAACTAGATGAAATGGCAAAAAAAATAAATAAAACATACATCCAGATATTTTCTGTTTGACTACACAAAGTAGTGGATTTGAACTTCCACACACTCAGTGATCGTCCTGCAGGCTTTTAACGTGCTTTTAGCTCATTGCTTCTGCAGATCTGCTGCGTCTCCTGCTTCAGACCCAATCCGTGTCATCTCCCACCCTGACCCTGCATCTCTCTAATGGGAACTTTTTGTCCTCTTTTCTCCCTCGCACCAGGTTCCCACACTCTCTGATGCTCGGACCATCAGGCATGCACCCCACAGGGATCCCCCACCCAGCCATAGTGCCCCCTTCAGGCAAACAGGAGCACGATCAGTACGACAGGGGCATGTATGTGTAAGTATTACTCCCACACGCGTGCTTCGATCCATTGGTCTGTCACAGTCTGGTGTGCAAATCTCGCTTTTGTTTGTTTTTCTGTCGTCCATCAGGAAGCAGCAGGTGGAGACCAAACGAGAGAAGGAGCCCAAAAAACCCGTCATTAAGAAACCGCTGAACGCCTTCATGCTGTACATGAAGGAAATGAGGGCGAAGGTGATCGCGGAGTGCACATTGAAGGAGAGCGCCGCCATCAATCAGATTTTAGGACGGAGGGTGAGGGATGCACACGACCTAAACACAGAGGCTGCAGTTTTACACCAGCAGATTGTAAAAGAGCAAAGGTGGAGGTCAAAGCCCACTGAAGTGTTTCCTGTACTAACACTGATACAAACAAATGTCTGGAATCATGGCACCTGGAGCTAAAATCTTTAGACGACTTGAAAAAGACTAAAAGAAGACTTGAAGGAGAGTTTAGGAAGACATGAAGGAGACAAAGAAGACTTGAAAAAAATTGTAGAAGACTAAAAGGAGACGTGAAGAAGACATAGAAGACTCAATGAAGACTTTAGGGAGACACGAAGACTTGAGGAAGACCTAAGGAAGAGTTTAGGAAGACATGAAGAAGATTTGAGGAAAAATTGAAAAAGTTTTGAAGAAGACATGAAGAAGAGTCACCATGCCATGATTCAACTTTATAACAATTCTAATTGTCCTATGGGCTTGTTCTTTGGTTCTCATGAGGATTCTCTCTTTCCCCATGACTGCAGTGGCACGCACTGACCCGGGAAGAGCAGGCCAAGTACTACGAGCTGGCCAGAAAAGAAAGACAACTGCACATGCAGCTCTACCCGACCTGGTCCGCTAGAGACAACTACGTAAGCACTGCCCGTTGTTCCTCCTGCTTCCCTGCTGTCCTGCTGCCCTCCACGCCGCTGCTGCATAAATGTGTTCAAAAACAACAGCAGGACGGAGTTTGGGATTTGGGATCCGTATAGTCGTCATTTGGTTGCTGTGGGCACAGGGTGGTTGAATCATATAATGACTGAAGAAAGTAGAACTGTTTTTTGGGGTTTTTATCACAGCTTCACATTTACTTCAAAGAAAAGAGCATGGATTCCTTCTTCAGTTATGAAACATTAATGACAAAATTGAGTTTGGCATAAAGCAGCTCCTAAAAGCTGGGAGCAGCCCCCATATTTAGGCTGATGGGATTTCTCTCTTGTGTCACCACAAGAAGACCAGGACCTGTGTGCTGCATGCGAATAAGATGACTGATGTGGGGATGTGCTGAATCTAGGCTGCTGTGTGCCTCTGACTTCTCAGTTTGCTGTTGAACTCTTGCAGGAGGCGGGCCTTAGCGGGGTCGCAGGGGAAAAGAATAAAGCTGATTGGGTAGGGACTCGTCTTACGGTGAATTTATACCTCTGTGGTGGAAAACCTTTGAGTATGTGAGGAGCTGCATGAAAGGGCTTGTGGGTAATCTCTGTGCAGAGAGGTTTGCATGCAACTTCCAGAAGAAATCTGAATGACTCACACACTCTGAGCCTCACGTACGCCATGGCAGCTTCTGGTGATCAGTCACGGACACATTCTGCAAATTTAAGCCTAAAAGTACAACTACTGCCTTTAAACACAGAGGTATAAATAGGCTCATGTTACCCAACTAACAGATCAGGGATGCATGTTTGGCCTCACTGCCCACATCTGTTCAATAGTTAAGGTTTAGTCCCTGTTTTCTTTGCTGCTTCTCTGTAGACGGCCTGCATGGATAATCTCATGAACAAATTCCCTTTCGTCAAGTTTTGGGTACCAGTCCCACCCCGAGGAGCATGAGTTCGTCCTGCAGAATCCCCTGTTGACGTTGTTAGGCAGAACTCGGCTAACCCGTGAGCTCAGGTGCGGCGCCGCATGCATGCATCAAACAATGCAACTAAAACGACCGCTCTGCAAAAGTTCAGCAGCAGCAGCAGCAAATCAACAGTTTCCAGATATCTGCAGAATCAGCTGAGCATGTCCGGTATGATCGGTATCACATTAGCATTTATGCTGTCAGAGCCAGGCTTGAATTATCTATAGGCGTCTGCAGGAGCCCCCTCCCTCCCTCCACGCCTGCACGCCTCCCTCTTGCCGCTCCAGAGTTTAAAAAAAAAAAAAAAAAACAGTGAATGGGCCTTTATGCACAAATAAACCCCACATGTCGCCCCCACACCTGTGGAGGGCTTCTCCTGCAAGTCACCAAACGAAACAAAACCGCGCATGTAGCACTGTTTGCACACACAGTCACACCTCCACACACACACACACACACACATGGACACCCACAAATGCAAAGAGCTTCATTTGCAAAAACGACTTGTTGTAACCACATAGACAATGCTGAGAGCGAGCGGAGGAGGGGAGACATGGAAGCACAGGCAGCAGATTTCTGTACCCACATCCTTCATCTCAGCCAGATATGAGGCCTCACTTCACCCCCAGCGGATCCCTGAGAGCCGCTCTGATCTTCACCTCAACAGTCGCACGTTTCTAGATCCACCCAGCAGAAACACAAAAACAAACCTTTGTGCCTCTGTGGATCCGTTCAGGTGTCCAGCGGGTCTTTCTGGGAGGACGCCGCGTTTTGCATGAACAGCGTTCACGGTTTCTGATTCTTGCTTTTCTCCTGCTCTATTAAGGCATTGCCTGACCCTGATGCTGGTTCCTCCTTTTGACTTTTTAACATCATTCGACTTTTTTCATATTTATTTTATAAAGAAAAGAAAAAGACAAGTCATTAGAAGAATTTTTCAAGGGATTTATTTTTTAAATTGATGATATTTCTTAGCTTACAAGGAATCCTATTCTCTTTCAGCTTGACGGTGAATTTACTGCAGCCTATGAAACCCCGCAACTCTTCTCACTTTTTGGGCTTTGTTTGTTTTTCTCGCAGGGCAAGAAGAAGAGAAGAAAAAGGGAGAAGCAGCAGGACTCCAACACAGGTAAACATGAGCCTCCTGACGCAGACAGATGACCAGACGCAGATCCTGTGGGTTTCCGAGAGCTGCATTTGCGTTCAGAAGCGCTCCGTCCCGCCGCCTGCGACAGGCAGGATGTGCCTCTAACGTCAAACCGCCCGCCCACTCTACTTTCCAAGTAACTGGAATCAGACGTTTTTATCCCGAAGCGCGAAACTTCACGAGCTACTCCAGACTTCTGCGGAAACCAAAGCTTTACAGAAGTTCTCGTTTGCGCTTGAGCTTATTTTAGCGTTCCCAGTGGTCTTTCCACTATGATGATGCCGTTTTATGATGGGACGTTTTCCAGGACAGTTTCTGTTAAAAAACTGTCTTTGAGTTGTGGTCGTATACGGATCTATTCAGCTGCATGTGGATCATCGGAATGGAGCAGGGAGCTCCGTGCCCAGCTTATGTTCTACATCACAAATGAGCTCTTTTTTTTTTTTTCAAACTGCATTTTTGTCTGATCATGATTCTCACCAAAATGAAAAATGGAACACTCAGAAATGCAAGTTTGAGCTGAACTTTGGTAATATGTGTCCACCATCATCAGAAAAGGGCCTCAACTTGTTGAGTTGGTCGTCAACCCACCTTTGAATTTAGAAATCTAGAGTTTTCCACGTGTACATTTTATTTTTCAAATCACATCTTTTGCTACTTTTGCGAACGTATCCCTCTTTATTGTGTGGACAGATGGAGGTAGGGAAACACTGTCCATTATAGTCAGCTGATTTATATGTTTGCCCATGAAAAAAAAATGTCTTTTTTTCGGTCTTGCAAGAAAAATAATCTTATCGAGAAAATGTTTCCGTTTTTTCTCAAAATAATAATTCTTGTGATCATACAGTGAGGTAGAATGTTCTAATATTGGATTATTTGGATGAGGAAAAACAACAGTGGGCTGAACTTTATAAAATTTGAATGGATTTGGCATTCATTCTTGTTTGTTTTTTTGTTTGTTTGTTTGTTTGTTTGTACACATATTTGCACTGTTCAGTACCCAGGTATTTCTCTCGGACTCACACCAGGTCAGATCGTTCAAAATGAACCAATATCGACAATAAGTTGTATTATTAACCACAAATTATGATATGATCGAATCGTTGTTAAAAGGAATCGTTACACCCCTAATATTTAACCAAAAATGTAAGAATTTGCAAATCGGAGGATCTTAGTCTCTGTTGTCATGATGATCTGCCTTTTTTAAAATAATGTTGTAAGCTTAGAGGTGGACTTCCATTTCTAAGTTTGTGTCTAGGAAGAAAAAGAAGAATTCCTGCTTGTTTTCTGTCTCTTCCTCCACATCTGCTGCCTGCTTTTGGGGCTGATTCTCCTGATGAGCGCAGATGTTGCATTGCAATGTCGACTAACAGTTTTGCTGGACGGCCTGCTCTGGTGCTCTGTGGTCCCCTTTCTAACCTTTTCTCCTTTCCTGGCTCCTCTCTGCTCCTCCTTGTTTTGTGCATGCCGCTCTCTGCGATCAGACCCGGGCTCTCCTAAGAAATGCCGGGCTCGCTTCGGCCTCAACCAACAAACAGACTGGTGCGGTCCTTGCAGGTTTGTACCAAACTTTTGCCCCTAAACCCCAGATTTCATTTCCTGGATCCGACCAACGTCCCAAAATGTTAGAGTCCCACTCCAATCTGATGTAAAAGTGTAACAAATACGACCTTTTCTCATCTGCTTCTGATTCACAGCAGTAATAAATACTCAGAATTGCAATTTTAGGCTTAATTTTCTTAATATATGTCCTCCATCATCAGAAAAATGCTGCAAGAACATGTCAAAAACACAAATTGTTTTCATTGGAGTGGTTCTTTACCTCTGGGGCTTTTCATTTGTAAAGCACAGACCTAACTGCATAAATGAAGTTCCATAACTCATAAGCCCCACCCCTAAAGAAGTCATTTGTGAAGCTCTGCATGCTGTCTGTCACTAACCCGCCACTCTGAAGAAAGACTGCTGCAATAAGTCCATACATTTGCAACACAACGGTTTGGTATCGCTGGGAATTTGGCTTTTATGTAACTAAAGAACTAAGCCAACAATGACATTTTTTTCTTTCTATTGGCTGTGATGTCACAGTCAAAAACAGCTCAGTGGTCGACCTTTTCTCAGATGAACGAAACACAGAAAAGGGTTACATTTTGATTCATTTGCAGGGAGAGACGTTTCCGCCAAACGTTGTTGAGATTTGATCCCATGTTTCTGGCAAATTGGCAATAATTCCTCCAAAAAGACGAATTAAGATTCTAAAAGATGAGGGACGAACTTTTAAAGCAAACGTGACGGCACTCATGAAACTACCAGTTCAAAAACATCACAAGTATAATCTGTTCTTAAACTTAATAGTTTTTGGACTGAAATTTTCAAAATAAAAGTTGTTCAATTCTTTTTTATGCTTTTCTTGTATCTTAGCTAAGTTTTAAAAACTTTAACTTTCGTGTTTGAACAACAGAATGAAAAGATTTTTATCACTAGTTTTGGATGTGGATGAGGGGGAAACATATCTGTTATTTTTCTGAAGTTTCAATTTAATATTTAGAGTAAACAATAAAATAAGATATTTTTGATTTACAGAGTTATCTGTTCTGCAGATTAATGTCAAAAATAAAATTTAGAGCTCTGAAACTCAAAACAATTTATATAGATATATAGATCTGCTACTGGTTTTAAAAGCTAAAAACTGTTTTTTATATGAATATCTTTTTTTGGGAAAGCCCGTATTGTGATTTAAATTATTCGTTTTAAACTAAATATTAACAAAAGTTGTAGATGTCCTTCAAAGAACCCAATAAAGGCCACAAACCTGAGGTCTGTGTCACAAAAGCTGCTGATATTTTTGTAAATTTCCTCCGTTTGTAGTGATGCATGTTCAGTTTGTGCGCTTGCACGCCGACGGCATCACAGCAGGACTCGGGAATGTGTGTGGTTCTGCAGAAAGACTTTCTACCACCACAGACCTGCAACAACCCCGTCGTCTTCCCCACTACCACGTCATGGAAATCGGAGTGTTTCGGTTTTTAAGAGAACAAAGAGGGCTGAGTGTGGTTTGAGCAAATCCTTATCACCACAGTTCAACACACACACACTCCCTGCAGCGTTGCATTTTGACGGCATTCTTAAGCCCATCTGCTTTCAACTTTCTCCATTCATGCGATGTGGTGAGAGGCGCCTTTTGATGGTGAACTCTGACATTTAGAAATCACTTTCTATCGCAGTCCTGCTCCCTTCCTCTCCCTCTGTGTCTAAATATGGTTTAGCGCCTTTCCCTGCGGTTAAACCTGGTGACTCATATCATGTTCTGGTAATGATCACGGGATCCTGTTAGGCGCTTTGATGCTGCACTCAGCGGTGCACGAGTCTTCTTTTAAGTACAACACCTCACAAAGACCGGCAGGTCATCATGGCTGCCGTGAGATCCAACTCCTTCCAGGTGTTACTCCGTCCCTCTGGGGGGTTTTGTCAATCCTCTCAAGGTTTTAATATTTCCTTTTTTTGTTTTGTTTTTTGCACTACCCCATAATTTGAGGGAAAATTTCTACATAAACGCTTTTTTTCATTTATGTTTTTTTTTGTATCCATAATTTCAATTTATGAAGTGATTGCATAACAACAAATTAAAAAAGAAAAGAAGATATACGTGTATTTCTACTGACGTCAGAGTATAAACAGCTCAGTGGATGACGTTTACTCAGATAAATGAAGCATTAAAAACAGAAAAAAGGTTTTATTTTTTAAATTCATTAGCAGGGAGAGACTTTTCTGCCCAAATGAATATTTCTACCAGACTAATATGAATTCATATAAAAAGAGAAATGAACGTAAGTTTGGATCCTCAGAGATGAGACTTTTAAAGCAACCGTGATGTGAATCTTGAAAAATTCAAATCTTACAAAAATATTACAAATATTCTTCAGAGGCTCTCCATTTTTAAACTTGGACTGAAAATTTAAAAATAAAATGTTTTAACATTATTTTATGTCTTTTGATCTTCTTGAAAGTTGGAATTGGTTTATTTCAACCAATCAAAATAAAAAAAACTATAGTAGACAAACAAAAGACATGAATATCTAATACATAGATATAGAAAATTAGGATGATTAGTCATGAAGAGAGACCAGATAAAAGGATTTCTGATCAAATTCAAACTTTTATTTAGATAAATTTCATGTGAATGTTTGTGTTTTTCCTCAAACCAGCATCCAATAAGTTCTGCAGGAATTTTCCTAACTTTCATTTCTACTTTTAACCCTGGAGAAAACAAGAACAGATTTCTTCTGGGCTTTCAAAGTTAAGCTGACAAGTTGTTTTTTCTTTTTTCAGTTTGGGCTGCAGCAATTACAGCTGCCAAAAAATGTCAAATAAATATATATATATTAAAAAAGTTAAGAACAAGAGAAAAAAATCACTTTTTGCCAAATCTGACCCCTTGACCTCTCCAGGGTTTAAAACAAGTTCTTAGTGTTTTGTAAGCAACTCATGTTTGTATTTTTAGGCTTTTCGGTAGAAAAGGTGACACGCCGGTCCTTAAATTAGTGATTTGCCTAACAGGAAGTGGGCCGAGGGCTTGTTAACATGCATTTCTAGCATCAGAGCATCTCAGTGTGTGTAGTTTTGTGCCGGTGGCCGTTTGTTGGTGTGATCATTGACCTGACTGCACTGTGACTGAGGCCCGCTGACGTTTCCATCCACGCTTTATTCACAGATAACTCTCTCTGACTGTTCTCAGGAGGAAAAAGAAGTGCATTCGCTACCTTCAAGGAGGAGGCTGCCCCAGCCCATCTTCTTCAGATATAAGTGCTATAGACTCTCCCCCCTCCCCTTCCCCCGCCCGCCATCGCCTTTACCAGCACCCCCCCTCTCCGGGCTACTCGCCGCCACCCTCCTCCCCGTCGACACGCCTCCCCTTGCCTTCGCACGCCCGCTCGCACTCGCGCCTCCCCGCGGAGCCCTCCGCTGACAAACGCAGTGACCCCCGCCCGCCTGCAGCCAAACTCGCCCACACGCTCCTGGAACTGTCCAAGCAGACGCACTGCTCAAGGGCGCTGTCGGCCGCCAAGGTGGCGGGACTCTCCCTCAAAGTGTTGACAGAGACTCAGTGATCAGCGCCCGCCTCCTCCTCACATTTGTCAGTATTACATCATCGTCATCATCATCTCTGCTGGATCCAGAGGACTTCCTCGTTAGCTGCTCCATCCTTAAATCTCCTCCTCATCTTCATCACTAGATGCACGTGTGACAAAACAGTAATTCTTTGAACAGAAGACCCATCTTGGGTTGTATTTTGGTAAAGTGGGGGCGTTGGTAGAGAGAGACACGCTGGAACCAGCTTCTCCACATCTGCATTGAGTTTAAACCTTAAAGTAGAACTGCACCACTCTAGCCTCTAAAGTCCATTTTTTAGAGTCAGATCAACCCACACAACTTTACGTTTTTATCAACAAAAAGACAGAAAAGATTAGTTTCAATTGAAAGCAAACTAAAGTTTACTTCCAATTATAAAAACTGCCCCCCCCCCCCCCCCGAAATATTTCCATTATCTGCTCAGAGCAAACCATTACATCATGAGAGTGGAGCACTGATCATTACAACCTCAGATTACAAAAGGGAAGGATTATTTCTTCTTTTGTCCTTTTTACGGAGACCCTTCTTTTCTGGATTTTGTTAGTTTTTGTAACCAGCTGTGCGACTGACTGTATTCGTGATTCAAGCATTTAATGCAGTTAAAAAGACAATTCCAAGTAACTTTTTTCAAGGCACTTCAGGCTGTCAAGCTTCAGGTTTAACTAAAACTTTTACTTCCATCTTTCTTAAATTCCCTTTTATTTTTGTGTGTATAATTTTAATGTTATTTTTTTTAAATCAAATTTCCCATTGACCAATCAACAGCTCCAAAAACAAATCTGAGACCAAATGGGTGATATTGTATTGCATTCTGTTGTAAAGTCTTATATTGTAATGACACTTTTTGTATGTTTTTAAGAAAAAAAAGGAAATGACCAAAAAAAATGAACTCTGTTTCAAACCTTTTTATTTTAAAGCAGTGTTTTTTGTCTAATAGTGAATAACTGTTTTGGGGTCAGATGTTACAGCAGCAGTCAAACTATGTATTGTGTTTAATCTGCATGTTTGAACCTTCCACACTTTGAGTTCAAAGGCTTTAAGAGAGAATGATTTTGGATTTTTCCGCCAGCAGATGGCGCTCTTATGCTAAAACGCTTCCTTTCAGGACATTTGAGTTTTTTATGTTGTTTTTTTTTTTTAAGCCTTGAACCCTGGTGTATTGCTAGTATGTTTTTTGTTGGATGTAATAAAATATAAATATCTCTTTTTGACTGAAACCCTAAATCCCGTCAGAGATTGTTTGTTTGGAAGCATCAAGACACAAAACACACATTTGGTGGAGTAGGTTTGGTTTATTCCTTCATCCCCTAAACCAGCATCAGCTCATCTCAGAAGGTTTCCAATTCCACACATGACTCAGGAAGGAGTCGCCGGACGCCGTAAAGCCGTCTCCACTTCACACAGCTTCCTTTAATCAGGCTTCACAAAACGGTACATTTACAGAGCAAAGAAACCAACATTCACCCATGACTTCTCATTTTCAAAAAAACTTGTTTTATTTCTTTCAGCTAACCTAAAATACAACTAGCATGTCCAGTAAAAAAAAAGTAATTTTTAATAGGAGTACAAATTGCTGACTGTTTTCTGTCAGTGCTCAATGTGAGTTTGTGAAAATGCAAAAGAGCCTTTTAACTTTAATTTACCAACACCACACAGGCAAATTAAAATGGTCATGCAGTTATAGGAGAATAGAAATAAAGGGAAGCGGGGTTTAAGGTGTGGGGAGGGGGGATGTGGCTCTAAATATACTAAATATTAACAAATATGAACATGGCCAGTGCAACCAGTTAGCAGGGACAATCCTTTTGGATGTGGTAGTGTTGAGGAAAACCCTGTTACTTCTCTTCACACCACTGGTTCTCTTTGCGTACCTGTGGACAGAGGGGAACGGTGAGCTTTCAACGCTTTCGTTAGCCCTGAGCTACACTCCCATGCAACACATTCATATAAAATATATCGTGCAATACTTTTCTCTCCAACAAGAAAAAAAACAAAGATGGAATCAGTACCTGGGCTTCCTCCTCCTCTGTGAAATCATTTTTGATGTTGAAAGTCTTCCTGATCTCCTCTGGGGTTTTGCCTTTAATCATGTTGGCCACCGTCTTGCAGGTGACATCTAACAGACCTTTGATGTCCAAATAGTTGGCAGCCTAAACAGAAAGTAAATAAACCAAATGAAACCATTAAGAGATGAAAAGGACGCAGTCGGCAGGAACAGGCAGACTGACTTGACCTAAAGCAGGAAAGAAGTTTAGGATGAAAACTAGACCACAGACACAAACAAACAACTTTGACTTTATGCTTCATGGTGACATTCTGCATGAGAACCAAGATGGAGGATTTTTCTTTAGGACTTTGTTGCACGTTCTCGTACGGGGTTGACCTGTACGGGGGTTGGAGGGTATTGAGTTGTCCGGGCTGTAGAGGGTCCTAGAGAGGAGTGGCCGCACCCTGAAGGGAACACAGGTGTGTCTTGTAGTTCCCTTAAGCCTGGCTGGGGTCAGGAACCCATGGCTCACGAGCCACATCGGGGTGGGGGGTGGGCCGTATTAGCGATGCTCGAAGAAAAAAGATCTGCTCCACTATCGGTTTCCTATTATCTGTTATATCACAGAGTTGGTACCAGCCGGAAACCTGTGAACTGCCTTAAACTCACCACGCATCAACCAGACAAGACCATCAGCAAAACCACCACGCAGCCCCAGAAGTCACATTAATGCTAAGAAATACTCATCATTTATTAGCAACAGCATGATGTAGCGTCCCTGTCCCACACTGAGGCACGGAGACCTAATCTCTTTTAAAGTTCTTTATTCTGGTTACTGTAGGCCGTAACCAACGCCATACAATTTATTTAGCAACTCCTGAATCTCTCCCACCGACAGAACTCCCCCAACTTTTTAGTCCCTCCTCCCTCACCAGCCCTCCTATTTCCCTTATTGGGCCCATAGCTGAACCCCATTGGTCCAAACTCCCCAACGACAGGCTGAGCGACAGAACTGAGGGCCAATCAGCATCTCTGCTTGATGCGTTCATGAACTCTGGAACTTAGGACGCGACCCAACAGCCACCCAGTCTAACTCAGCCCTCTACAATTACAATGTTATTGAAAAGAATCCACAGACTAATTGTAGTTTAGTTTTAAACATATTGTCTGGCTCTCACAAAATGACATTTAAAAATATGTGGCGTTCATGGCTCTCTCGGCCAAAAAGGTTCCCGACCCCTGCCTTATGGGATGTCATGAATGTCACTGTCGTGTATCAGGAGGTTTTTGTAAGGATAGTGTAAAATACACACACGTCAAATGGGTGAAGCAGTAACACGGTGCCCTAACTCCACAGTCTAGTCGTCAGAAAGGCGCAAGTACTGACCCGCTAGCAACCTCAGGCTGAGGCCGCATGTGTTCAGGTGTACACATAAACTATGCAGTGGTCGTCTAATTTCCTATATTCTAACAGTCAGGCTGCACTGCAAGGAGTGAGCATTTATCACTTGAACATCACTGACAGGCCTCTTGCGCAGTGATCAGGGTTAGGAGGGGCTGGAAAAATCTGTATGACACGCCTGCACCCCACTTACTTCATCCATATGCATTTTTTAAGCCTTCGCTACAATCTTTCACCCGCAGCATGTCTACTAAAATAGAAAAAAAAGGGCATGAACATTTTCACCCAGTGGTCTAGGACCTTAAATTACTTGCGGGCCACCTCCCCATTATTTTGCCCACAGAAAGCCTAAAACCAACCATAAGGACAGTTGTGAGTAAGGCGTTACTCTCAAGTTAAAAAAAATACTTTTACTAAATCATTTAGAAATTACACTCCAAAAAAAAAAAGATTTTCTTTCCCCCTTTTGTAAGACAGAAGACTTTGTTTTTAATCAATACCATGGAGTTGATTTAAACAGCCCCGTCTGCCCCAAGAGTAGCTCTCTGTCCTGAGCAGTGCTCACCTCAAAACCCAAAACTTGGATGGTTCTTTCAACTTCAATCCAAGATTTGAGCTAAATGTAGCAACCATTTGTGCTTGGAAACAAACTAAGCATGTATGTGTGTATTGGGGGGGGGTCTTTTCTGGAGTTACTCGTGACTCACTTCCTGGAATGACTGGATCTTCCAGCAACCGTTTCCCAATCTCTCCTGGGTTCTGCTCGGGTTACCTCTCACATCACGTCACATGGCTGGTTTGTGAGAACCACTACCGGCTCTCTGACCGCTGACGACCCAACGGCATTAAAAAAACATCTTCCAGCTGTTGCCTGGCAACAAATGTTTAAATCATTTGTTACCCAAACAAAGGAGTCAGTTATAAAAAAAAAAACTATTAAAAATACTCTTAAAAAATAAATCTAACAAGAAGAAAGCCAACTGCAAAACCGAGAAAACTTCTATAAATATAAGTGACTGTGTTGATAAAATACTAAATATTTGGTTTGATTTACTACTTTTGATGTTAACCATTTCAGTGATGCAGCCTCACAATTTACTGAGAAGACCAAAAAGACAGCAAAAACAAAACCATCTTTAACGGTGCGGGAAGGTACAGCTGGACTTTGGATTTAGATAATGATCCCTGGTGTCTGCCATCACTAGTAGTAGTTTTATTTAAAACACTAAGGCTGGTACCCAGGTGTATTTGAATGTATTACCAAAAAAACAGCAGTATTTTCCCATTCTGTTCTTGTTTCGTCACACATGGAAGGAAAACACTTTTCTCCTTTAATCAGTCCCAGAACTCTTTCATCCAGCAAGTGCAGCAGTCAACAAGTGCTAACAGGGCATTTTACCTTTTGTTTAACGATTAGACCAAACAGAATTTATCATTTTAACTAGGCGTGTTTTTTAATGAATAAACTATGGCTGGGCTGATTAAATCGATTCATCGATCCAAGCCTAATGGATCAATAATCGATCCATTAAATTAGAGATCAATCTTTTATGCCTTGCCTTTACCGGTGACCTAACCCATAACAGCAGTAAACCCAAAGTCTGCTAGCTTGATGCTAACGTAGAATGGAAGATACTAACGCTTGTTCGACCGAAACTTGCATTACTGCCTAAATGAACAGCCTTATACACTCACAGGAAGGAACGAAACTCCCAAAGGCTTCCAAGGAAACATTTTTTTAAAGTAACTCTTTGCTCAATCTTCTGGAATATAGTGTAAGGCTCTAGCGCGAGCTCCACCTAGTGGACAAACTGAAACACCATGCAGGGGGGCAGAAAATAATGATCTGCACATTTTTGTTGGAGCTTCTCCATTTGAGAAACCATGGAACACTGAGCCCTAAAATAAACTATGTCAAAACGATGGTTAATGTGCTAAATCTGAAATGTACTGACCAGAATGAGCTCAAACAAGGTGCCTTGGTCCACTTTAAGAAACTCCTGGTCCCACACTGGGATATCATCTGTCCTCTTCTCTTTGTTCTCGTCATCTTCAGGAGGAGGGGGGTCATCTTTGTGATGGGTGCACCACTGAATCACCTAATAATGACAGACAGTCATATTAACTAGCATCCATTTATTTCACATTTATTCAAAATGTAAAATTTTTTTTAAACATTTCCTTATTTTCAAAAGAACATCTCAAAAGTGTTGTTTTTTTCTATTTAATGCTTTTTTTTCTAAATAATTTTTCAATTAAATGTGAGAAAAGGTAGAAAGAAGCTAATATAAAAGGTGAAAAAAGGAAACTGAGCTCTGGAACAGTGAGATTCCTTTCACCATTTAAACTGACTAATCACATTTGTGAGTTCATAAAACTGCACAACTAAGTCAATTAAGACCCACTCAAAGATAAGTTGTTAAAAGGTCAAACTTCTCAGAATTTGCAGCAGGTTACTTTAAATTTCATTTCAAACCTCAAATGTATTTAAAACTTAAGCACTTAACTTAGTGTTCACTATGCTAGAATTATTCAATCACCACAGGTTAATTATAATTAAATGACCCAAGCGCATTACAAATTAAATCCTTGCTTCTGTACCTTTTTGAGAATGGCGGCATTTACATTAGGCAGGGGAACTGGGTCGTCGTCTCCTTCATCATCCATCCCCAAATCTGTCCAAATGAATTTAAAAATGAGTCAAAACTAAAGCTCCCGAGGCTGGCAGCAGACTTACTGGTTTAATTTAAATTGTGCAAATTCCACTGTGTCTTACCTTCTAACATGGTCTTGATGGTGACTGACTGTTTAGCTATCTCAACGTCCACCTCAAAGATTTCTCCATCAGAGCTCTGCAGCTTTATCGTGGGCATAATCTGAAGAAAAAAAAACAAACAAGTAATGCATTTTAACATTGACAGATATAACTTAAGGTTAGCGAGTAATGACGTCCAACATGTCAAGCAGATGCTGCTACACACAGGTTTACGTAGTCCTTATCATTATTAAGTTTTCACCTAAAAACAATGTAAAATGTATTTTTGTTGCATTGACTACTTGGGATTAGCATGTAAACAAGAGCTAGCTAAAGCTAACATTTACGTGAACCGGGAACGCGTTCAAATTTGTCATCTTAGTTGTCGTGGTTCTATTTTAATTGACGTTATTTCTACTACAACGGTTAAAGATTAAATGTTAATCACGAAAAAAAATGATATGACGACGTTAACAGTTATGCTACTTCGGTGCTACTTCACAATGCAGGCAGCTTAGCTAAAGCGCTAACATAGCTACTAGACAGTTAGCATCTACATCGAGGCGCTTAAATGACTACGTAAATCACACGCACACGCCCGTTTGACCTCAAATCTCACGCGTAACACGTGTACAAAGACATGTTCGCTGTAAACAGATACCTACTGTGATTTTTGACGGAAATTCAGAGGCGAAATTCCCCTGTAGTTAGCGGAACGGGCCTTACAGACGCGTAACTCCCGAGAGCAGTTGGAAGTATCTGGATGGAAGGAAGGTGGGGGAGTCTTCTGCCGCCTACAGGCGAAAGGGCGTCATGACAAGAGAGGAAAGGGAGGGACTGCCGCTCTGCTGGTTAGGTTCTACAAATAGCCTGTGGTAGTCCGATTATTATTATGTAATGCTTTTGTTTAATATAATAGCATAGATTAGTATATTAAAATAAATGTTAGTAAAATTATTTAATGTTTAAAAAAATCCGTTTGACTCCACGTTTTCTTTTTCATCAACATGTTTGTACTTAAATCTTCTTTTAAATTACTGCTTACTAGTATAAAGATTTTAAAATGCGACTTAATCAAAAATAATAGTGCAAAAATATGCTATTCATGCAAACCTTTCCAAGTCTGACCTATATTTTTGTTGCGTGTATTAACACCTTTTGACCGCATGGTGGCGCCTGTTCCTTTCGACGTGTCCATTCGAAGTTTCCAAAGCCAATTTTATGACCCACTTTATTTCATTTCATTTATTTTTGCAATATAATAAACGCAAATCAATTTAACTTTACTCCACCCCATCTAATTGCCACCTTTTTAAAAATTTCAGCAGCATAAAATAAACAAAAACATCAATAAGTCACCTTAATCTTTATTGTTGAAATTTCCTATTACATAATATAGAATTCATGAATGAATGAAATTGAACATCCGGTATCTTATAAACCAAACTGCATATATCAGTCTAAAAAGTTAGGACAACAAAGCCTTATGTATAGCTCGATTTAGGGGAATTTTATTGATTTGCAATATTTATAAAAACAAAACAGTGTGAATCTTTCATGTTTTTTTATAACTTACATTTCTTTAAATTTACAAAAGTGCAAACAGAACATACACATTTCTCCTTAATATAAGCCAAAGCTGGTGTGACTCAAAGTGCCAAAAATGAAATCTTGGACATTGGTGCCATTAGTCCAGCTACGTGCAAACAAAAGAAGGAATTTACACATGACTTAAAGAGGAAAGGGGATATTTAGTACAGTCGTCAGCACTGATTATTAAAATGGTAATGGCACACACCCTTTGGTCCACCCACAGACACAAAAATGCTTAAATAGGTCTAAGTGTGGATATACAATGTGCACTGCTGTGACGCTCCGAGCGGTGTCCCAGGATCCCATTCCACATTTGTGTTATTTTCAGGCGTATATGCCATTCTAGGCCTGGACTGTACGCATGGGTCTAATGTTAGAGTTTACAGGAAGTAGTCTGGGGTGCGGCGGGTTACATGGGGTTCCCCTCTGCGAGGCGCAGGATCAAACTGCAAGCTGCAGGATGAAGGGAAAAGTATTTTAAGACGTGCAACAGTTACAATTTCCACCTTAAACTATTGCGTCTGATGTTTTTAATTTATGTACTTACAAGGAATATTTGAGGGTGTCATCTAGTTCCATAATAGCTGCCTGGTTGCCACAGCGATAACAGTAGTTAGGAGCGCTGAATATCGTCACCACGTTCCTCTCATGGCACCAGTTGTAACCCTGAGGAGAGCAGATTTGTCATTTACAGGAAGAAAATGATCCAAAACGGACTAACACAAGTTCTACTGTTTGTCTTAATAAGCTCAAAATAGTAAACATTTTCCAGATGAAAGGTAAAAATAAATAAATAAATAAATAATCAAAGTTAGGTCAAAGTTAGGTTTTTTGAACTATGCACACCTCCATGACCAGCTGGTGGGCTCGAGAGACCAGTGTGAGGCGGTTCGCGTGGTTGAAGGTCTCAGATATGTCCTGACCAAAAGTGTAGCCGGCTCCTCGGGGAGAGATGCCCCAGCCACCGCGGTCGTCAGGGTCCGACCACAGCAGGTCGCACATGGGACCCTGGAAACAGAGATCACGGGTTAGAACTGGAACAGGCCAGCTCAGAATTCTGAGCGCAAACACATTCAACAGGCTAATTATCCTGATGGTGTTTTATTTGTAGTTAAAAACTAAACACAGTAGGCGTAAATAACCACTCTGATTAGTTTCTTGATCTATTTTAAAAGATTTCCCAGTGGTCTTTTCATTATGATTATGCTGTTTATAGCCTAAATTTTAAAAAGCTGCGTTTTTTTCAAGGACAGCTTCTGCAGAGCAGCTGTAGTTCTTTATTGAGCCGTAAAGGTTTGAGCCAGACGCCAGCTCAGGCAAGGAAAACAAAGGCGTACATGGATCTAGTCGTCTACAAGTGTTGGAGCAGAGCGGAGCCGGGAGCTTGTGGCCCCGCCCACAAATAGGCTCCTTTTCAAATGGCCTTTTTTCATAAAGAAATATTCAGAAATGCTATTTTATTCTTAATTCTCTCAATAAATGCCCTCCATTAGCAGAAAAAAAAGCCACCAGAAGATGTTTAGGTTTCGACTTTTACCTCATGTGGCACCTCCTGCAAACGGTCCAAAGCCCTGATGTGATCCAATGTATCTATGGACGGGGACAGACCTCCATGAAGGCAGAAAATCTGATGAAATAACAGAGAAGTTCATTAACTCACAAAATTAGCTCTCAAGATTTCCAGTTTAAAACAAACATCTTAAAACTACCTTTACTAGGTTAAATGGCAAGACAGAGCCAACCCAGTCTGTTGTGACTGTTTTGATTTCTATCAGGGGTTCCTCACCTGAGAGTCTACCAGGGCAGTGAGGGGCAGGTAATCAAACAGGTCTGTGAAGTACTTCCAAACATTAGCATTTCCATATTTCCTTAAGCACTCGTCATAGAAGCCGTAAACTTGTGTGATCTGTCTGCTCTCGTGGTTCCCTCTGAGGATTGTGATGCGCTCCCGGAATCGTACCTGCAATGCAAACAGAGAAATCTAATTCACCTGAAAAACAATCACGAAACCGTCATTTGAAAACACCTTTTCTTTTTTCAAATAAAAAGGGGTCACAAGTCTTCGATGACTCACTTTTAGTGCTACAAGTAAAGTGACGGTTTCCACGGAGTAGTACCCTCTGTCCACATAGTCCCCCATGAACAGGTAGTTTGTGTCGGGAGACTTCCCTCCGATCTTGAACAGCTCCATGAGGTCGTGGAACTGGCCGTGCACGTCACCACATACCGTCACGGGACATCTCACTTCCTGGACGTTTGATTCCTTCGTTAGAATCTCCTTTGCCTGAAAAACAAACAAGAAAAAGAGTTGATAGTGTCTTGTATAACAGAGAGACAAGACGTTGAAATGTGCAGATTATTTGGAGTTTATATCTGATTGAGCAACACTGCAAATGCGTTACAATCCACAAGAGGTGTGTTTGGGCAAATTCCTACATGGTTCCTTCAGGATGCAGCATTTCCTGTCAATGACATTGCAGCTAGCATAAATGCTTTCTTAAGGCTGCGCTTGTGTCCTTCTTGCTGTAGAACAAACAGAACTGGTCGTGCTCAAATACCACCAGAAATAAATGAAAATGGGGCCCCCGAAAGCTAAAACTAGGAGAGACGTTAGCATTTTAAAATGAAAAACAACGAACTCATTTCATTGGGCTCAACGTATTACATGTGTTATGGCCATAGCTGTTAAACACTCAGAAAAATAGAGCTTTAGGCTGGGAAAAAAGTATATTTGGACTGTTATTGCTTCCTCCCACAAAGAGGAGCGGATGCAGAGTCTGAGTCAGTCTGCAAATGTTCAAAGTACAAGTCCTTGACTGTAAGGCTGCTTTTACGCTGAGGTGGCCTAAATCAACTAAAAATAGACGTATGATTTAAACAAATGTGGAGATTGAAATCAGAGTCTATTCTCAGAGTTTATTTATGACAGGTTTATGTGAATTAAGGTTTGGTACCAAGACTAAGCAGGGCTGAAACTAAGAGGCAGGACATGTGCAGGACTGGCCCTGAAGCCGGGGTTTTTGACCCGTTCTTAGAGACCAACGTTGCATGACTGTCTCCTTCAAAGCTCTTTTGTATATCCATGTGGACAATCCATGCTGGAGGTGTGATGTTTGTCAGCATTTACACGATGCTTCTCCGACAAAACAACGAAGCAGGCAGGCTGGGACTTGGCAGCGATGCAACGCTGCACACTGCTGACCTATATTCCACGTATCCGTCCTGTGGCTTTACCACCCTTTCAGCCGCCAGTCAGGATGGCAGATTGACCAGAGCTGGTGCCTCCAAAGCAATTGAGTCACTAAGCCTGATGGAATATTCTAGACGTCTGCAGTAAAGGGGAACAGCAGCATGCACGTTTTCAATCCACCATTTGGAGCCACATAAAAGGAAAAACTAAGTGGGTCAGGTCAGCCTTCACTGCATTCTTCTGCTCTTCTAATTACTGCTAGTAATAGTAACAGTTCACTTGAGTACAATCACCACCGAGTTGCCTCTGGGCAAAACCAAAACGGATCATTAACAGTTAAACACATTTGGAAATGATTTAAAACAGAAACCACTAACAGTACCGTAAGAAGATTCCTGTCTTGTTTTGTCCTCTTTCCATCAATGTTTGAACATTTGAAACCACTTTTGCACTGATTTCCCTGAAACAATCAGATCCTCTTCTTTAAGTATATCTACAAATATGAATGAATGCCTGACACAATCAAAAATAACATCCTTAATCTGAATACAACACGTGTTGTGCTTTCTTGTTGAGAACTGTCAGCTGTTTAGCTTCATTTCACTTCAAGGCTTCTTTTCTTCTGGAATTGTATTTTTCATACAAATAACTCCACAAACATGTAGATTTAACTCCAGCACTGTTGGCTTTGTTTGGTCAAAAACAGTCAACCTCCGCCGTTGGTTCACCTGCTTCATTTTGGGATGACGTAACCTCAGAAGAACAATGAAACACCATGCAGGATTACTGTTATCTAATCCATTGCATAAACCCAAAGACAGTGTGACCTGCTGCTTTTGTCAGCAGTACAGCTTCCCACTGAAAGACAGGCAGGCAGATGAGGCACCAGGACCCCACCTGACCTGTGGCTAACAGGGAGGCTCCAAACCATAGATGTGCTAAAGTTTGTCAGACAGCACACAGGCCAACCAGAGATGCTCTAATAATCCCATCAATGCATATGCTGAGAATCTCCAACCACAAACCATGATCTCATCTGAAATGTTTACGTCCAGAGTTTAGCATCGCCGGCTAAACCACAGCCGACATCCACATCAGCAGAGGCAGACTGATGGAATGCTGACACACTTCAGAAAACGATCATTCCAAATACAAGAATAACGACCAGTGTCTAAGTCCTAGGGCTGGGCCATTGATCAATTTAATGGACCAATTTAAACTGGTTTCTGGCTATTTATTTGTTGGAAAATGGAGATTTTATTTTCTCAGCTCTCTGCTCTTTTGCGCTCTGTTGTTGGGAGTCAAGTCGCTCCGCCGGTCTCTCGCAAAGTGCAGATGTGAAAACAGCAGCAAGCAAAGAGGAGCTACTTCAGTGAGACGAAAATGAGGCTTTTTTCAGAAAGAAGACAGAAACAAAAACTGTTGTTTTTATCTGATGTTTTCATTATATTGCGACTTCCTCCCAGTTTGCATTTAACGTAATATCATTTTTAAAATAACACCAATAGATTTTTTTGAATGTAAAATGATGGAACATTTGCTTGGTCGATTTTTTTTAAATCTAAAATCCCTTTCGAAGGCATTTGCTACCAAAGATGCTCTGCCGTGTGCGTTCTAGTATTTCCATTATGGGATGCTCACAAAACATCTGATGCATTGATCTACAAACATTTTTACAACTTTTTTCATCTTGTGCAAGTCAAATTCTCAAAGGAGATGTTAAAATAAAGTAGTTTTTTTAAAAAAATATGTTCCATTAATTGTATTTCTTTAAAGAGAGTAAAAGCAGGGAGAGAGAAAAAAACAATTCAAATCGAAATTTGGAAATGAAAGGAATCAGATTTTATTTTTTGGCCATATCGCCCCGCTCTACTAAAACACCTAAAACATGTGATGCAGCTCCTCCAGGTAAAATGCTGACCATGCACAGCAAAGTAGAGCTTTATTTGTTTTGATTTTTAAAATAGCGTTTTCACACAAACACGAGTTACATTAAATCCTCCAACGCCAAGGCACGGAGGTATTCCATCCTTCTAATATTTACACCTGACAAATCTGTAACTGTTTAGGTTTAAAGAGTCAAAAATCCCACAGCTTTCTGTAGATGTTTTCCATTCAACAAAAAATAAAAAGGGACAGTGAAGGTAGAAAACTACGGTGGCCCTGAGGTGCAAATCACTCAATGCAAAAACATAATGAAGATCCCAACGTCTGCTCAGCTGTTAGACAGGACAAGTTAAAAAAAAATTATAATACAAAAAATAAAAAATAAATAAAAGATCCCAGCAACAAATAAAAATACATTTTGAAAATCAAAACACAATTCAAAAAAGAAAAAGAAAAAAAGAGACAAAATACCATCATCATCAAATCAGTGAGATCCTATTTTGTTTCCTTTTTTAACATTTAATTTTGATTCCTGAAAATTATTTTTGTTTTCCTGTTTTTTTTTCTGCATTTTGGTTTTTGGATCTTTGTTTTGGTTTTTAAAATGTAGTGTTTTGTAATTATTTGTTTTGCTGTTGAAGCTGTCATTTTAATCTTTAATGTGTTTTTACATCAAGTGATTTGTTGGTGTGATTGGCACTTCAGGGCCACCGTAGAAATCCGTCAAGAACAATGGACCTCTCCATCTGAGCCATTTATTTAGCACTCAATTCTATTTTCACATATGATTGACAGGAGCCAGATTTCTGTTCCTGATAAAAAGAAAACTTTACTCCGCAGTCATTCAAATTTTGATTGAGTTACAGCAGATTTCATTACCAAGCAGGGTTTTGGAAACAGACCTCATTAGCGAAACACCTGCTGGCTTTAGAGACGAAAAGAAGTCTTCAAAGAAAGGCAGGATTTTAGGATTTATTTGTCTCGATTGGCTGTAAAAGCAGGGACTAAAGTCTGCCTAAAGAAAGCTCAGAGAAGGCTGGAAAGGAGAGACTGAAAATAGATTAAACAGCACGCCACACCCCCCCAAAACAGAGACGGATGCTCGCTGAATCCTCACTCCCACTCCCATCCCCTTTAGCAGCAAAGGCTTTGATAGTGATGGTTATTCTACTGGAAATCAATCGTGCCCTCCGCTGGTTTTTCATGTCAAGGAGGATGTGTGGTGGGCGTGGCGTGCTGAAAATATTCCAGCTCTGAGCCGGGGATGGGTGCGTGCACGGAGACGTCTCCCTGAACCGCCATTCCCTCCCAGCTATTTTCATGGCATCTCTGCTCCGTCAGGAGGCATTCGTGCCGTTCTTGTCTTGTTGCCGTTTCCGTATCAGATGTCAGACGGTCAAAGTCAAAGCATCTGCTGCTTCACGCCACGACGCAACAGACCCGCAGTTCTAACGACACAGCTCCACATGGAGGATGACACAGCAAAACAATCATTTTGAAAGACAAATTGAGATGGAGAACGGTGTGTAATTTTAAAATGATGGCTCACAGGGCAACTGAGACAATTCTGTGTTTTTAATTTAATGGGTGCAAGCACAAGACCTGGGGGGGGGGGGTAATTTGAGTATTTCCTCACATACTTTGAGGAGCTAAAATGGGAAAAAAGCTCAAATAGAAAAAAGTTTACAGCTGGAAATCATCAAACTGAAACAAGCTGCAATCAGTCAAGCCCAGATGCTAACATTCAACAGACCTGAGCTGAAAGAAAAAACTCCATCTGGCTTTGACTTCAACCAGTAGAATATTTCAGAAAAGAAATCTACTTGAGTTCAAAGAAATAGCACTTTCACTCTGCTCTCAGGACGAGTTTTTCCTCTTAACCTAGAGACATTCAGAGCTAAAGATCGGCACAGACGGACGGGTTGAGCACAGAGATTGGGGTTAAGCCGCAGCTTAGACTGCTAAAGTGTGCAGAATCTGTTGACCAGCTAATAAATAAAGCACAAGCATATGTAGACTTCACATCCAGCAAATGTCAACATCAGGGATGGGGGTGGACAGGCTGCTACTTTATTAGCAAAGTCAGCAGCTTCTCAGCCTGGAAATGGTTTCCTAGCACTAGCACTCCACTTTGCAGGACGTATGACGCATCAAACAACCCAGGGACAAAAAGAAAGCATGCATGCATCCTTTCTAAAGATGAACAATAATTGACTGGTTGCCTCTTAACCATTATCACTACATAAATGGAGAAATCCATTAGAACTCTGAAAATACTCTTCATTCATTATGTTAATTAAAAACCCACCATGATGACGATCCTGTTCTTTGGTGCTTTAACATGATCTTGTTCTCTGATGATGGAGGACATATATAAAGAAAATTTTGCTCAGAATTGCCCTTCTGGGTATTTCTTTTGTCAAATGATTGTGAATGAGGAACTGATCATCGGCAGAACACAACCTCCCTGCTCCGCTCCGTTCTGATGCATCCACTTGTAGACAACTAGATCCACGAACGTCTTTGTTTTCCTCGTCTGGGCTGGCGTTCACCCCAAAACTGTACAGCTGGGTTGCTCAAATACTGCTAAACCATTTTTGTTGCACTTGTAATGTTAAGTTAAGGGTGTGAGTGGCTGTTAGCAAGCGGGACAGCATGTAAACAGTTGTTTGATAGGAAGTGGGGGCGGGGTTGCTCTGTGCCAACAGTCACAACTGAGGCAAATTTCCAATGCCACACTGAACAAACTATGTACGCCTCACAGAATGCCATAATCATTAGTAAAAGAACCCTGGGAACGATTTTACAAATGATCAACAGATGGGTGGAAGGGGACCTTTAAACTGCATCCACTGCAGTGAAGCGCTTTCGATGTTTATTTCTGCACCCAAAAGCCAGACTGGAAGCTAAAGAACCTTAAATGAATAAGCGCTTAAAACGGGATAAGTGTGCTGTAAACTTTATATTCAGTGAAGATACGGGTTAACACCTAAAAGAAGCCGACTAAACCATTTTAAGTCCATAACAGCCTGAGTTGACCAGAAAGATGCCTGATTAAGATGGTTTTACTGCTACAGAGTGGGGTTACTTTCAGAGCAGTCCCAAAATCGGGGGCTTATTTTAGCCCCCGGGATGGGGAGGTGGGGGGTAACTGAAGCAGACTGGGGCTTTTTGCTGCAACAGCTGCCTCAGGGAGATGCTGCAGTCACCGTGGCGCCCGCGAGGAGAGCAGGGAGGGGAGCGCCGCTTCCAACGGGTCCGCACCCCGGTAAATGCCACGAGCTGCCCTCCGAACGTTATTTCCTCCCCCCACGAACGAGCAGACCGCTCAAAACCATCACAGAGTGGGGTTTGCCAGTGAGGGTCTAATATCGCGCGGGTAAACCTACACTACTTCTACTAGACGCCATCTTAAGAATCTCTAAAAAAAAAGCCACAAGGGAGGAGGAGGCGCGAGACCAGACGTTAACAGAATTTGGGGTTCCGTGGGGGAGGGGGGGGGCTTGTTTAAAATAAAATCGCCTCACCTTTTCACACAGCGTTTTCACCTGTCCTTCGGTTAGCTGTTTGCATTCGTTGAGCTGCTCGATCCACTGATCGAGTTCTTTCGTGAACGCCTTTTCTTCCATTTCTGCTGTTTTCTTCGACGGGCGCCGCGGCGGTTCTCCAATGAGACTCCGACTTCCCCGAAGCTTACAAAACGTTGACCGCAGGAGATGGTTTCACTCCGACCGACAGAGGCATGGACCTCCAGCTGCCAGATCACTATGAATTGACAGAAGAGGGGCGGAAGACAGCTCTGTTTGGTGATCCACCCTGAAAAATGGTTCATGTAAAGACGTCAGTGGTCATACGCTGCATTTCCGGCGAAGATCTTCAAGATAAAAGCACCACGCACCAGAGACTTACCCTGTATATAATATTTCAACTAATTAGTGGTTCATCTTTTTCTGTTTCCTCAACACTTATTCTTTCTCCTCGTTCAAATTTTTTTCAAGATATTTATTTAGAAAAATCATGGTCAAATTAAAACAAACACTGTTTCTTGTTCCATTTCATTTTTAAAATGCTTATTAAATTAATTTGATCTGAACAATGTAAATGTAATATCGATTTATCAAATGTATTACTAAATTTCATCTGAAGTACCTTCTTCTTTATTACTTTCCTGTTGGTTTTTGCAAATGTAACTTAATTTTCTTAATTAACGATTTGCCTTTGTTAACTTTATTTTCTTTTGGGAAAAAGTTTTTGCATAACTAAAAAAATAGCAATTGGAATAAAAAATAGTTACATAAAACTAATAATTTAACAGTGTAAAATCATTGCAGTAAATAAGGTGAAACTGTAAATAAACTAAATCAATTAAGCATCTTTGTTGAAAATCAGCCCCGATAACAATTTATTTCCAAAATAGTAGATATACTACTATTTTTCTTAAATATCGACTTTTTCTTTTCAAAATCCACACAGTTGCTTAAAACAAATTTTACATTGTGTGAAATATCTAAGTAATTTTAGTAAAGAACATTCATAGAAGGAGAACAGACACATTCTTAATCATTTCTTTTGTTTTAATTCTTTTAATCTTTACAAATCTGACGTACATCATTTGAGTCCATTGCACAAGTGTTTCAAGTTGGAAAATGGTCATTCTGTAGACAATGTGCGAGTATAATAATAAATATTAAACAGTAAGTACTAAATTGTACCCGAGTGCATCCCTAATGTTTGACTTGTGAAAAAGGTAGATGTTGTGTATGTTGAGCCAGCTACATTTTAGGTTTTTATTTGTGTTTTTGCTGGATTAATTTTTATAGCTTTCACAAAAAAATGAGGGTCTGATCATCTGCAGTGGTGTTTGACAGCTAAAAAAAAACAAAAAATTGATAAAATAAAAACGAATAAAATTTTTTTGGTTATTGTGCTTTTACTTTGAAAAAACGCATTTCCGTTCTTGTTTGGTTGCTTGTCTCACATTTGACTCAGCAGAAAATGGAGTTCGATCCAAACAGAGACCCGGACGGATGACGACAGCGCTTCCTCTGCTGCCTCATTGGCTGTTTTTTTTAAAGAATGATTTCTAAACCTGCATAACAGAGAATACATCATCCTCCACACAAAAACATGAACTTTGTAGTTTGGCCATGATGTCACGGGTTCATGAGCAAGGCAGAAGCAAACAGAACGCAAACGTACCTGTTCTAAAAATGATGTAATCCGGTTCTACCTTAAAACATGAAAACCCTATTTAAAAAAATAAAATAAAGTCCAAACGAGTTATTGTTTGAGGTTTTTTTGTTTTTTAACGATTTTATTTCTCTTGTATAGTAAAATAATAAATGACTTGTCAAAAACCTGCTTAACTGACTAACATAGACCTTTTTCTTTCCATTTTTTTTACTACAATATGACTATTAGAGGGGCTATATCAGAATTGATATTCTATGTTTTGTTTGGTTCTTTTCTTTTTTTAATGTTTAATCATTTTTCTTTTTATAAGTTTTGAGTTCAGGTTGTTATTTTGAAAGTTGATTGAAAGAATCCCTCATCATGAGAAAAACTCCTGCAAATATCATATATTATATCATTTTAATGGAGTTACAAATAATTTTACTTCATGTTTTTGTTTTAATTCAGATTGATCCAAGACTTACTTCTTTGCCTTCAGCTGGGAAGCTGAAGCTCACATTACTGATTAGTGTACAAAAAATGTAAAGTTTGCAGTCGTCTTGCTTTTTCCTGGTTTAGCAGTGTAACAGAATTCATTGCTCTGACTGTAAACCTGATAGATTTTCTTTTTTTTAGCAGAGCATCTGCAAAATGACAAACCAGCATAATCCAGACCTGTGCAGCACAAATGAGGATAAAGACCAACACTGGAGAGATGCCAAGTCTGTTGACAGAGGTCACATGGTGTCATTTCAGAATAAACAGGTCAAAGTGTCTGTGGGAGCGTGTTGAGAGTGTGTCAGTGAGGGGCAGAGCTGCACTGTGTGTGCGTGTTTGTGACCAGCTTACATTTAGTCTGCTTTTCACCACCCGCTTCTATAGAATGAAGCTAAGGTAGGTGCTGTGGATGTGCAGTTGGTTGCCATGGCTACAGATTATGGTTTAACGAATAATTCATCGTACCAATGGAAAGATCAATTAAGGCACATTTTTTAGTATTTGCCTTTCTTTTTACCTCGAGCTCTTATGACAAGCCCCAGACATATTTTAACAACATGACTTTTATTTTTTAAAGTCCTGAGGAAGCATTTCTAACTTTAGAACTCACCCAACCATCTTCAGAACCTGCTGGATCCCCTTTGGGACTGTGGGGCTGCTGGAGCCAACCCAGCTACTGTTGGGCGAGGGTGGGGTACAGGTTATCAGTCTGTTGCAGGGCAGCACACTCGCACACACACTTATAGGGACAGTTTAGAGACACCAATTCCTTTATGAAGCATGTTGTTGGACTGTGGGAGGAAACTGGAGTGCCTGGAGGAAGCACCTGCATGCACAGGAGGGTCCCAGCCAGGATTTGAACCACAGACTTTTTGATGTGAGGCAAGAGGGCCACCTGACTTTAACCCAGCCCATACTTTAGAACCACTTCTTGTAATTTTGACAACATTATGCGGTATAAATACATTTGAAAGATAGATTTCACCTACTTAAATGAAGCATCATGTCATTTTTTAGTGATGCATTGTTTAGTGATGGTAAATTTTATTTAGGTTGCTTCAAAAATCTATTAAAAGATAACTTGATGAGCATATCTTGAAAAATTATCATTTAAGTGTGTCTGTGTTTGTGTTCAGCGCCAGGCCTGTCAAACCAACGTAGAAGCAAACATCAGAGGATAAATGCGGAAACGAAACCTTTTCTTTTTTCAATTACTGCTCTTTGATGTGCAGCAATTTTAACAAGTCTTTTGTAAATGAATATTATTCCTAATTAAGTGTTTCTTTTGTAAACGTAATGAAGCAGGAGGTGAGATGAAAGTGGATTCTCATCTGTGCACGCCCTTATATTTTCACTTCGACTGTCAACCTGCAGGAAGTTTAGATCAGACAACAGAATGAAAAAGCACTGCATATTATCATATTTATTTATTTCGTTTGTTTAATTTATTAGCGTCTATAAGAAATATTTTAATAAAGTTTCTGTCAAAATATTTTAAAAAATTCTAAAATGTGTGTTTCTATATTCTGACAAAATCAAGAAACCTTTTCTCCTTTCCCAAGATCAGCATCCTTCCCTTCCTGACTAAGCCTTGGGTTCCAGAGCTCGCTCACTTTCATTTTTACCTGACTTTGTTATGTTCAACACAAGTCCAAAAACATTGACTTATGATATATTTATTGCCAATATTTTCCACAAGCCTGTGAGTCCTAACAAGCCTCCACGGCTTCAAGTTTCGAGTGTCTTCCACAGTGACGCTGGACTATTTTAGGTGGTGATACGTATTCTCTGGATTCTTGTTTTCCACATTAACATTTCATCGATCGCTTTGTGAACAGGCTTGTAGAGCAGAACGATCAGGGCAGGGAAGACCGCGCATCAACCTCCAAACATGTTTATGTTTTTGGTGGGAAACTAGATCAACTAATGAAGCTAGAGCTTCAGTAAAACAAACCGTCGTGTTATTAAATATTGGTTTTTAAATGTCATTTTGCAGGAAGACAGAGGCACATTTGCAACAACAAAGGATTCTGAAATAAATAGAAATCCGTTTAAGGACACGATTGAGGTGGTTCTCCTACAGCAGCATCAACTGATCTCTTTTGGTTCAGCTTATTATAGAATCCTTTTACTAAGTTCATTCATGTAAACCCAATTGTAGAGCTTTTGAACCAACATACTGATATATTTACCAAGTTTCTGAATGCAACTACCAACCTTCCTGATCAGAAAAGGGTCTGAACTTTACAAAATATGGAGAAAAGAAAACGTCACCCAGGAAACCGCTGACACAGATCATCTGTTTGGTATTAAATATTTATTGGGTTTGCCAAAGACAAAGCCTTTCCACTAAAGGATCTAGCGTGGACGATGTCTAAAGAAAGCACAACTCACAGCAAAATAAGTGTATTAAATGTGACTTTTTAATACATTAAAGTGGAAGACAGAGGATTTGTTTTGTGGTTCATCTTTTTTCTCATTTGTTTTCCTGAAACATTAAAAAAGACTATGCTTCCGGTGTCATATTTCATGTCATAGTAGTTATTCTTGGTCTGGTCTTACATTCTTTAGGCCTCAATGATGAAAAAAATAATTTTAACAGTCGCATAAATTAAAAACTTTTCTTGTTAATGGTCTTTGATGCATTATATCTGACTAAAAATGCTTGAAACTGCATTCTACTTCAGTAAATGTAGTATAATCATGCGATCCATTGTTTTCTAAGGCAGCAGCTGCATTGGCTCTCAGCTCATTAAAAATACCAATTTCTTGGATGAGGTTACATCTAATTGGGTGTTGGGTCACTTGATCTGCACATCGACCCTTTAAACCAAGGTTGGAATAGCCTAGCTTGGAAAAATGTGTCACAGTAGCCTTTGGGAATGAAGTAAACATCATGCAATTTCAGAAATTGTTTCAAAGTGGCCAATTAAAGGGGTTACAGCGATTCATCTACACCTGACATGAACTTTTAAGGTAATGAGAAAATGGAACAACAGCTGCTTTGTGTAACCTGAGGTGGTTTCAAAAAAGGCCAACACAATCAAACTGAAGAGGACAAAAATAGCTTTGCTATTTTATTTTTTGCCAAACCAAACTACCAGCTAAAATGGTTATAAAATTAATGGTTGTTGGGTTTACACTGTTTAAAAAAACATCTACCTGTTAACACAAGTGCCAATAAAGATTTATTCATTTGTTTTAGGCCCAGTTTCTGCTTCGTTCTTGCATGACAGGGTCATTCCACATTTTACGTCCCAACCAGCCACTCGCTGTTTTTTGGGCCAGTGTACTTGTCCTGAGACCACATTTACAAAAACTAAATGAAATCTTGAAAATAGTTTTAAAAATACCAAATACCCTGGAGTCCATTCTAAAATACCATCTTTCTCTTGTCACACTGCCCCCCCCCCCCTTCAGAAATAATAATAAAGTCAAAATAAAACAGTTAAAATCAAAATGTATACATTTTTTTTGGCATGTTTCTTGTAACTGTGGGGACATTTTTTTAAAAAAACAAAACATTTCAAATGATAATTTTACCAATGGAACATGTGTCCCACAACATGCACAGAAACCTGTTAACATGACCTTTTTAGCACGGTAGAAGAAGGACATGATGAATGGGATCTGATGAACTTGACATCAGTTTTCCAAAAGACTGGGAAAAGCAACGGGATCTCGTATCCTCTATTTTACACGTTTTCTTAACATAGTTATAATGTCTCACTCCATCCCATGCAACCCTGTTAAACATAGAATCAGATAAGACATGTATTTATTTATTTATTTGATTATTTGTTTGTTTGTTTGTTTGTTTGTTTGTTTGTGAGTTTGTCCTCTTAATCATCAGTGACAGCTACCTAAACAACTAGCTTCTACTCCTTGGAGAAAGAAATAATATACAGATTTGCAACCTTGTTACCTGCAAGAATTGGCAGCAGGGTTGCACCGAGTTTTGTTAAGAATTAATTTATAATCTGCTAAAAATTGCACACTAAGCTGAGTTTATCAAGCCTTTGATAGTGTCTAACCTATTACGGATGAATATATAGTAAAAAACAAAATAAAATCAGAAAAGTGAAGATTTACTTTCCATGAATTTTGAAGCTCAAATGTCCAAAGTGTATTATTGGCTCTGTGCTGCTCACTATCTATATTTAACTGTGTCATGTGTGGCAATGCCTGGGTGAAAGCCCTTTGAATTCCAGGAAAACACAAGCAGGCTGCATGTGTAATACAAAAGCTATCAGCAGGACAACAAACAACTGCAGACTCTAGTAAACAAGACCTGTATGTGATATGGAAGAGGAATTGCTGATGGAGGAGTTGTTAGAAAGATGTTTTGCAGAATGAGACGGCCGGATACAAAAATAATGGAACTGAGAGATCATTGTGCATCCTGCTGAGGACCAGTCTTTGGGTGTGTAAGAATAGCTTATCCAGCTGCATGTAACATTACATCAGTGCTGCATTGTGGAGTCATGTGATGATTCCCTTCTGCATGATCAACAGGAAGGAGGGAGAGAAAGCCACAATGACTGCAAGAAGGATTTAATATTCATAAAACTCATTTCCACCCAGCGAATGCTGACAAAAGGGAGCCTAATCAATGCAGTAAAATGGACAAACAAACAAACAAACATGAAGGCACTTCATTGTTGAATTTTATTGCATTATTGCTGCATCATTCTTATCATATTTTTTCCATTAGAAGTACTTTCCAAATGTCAGACTAAATATAGAAATTCTATATGATCTTCAAATGCACACAAGAAAAAGCAGCAGAGCCTCTTCCCCTCTCTTATTGTCTTTCCACCAATTACCATGCAGTATGTTGTCCCCAGGATACCTGAAACCATGGTAACAGCAGGATACCAGACCCATCTGTGATCTTCAGCTCCACCTGCTGTTGACAAAATGGAAATGTGAAAATCTTTGCAACATATCAATAGTTTTGAAAACATCAAACAAAACAGTCAGAAACAAGCAATTTGACACTTAGGATGAAAAGGTTTATATCATTTTAAGACTCACTAGCATGTTTATTAATTTGTAACAAATGATTACTATTTTGTTTTCCTTTTTGCATTTATTTTGGAATAAATACTATAGAATATACTTTGATACTTTTCAGAAAAATACTCATTTACTGAACAGTAACGTTTGTCATTAAGAAGGCACAAAAACCTGCAAATAAAGATTAGAAATAAGAACTTTGGAAAGATGGGGACCAGCACCATCTTATGATATTTGGACTTTTTGGACACTTTTTTTCCTTTTGCTATTTTGTTTTGCCGTTTGTTTAGTTCAGTATTTTTATTGTCAGCACTTCATATAAGTGCACCACACACCTCAGTGATGAGTCAGACAAAATGAAGAAGTCGATTTTTATGAGGAAAAAAAAAACGCCTTCCAGAAAGCTAGAAGAGGAGAACTGGGTGCAGGTACATCCCACACAGTTTGTGTTAGAGGTTAGGCAGAATCAGGCTCTGTGTGCTTTTCTGCAAATGCCTTTATTGTTTTTCTGCTTCCCATTCCCCCAACCAGGATCTGCAGCAACATCTCTGTGTTCGTTTCACAGTGTTACACACTGAGGTCGCTTAATGTTACTCTTATTGCATCAGCCGTAAGTCATGGCCAGTCCCTGAAACCTGAAAGGGGAAAGCTCTGTTTCTCCTGCATGGTCCAAAGACTCTCAGCTATAAGACATGTTCACTTAGTTCTTATTATTTATTAATATTATGTCTATTCTTAAGTTTGTTGGATTTTCATGGGGCGAGTGAATTAATCCACATTTCACGAATGTACAAGCAGATCCGAGCAGATAAAAAAAGAGAAGAGCACAGCATCATTTCTGTGCATTTCTGCTCAGACTCCACAACTGCTGGCCTGCAGCAGAGACAACAGCCCTTCTGCCTACAGAAAAAGGTCTGTTGATCAAAGGAAGCAAATTATGACTCCACTGCATGACAAAAATGCCAACAAAACCTACTAATTTAGCTGGCGCCTATATCTGACTGTCCGCATGAACAAGCAGCCATGTAACTTAATTATGACCATTGCCAGCCCAGATGCAGCATGACATTGTGTAATAAGACTGTCTTAAAGCTTTGCTGCACATCAGTGCTGATGGCTGCTGCACATGTTCCTGACGCCTCCTCAGCAGCACAACCAGAGTCTTCCAGGAACCAGCAGCAGGTTTGTGAGGAATCTAAAGCATTCATCTGAAGGAGAATGGTAAATATGGAATGGCAGCTTGGTTTATTACATCTGGAAAACATAATAAGGATAATAGAAAAATATATTTAATATAGATATCTAACATTTTATTAGATATCTAGAGACATTTACATAGATAACATCTCAGTAAAAATGATTTCGTCAGTCGTTAATTTCCTATCACATGGCCATTTTTGCACATACAGATGCAAATACACACAATATTGCATAACTGTAACTGTAGATATAATTTTTAATGTACTAAAGGGGTTTTAAAAAGTCATTTCCTGAACACCAATCAGATTGACATAATTTTTAAAAAAGCTTAAGCAACAACCACATTAAATGTTTGAATTTCTTTACTTTTTAGAATTTAAATCAGAAGCATTTTTCAGGATAACAATTGTAGATTATACAAATGCTTCATTAAAAAAAATCCTCCACAATCTTTATCTCTTTTATATATATTTCATTTAACGTTTTCAACGCAAATTAAGAAATTAAAAGAAAATAATGTAATTATTTGGTATTTTATATATGGGGAATATATATATATGAGTATTGTTTTGTCAAACACTACTGTGATTGTAGATGTAATAGTGACAATGATGATGCTTCTTCCCTTTTTTAGGGCTTATTATAGCTGGACTTAGGCTTTTGTCCAGCAGCTGACAGATAGAATACCGGGTCACCTTTTCAGCCTGAAGCAGCTAAAATATCACACTATAATCTTCCGTAACTTTATCGTGAAGTTAAAGAAATGTGTACACACACGATCCAAAAAGATTTATAATTTTTCCAGTTGCATTTCTCTTTACAGTTTATTTTACTGACTAAATAGTATTCTCAAAATAAAATATGATCAGAAAATAAATAATGCATTAAAATAAGATATTTTTAGTTATGATTATGGAGAGCAGCTGCCATGGGCTCCCTGTTTGGGCTGCATTCCCACAATGGATTTTTAATTGTGATCATGGAGCAGTTTAGCTCAGGCAGTAGAGAAGGTCGTCCAACAACCGAAGGGTTGGCGGACCAATCCCCGCTCTCCCCAGCCAGCTGTTGCCCCCTGAGCGCAGCCAGTCTGCAGCTCACCGCTCCCCCCAGGAGATGGGTCAAAATGCAAAGAAGAATTTCCCCTTTGTGGGATAAATAAAGTATCCATTATTATTATAATTATTAAGCCCAAAGCTGCAGTATAGACTTCGAAATATATTTCATGCAAGTAACTGAAATCCAGTACAGACTAAATGTTTGGACACACCTTCTCATTCAAAGAGTTTTCTTTATTTTCATGACTATGAAAATTGTAGAGTCACACTGAAGGCATCAAAACTATGAATTAACACATTCCAAATTGAAGGTATACTGAACCATCATGGCTACCACAGCTTCTTGCAGCGGCTTCTATTCCATCCGGTTCGCGATTAGTTGGTCCATCATTTTTTTTCCAACAGGACAATGACCTCAAACACACCTCCAGGCAGTGTAAGAGCTATTTGACCAAGAAGGAGACTGATGGGGTGCTGCACCAGATGACCTGGCCTCCACAGTCACTGGACCTGAACCCAATCCAGATGGTTTGGGGTGAGCTGGACCGCAGAGTGAAGGCAAAGGGGCCAACAAGTGCTAAGCATCTCTGGGAACTCCTTCAAGACTGTTAGAAGAACATTTCAGGTGACTACCTCTTGAAGCTCATCTAAAGAATACCAAGAGTGTACAAAGCAGTAATCAAAGCAAAAGGTGGCTACTATGAGGAACCTACAATATGACATTTTCAGTTGTTTCACATTTTTTGTTATGTATATAATTCCACATGTGTACAGTTTTGATGCCTTCAGTGTGAATCTACAATTTTCATAGTCATAAAATAAAGAAAACTGTTTGAATTAGAAGGTCTGTCCAAACTTTTGGTCTGCAGTGTGAATGAAAATGTTATTTGTGACTTGTTCCTCAGGAAATCATTTTCTGTGGATTTAACTATCAAAGTATTGTATTATTTGCAGAAAATATGAGAACCTTGTTTTGTTTAAATTTTGATTAATAATCCTTTTTAACTTTAAAGATCCACTCCAATGACAATCGTGTTTTTGTTGTTTTTAACATTTTCCTTTGGTCATTTATCTGATGACGCAGGGCATATGCAAAGAAAAAGAATCTCAAAATTGCCTTTCTACATAATTCTTTGTTGAAATTGTTTTGGATAAGGAGCAGACAAGAAAATGCAACTGAAAAAGAGCTCATTTGTGACGTAGAAAATACGCTGGGCGAGCCACAAGTTCCCTGCTCAGCTCTGCAACGGGGAAGGGGAAGGGGGGGTGGGGTTGCTACACAACAATGGTCGCGCTCACAACTTATTGGCGAGTTTCTAATCAAATACTGCCGCTCTGTGGGAACTATGTCCTGGAAAACGTTGCAATTTTTCTTTTTAATTAGCAAAAAACAGCATAATCACAATAAAAAAAACTTGGGAACGCTTTTAGAATAGCTCAAAAGATGATCGGAGTGGGATTTTAAGCAAAGTGACTTTATGTTTTTTTAAAGACATGGTCTTCTTCCCTGTCTTTGCTCCAAAAACCTTTTAATTTTTTTGAATAATGTGGCTTTAGCCTGGGACTTTATTTACCTCTTGCTTTAACATATGGTACCACCGGTAAACGATTGCTGCAGTTAAAATGAAGTAAAATGTATTAACTGTGCTATTTGTAAAGTATAAGTTGAAAACTCTTTAATTAATTTTATAATTTGCCAATTTTACATTTTGTACGTTGACATTGACACCTGCTTTTGGCCAGACCGATCCTTGCCCTTTCCACAACTTAGAAATATAGTTTAAAATATTAAAACCTCTTCAACACATTTATTATTTTTTATCCTGGGCTGATTAATAAGATGCTGGAAAATTACTGGGTTGCTTTTTTTTTAATCCATTGATAGCTCATCGTGTGAACTGTGGGGAATCTCTCGATATTCAGATCTTATTTTCCTTTTATTATTGATTTTTCTTTCCCATAAGCCTCCTTGATGTGCTTCCTTTCAGTAAATGGCTGCACGTTTACTCCTGAAGTCTGATTTAAGTCAGTCTGTTATTTCACTGCTGTGTTAATCACTTCACAGAGAAGAGGATAAAGGAAGTCTGCACTGACAACTGAAGGATTATGATTATAAGGTAAGCCACTTAGTGCTGATTGGATTTAGAGACTGTTGCACTCAAACCCTGATTTTGTTTTACTGTCAATCATCTTTATACAGCTTAGATTCTATCAGGGGGATGCCATGACAGAATAAACTCTCAACCCTTAAAAAAGGGAATGATATTTGTTCACTTTGCAAACTTTCCATCTGTTGTTTGCCCTGAAGTTTAATGTTCAACCAGGGGAAAGGGAATTTCCTTGTTGCCATGACAACAGAGAAATTGTTCATTCATTGTGAGAAACAAAAGAAAACCTTCATATTGTTGTTGTTTTACAAATTTGGAGGCTGCAGAGCCTAAGATGAAGCAGTTCTCATTTGAAGTGATGAAGATGGGTAGAATCAGGGATGAAGACATTAGAGGAAGAGATCATGGTAGATGTGTTTGGAAATAAATGCAGGGAAGCAGACTGAAATGATTTTTGACACTTTGAGAGGAGGGACAGTGATTGGATGCTGAGGCAGTATTTAAAAAAAATCACATTGGGAATAACTATAATCAGTGTTAATCTGACTCCATCTATGTACAGCATAGGAACTATAAAGCAGCTTCTGCTGTTTTTTTCTGACAAGTATTTTGGCCCAACACTACTAAATGATTTATAAAAATGTAAAATCAATTTGACATTTGTTGTCAAATCTTTAGCCAGGCTACCAAAGTGAAGATGTAAGTAAAAGGGCGATGCGGTCCTGCTGTTCTTAAAATGCTTGCAGCAGTATTCTGAAGGAGCTGCAGCTTTCCAACTCTTTATTTTGTGTATTTATTTATTGTTTTGGAAGATGAGTCAAAAAAAATGTTACGATTCAGCCAGGAGGGGCTGAATGGGGCGATCAGTTTCTGTCTTTTCTGGATCCACTGCAAAAACACAAAATATCAGAACATATTTTTATCTAGTTTCTAATTTAAATACCTTTTAGCACTTGATATAAGACAAAACTACCGTAAAGGTAATGTTTCTATGAGATGCAAGGGTTTATTTTAAGACAATAAATTCTGAATATCTGGCTGAGTCCTTTGATCTTGAAAACATCTCATTTTTAAGTACCGATAATATCCTTAATAAAACCAACTCATTATTTACATATATTTCATCTTAAAATTTGTCATTTCTAGTCTAATTTTAAGTAATATGTCTAGAAATAAGGATAGTTGAACTCTGGTAGTACTTAAAATAGGATATTTTGGGGGGGAAACTTTCAAGCATGTATGTACATGCATAAATGTGCATACATGTATTAAAGATATACAACTTTTTTTTGACAATACACTCATATTTAAAGACAAAATTTCCATTGATCAGTGAAAAATAACCTAATACTAATTTCAAAATTACAATTTGTCCTAAAAGAACAAAACATCACAACTTGTTTTAAGAAATCTTACCAAGACAAACTCTGCTTGTTCCATTAACACATTTTTTCACGTATAACAAAGGAAAAACATCTTAGATTCTATGTTTTTTTTTATCTTGTTTTGAGATGGACATCTTTTTCCAGTGTATGAGACACCTCTGTTTGACAGCTGGACTAAGATGTTAAAAAACTAATTAGGTTGTGGCCTTCTAGTCAGTGGCAAAACTTAAGTTCGAGTCTGTTTTTTTAAATTGACTTTTGATCTTTATTCCTCAAGGAAAACAAGTTCTTTAGCTGCCTTCAATATTTATTTGTGAATTGGTTGCTTACATATTTGTAGTGGCATAATTATTGCTCATTTTAAAATTTTGTAAAAGATTACTTTTGAATTATGCTACATAATCGCTTCCATATTGAATATTCTATCACAGCAGCACTACTGTCCACTGCTGTCACATTGAAAAAGACAATTTTAAAAATGTCTTTTTGTGAAAAATCTTGTGCCTAACTTACCAATATTTCTAACAGAATTTTTTAAAAATATAAAAATTCTCTTCCCTTTTGTATGCTTTTTTATGTGTCTGTTTGTTGCGATATTGACAACAACAACAACAAAAAATTCAAATTTGGATTTTATTTTGAAGGCGTTTTAATTGACATTTTGACGTGGACTTGTTTTGACTCCGTGGGGGCGGGACTTCTGCTCGCCCATCGCAGCGCGAGCGAACTCCGTCACCTTAAATAGTGAAATAGCTGCTGTGAGAGGACAAGAAAAGGGCTGCAGGCAGAAGAAACACCGGATCTGGTCTGGGCTTTGGTGTAGCTTACACAACATTAAGAAGTATAACATCAAATTCCAGCTTTTAAAAATGTCCACACCAGCAAGAAGACGGCTAATGAGGGATTTTAAAAGGTACGGGATCTGTTGTTGTAGCCATTTTTTCCAGTCTTGGCTAGCAACATTAGCCGATGAATCTCTTGCTAGGTATCTTTAGCCTAGCGTTACCTTCTTCTGATGCAAACAATACAGAAGCCAGACACGCTATATTTCTTTAAAAAATTACACAAATATGCATTTTGGTGTTTTATTAAACCGTTAGGTTTCGTCTTTAAGAAAGTCAGGTACTCTTAATCTTCGACGTTCAATTCCGAAGCGTTAACGTTGCTATTTATAAGGTATAAACAAGCTAATTTTCTCTTCTAGTTTTGATGAAGGAGTTTCAGTTTCACTTCACCGAGTCACGAACGTCAAAACATTTAAGGACTGTAACCTCTTTAGATGACTATGGTCGGTGGCTAAAGTAAAGTGGTGAAAAAATTCAGCTAATTTGCTCCGTTTGCTTCGTTGCTGCTGTGAACTGAGCAGAAACTCTTTCAATAAACAAGGGTTAATCAGACTTTTAGCCACAACCTTTCAGTGTTTAACACACTCAGCAAAAATTCCTGCCAGCATTTCCTTATTCTATTTTGTGTGTATTGTGTGTGTACATAAATCTATTTTCCATAATACTACCAACATGTTGGGTAGGGTTTTGGTTATTTTGTGAATTGCCTTTAAAATCTCTGAACTAGTAGCTATTCCCTGTTTGTCGTCTGACTCCATATGACCCTAAAGCTTAAGTTTGTCACTCCTGTACATCTGAGGAAGAAAAAAGAGGTGATTAGGCATCAGAGCAGCCGTTGAATTAGGACAGCTACAGTTTCACTGTAACTGGATTCTGCTTCGCCAGTCCCCGGTTGGTATACTGTAACTCCCAGAAAGGTTGAGCACAATGGCTCCTACCTGACCCTGCTAGACTGATTGAACCCCTCTCCAACCGTCTTGTATATTTTTCTAAAATGATTGTTAATAGAGGCCTTTTTTGGGAAGCCATAGTGTTATTGTTGTTGCAAACAGGAATTATGTTGATTATGATAATCTACATTTAGAAATGGATGGTTTCATGTTTTTTAAATGTAATTTTTTTATATATTGACAAACCAAACTGGTTTGTCAATAATGTACAATTATTTTTACACAGGCGAAGTCCTAAATTCTGATAATATTTTATTTCAGAC
Organism: Oryzias sinensis; assembly: GCA_037389245.1. Taxonomy (NCBI): domain Eukaryota; kingdom Metazoa; phylum Chordata; class Actinopteri; order Beloniformes; family Adrianichthyidae; genus Oryzias; species Oryzias sinensis. Next base: position 26,950,047 of record CM074497.1, read on the forward strand.
ACTTTAAAAGGAAGGATGGGGCAAAAATAGAAGAAATGTATTTATATTTGAGTGCAGGTTTGTAACTCTTGGTTGTTTTTTATTTTCTTGGTATTTGGTCTTTTCTCAGTGGGAAAATAGAATTGTTTATAGCGGAATTTTTCTCCTAGAAACCAGTGAAAGGTTGTAAAACAGTATAAAAGGGCATACATTAGTCTTTCATTATTATTACTTTTGTAATCCAACCACAGTCGCTACCTTAGAGCAGGGGTAGGCACGGAGGCCTGCATTCTGGCTTGATTTCCAACACACCCTGCTCTGCCATGTTCTAATTGGTTAGACACACCTGATTAAAGTAATCAACCATAATAATGGCATGGATATCTGGAAAACATGAAGACACACTGGCCCTTGAGGCCTGGACCTTCCCACCGTACCCTAGAGTATATTTTAACACGAGGTAAACTAGCGGTTCTTTAAATTATACATTTTGTTGGACTTTTTTGACAAATAGAACCGCAGCACATCTCCTGACCCACAAATATTGACCATTTTCAAATCTACAGACTGTTAGCAGATCATAGAGGATGAGTTGAGTGCTGCATCTTTAAACCACTGGAAATCCTGGGCAGATTACAGTAAAGGAGGTTAATTGCTGTGGGTCCATTTGCAGCAAAGGTCTTAGACATGCATCCACACCTAGACACATAAATCAAGCTTACCTCACTTTGTAGCCATCAGCTCTCATAACTATTTTTCTCTATACATTCTACTTTTGATTTGACGTCACAGTTGTGCAACTGTGGGACTTCTCTGTACAGCAGGACCTTTAATCTGAATCTCAGCCTTGAGTTATTGAGATGGGTAATCTACCTGAACCCGGATTAAGAGGCCTTGCTGATGAGTAGATGATGAACCCATAGCCTGTAGGAAAGTTAATATTTAATAGTTGATTATTAACACCAGAGTTGTTTACTTCATTGTTGCTAGGCAGGTGTCGCTGTGGTATTTTGTGCTGCATAGCAGAGATCATTCAAACAAATCTTCTCTGTAGTTTTTTTATTTTTTAATTATTTTCAATATCAGGGGAACTCACCTGGGATCCATCATTTTCTTGGACTCAAAACTATGTAAAGAATCAAAAGCTACAGTTTTTTATAGGTAAATCTTTAAAAAATGTATCTTTAGTCTGACAATCAAAACACAAAATCTTTCATAATCTTGCAGATTTCTATGTTCTTTTCAGCACATATGAAAGACGAAGCATTATTATGTAAGAATAAATAAATGAAGCTACAACAGTTTTTCTGTCATTCAGTGATGTTGTAATCGTTTAGAGTACTGTGCTATAAATGAGCAAAAAGCAGAAATACATTTGAAAGACAATGAAGCTTAATTTTCGTCTTAACTTATCCGTCTGTAATTGGTCTGGGTATATTTTTAAAAACTTAAATATCTTAAAGTCACTTTTACTATTGGAAAGAAAATAAGTATTTCTAGACTTAGCTCAATAAATGATCATAGTTTTCAAAAGGCTAAAGTTTTGTCCATGTAAATATATCCGTTTTGTAAACTGCAGGTCTTAACTGGATTAAAAAATGCGTTTATTGCACAATGACGACCTTGTTCTCCAAACATGGAACCTTAAAAATCTCTCAATAATCTCAGTCAAATGTTTTTTTTCTTTTTCAGACCCTTGTTGATTTCTTCCTTCACCTCCACTATGACATTCAAAAATATTTATCATTGAAAATTCCATCATTGGTCAACAATAACAACTAGAAACATTGTCAATTACCAGGAAGGCACATTTTAATAAGTTAAGTCACTTGGTTTATGTTGCCGTCTCCTCTGTTGATCACCTTAAGTCAAACTGACTGAACAGGAGTTGGTGTTTGTTACAGAAATGCATGTACCAGATAAACGACCTGCTTCTACTTGTTATTCAAACCACATTTACAGCTTATTAAAGGCAAACGAGGCAGCGATGGAGCAGGGAGAAGCCTTCTTAAAGCAGCAGATCTCATAAAGGTTAAGGGAAAAAATGAACAAAATAATACCAACACTGCTCTGCAGAGTTCAACAGATCAGTTCCTGAGGGAAATGTATTGATATTATTGTTCTTTTTATTCTCATATCTGATGGAGGAATCAGAGAAAATAGCTGTTAACTCTACTCTAAATGCCCAGCATATACAGATGAAAATTTGTCACCATGCTTCAAACAAAATGACAGTTTAAACCGTATCTGGACAAAATTACCTCGTCACAAACTTTATGCTGTCATAAGAGCCATAGAGTGGAAAATGTGGTACTTTTTTTTTATCTTACTAATGCTGTTGCTGTTTTCAGTTTCTGTTTTTTACCCGAGTCAGACAAACATTTAACTGTTAAATCGGTAAACAAAGCAACGTGATGATTTCATAACTTTAACCCGGACAGGCGATGCTGCAGCTTTTTGGCTGGGAGACAGACTTTTCCAAGAGCCAAACAGGAGAGAAATGAAAGCCTCACAAACTTTAATAACACAGTTTCATTTGCTTGGTGATTTTTAAATCAATTCGTTTTATTCCATTTCAAAAGCAACATTTTTTGGGGCAGTTTTTAATTATTTTGGTAACTGCTTTGGGCTTTTCTTTCAAAAACCCAAAGGTACCAGATCCATGCAGATTTTGAAATATTATTCTAGAGGGAAAGGAAGATGTCACCAATTTCTCACAAATCAACCCTTTTTCTGCTTTTGTTCCATGTGTGCTGTTACTTCTGAGTTTGGTACTTTAGGCATGTTAACCCAGGTGAACAGCTAGCCTAAATGTTTTTAAGAGGGTCTAGCTCCTTTATTCACTGGTAGGTCTTATTATTAAGGTGTTTTGGCTTGAAAAAATGAACGAATGAAACTAAAATACATGAAAAATAAACTGAAAGGAGATGTCAATCACTTTTGACTTGTGAATTGTTAACGAGGTTTTATGAAATATTTAACAGTAACATCAATGAGAACACTTTCTTTCCTTTAACTCATTTTATACCATGATGAAAGATACTTAAATGGCTTAAAAGGCTGATGGATTAAATTAAGCTCTGTTGTCCATCAAATGTATTTTCTACTTCTATCACAGTACTTTTGTTTTTTGTGAAAGTGAGACATAAAATCCTTTTTCAAGATTTAACCAATAAATGGTGCAGCTTTTGAAAAAATGACAGTTTTGAGTTGAAGACAATGATGAGTAAACGTGAACCCAGGTGAACTCCAGAGAAGAGCCGGATCGAGCTGTTCCTTCTACCTTCTGTTTTTAACTCTTCACATTTTTTTCTTTGTCTCCCTTTTGTTCTTTTGCCATTTTTCTTTGTCACTTAATTCTTTCTCTGTCTCCATTGTGGTCATTTTCCTGCCCTTCTGGTTGCTGGGTTTCTCCCTGATGGACGTTTTGTTTGTTAACTCAGGCTTCAAGAAGATCCTCCTACCGGCGTAAGCGGTGCACCTTCAGAGAACAACATCATGCTGTGGAACGCTGTCATTTTTGGGTGAGCCGCGGTTTGAATACAACTCCTGGTTTAGATGACGAAGAAAACTTTCAAAGTGTTTATATATAATTAATCATATATTTTAAGGTGAATAAACCTTATAAAGTCATGTGAAATGTACGTTTTTCAGCATACATCCATCAGTGACATGAGGTGACAGAAATGATTTAACAAACATAACTTTAACAAATAGAAGGACTAAAGGAAGCCAAGATGACAAAATATGAACCCTTGGTTAACTTAACCATTAAGCTTTTAGTCTACAACTAAGTCTAGATTTATGGCTCTAAAAGGGGACATTTTTGGACTGGAGGATTAATTTGATTCCATTTACACTGTTTCCAGGCCTGTGGGCACACCATTTGAAGACGGTAAGTTTTACACTGGACTTTAACTTTGCACAAAATTCTTTTTTTGTTTGTTTCCTGAAGTTGTCCATATGACTCTTATTGATGTATAAGATCTGACTTCCAAGAAGTCCTCCATCTGATGTGTTTTGTCCTCTTGTCCATCTTCACCCTTGTGCTCCGCTCTTCCTCCTCGTCCATCTGTGCAGGAACATTTAAGCTGCTGATAGAATTTTCAGAGGAATACCCAAACAAGCCCCCCACGGTCCGCTTTGTCTCCAGAATGTTTCATCCAAATGGTAAGTAAGCAGTGCAGCTCTCCACTGTTTAAAATGTCCAGCGCATCATCAGATGGGGCATTTTGACTCAGTAGTTTTCCCAATTTTTTTTTTTTACAAATGTATGTCATTCTGTTCTCTGTGTCCTCTTCAAAAAATGCTCTGTTATTTTGGAATAATAAAGATGAGTGGACTCTAAAGATCTGATGTGGAAACTTGGAGAACAATAAATAGTATTATACTTGTAGCATTTGAATCTTCATTTAAAGCCTTAGTCACAACTGCCCTCACGGGTGGATATGGGCTATTATTAACGGGCAAAACCCGTTGGGGGCACACAAGTATATCAGGATCGAACTCTCCTTGGTCGGTGAATAGAGCAGAAAAGTTCATGCACATTTTATTCTACAGGCATGCTGCTTAAAAATTTATTTATATATTAGATTTTGTGTAGGAACCCTTAAGGCCTTCAGCCTCGTCCAGGTGCCACAGATGAGTACAAAAAAAAAGAAACTTTCCAAATATGTTTGTGTTTTTAGGAAAAACGTTCAAAGCTCGGGGGTTTCAATTTAGCAGTTGGTGCATCTGCTTTGAGAAGGTGGAAGATGCCTTTTTGACACGTGACTGAGTGACTTGTCATGCGTCAACAATGAATCTGATGTGGGGAAAGTCCAGTTTTTCAAAATGAAACTTCTGGTTATAAATAAAACACAAACAATGTAGATTGTGTGTTTTGTTTTTTCTTAGCGACCTGGTACTGGTCTGTGACCCAGAAGTGGGGACCACTGACTTGAACAACATGTTAGGGTGAAGCAGGTGTCAGACTGTTTGTTTTCAATCCTGCAGGGGTACGCATTAGTGCTGTTCAGGTGCACTCTCCGTGCTCTTACACATTACATGCGTGCAGTATTCATGCACGGTGATGAAGGGGCCGGTACTCGTACCTTACTTATGACTAGAGCGTGGCGTACGACAGCCTCACTTATACATCATAAGCGCGTGTAACACACATTATCCCTGCAAATATTTGACGATACACTGAGTCCACACAGGGGAATGGTACGTTCCATATTAATTCCGTCCCTTAGGGTGGTCCTATGAGCTTTGGAGCGGCTGTTCCTCTCTCCGACCCTCCACGTGCCAGGACAACCCAAAGATCTGCAGGATCTGTACAGGTCAACCCCTGTATGGGTGCATGTGACTAAGGCCTGAGATTCTGCTGCAACAGAGGACTATGGGTGTGTCCAAATCTGAAGGCCGCGTCCTTCAGTGGCCACGGCCTTCCTGTGGGACGCTGGCCGGGTCCTTCGTCGAGCAGGTAGAGCCGGATGAATTTGGACGAGTCCAGCCTTTAGATGATTCCAGCTTTTGCATTGACGAATGTTCTGTCACCTAGCAACTGTGAGTCCCGAACAGAGGCGTAGTAACCAGGCCTGGAGCTCAAAACTTTCCTTGCTTATTTGATCCAACTTTTAATCTTGGAGGTGTAATTATAAAAAGGTGTAATTACTTCCAACTCCGGGTCCCGCTTCAGTCCCCCATTGTTTTCATTGTTCACAATGCATCTTGGGATATGGACAGCATGGACGGATAAACTAGACCAATCCGGGAAATCTGGAAAAGAAGGCCGTGTTCGTTCGTCCATTTGAGGGAGTCGTTGAATGTGGACAGTACCTTTCTCAGCGCTGCGACACAAGAAGCCCAGGAAGAACGCAGCCCTCCAATTTACACTAGAATAAATGAAAGGTGTGATTGGCAGGCGGTTAAATAACTGCCTTGCCTGCATCACCAACTATAAATGAACGTTGAATGGTGCGATTTGTGCTGTACTGACTGTCTGTTTTCTTAGTTTATGCAGATGGCAGTATATGTTTAGACATTCTCCAGAACCGCTGGAGCCCCACATACGACGTCTCGTCCATACTCACTTCCATCCAGGTGTGTTCGCTTCTTCTGCATTTTCCAAACAGCCTGACGACTCTGCATCCTGTTTCTTGGTGTCATAAAGAGCTTTTCTTGCTGCAGTCTTTGCTGGATGAGCCAAACCCCAACAGCCCAGCCAACAGTCAGGCCGCACAGCTCTATCAGGAAAACAAGAGGGAGTACGAGAAGAGGGTGACGGCCATCGTGGAGCAGAGCTGGTCGGACGTCTAAAGCTTTCACTCTCTTAGCTGTCCTCTTCATCACACTCTTCATCATCCCTGTACTTCACTTTATCTCATCAAAGGGAAAAAAAAGCGACTATATCAAAACTAAGTGCCACTCTGAAGCTAAAGAACAAACTATCTGTACGGACATGTCCTTGCTTGCCAATGCATTTTAGGAAACAGAGATTAAAGAGGAGTTGTGATTTAATCTTATCTTTAAATTTTTTTCTTTTTAATTGCATGATGTGAAATAAGTTATTGCTAACAAAGCGCTTGAGTTTTACAGATTTCTTTGGGTTTTTTTTCCTTCTCTTTTTTAATCTCCTTATCTGCAGCTGTGCACTTGGCCGGTAGGAAATGACTCAGTAATGACCAAATTAGACTTAAAAATGCTGAGATCACCCCCCACCCCCACCAAAAAAACCTGAAGAGACTAACTTTCAATTAGGGTCTGGGCTTTTGTTCTGGGACACTGTAGGCTACAACAGGTTGGAGTAAAAAGTAGGAAAGACGGACGTTTTGCAACTGTAGCCGACGCTAGATTAAGAGTTAAAATCAGCTATTTACTCTCAAACCCGTCTTTTTGACTTTTTATTGAAAACCACAGGAAGTCAAGCGGACTCCATGGTTGCTGGCTGTGATGTCAGACGATGGCAGGACCTGGTCTTGACAAATCATCAGGTTGGGGAGCAGCTGTTGCTCTAAATGTGACAAAAAGGATTTCAGGGCAAACTTGTTTGAGTGCAGCATCATGGTTTGGGTTTTTCTTTTTTTTAGATTTGCCCTTTTCAGTGATTTTTAATCAAATGAATTAATTCATCCACACCAGTTTAGTCTGCCATTGTGAAACAGATTCATGATCAGTGAAAGCCACAGTGTGGTCTGTGAATCACTTCACCCCATAAGCAGAAGGGATGTTTTAACATTTTGAAATTAAACAAATGTATACATAATATGCAGTATAAACGTAAATAAAACACATTTTCCAGACTTTGACTTCTTGTTTTTGGTTTCTTTAAAGACTTTTCCCTTTTTAACCCTTGGTGAAACTTTTAGCAAACATAAATCCATAAATGTTCCTGAAAATATGTAATTATAATTAATTGGTTTGATATTTTACAATATTTGTATTTTATTTTTGCTTTTTCTCTTGCGTTTCGGCTGCAAACTGATGCTTCTGAACAGAACTTAAGAAATGTTTAGGCTTGTTAAAAACAAAACAAAATGTAAGTTCTTTTTTGGGTAATTTTTCATTTTAATGTAATTATTTTTCAACTGAAAAGTTATGAAAATTTCTGAGCACTTTTCAATTTAAGCAACTGTAGTGAAAACAGACTCATTTGAGAAAACATGTTTATTATACGGCAAACGTAACATCCGCTGATTCTATGCAAGTTTGTATTTAAACAAAAGATCACATTTTAAAATGAATTACAAAAATACTGAATTTATCTACATTTAAAAAGCAACACTGCTTATAAAGTTTTAAAATCCATTATAAGACCTTTTAAAAAAAAAACCCACAATAAACCCAGGTCTGAGCAGATGAGGAGGAAAAGTGTCTAGTCATCATCGTCCCTGTGTTGGAGAAAGGAAGAACATGAGGAACTTTGTGGAAGGAAAGAACAGTGAGTTCATTTAGGATCCCAGCCGTACGTACCTGCTGGTTCTTCATAATCTCATCTCTAGTCTTGAAAATGGGAGCTTCGTCCACCACAATGCCTTCAGCCATGGCTTTCACCCTTTCCAGGAGTTCAGAACTGTACCTGTATGAAAAGGGCAGAGGGTAAACAACTATACATTAGAGCACCACACTTTAACAGAGTAAACTACAACGGAAATCAACAGCTTTTGTTTTGATTAGACTTACCAGCTAATAGTTTTTGAGTTGTAATATTTAACAATCAAAACATCAAATTAGACCCCCAAAAAAGGAAAATATAAAAAACAAAATTAAATCAAATATTGACATATTAGGATTCATAAAACAAAGATCTATAGTTTCTATATATTGATATCACAAAAAGTGGTGGTTTTCCTGAAAACCTAAAGGTAACAGCTCTGCTTTAATTTTCCAATGATTTGTATTGTTTCTAACCATTTCTTCATTGCATTTTGGAGCAACAGGAAAATGCTTTTACAGGAATAACTTTTACTAAATATACTTTTTAATGTCGATTTGGGGAATTATTGTGATATTCTACAAAACCTGCAGAGGGCAGCACTGAGCCTATTTCTGAGCTTGACATTAATCTGAAGAAGTGGGGAATATCCATAATAAAGGCTATTTACATTTGAAGGGAAAAAAGACTTAAATAAAAATATATATATAAAATCCTAAAACAGAATAAACATGATACAGTTTCGATGTTACAGTACAATACAGTCATAACCCCTATCCTAAAGGTGTATACGAACACCAAATTTGACTTTTTCAATTTTTTAAATCACAAAATGAGTTAAATGTGAATCAATGTGCTTTACCGACAGCCGAGGAAGACATTGTTGGCCCACACCATGGACAGAGAGAGCAGATGGTCCACCTGCCCGCTTTCAAAGTCACTCATGTTTCGCAGGATAAACTCCCTCCTGGGCTCCCAGTGTTTCCAGCTCTCCCAATAACCCCGAAACGTCTCCACTCGCTCAGCTTCGTCTCGGTTTTGTTGAATAAAATCCTCCACGTCTGCCGAAGACGCTCCACAAAAGATCGATCACACCCACCTGGAAGAGGATGAGATCCCCCTCCGGTGTCATAGCTTGGGTCGCTTTTTGCAAACAGCGACCCGAAGTGGTCGTTCAGCAGCATTGTTTACCAATAACTTATTTTTCATCTGCTGGATATTTTTTTAACTAAAATGTTTTTAAATCGGGATAATGAAGTAAACTTTTAACGAATTGAAGAAAAAAAATCATAAAATATGATGATTAAATCACTAAGATGAAAAATTTTCTTGATTAACATTTCATTTCGGAATTAGGGGTACATCTTTTTACAAGGTTTCTGACATTTAAAAAAATGCCTTTTGTGTAACATGTGTAAATTCCAAATGAACAAATAGATAAAGCTTCATCTATTCATTTTTTTAGGTGTTCGATTGGATGAAAAACTCCTTTGGAAAGACCAAATTGTCACAGTTTGCAATGAAATTACAGACATTACATAACCCTGTTATAGTCATTATTGTATTATTCCTTAAATAATCAATATCTCTTTCTTTTATTTATAAAACAAAGATGTTATTTGATTTTGAGGTTTGGGTAAACTCAACAGCATTTAGTAAAAATATATGAAAAACATTGCAGATATATGTATAGATTTACTATAATGTATCATTCAGAATTAAAGAATAATGCATAACTATTGTAGATTTATTTTACTTTTTTTTATTATTTAAGGAGAAATTAAATGTTTATTGGCTAAAACTTCATTATAACTATTTGATCTTGATGATTTAATGTTGACTTTTTATGTTGTGTCCCTCAGGGGCTGGGCGGGCAGGTTCCCCGGCTGGTCCACGCCTGCCTCTGGGGGCTCAGGACTCCTCAGGGCGGTGGCGTGCCACTCATTTGGGCACTGGCGTAGGTCTTGTGGGGTCGGGGCATTGGCTCTGGACCTGGAGAGCCCTGTGGTGGGGTGGGGTGGGGTGGGGCGGGTCCCTGCCCTGGCGGAGGCCCCGGCTCTGCCCGCTTTCTGTTCTCTTCCCATTTTCGGTTGGGGCTCTCCGTCTCCGTGGTGGGATCTTGCTGCGCGTGAGGGTGGTTGTTTCCGGGTCTTTGTCTGCTGCCGTCAGCTCTGGGGTGGGGGGTGCCGGGCCTCCTGCCTTTGCTGGAGCATTCAATGTGATCAAGGTACACTCTAAGGAGCACACATTCGTTCAACCCACTCAGCCCACAAATATGGGCATGGGTAATTGCTTTGTTAACTCCCTCTCCATTATTTTGGGTCATAGAAGTCTGTGTGTACCTGTCTGTGTGCAGAAGTGAATTTCAGTCCTGTGAGATACGACTCCTATGAATATAATTAAAACCTTTAAATAGCCGTGTGCATTCTATTTACAGGTAAAATAGCAGACTGTCATGCAATTAACTCCTTATCACACTCTATGTTATGACTCTATAATATCCACTGCTCCCCCCATCTATCTCCCCCATTCTAACCCCTTACCCTCTATCTCTAACGTCCCACTTTCTCTTTTTTTCTTCCTTCCGGTCCCACAAGAATGCATATAAATAAAAATTAATATAAATATAGCTTAGTTTCAAATACAAAAGGGGTTTATTCAAATATACCCTTGTCTGGAGATCCATAAACCCCTTCGGTAACAGTAAAATCTGTCCAACACAAGATGCCTTCAGCGCTTCACATCTGCTTGTTCAGCTGTTGGACAGTAGTTAAAAAAAAAGAAAAAAGGTCAAAATAATGTTTACCTGGGGGGTTCGGGTTCAGACAGAGGATTGCCTTGAGGAAATACAAAGAATGAACCAACGGATACTTCGACAATAATACAACATTTACTAGACATGTTTTCAAACCTTTTGTGAATAAAAAAATAAACACATAATCAAACAAACAAACATTTATTGTTATTTTCACTAATGTACCAAGTTCCAGCATTATTTTTCTTTTGCATTTGCACGTTACAGCTTTTTTTTTTCCAGTAGACCACATATCTGAAAGAAGTATGAATGAGCCAGATTGGTCTTACCATTTGAAGAAACGACATTTTCTCCTCTTTTTTTTTTTTTAGCACATTTTGGAATAAATAAATATCTCTGGCTGAACTTGCCCTCCCAAATGCTCCACTAAACTATAATCTTAGCTAGCCATCCTTCACTCTGCCCTCTTTATGACTAATCTCCCAGAAAAGCAAGATAACTTCCAAAGTCTCCCTGCCCACATTCACCTCCCACAAGCCAGAAAAAGAAAGAAAAATAATCCACAGCAGCATCTCTGGGTAGGTATATGTTAATGGGCTTCAAGTTGTACAATGGACTTTTTATTGCGAAGTGGACCCATTAGGTTTGCGGCTTTCTGAGGCTGAAACATATGTATAATGCTGGAATGATGCACTCTGGCTTCAGTCGGCTCTGGCTCACGCTGCTCTTCAGAGTCATTTAATGTATGCTTACTCAGAGGAAAAGCAGAACAGAGGAAATACGTAGAGGACGCACGCATGAGTCATTTCATCAGAGAAAAAAGAACCATCCAGTGTGTGTGTGGACGTCACTTGGGGTGTGTCGGTAAGAAAGTATTCCAAAATCTGCATCCTGATCAAATCATTTTTGTGTCCCACAAACCTCTGAACTAAATGGTCAAAGTTACACTTGTATATTTTTATCTGAAACAATCAGGTTTCATAACCAATAAACGATCAATTGGTTAAAAAAGAAGCTCAGATCTCAGCCGTTCAAGCTAGTTAACACATCTGTCTGACCTGCTAAACTAAAGCAACTAAAAGTTTGTATTATGTCCTAATTAGTTGAAATTGATGTTTGTACCTTAATAACAAAGGAAAAAATTATGGAAAAAGAATCAAAACTTTGTCCACAAAATGATAAACAAGACAATAAGAATGATTTTTTAAAGAGTCTAAAATGAATTTCTGCTTTGAAATGAACGCTATTTTACAACCAATGTTTTCTTATAAGCAGAGTTTCACACTTTTACCGATTCTCCAGTGTAACCTTTGTTTATTTATGATTATAAAAAGTAAATGACAGATGATCACAAAGGAATCCTTTGGTTCGTGCAGGAAAATAATAATGATAACACAAATAGTTTTTTTTTTTTTGATAAAAACAATTCTAAGCAACTGTCAGGATTTTAGAACCATCATCTTTTTCCTGGTTTCCTTGTGTTCATCCAGTGACAAGAAACGGTCTTTGAATTTGAATGCGATTGGACAGAATTACAAATTAAAAAGTGATCTCCACAAACTTGTACTCAGAGTAGGTCTGAACCAGATCTGAATACTTCTTCAATAAAGTGTGCATGGCATCAGGCAGCAAACAGCTTCAGTTCCCATCCCGAGGGGCGCCGGGACGCTCCCGGGCTGTTTTCCCAGGGGACACTGCAGGCTATGTGTGGGATGCTGCTGTTGTGACGGAATGTGTGCCAGAGAAACCCCTTCTCTGTGCCCCTTCACCGCCTCAGTTCACTTTGTGCAAAACAGCACGGCCCTCTCCATCCATCCATCCATCCATCCATCCATCCATCATTCCATCCATCAGTCCGTCCGTCTGTCTGCCCCGTCCGGGCCCATCCATCCGGCCCCATCCTTCCCATCCATCATCCCATCCATCCATCCATCCAACCAACCCACCCACCCATCCATCCATCCATCCACCCACCCATCCATCCATCCATCCACCCATCCATCCATCCATCCATCCATCCATCCATCCATCCATCCATCCATCCATCCATCCATCCATCCATCCATCCATCCATCCATCATCCATCCATCTACCCATCCACCCATTCATCCACCCATCCATCCATCCATTCACCCATCCATTCATCCATCCATCAATCCATTTATCTGTCCATCCATTCATCTATCCATCTATCTATTATTCTATCCATCTATCTATCTATCTATCTATCTATCTATCTATCTATCCATCCATCCATCCACATTCCATCCATCCATCCATCCATCCATCCATCCATCCATCCATCCACCCACCCATCCATCCATCCATCCATCCCCCATCCATCCATCCATCCATCCATCCATCCATCCTACACTCCATCCAATCCATCCATCCATCCATCCATCCATCCATCCATCCATCCATCCATCCATCCATCCATCCATCCATCCATCCATCATCATCTGCCTACCTGATACAGATGAAATGAGCATTTGTGCACCTGACATCCCTGCCTTAGCGGGTGCAGATAGACTTCCAGGCTGGTTGAAAAGGCAAACGACTACACTCAGTCATCAGTGCATCTGCATCTCAAGAAAATTAAAATGAAAATCCAAACAAAACAGTGATGAGTAGCTCAAGCATTCTTGGATTCTTCTGCTTGATGCGTTGTTTCTAAAAAGGTTTTGGGAAGGCTAGTGCCGAAAGGGGAAGAGGGTCATGACGGGCATCCATGGCCAGGCCAGCGTGGCTGTTGAAAACTCCAGGCAGTCATCACCACAGATAAGGGCCTTTCTAGTCATGAGGATGCCTTAGCAACATATCCATACAGATTCATTCTTGGAAAAAGAATCTCCAGACCATGATGGGGCTCCCTCCACTGTGCCGTAAAATAGATTTTAGGTGTTCAGTAACATTGCATCAGAGAAAAGAACTTTCTTCCACTTTGAATGCTCAATGTTAGGTTTTCTAGACACTTTAGTGGCATTGATGGAGACATTGCCTTTGAGGACGTTTTTTGAACCCATTATCATTACACAACAGTCATCATCAGTGGTGAGTTGAGGACCATCCCAGCCCTTTGGATCCTCTGGCTCAGTGCCGGTGAATTTTTGTGTGGATCTGCCCCTTGAGGTTTTTGCTCTGTAGGCCCTCAAGATCTTCTAAAAAATCAAACCGCCATTCTACTGAGTGTAACCCAGCAGCGATGGCTCAACAACTCCTGCCACCTGCAAGGGCAGTAGTTTTTTTGGCTTTTCCATCAGGAGACCTTGACAGGATATGAAAAAAAGGTCTAGATGTGTAAATGCAAGTTCTTGCACTTTCTTAACTGGCCTTAAAATTTTGAAGAGTGTAGTGTCCATCCAGTGTTAAAAGGCAATAATCAGGCATTTTTTGCATTTTAAATGTCATAAAAGAGTCAAAGTTTTGCAAATGTGCAAAGTGTCCTTTACAAATTCAAATTATTATTTAGAGGTGTATATTTTTTTCAAAATATCTCCACATTTCTGTAATTTGTGCAGGATTTTTTGAATTGTGCATTCATTTTTTGTGCCAGGTGACGCGTCGATGCCCATCCTCTCCTCTCCGAGGCGCACTGATCTTGCATTTGCAGAGGAGGAAGTGCAGTTTGCGGTAGCCGTGAATTGAAAGTACGCCATAAATATGGCGCCAAAAGAGTTTTCAAGCTCATGATAGGAGCCGATTCGTTTCTCCGCTCTGCTCCTGCCTCCGCGTTTCTTGGGAGGGGTGGTGGAGGTGAAGAAGAGGCTGCGAGGCGAGAGCCGGCCGTGCGTTTGTGCGGAGCGGCGGCGCGCGGGCACAGCGGGACAGGAGGAGGAGGAGGAGAGGAGGAGGCAAAGTGGAGGAGCAAGTGGAGACGAGGAGAGCTGCGTCTGATTTCTGAAGGAGGGACGTTGCGAAACTGGCTTGTAATCTTTTCTGACTCATCGTTTGCCTTTTTATCACAATTTTTCGGGGGTTTGTTTATTTATTTTTCTGCACAGTTTCTGCACAGCTGGAGTATTTATTTGGATCCTCGCGAGAGCTTCTTTGTATTTCATTTATTTTTGGGGAAATGCGACATGCTTTGCTCTGAGCTGCGTGCGGTGCGCACCTCGCAGCCTGCCACACCGTGAGGAAGAGGAGGAGGAGGAGGAGCAGCGGTGCCACCGGACCTGCGAGGCACTGATTCTCCGCCACTTTGGAGGTTTATTTTCGTTGTTTTTGCAGGGCTGACGCGCTGTCAGCGCGCGCGCGCGCCGCGAGGGGCGGGGAAGGGACTGTCCTGTCACCCCCGTGCGCTTCAAGTGTCGGGGGGGTGGGGGGGTTTAGCGGCGCTGCTAGCAGCCTGCCAGGGCACCGAGTGGGCAAACGGAATTGTGTTTACCTTCATGTGCCCCGCTCCCGATGATCTCCTAAGCTCGCCGTCCGCCACCAAGGACGTCCGTGTTCCGCGTGCTGACCGCCATCAAGGTAAACACACACAGCAACATCAGAATGTTTTTGTTAGTTTGTTTTTTTGACGTGGGAATGTGGAGTGACTGAGGAAAGTAAAGTCCACTTTCCGCTGCTGCTGCTGCTGCTGCTAGCGGCGCTATGAGTGCTAGGCTAGCAGCAGGGCAGCGGCTCTGCTCTGCACGCACTTTTTTTTTAAACATCGGGCTTGTGTCACTCTCTGCGAGCCGTGCACGTGAGCCCAATACGGGGGATGTGGAGGGGAGGGGAGGGGAGGGGGAAGTCGCGAGCGCAGCACGTGCGCGTCGACGACGGAAACTAACCGGGGAAACTTCATGAAAAAACAGTCCGCGCGGTGGAAAACATCCAAACGGGGTTCACTTTTTTAAAATATATTTTATATTTATTAGTTCTTCAAACAGAAACAAACAATATTTTTTTTTTTTTTGCGGGGGAGTTAACCAGCTAGAAGTTTTATAGCTGGTGGCTGGGTGGTGGCACCCCCACATCTTCTTCTTCATTCCTCAATAATAATAAAAAAGAGGCTGGATACAAGAGAGAGAGGGAGAGATGGGGGGGGGGTGATTTTAGGGAGGCTGAGCACGCATGCACACTTCAAGAAATTAGAGCAACTCCTCTCTGCTACATCATCCTCTCCTCCTCCTGCTGCTTCGTGTTGTGCAGATCTAGCTGGCTTAATCGGGGTGGGGGTGAGTGGGGGGGGGGGGTTGTTTACCTCCTCAAAGTCAGGGCTCCATCTGTGAACCGGAGCTGGAGGACTGTTGCATCCTCACCTGAAGCTCTGCATGCAGATGCTGCAGGACGAATGCGACGCTTTGGAGACCGTGGAAGGTCTGAGGGTGATGGACGGCTCCTTCCCCTGACGTTTTTCTGCTGTTGTTGTTTTAAGGCAACGTTGGCCTTGAATCAATTAGTCAGGAATCGTCTGGCGGGGATTTCGTAAATGTTCCCAGTCGTTGCAGCAGACCTCCACATGCGCCCCTCGTGCACACACACACACATCCCTGTCTCCCCTCTGAAGTCATGCTCCAGCACAGAGTGTGTGTGTGTGCATGTGTGTGTGTGCGCACACTCTCTCAGACATGCACACTCACAGACACAGCCCTCCTCCCGGCTGGGTATGCAACCAGAGATGAGTCATGGTGTGTGGGGGCATAACTCTATCCCCTTCTGGTGGTTCATATCTCCTCTGAAGTGCTGCTGTCTTCTGCCTTTCTGCCTGGTAATTGGTTTGCAGAGCAGAGCGGCTGGTACCAAACTGGAGCACACCAGGATCATGTTGCCCTCCATCCCTGCACACATACCTCACATCCATCTATACTTCTGTTTTTTCTTCCTCGCCCCCCTTCGTCATCTCACGTCAGAGCAGTCTAAAGGGGCTTCGCATGCTTCAAAAGCCCTTAAGCCTCGCATGTGTCCAAACACGTGTGTGCGCGTAGCTCTGCCCGTGTGTTTATGTGTGCTCCTGTTTCTAAGCGCTGGTCTGTGATTGGATGGAAAAGGGGGTAAGGACCCCACGTGATGCATGGTATCGCATTAGGAGCTACGTTGTCAGGAGGAGGAGGAGGGATGTTGCTCGTGAATGGACCTCTGACGTCACACAGACCGTAACCTCAATCTCTCTCAGACACATGCATGCATGCATGCACGCATGCATGCATGCATGGAGAAGGACGACCGCAGGGAAGAGCGTGGGATCTGATGGGAGGAGGGGGATTGATGCAGGTGCTGCCTGCAGGCATGTTGGGTGACTGCATCTCTGCCTGACTCTGGAGCACGCCGTCTCCAGGAGTATTACCACATGCTGAGCTGAGTCTTGGTTGTCTAGTGGGGGCGGGTTTGTTGCCATGACGCTGCCTGTTTTACAGTGTCATAAAACAGGACTTCACATAATCCCACAGATTATATTATATTAGAATAAACAGCTTTTGTTTCTCTGTGCGTTTACTTCATGAGTTTGAAAAAAAAATATAGAAAAACTTTGCAAATATGAGTTTTTCTTTGGATGTGTTGAATGAAATGACACTTTAGCTGCAGAACTGATAAATAACACTTACTGGTTGCTGGGAGTGTTGATTATTTCTGACTGGTTGGCTTCTTTTTTATTGTATTTTACACCTTTGGCATCACAAAGTGGGGGCGTTTTTATACACTGAGGTCCTCCTGTCCATCCACGCTGACCTGCTGAAGGCCGTGACCACCAACCTGGTGAGGAGATGCTGTGCTTTTAAATATTTTTTTTCCCCCTTCTCCTCTGTGTCTCTCTGTGACTCAGCTCGCTGAGCGAACGATCATTTTCCCTGCACTCCACATCTCGGATGTAAATACTCTTGATTGGAAGGAGGGCTGCTGTCGCTGTTGGACCGGCAGAGCGTGTTCCCTGTTGACTGACAGCAGTGGATGCTTTCTGTGCAGCAGATGACTTTTTCAGATGTCAATCATTGATTTTTTTTCTTTTGTAATGCAGCAGTCTTGTCATCGGAACATACGTTTCCGAGCCTATCATTTTGTTCGCCTCGTTCTTGTTTTTTTCTTTTTCACGTCACAATTTCCTCTCATTGAATGAATCATTAACCACATGGATGTTTAACAATCAGATTTGAGATGCTGGTGCACTGAAAGTTTCAGGAACTCCTACAAAGAATATAAATGCAGCACAAAGATACACATATTTTATTAATTCTTTTCTATTTTTTAATGAGAAAAAATTCCAAAATGACGTCATCCCAGTCTTTGAAGTTATTTCAGTCATGTGAGGCTTTATTATTTGAGTTATGAGATTGTTAAACTTTGATGGTTGGCATTTGAAATTGTTTTTTCCTGTACATGGATTGACCTGTTATTCCTATAATAAATGCATTAATTCACCGTCTGCAATAAGATTGCCTTAAACATGTGTTTCACATGTTTACTTGGATGTAAAAAAAACAACTCTTTACCTGCAAGACGGCAGTTTGCACTGAACAATATTATCCAGCACCTTTCTTAGTTTGTACCAGTTTATTATTTGACATATAAATAGCTTCTAACTTTACAATAATGAACTATAATAAAAGTAAGGGAGTGGTCATTTGAGTTATTAGTTTTAAAGGTGCCATATTTTGCTAATCTTACGCCTTTTATAGTAAACTATATCCATGTATATGATAATATATAGTACCTCTGGCACACAAAAAAACACTTTTTCAATTAAATATTAGTTATTTTCCTGGTCTCTTTTCCAACCCGGGAGTAGGATGACTCGATCTTTGAGGCTCCGCCTTTTGCTTTTTGTGGGTGCCGCCCATTTATGGCATCAATCTACAGCCAGCCTCAGCAGCGTGTCTGTGTTTCTCCCACAAAAACAAACCACATCTGAACTTTTGTAAAGAAGGATGTGCATATTGTGCATATTAAAAAAAAAAGTGTTTTTGGCAAACGGGAGAAAGTGTGTGTGTGTTAGCCTGGGGGCGGAGCTGTTAGTGCAGACTCTTCCTGGAAGGGGCGGTTCTCACTGTTCTTTACGTCACAATGTGAGAACCCGCTCATTTTCATGAAGTGGGAGGGGCTGGTGCTCAGGTTTTTAGTGGAATGCTAAGAAATTCATAAACTGATCAAAATAACCACTTTGGGGTTTCCTTTCTCAGGAATGAACATTATAACACACTTAAAAGCTCGAAAGGTTGATTTTTGCGTGATATAGGCCTTTAAAAGAAGTACTTCATTATTATTATTGTTGATTTTAAACTTCTGTCTCGCCAAATGCTGTCTTTTAGAAATGGCTGGGTCACACCCAATGACTGTTAATGAGAACTGGACTGAGTGACTCCGCCCCCTCACGTTCCAAACAGGAAGCTGGCTCCAAGAACCAGAAATCCCAAAGACTTCCATTGACATTTCCATTGAGCTGTTACTCAGTCACTATATTTGTCAGAATAACCACCTTGGCTCTGCTAACCTTTTTATTTTTTAAACATACTCT